>CM070093.1:11215000-11895000 GCA_036178185.1 Liparis tanakae
AAATATCCTCATCGTGACTTGACTCTGTGTTGCAATTCGTCTTTATCTGCCCCCCCCCTTTTGTTTACCCTCTTTACTCTCAAATTTAACGTAAAACGGCAAAAGAATATTCAAACTAGATAATAAGTAGCTAAGCACTTGTCATCATCATTAAAAAAAGAAGCAGAAGTTTTATTTCATTAATTGTAAGAACAAGGCAACCTCTGCCCGAGTGAATGTCAGACACGCACAAAAAAAAAGGAAGGAGCACTCACAGGGTTGTAGTCATCGGTAGCCATAGATGGGAGCACAGATATGGGGAAGGCAGCCTGTTGGAAGAAACAGAACGATACACCTTACAGCAGGTCGACAATGTGACTGACCGAGGGGCAGCGTCGGACTAAAATGAGCAATAATTTGCTTCAGTGTAAGACAGAGGAAGTGATGTCATGGGCAGATGGCCAGACATTGTTTCACAATGAACAAACACACACAAATGTGAATTTTATGAGAGTAGAAACCAGAAATAGAAGAATCAGAAATCAAAAGTGTTTTAAAAAGTTGATAAGTTAAAGCTTATGAATATCACTGGCTGTGAAAAAGAGAATCCACGTGTACTTAAATATCTTTGTGGTATCACACATCGAATAAAAAGTGTCAAGCAGAGTGTTAAAAAAAATGCATCAACATAAACGACCAACGACATGTAAGATATTGAGAAAGTTTAGTTGCCATTATGAACCAACTTCCTCTTCATGCTTAAGTTCCTTATTTGAGATGTACATAGCGGCCTGAGGTAGACGAAGGGAAAATCACAGACACACGTGAACTCATTACCAACATACCATGAGACAACACAGCTAGACACGGGGACCATTTCACAGACATTAGAAGTCTCAACCATCCATTACATCCCCCTCCTACCAAGAGTCAACCTTGATATAATAAACTTGTCCGATTGAGGGCAACATATAAAAGAAAAGAAAAAAGCCCTTAGGTCAGGACAGCCTGTTCACGGGGTCTCAGGTTCAAGTCCTGCCGCAGTAGTTTGCCTTCAGCCACTCACCACACACTCGACCCCCAGTGAGAACAACAGCAGAAGAACGGAAGTAAGACTCGTACCTGGTCCTCTGAAAGTTCACAGAACCACTTCAAGTCCAAACACGGGAAATATCAGTGTCCTTTGTTACTCTAAAAGCTCTCACAATGACATGCAGCCACTGCAAACAGTTCGTATCTAAACTAAACATCTGTCTGTGTGTGTGTGTGTGTGTGTCACTGTCTTGCACAACACTATGCGGTAAACCTGTTGCCTGTGGGAGCTAGATGATGATGATGATGATGATGATGAAGATCACCCGAGACCACAGCACAAGTGTGTGAGTTGAGTAACTAAGTTCCTGTTTTAATTTTGTAGATATGAAAGGTGACCTATATCATCCTGCAGTAGTTTCTAGATCCATACTGAACAACTGGTGGCCTAAAAAACAGTTCCTGACTAGCTTTAGTCAGACCACACACCAGACTGCTTATATATTGGTATACATCACCTAATGGCTAATACCCTGACAAGTAGTGAAGGATAAAAGTGTGTTCTACTGTACCATGTAACAATGTCAAAGAACTCTTGATTCTCTCTCCTGATTGGCACAAGAAATAATATAATCCTGCCAAGAGAAATATGTAGTACAAATTAAACATTAAATAAATATAATATATAAAATAATAATAATAATATTTTTTAAAAGATGTGTAAAAGTTGTGTTTTAAGATAGGACATAACCAAGGTTGCATTTGAGGCTCATTTATAGAAACGTGAGGTAGATTTGGAAAATTTAAGAGCACGTTTTATTTCTCAAATGTCAAATATCATAAATACCACAGCATTTATGAAATATTTAATCATGTAACTTGAAACCGGTTTCAATGACATTCAAATGCAATTCAATCAAAGTAATAAAAATAAATAAAAAAGTAGGTCAATCTAAAATCCTTACGTTAAATCCTTTCCAAGTATCCTTTCCTCTGGTTGAGTTTGCTCTGGCTCAGCCACACAAGAAAAGAACCGGAAGAGAATGAATCCTTTGGGAGATGCTCATTGAAGGTCTAACGTGGCTCTGCCGGACACCACCACCTCAGCGACCCGTGAACTCCGCTCGGAGTCGGCCCAAAGCCCGAGGAACGAGTCGGAAACACACGAAGAAGAAACGCGGAGGAAGCGCGGCTGCTCCCAGGTGGGTTCAGGGCTCCTTTGGGTGCTACTCACATTCAGGTGACACCCAAGCTCACACTCGAGTGATTGTAAAGTGTACTTTTAAAAATATATACAGATCTATTCAATGGAAGCAACAACATTTAAAATTAAATTCTAATTAATAAATAGTTTATCTCGAGGAGTCCTCGTCGTTCCCAAACGCGACCACTATGTGTCGCTGAGTTACCGCGATGGAAAAGCATTGGAAGCTCCCGAAACAATGGCGGCCAGCAGCAGCACATGAAGCGGCGAATACGTCGAGGGTTGACTTGTTTTAGTCTTCAGAATGAATGTCTGCGTGTCAGGCTTGTTAAGTGATGTAAAGACAATCTCGAATTGGCTGAGCTAAACACGTATTTTGGGAATTTAAAAACCCATATATTATTACACGTGCAAAATAAAATATATCACGATTTAAGAGTACCTGAACGTGTCATTCACAGAGCCACTCCTAAAGAGTTCTTAAATAAATAAGTTTAAGCTCACATGAGATTGTTAAACCCCATACCCATGAAGATAAGTGCTGCAAAACATGTATTCCTTATTTGTATTGGTTATTGATGATTCATAAAATACACTATGGTTTCCTTCCTGGAACTGGGGCAGTCTGCTCTGTGGCCCGGCTATGATACCCCTTCACTCTGTAGCCACAACAACATGACTCGAGTTGTATCTGTGCAGAGGCTCGGATGTTCTGGTTGAAGGTTGGCGGTAAACGGGCAGACACATTCTTGAATCCTGCGTTATTATAGTCTCCGTTTCATGTCTGCCTAAAGAGAGGGGGGCCTCTTCTCCTTCCACTTGCCATTGTACCGAGTGGACTGAAGTGACGATGAAGAGACCCCTTCCTCCCCTCCCGTTATACGTCTCACACTGTAGCGTCCTCTATGCCTCCCCTCCCATTTGTCACCCCATCTTTCACATCCATATCAGGCAATCCCCTTGTGTTACCCCCCCCCCCTCCTCCAATAAAAAAGGTCCCCTTTGACATTTCAATTAAACGTGCCGAATCAAATGAGGAATGTCAACACCATTCACACTTCTCGTTTTTACTCCGCATCTCTGCAATGGGGGAAGAAGTCTCGGCATGCCACTTTGGGGGGTGATTTAGAGGGGTGGGCTTGGGTGGAAGTGAG
This sequence comes from Liparis tanakae, assembly GCA_036178185.1. Taxonomy (NCBI): domain Eukaryota; kingdom Metazoa; phylum Chordata; class Actinopteri; order Perciformes; family Liparidae; genus Liparis; species Liparis tanakae. The sequence continues at coordinate 11,218,370 of CM070093.1, forward strand.
GTAATTTTGCCTGCGACTCATGTCAGAGGCCTGAAGGATTCACGGCAATGCAAATTAGTCACACCATTGTGGCGCCCAATCTCCCATCGCGATCCATGCTGAGAATTGTCACGGCACTTAGCTAGTGTGTGTCCCCCCACACACTAACTGTGTGTGTGTGTGTGACTGTGTGTGTGTGTGTGTGAGAGAGAGAGAAACAAGAGAGGGGCTGCGGACAGAGTGGCTTTTATTCAGCGGGGTATCTCCCACAGTGTAAGGGGGGGGGGAGGCGGGGCTGAAAATTATATAAAACCCTAGATTGCTTCGTTGAACAGCGTCCGTCACCACCTGTGTTCAGCTCTACGTGCAGCATTCATCAACCGTTAATGAGGATACATCTGTACAAATGTCATTGGTTCAAATCCTTCCACTGACTATGGGCCTAATCCATCGGACCCGAGTGGAGGTGCCACGAAGGGATCGAGAGTAACTGTGTACGTGACTGTTACTCTATGACTTAATAAAAATGAATCAAAAAAATCATAGACGTTTTTACAACACAACATGAACGTGAAAACCATTTTATGAATAGTTGGTAATAATGTAAATAGTCAGGGGATTAACAAAGTGGGAAGGACTCCACTAATATCTGTAAAAAAACGTTACAGCATCGGTAAGACGCGGTGGTGCGGAACAATCTGGTTGGGCAACGTTGTTCATGCAAAAGGAAGAGCTGCATGGCGTTGACTCAGGCTGACGAGAGCGGCACTGCTGCATGCCGCTCTGGTGGGTTTGTGTTCTGACAAGAGAGCGCAAGAAAGAAAGTGTGTGCGTGTGTGTGTTGTTATAACAGGACCACGCATCCCTCCTTCTGCACATTGTACTTACCGCTTGAGAGAAGGACCAGGACCGTATCTGTGGCTGGTTGTACCTGCGAGAACGAAGCAGAGACAGGGAAATACTTCAATGATTTTCAAACGGACCATTTAGGCCGATGAGCAGCACCAGTAGGAAGCTTTCCTCCATTTCGCCGTCATACTTCAGATCGGACATAATTTCCAACACGTACTTCTCATTCCCCAGCCGAGGCCTCCATCTGTGTGCTCCAGCTCCCCTTTGCTATGGCCTGAACGGGACGGATCCCTTGGAGGCTGTTTATAGGGTCGGTGTGCCAGTGGTTCTGATAATGGATTTGGCAACAGCAGGAGACACAAAACTGGTTCCCAATGCTCAAAATACACAATTTACCTCGGCTGGGCCTCACCCTGCAATTTCAGGGTTGGAAATTGTGTCTAGCTCTTTTTTTTTTTCTTTACTTCCTGCCTTTCGATTGCTAACAATTTCACTCCTGTCATCCATATTCAAGTATTTGTCTCCTCCTTAAATGACTACTTTGCAAAAGAAAATACATTTTTAAAAACATATTTAAATACTTCTGTATAATGTTCTGATATGCTGTGCCCTCAGAGCCTGATAGATGGGTTTGACAAACGACATAGGAATGAAATTGATGCACCGTCTCATTAACGAGCCAAAATGTATATGACACCGGATTAAATCCGCCGTCCATCAAACCCCATTGCCTGCATCTGTGTCGCACATTTACAAAACCTCCATCGAGTCAACTAATTATCTGCCGTATTTACAATAGCATCTCTCTCATATATATATATATATATATATATATATATATATATATATATATATATATATATATATATATATATATATATATATATATATATATATCTTAGAATATATAATATTTAAGAAAATATATAAATATGTATATTTAAGAAAAATAATATATATAAATATATATGGGTAATGTGTTTTGATCGAGCGTGTGGCAACCTGGATGCCATGCGTCTGCGCTTGGAATAGAACTGCCAGGGGAGGTTGGTGGGGGGGGTATTGTGCAAGGCGTTTAGTCATCGATCACAGTGTTAATGTGGGGAGTCACACCTCCTCAGGCCCCGCATTGGAGACCAGAGGAGACGCAGGGGCCACGGATGACGAGGCGGGGGACCAGCAGTCCTTCGGATGTTGACGTGTCTCGCAGTGGGATGGGATTATTTATAGCTGGACGCGGAGAAGAATCCGTATTCGTCATAACGGTGACATTTCTAAAGATTCTGCAGCCTGCGAAAGGTGTCTTGGGGGCGGATGGCGAAGAATGAACACGTTGGTGTGGGGGACCGCGTTGGAACGGGAGGTGCCGAGAGAAAACTGAAACATATTATCTAATAATAATGATCTTAAAATTAATTGAATTAGGTTGTTTCAGTCAGGCTGAAGCAGGTTCCAACAGTTCTAACCTTGTCGTTTCAGTTCCTTACAAACGGACTATGAGACATAATACCATAACATTAAATGGTAAAATGCAGCGGTCACCATCCACCTCCCAGTGCGTGTGCTAGAACTTCAACCTGGTTGTCCATGGCATAATTTCCTTGATCATAAAAGCGGCCCACCAACACTGACCGTACAACCCGTGGCTCGTTTAAAAAAAGATTCCACAGCCCGCCCGCTGTCACTCCCTGTAGGAAAATTAGCCCTGTGTGTGTGTGTGTGTGTGTGTGTGTGTGTGTGTGTGTGTGTGTGTGTGTGTGTGTGTGTGTGTGTGTGTGTGTGTGTGTGTGTGTGTGTGTGTGTGTGTGTGTGTGTGTGTGTGTGTGTGACTCACCGGTTGAGGAAGTCACTGCTAGAGTGCCAGTCAGGTCCCTGCGATACATAAAGATTGATGCATTAACGGACGCTGATGGACTCGACTGTTCTGATGTGGTTGCTCTGATAGCCTCAGCTCCATTGAGGTGGACTTAACATCCCCTCAGAGTTGCTGTTGGTCAGCACTCACTTCAGATTATAAACACATGATGACTTTAGGTGGCGAGAAGTCAAACTTCTGCATCCTATCTCGCAGGCGGCCGATGTATGACATGTAATAGCATGCAGCCTTAATTCTCCGTTAAACTTGTTTTATTTAGCTAATTCTCTGTCAAGAAAAATGGAAATCCGCTCCAGAATAAAGGAATAAAAAACAAAAACATTCACAAGTCTCAGTTTGTGATCAGCTAACACCCCCCACCCAAAAAAATCCACATTCCACATGCACAATCTACAAATAATTCGGCAGAAGATGTTAGTGGTTAGCAAACTTAGCAGTGGGTTAAGCAGAGAGCAGGTAGTAGTTAGGCAGACCACAGGTTTTCAGAAAGCGTAAATTAGTGAGGACCGCAGGCGACTACGGCTCGACAAGCTCGGGCAGAGCGAGACACGATGAAGAAGAGGGGGGAAGATAAGAAAAGAGGCCCATCTGCATCAGTAGAGTTCATGCGGCACGAGGGGGAAGAGGTGAAGAGTGTCGGGGCTCATTCTCGACAGCTGTCGCATCTTTGGTTCCGCGATGAAAGGTGCCGACACGTCTTCAAAATCAATGGAAAAAAAGGCAAAAAGCTGTCCGGCTAGGTTAGATAATCCTAACCTGGCTTTTAAATGTTTAAAAGGCAACATATGTGTAGGAATAAGATCCCCCTGGTGGTAAAAAAACCTGCGTTGACCATATGGTCGCCCAGCTGGATTTTAAAAGTTCACCAAAAGAGGGACGTGGTTGCATAACCATCCCCATCAAGGTAACTTGACATTAGCTATCCTGTTTCACCGCATGTGTGAAAAAGGAAAAACAGAAGAGGAGTTCACCTCAAAAGGTCAGAGCAGTTTAGGGAGCCGCCGGCTCGCGAGCTGGGTCCTGTATTCAGCTGGAGGGATCGATGACTAAAGCGGCCCTCCACTGACGGATCGCGATGACAAATTGTGTAATTTTGGAGCGTTTAGAGCGGCATGCTTCAGCAGTGTAGTCTTCAGAGTAAAATATATTCCCACGTGCTCCATTACAGTAATTCCACACCCAATGGTAAAATAAAGACAATACAAGAGATCACTCACATGAACTGCAACTTTTAATAAAACGCTATTCAAAACTTACAAAAGGCAAATAAAGCAACAATAGACACTTCTTCCCTGCATTGTCTTAAATAATACTGTCATTCTGTCTCTCGTGAGTGTGAGATAAAAGAAGGCCGTTTGACCCAATGTGTCCTTAAAGATTGGCCTAAGAAGACCGTTTATTAGCGTCCACCAGCTGTGTGCATAGGCCCTTTAGCCGGGCGAGTTAACTGAAACACAGGATATAAAAGTTTACTGAAATAGAGTGCCTATCTTTAAAACCAGCACTCATATTTGCTAGTGCCAAGATATGAACATCTTTTTACCAACCGATGCAGCATTGTCGACTAAAGTGACTATAAAAATCTCTGAAGTATATGCATAGCTTACAAGAGGCAACCTTTGGTAGAAGGTAATGGAACTATCTGATCACTAAAGTGTCATTTAAAGAAAACATGTAGAAGTAAAAGCAGTTTCACCAACAAAATATACTGTATTCTTATTACTTCTTTATGCAAATAAAACCAAAGTAAGCAAACAGCCGGAGTGATAGCAGGCAAGTTTTCTGAAGTATTAAATAATAGTACCAGAGAGCATATCGACTGAAACATGACAAAGCGTAATATGTACAGAGGAGTCCAGACACGAGGCCAAAGTATCCTAAACCTGAACAAGCCGTGTCTTCATGAGGCAGCGATCGTGATGTGTAGTCAGAGGCGAGGAGGGTGGGCAGAGTTAAAGGGGTGATGATGTGATGTGGTGAGTACTACAAAAGCAAGTTGGGTTGAAGAGTAGTAGTTGGTAGAAATAGTAACACCAGAAAAAAAAAATGGAGGTTGGGGAGAGAGGAGTGTGAGAAACTGCAGAAGCTGCCAAAAAAAATACTAAACAGCTGGACGTTAAAAAAAAAATCAAAAGGCACTGAGGAAGGACGAAAGACAGGAACAGGAAGCCCGGACAGGAAGCGCATCATCAGTGAGTCAATAGCTTTAGCCGCGTGATCCAACTGACCAGTAGTGAGCGTTCTGCCGTGGCACGCTTGGAAACGGGGCCCACGGGGGCCTTTTTGATGTCCTCCTGGTAGGGGATGGTGGCGCTGTTGTGCAGGTTGGCGTTGGAGTTGGCGTTGGAGTAGTAGCGGCTGCCCCGGATGTGGTCCACTCGGACGAGGTGATGTTCCCCGGCAGGCCTGTAGGGCGGCGACACCGAGGGGACCTCCTCTGCAATGGTGGGGATCCTCTCATTGCTCAGGTATCTGTACAGGAGGTCCTCACCTGAGGCGGAACGACAACCAGAAGTCAGCTCGTCAAACGCGTCACATTTAGTTCATTAACAAAAATATTATCGTAAATTAATTGACGACAGAACCTTTGAGACCAGCACTTACCAAGTCAAGCGCTTGTGTAGCTACACGTATGAATTCAGAACAAAGCCGTGTGCAACATGTACTGTATATAATGTAATGTATGCTTTAATAATCTAAGAATATTTAAAACCCAATCTTTCATGAGATAATATAATGAATGCCTGTAATGGTCAATGACGTTCTTTGGAAGTCTTTAAAAAGCTGTAAATGTCTCATTATTGGTGGTGAATATGTAATAATCTGGATTCAAACTCGACAAATTAAATGTGATCAAATGTCACACAGGAGTGACAACAGTCTCTGCTTCAGTGGCTCGTTTGTATGAACCATGAGAAAAGTGTTCTTGTCAAACCTGCGCGTGAGGTGTGCACATGGGAAGTGAACGTGTGCTTACCTTTCCTTCCCTGGTTCCAGGGCTTAGCGTAGGGATCGACCACGCCGACGCAGGTGTCCACGGGCATGGAGAGGGGGCGGGGCTTACCTAGAGGCAAGAGTTTAGAGTTAGTCAACGTCTATTGTTGGAGCGCTTCCTAAGATTCCTTGAATGAGAAGCCACTGACCGCGCGAGGACTTGTGCTCCCTCATCCTGGGCTGGATCACGTTGGCCTCGATGGGGCAGCCGACGTCGGAGCGTCTCCTGCTCTCCTGGTCCAGGTAGGAGTTGGGTGACTCGGAGCCCTTTGGTCTTTTACTAATGCTGCGGAAAGGGTCTGCTCTCTCCTCTCTGTGTGGACAAACAAATGACCATGTATTTATTTATTTATTTATTACAACCCCAGATCACAGCTTAAAGTCTAAAGCAGTATAACCATTAGGAAGAGGAGTGAGTCTATAATGTTATGTTTATGAAATTTCAGTTAAATAAAGATGACACAGCTACATATACATAGATACACATGCAATATATGTGTGTGTGTATATATATATATATATATATATACACACACACACACATACATACACATTACAAAGTCAGTCTCTATTATTTCAAACGTGATCATGTCTTGTCATCTTCCTGGAGGTGGAGAATGAAACAGCCGTTACATAAGGACGACGGTGGGACCGGGGGGAGCCGAGTGGGCCGAACACAAGCAGAACAGAATGTGCAGTAGGAGGAGAGGGAGGTGAGGCGCTCACAGGTCCGGGACACACTCATTATCAACATGATGCGAGGCGTGGAAACGTGGCAAACGTTGACTAGGGGTGAGCAGGGGTCGCTCACTGCAGGCTGGTCCAGTTCTTTGGGTTGTTTCAAGGCTTCTTTCCCATGCTCTAACTTTAAGAACTAAACCTGATCAATACAAAGGAAAACCTAACAAAACAATACGCCAGGGTGAAAACGGGAGGGCTTACCTTGGGGTGTACGGCACCGGAGGAGGCGGGGGGATGTACAAGTTTAGGATAGCCGACTTCTCCTTTTTGGTGGATCCGTTAGCGGAGCCGCAGGGAGACTGGGCTCTGATCAGGGAGGAATTGTTCTGAAAAACACAACGCGGCATCAACGTCAGCTTACGGTTGGAAACAAATGAAGCCGTTGCTTTCTGTTCAACACCAAATATGACTTGCTGGCAACCGGGAGGAGTTTTCCACATGTGGCGAGACATTCGAGTGTCGTCTCCCCGAGTATATACCTTCATGTTCTGGAAAGATTGTAAGTGAAGTCCAAAACAGTCCACAAGACATGTACTTAAAACTGTACTCATTTACCACAGTTATGTCTCCTGACACTCGACTCAAATGCATTCTTCCATTCTCAGACCTAAATGATACGTCTGACGAGTGTGGATATATCATTAATGACAAACTAAACATCCCGTTTGGGATCTTATGAATCAACCCCCCCCCCCCTTCTTTGTCCAAATTATACATTATTACAAAGCCAGTGTCATCCACTCCTGAATCAGGGTGCATGCTTGGTCTCGGTTTTGCTTTCTGGAGCCCTATTATCTCAGATAAACTGAGATGTCTGACTCCGATACACCCCGAGTACTTGTAAAAGATGCTGGTGATGATGTTAGGCTCTTTGTTGTTTTGAGAAACCTCACTCGTATCGGATATCTTCCCATTTTGCCTTCTCAGGCCATAAAACAGGCTGCGCATGATAAGAGAATACCGGAGCCTGAACGTCGGCCGTGTTGCTTTACAACGGGCTGACCGTCTCTCTTTCCGTTAGACGGGACTCCGGTGCAGAGATGTGGTTGAAAGCTAAGTGAAGCTTAAAGTGTTCACATGAGGGGGGACAGCCAGTTACATAACCTTATTAGTAAAATATGTATCAGCTACCCCTGACCTTTCTTTGAATTATAGAACGGAAAGAAAAAGAAGCTTTAACCCAAATAACGTGAATCATCGTTATTCACCATGTCCTTTGGGGCAATTTCATTCTAATCAAGCAGATACAATCTAACCAGACTCCAACACTGTAGGCCGGCAGCTTTATCTCCTAGACGGAATGACATCATGAGACTTTGTTTGCCTCAATGTTGTATTTGATTTGGCTGGCGGCTCTTCCAGGGTGGCTCTGTCACACCTGTCTGAACCTGCCATTTGAGAACCAACTCCCTAAAAAGCTGATAATAGGTCAACGATGACTAGATGCACAGGCCTTTGTTGATGTTCCATAATGAAAGGAGGAAGAGCGTGTGCTTGTGTGCTTGTGTGTGTGTGTACCTGTTGTGCTGCGGGCTTCCAGCGCATGTTCTTGAGTGGGGCGGGGGTGAAGCCTGTTGTGCCGGTGGGCCTCTTCTTAAGGAGCAGAACCACACCTTTAGGGTCCTCCCTCAGTTTGACAACCAGGTTTTTCAGCTGCCAGCCCACCTGGTGAGAGCACACACCATTAATATACTGCGAACGTGTACAGCGTGTACTCAAAGTGACAGTTTGTCAAATATTCAAAGAGATAACCGGTTCCTACCACTGTCTGCTGGTTGACCTGGATCACCTCGTCCCCAGCGTGGATCTTCCTTGTCAGGTCTGCCGGTGACTGAAAAACAAGAAAAGTAAAAGGTCAAACCGCTTTCATAAAACACTTGCTGTTAACACACAACTCACTATTTACAAAATAAGCATGTCCGGTTTCAACGGTCTGGCTTTGCATTTCAAACAGCCGGAGATCAGTTGGTGGGATAACACAAACACGCTCCGCGTCAATTAATATCAGTTGAATTGTTTTTCATGTCACACAGGTGTCAAACGGGATTAACTAGTTATTATTAGTGATGATTCAGGCCCTGATCCACCATTAAGGTGTGGAGGCGTGAGGATCCAACCGTGGCAGCGAGCTGGTATATTAGTCACCGACGGTGCGTCTCAGCGTGGGGACGGGTCGGACGTCTTTTTGTGGAGGCAGTTCTGCACTACAGTCATCGGTAAATATGACAATTCCCTTTGCGGATCAGCAGTTCTTAACTCCCTCGTAACTCACTGTGCCCTCAGTAGAGGAGGAGGAGGAGGAGAGTGAAGAGTAAGACGAGAAAGGGAGAGTGAGGTATTTTTCCGCCCAAAAAACAAGAAAAATACATTCCAACGGTGGCCAGATACAATGAGACAAATCTCAGATCTATGGTGTATGATGGGCAGCGATACAAACTTCCAACCTCATTCTGGACTACAATGGTCTCTCTCACTCTCTTTTCACTAGTTAAAATAAGTCCAGCATTGAAAGCCGCTGGACTTCTTCCTGTGGTCGGCATATTGTCCTACTTACATATTCCGTGGTTCCCGTGATGACATGTAACCCATCGTAGGTGGACTTGATGTACATCCCCTAGGGCAGAAAACAAACAAACAAAACACACACAAGATTCTCAGTAAAAATACAGCATGCCTAGAGGGAAAGACGTGTACGACGGCGACAATTTGACACGCATTGAATGCATTGAATGAATTCCTGGCCTGCAAACATCGGGGGGAAAAACTAAACAAAAGCAGCATTCCTTACCAGCCCCTCTCCCGGTTTGATATCCATCAGCTGGACCTCATCCAAGCAGGCCGACTGGCTCATCAAGGGGTCAGAGGTGGTTCTCACGGTCTGATCACATATGCTGTTCAAAATCTTAGACTGCAGAGGAAAAGGCAAAAGAAAGTGCATCAATATAACTAAATACTACTGTGATTATAAGCCCTAAATACTCCAATGGCGAATTGTGCCCTTTTATAACCACGGTGTGTCGTACAGGTCGGAACCAGTAAGGTAGCACTGCTACTTGCAATGCAGAGACCTCATCCCTCATCAGTTAGTTTGTCTCCTTCCCTCTGCATAGGACTCTCGGCGTGCATGTTCATGCTTAGTGCGAGGCTTAATGGGCTTAAAAAGGACCATTAGTGGGCTATTAGCCGTCCTATGCACACCGAGCTCCTTTCTGTGCAGTTCCTTGCTCGTTTCAGGACAAAAGCGGTCATTTGTAATCATTAGAGGGGTCTTTTTTGTGACGTCTTTGCTCAGGCACATGCATTTTGTTTTGAACACATGGTGCACGCTCTACGTAGAGGAGGCGAGCATGAAACCCGGCTCCAAAGTGGACTTCTCTTGGGTTGTCTGAGAGAAAGAGAGACAAAGTGCTAGAGGAAGCCTAGTATTAGCCCAAGGGGTCTGGAGAGCGTCAGCAACAGGAAACACTGATTGATGACCCGGGCGTATTAGATCCGCCTCCTCTGTTGGCAATCCTATGGACCCGTCTGCTCTATTCACTCAGAAAATGGACCTGGCTACTGAGAGCATGTCACACATGTAAAAAAGACACTTACACAAATGATCTACCAGACCTCCCCCTCACCCCCCCAAATGTAAGAACTTCAACTTCTCATATAGTTTACATTAGGAGGAAACAAAGAGAACAGATATAGTATACTTACAACTTCCAGGATCTTCTCTTCCATCTCGTAAACACTGCAGTCCTGTTACACAGAGGACGGCGATGACAGATTAGGCTTGTGAGCAGTAAACAACAGGCAGGAGGAGGGAAACAAAGTATAGAGGTTGGGTGAATGGGATATAATCAGCATTCCTGATATAGAACTGCAAAAAATATAGAACAGCCTCAAATAAACAGCTTTTAGATTCAAACTACCCCTGTGCCTAAATCCTGGGGGAGGCTGTACTTGCATAATGCCCCGTTGGGTTCAGTGAAAAACATTAAACCCAGACCGACACGTGTAAAGCAACAATGTGCTGACGACATGGCGACAAACCACCTGGAGAAAGTCCTCATCCACAGTGGACATGGAGTGGGCTAGTGGAGGTCAAATAAGGCCCAGTAGCTGTGATCCCGGTGGTTTGGGGGACGGATGCAATAATAAATTGTGCAAAGTCAGCTGGGAGACGGACCGCCGTCCCCTCCAAGTGTCCCGACATGGCACCCGTGGCCTGCAGCTGGGCCGGCCACAGCTGAGGCAACAGCCCCCCCTGACAACTGCAGTTGTCGGTGGTAAAAGGGCCCCTTGGCTCAGGGGCCGGGGGGGGTCCACGGTGCATGTGGGGGGCGCTGAAATTGCCTCTATGCTGGCCAGCCATCAAAACACAGGTGAAATACTTCTGTCATAACTAGGGATGGGTATCGTTTGGGTTTTTTCCGATACCGGTGCCTGAACCGATACTTAAAAAATAAAATGCACAAAACGACAATTGACAATGACGACATTAAAAAGCTCTTCGGCCATATTCCCCGTAAAAGCCGTTATCAGACTGTACTCGTAGTTTCTAATTCGTAGCTCACGCTAGAGCTACCTTAAACATGGTTATAAAGCCCAATTTATTATTTGTTGGCCTACTTTTATGAACGCAAGCCTTGCAATCAACGCTACGCTACTGACCCATATTGGCAGCGGGTTTCGGTACCCGACCCTAGTCACAACGAGAGCACAGAAGATCAACTTCAACAAGTCTCTCCCATCTCCGGAGGCTCACGAGCCGTTGTCGATGCTGAATAAAAACGGGGTGTTGGTGTTGCGGCCCTCGGTCGGTGGCAGGCACAGACATGCGCCGCGTACAAAGCCAGCTCTGTTGTAAATCCATTGTGCAGACGGCGAATGGGGGTCGAGCAAGTTTTTTCCATATTTCCATAGCTTGCACATTCCACTGGGATAAAGGGGAGCGTGTGCTTTTCAAAATGCACTTACTGTTGGTTTGTTTTGTTCTGTGGCTGTGAGCGATGGCATCACATCAAAGCAGAGGACATCCAGGGCTCCCTAAAAGTGATTTTTGATCTGCGTTTGAGTGCCTGTTTAAAAAGACTAACTCTCCTTTGGTAAAGTAATAAACACATGCCACATTTCCCCTACTTGGGAGGCGTTTATAACGCTATATCAAAATGAAGTAGGAAAAACACAATATGGCATATATTGGTCCCAAACTCATGTCTACAATACATTTTTTTTAAGTCAGCCAAGAACATATGGGGGGTTTCAGGAAGAATGTGACTGTGCTTGAGTAAACATGCGACTGCACATTTCTTTTAGAGACTGGCCCATGTTTGGATGACTGCACTGTTGACTGAGCCAAGAGGGATGAGCTAAAAATACATATTTCGATGTTTAGAGGTCGTGAAACAAAGCAGTATCAGTGTGTGCTGCAGCCACGGTTTGGCAAACCTCCCATCAAGTTTTAACATTCATGAAACACTCATCTTCTCTCACAGCGCCATCAAATCATGTGAATACAATATCTACAGTAAGATCCGTTCGTGGTATCCAGATGAATCTGTCCGAGCCAAAGTCCTTCGAGTAGACGGGATCTGCATCGTAACGGAGCGCTGCGAGAGGCTGAGGGACCATTCCCTGGGTGTACTGATCCCTCACGTTATGGACCTGATCCCACAGCCGGGGTGGATCAGATGACTGTGTGCTGCTCCCTGGGCCTTTGATCTGCCACCAGAGCGGATTTGCATGGTCGAGCAATATAGTGGCCGAGAGAGAGAGATCGAGAGAGAGAGAGAGCGAGAGAGAGAGAGGCCGAGAGAGAGAGAGAGTGAGGCAGATAGAGAGAGAGGTTGAGAGAGAGATCGAGAGAGAGGCAGAGAGAGAGAGGTCGAGAGGCAGATAGAGATAGAGAGAGAGAGAGAGAGAACCTGGAGTGTAGTTGCCTTTACACTGAAGCAAAATAAAGCCCTGACCTTATGGCATCCAGTTATTCATAAAGTATTAACATACGACGGGTAGATTTCTTAAAGTTCAGTGTTTGGCCTACAACATCTTCATTGTTGTTTTTCCCCCCCGAGAGAAGAGAGGTATAAACTTCCTCTCTGAGCCAACAATCTAGGAGTGGGAGGCGCTGATAAAAGACACGTTTGGGATCGATAACAAATGCGTCGCGAGAGGTCGACCTCCACGCTGACGGGAGGCCAAGATGGCTGAGGCGCTCACCGTTTAACGGCCGTGTCCCGCTGTGTGCGCACACACACACACACACACACACACACACACACACACACACACACACACACACACACACACACACACACACACACACACACACACACACACACACACACACACACACACACACACACACACACACACACACACACACACACACACACACACACACACACACACACACACACACACACACGGGCTTCATTCAGGCAGAGCACATAAACGGAGCAATCTGAAAAGACCTAATTCTTGGCTGAAGTTCATGAACGAGCTGGGCGAACCGCACGCCGTCCTCCCTCATCGTAAAACTAATCACTGTGGCCGTCTCCTGCGCTATTGTGCTCACCGGTGGCTCACACTCATCATGAATAACAAAAGGGAGACTAAACGCTCTAAAAGGAAGGGGAAAGGAAGCAATACTCGGTTTGGATAGTTGGACATGCGCCTCCTCGCCGGCCGTGAGCGGTGGACCAAGCGGCCTCCCTCCTCCAGTTGTTGGAGGAAACTAATCCCTCCGGTTTTACAAGAGTCTTTCAGCACCTATCAGGAGTTTATTTTGCACCATAACCTCTCCACTTCACATGGCAGTGTGGGAACCATACCCCCCACTTCTCCTAGAGGACCATGACCGAGACACCCACAGTAAATCAGCAGAGGCGCTGAAATCCCAGACTGTGGCGAGGAAATGGGCACTCTGGGAAAGGAATTTATTTTGATGCAATAACCCCTCAGAAATGACACCTGCAGTCTCCGCAGCCACTTTCACTAGCTGTGTTAAACGGGTTGCTTAGCGGCGCTGCGCTCGGGTCCCCCCCCCCCTGCAGGGAGAACAAGCTGCACATAGAGTGAATGTCTTTGACACTCAACTAACGGCCACTCAGCAGCTCCCTTGGTTCAACCCTCCTGTTATCTTTGGGGTCAATTTGACCCCATTCAATGTTTAACGTCTCTAAAAAGATTATTGACATCATTTGTTTTTGCTTCATATTTCATGACTTTTCCTAATTTATTGGGGACAACTGGGAAAACATCAAATTCACATGATGATATGTTTTCAATGTCCTGTACACAACTTAGAGATTTGTAAATTTGACCCCAGGTGTAAAACATATAAGAACTACAACGGGCACTCGGTAGAGCGCATACCTTCGCACATCTCAAGATTGGGCATTGAATTATGATCATTTTGGGATTAGTTGCCAATTGGATAAAAATTGACCGTGCTATGGTAAAAAGAAGATGTTGACCTTTTTATGACCTTGACCCAATCGATCCCAAAATCTAATCAAATGGTCCCCGGATAATAATCAATCATCCCACCAAATTTCATGCGATTCGGCTTAATACTTTTTTACTTATGCGAATAACACGCACGCATACAAATACTGTAGATCAAAACATTACCATCCGCATTTTCAATGCAAAGGTAAATATCAACTTCTTTATTTATTTAAAGGGCTATTTAGGTAGTCAACAAACAAACAAAGTGAAACTTAAACTTGGGAAACAATATTAATTCTAATAATTTTCTGGAGGTTTTAATTGCTGGGGTCAAATTGACCCCGAGGGTAAAATATGTTCGTAAATCTGAAGGTAACAGGAGGGTTAAGACACACGGCCGACCACTTCCGCTTGTATCAAACGGACAGACGTATCATGATGCAACGCTAAAGCAATCCACGCCAAGCAGAAGTGGTGGAGCATCGTGGACGTGTGCTCCGTTGTAAATGTCAGCCTTCTACACGGCGGTCAGATAGACCTCCTCCTCATCCCTGCATTCAACCGACACACAGGAAGTGCTTCCAGACGCTCGGCCCCCCGCTGCGAGCGTCTGGGAGGAGCGAAGGCAGGAGCCACATGGCTGAACGCGTACGGCGGCCCGGGGAATGTTGGCGGCCACCGTTAAAACAGCGCCAGTGGGGTTTTACGAAACACAAAAGACGGGTACCATTAAACGTCCCTGCGCGAAGGGGGTCTCCTCATTAGTCGGCATGAGGAGGGAACGATCCCAAGGAAAATATCGGCGTCTGCAATAATGTGCTCAGACTGCTGGCTTCAGGCGGCTGTCATGGCTGCCAGACCACATTTCCCATAACCCTCTTCTCCATGTCTGTGCCCTCTGGGCCGGTATGCGCTCGGTGGAAAAACCTATTGTTTGTGTGTCCCAGGGGACAGCCGTGTGGGCTAAGTGGCGTGCAGACCTGTTGGACGGTGGTGGTGAGCTCCAGGCACAGCTGGATGATCTTGTTCTTGGTGGCTGTGAAGTCACTGACTCCCGTTAGAGGCGTCCTGCAAGCACACAAAGGAGGAGAGGGGGAACATTAGGAACCGGCGATGGACGGATGTGATCATTCACATGGCGGATCATTTGAAGAACATCCCCAATCTTTGATGTTTATCAACATTACGTATTAACGTCACTTTATTAAGTAAACCTGCACATGTTCAGATTTCAGTTGATTGACACCATCAGGGATTTAACTACATGTCCATGGCTGAGGTTGCAGTCTGCATGGGGGCGTTGAAGTGAGCTCGATTACACAGAGAGGCATTTGGGATATTTTGACAAACCCCATTGAATGAGTGAAGATGGATATTGGAAAAACGTTTTAAAATGCAGTTCCACAAACTATGACTTTTATTAGAAAATTTGTTTGTGAATTTCACACATCTCAAAGTGATCTAGACGCGATCCGCTTCATTCAGGAAAGATAAATTAGCATCCAATTGTATTGGTGTATAAAGTGGCGCATGTCTCAAGTGATTTACTGTGGCGTCGGCTCTTATTGCCGTGTGTGGGTGAAGTGTCGTAGACAGACGGGGGTGTAACTCAAGGATGTCACCGTTTTGGTGCCATTTCCTCCCTATTAGGCCTCTCTTTCTGCCCCTAACTCTCTAAAACATCTGCTCAGGAACTCCAAAATTAGCTACCATAACATAACAAACCGACCCTCAATGCAGGCCGTCAAGTACGTCTGCTCATTTCAAAAATAAAAACGTGTCTAAATGAACTACACAGATGTGACTTCAGCAGACGACTCTTAAACACTACATTGCTCTCATCTTACCATCACAACTGCCATTTACATCATGACATCATCTTCCCTGTTTTAGCTGAACATGCCACAAAAACAGAAGTGAGCTTTGTTTCAGACGGCCAACACGTAATCCTGGCAACCTGTTTAGCATGCTGAGCTTTTATGGTGTGAGGTGGAGCAGGTCCGCCAGGAAGGCACAGGGGAGCCTGCCAGTCCCGTACTTAAAGCTCACCGCGCGCGTGTGTGTGTGTGTGTGTGTGTGTGTGTGTGTGTGTGTGTGTGTGTGTGTGTGTGTGTGTGTGTGTGTGTGTGTGTGTGTGTGTGTGTGTGTGTGTGTGGAACTTGGCCAACTGCATGGACATGTGCAAAGGCTGTAGCTAACTTTAAATGTCTATCAGAATCAGAATCAGAATGTAGTTTATTGCAAAGTAGGTTTACACCGACCTGGAATTTTTTCTGGTGTGTATGGTGCATACAGACATACAGGACATAAAAACACAAAAGATACTAGCTACTCGTAGTAGTCGTATAGCAGCCCTGTTGGTATCTGATCTGATGTGCAGAAGCAAGTGGTGGTATGAAAAAAAAGAAAGAAAACATATGTAGTTACTAGTGCTGTGAAAAACAACGCATTAACGCAAATTAACGTAACTACAGGATTAATTATTAAAAAAATGTAACGCATTTAACGCATGCGCAGAATCAGCGTCTGTTGTTGATCGTCTAAACCCTGATCGGTAACATGTGATTAATCGTGATTAATCCACAGAAACCTGGGATTAATTAGATGAAAAAATGGAATCGTTTCACAGCCATAGCAGTTACCTGTCGAGCCACGCCAGCAGGCTCTTCGCAGCGCCGATCAGCTCCACCACGGAGGTGAGGAAGTCGTTGGGCGGCTTGCGCGACATGCTGCCGTCGTACACGGGGCTCTTCCTGCGGTCCGACGTGGCCGTGTGGAGACTGTTGGAGGCGGCTCTCATCCTCACCACCAGAATCTTCAAGTTGTCCGTCTCTACCCCATAGTTCTGAAAAGCGGGAAGTCAATAAGCCATTTTAACGAAGTCGACGGGAAAATTGAATAATAATAACAACTCATGATTGGAGAAACAATTATATTTTCAATTAAACTCGAGATCAAAGCAAACCCTCTTCACATTTAAACCCGGGAGGTATTTTTACAACATTGGAGTCCTATTCCAAGGAAAACAAGTTGTTTCCTGTACAATGCAGAGCTGTAATCATTTCTTTGACATGTATGATTTAAGTGCACTGTGGCATGAAATCTCAGAATTGTTTGGGTTTGCGTTGTGGGAGCGTGTACACATGCCATCACCCGATTCCTACCAAGGGGCAACGTTTTCATTCTTGAGCCTGGGCTTCTTCAAATGTAAAGATTATTCAGATGCACGAAGCAGCACAGCTCAGAATCAGAATAGTATTTATTGCCAGGTAGGTTTACACCTGCTCTGTGTGTGCCAGTCACCAAGTACATCACTGACCCAGCTACGTAGGGACCGAGCTAGTGCAAGGTACTGGCCTGTAACAATGTGCTTATTATCTTCTTGGAGGGTAAAGTGTGTGTGTGTGTGTGTGTGTGTGTGTGTGTGTGTGTGTGTCAGAGACTACGCATGAGCATATATCAAATATTTGAAAGATTGTTTTAAAGTGTTTGCAATGTTTTGATTGAGTAAATGGGTTTGGGGACTAATGTGTTGGTGAAAGGTGAGCAAACAAAGGTTAGCCTGGCTGCTGTCCTGGTGAATATCAGCTTACATGGTGCATGCTGCCGTATGCATGACCTGCCAGTAGCTAGATACGCTAAGCAAGGAGTAAAACGGCACGTGTCTGGGGAAACCGCAAAGTAGATCTGCAAGTGCTTAGCGTGGACTTTTTGTGTAGCTCTCCACTGCCTCTGTCCAACGCGAGCGAAAAGAATATATACAAATCCACTCGGTCCGTCCTCAAGGAATCACTGGAATAAACAGGCTAGTCCAACAGAAGCTGAAGGCCGCCTTACTCATGGCCCACGCTGGAATGGATTGCTGAAACATCAATAAAAGATAAGCAAACATACTTAGGGAATAGGAGAAAAAAGATAACATAAACCATGTGCTGGTTTGGATTTCCCAACGAGTCATCCGCGTAGTAAAAGTGGAGCTGCAGCCTCGAGGCGGTGTGTGTGTGTGTGTGTGTGTGTGTGTGTGTGTGTTGTACAGATCACACGTCTCTGCTGGCCCTTTCATTAGCGGGCTGATCACAGCGGGTCGAAGTGGCCCACAGATGTCCAGCGAGCTTTTTGCATTTCAAGACAAATTTACATTCTTTCATGGCTTTTTTTCTTTTTTTACATTCAGTTAATCTGGAATCAAGATGGCAGAAGACGTTTGTCTAGGTTCGGGTTGCGGCTCTTTGAAGGGACCATCTCCTTGCAGAAGGGTCCTCGGAGAAATGTAGAATGGCTACCACAACACAGCACTTCCTGCCCCCCCCCACAGGCGTCACATGGATCTGACTAGAACGTAAAAGATTAAAATGTGTGGAGCGTAGAAAGAGGGTTAGTGCATGTGTGTATCTGTGCCATCTAAGCAGGGTTCTTACACATTTTGACCGATGGATTTCCAGGACTTTCCATGACATTAAACTACATTTCCATGACCAAACGGTTAAAACCTGAAAAATGTTGAACATTGTGCGTATTGAAAACTTGTATTTTGAGAGTTGTTCTTTAAAAAACATAATTATTTCAAACTTGGCGTAAATAAACATGTGATTATAACAAATTTCCATGACCTTTCCAAAATGTTTATGATTTTTTTTTTTTTTCAGGAGTTTTCCAGGCCTGGAAATGACCATTTTAAAATTCCATGACTTTTCCAGGTTTCCCATGACCGTACGAACCCCGTCTAAGGTTAAGCTTTAGATTATAACTCGGGACAGATTTACCCCCACCTGGGAAATGGTAAAAATTAATTTACAGCAGCTCTGTCATATTCTGGATGTTCAATGGCTGGTGGAGGCTGGTAATGCGTGTGTGGATATCATGTGGTGCAGGTCTTTGTGAGAGTCCGAGAACAAATGAAGGAGTGTTAGGTTTCAACACTGACTTTTGACTGCAAAAGACATCATGGCTCAGCGAAGTCCGGGACAATTAATTGAAACGTTCCCTCTCGGCCCCTAGACGGCCGTTTGCTGTGGAGCTTTTGGACAGAAGAGAAGCTCGAGTACGGATGTTTCCTTAAGAGCCGTGGGGCCCCTTGGTCATCGTGATATAGTGTTGTGATGGCTAAAAGAACAGCGCAGCTCCCTGATGTAGAAATGGTGAAATATGTACAATGTGTGCACACGCTTGAATGTTTAAAATTCAAGGGCAAAGCCGAGCAGCAAAGTGTCAGAAAGACAAACGTGACTGCAGCGACGAAAACAATCCGACCTGGCGGTAAACAAAAAGAGGGCAAGAGGGGTGGCGGGGGGGCACGGAGTGTGAGAGCTGGTGTGGGTGTCGGGTGACGGTGGGCTGTGTTTCTGTTGGTAGCGGTGACCTTGCCTTTAGTTAAAGCTAATTGAATCGGAGGCCTCACTTCCTCCCACGGGGCCTGTGGTGGGCCAAGGCCTCCTTCTTAATAAGGAAACCCCTAAAGGCCCAAAAACATGTTTGCCGGACTGCTTCAGCGAGAGGTGAAAGGCTGCCGAGAGTCCAGCATTCCTGACCGTAACTTCCAAAGGACGGAGAGGGCGGGTAAAATACAATGCGCTAAATAATCTGGCATTAAATTGCGTAAGACTATACAGTGCAGATTAAAGATTAAAGTTCACATGCAAGGAAAAGGGGTTTACTTAGGATAACAGAAATATGCTGAGAAAGCACTTTGGAGGCCGAATGTATGAAGACGCTCAAGAGGAAAGTGATTTGAGATGTCATCGCCGTGATGTCGAGGTTCTCAGGGTGCAAATCTGGGACTGGTTACCACGATGGTAAAAGAGGTTATGGACCAAAGGATGAACCATGTGGTACATATGCTATGATGAGTACATCCATCAGATTAAAAAAAGAGGCCCCTGCGGATGCGACAAGCGTTTCCAGGTGTGCACCTCCAGTCCTCACAGGTAGAGAGATTCTGTTAGGATGGACTGTGCATCTTAGATTTTCGCAGAATGACAAACAATGGAAGAGTGCATTGATTGGGCGAAAGGTGGGAATAAAATCTTGATGTCCCGGTCCCCATTCAACCTGCACATCGTTTGGTTTGACCTTGGTTTCAAGCTACATGAGATGTGAGCCAAGTGACGAGTAGTTTGCTTAAAACACACTAAATCACACGCAAGCCGGCCTCACACGGCATCCTAGAAAACCCACACTGGCTTCAGAACGCTGACGCAGCGGATCGCCGACGAAAGACAAATCTCATCTTTTTGAGAAATCGTTTGAGCCAAACCTGTCGGACCGACGGCGTTTACATCAGCGCGGAGGCAAAAATGTCCAAAGTTTCTTCAGTGTAAAAATAACCATGCCCCAAACGACTAAAGTGAAGCATTTAAAGAGAGCGTCGAGGCAGAACCGCTGACACTGATCAAAAACGCAGGGACCACAATCTGGAGCCTTTATGGCACAGGAAGTGATAAAACTCCAAATCGATCCCATCTGCTGGAAAACCTGCTTCTCCTTCAGTTCAGATGCGTTTCACTCTGTTCATGCTCACTAGTTGAAGGCAGATATATTTTCGTGCTGGCAGTTCTTCTGGGAGCTATGACGCCGGACAATGATTCGCTCACACAGTGACTAATCAGACACAAATAGGGGATCTACAATTCAGCCAAGAAAAATACATCAGGTGACGACACGAAAGAGCAAATATACTGTGTGTGTGTGTGTGTGTTCAGTGTGTGAGGGAGACTTTACATGCAAGCGCAAGGGGGGGGGGGGGCTACACGATTACCATCAACTGCCTCTACGACGTCACGCTGTTCCTAACAGACAAAGCCGAGCCCACGGCCCCTTTGACCCGACATCTCCTGCTCTTGAGCGACAGTGCTGCTCCCTCGTGTCCTCGGGCTGCTTCGTGTGCTGTGCTGCCTCCACACCCCGCTGAGCGGTGAGGGAAATGATGAGCCTTTCTGCATCGCTGGTTCCTTTAGCTGCAGAACCAGAAACTAGCTGTTTTTTTGTGTGTTTGTGGACATTGAGAACGAGGGGAAGGGAGAGGGACTAAAACAGAGCTCCTGCTTCGTCAATCATCCTTCTTGACAGTCACGTCCCACAATTAGGCTTCCACCTGTAACCTCCCCCTCTACTGTATCTGGATGTGCATCACATTAGCCACACACATGCACGGCGCAGGTCTACTGACCAGAGCGCAGAGGAGATCCACGGCCTCCAGCACCAGTTCCTGGTGGCCGATCCTGGCCACGCCCAGCTCCTCCAGGTCCTGATGCGTGACCTTCAGGAGCTGCTCCCCGCCGATCTTCTCCCGCTCAAAGTTGCTCACATACTGCTGCAGGCTGTCATCCAAACCTGGACACACGTGATGGGGGGGGGAAGAGAGAGAGAGAGAGAGAGAGAGAGAGAGAGAGAGTCATTAGACGTGCATTGAAAAGCACAGAGCGTTCACTTCAACTGTCATTTGCAAGAGCTCTTTGCTCCGATTCAGACCCCAACTAGTCTTCATTTAATAAGAATGTTGGATACAGTGGTTCAGCAGTGGTTCAGAGCTGGTGTCCAGAGAGTGTGCGTGTGTCGGTGCAGTGCACACAAGGAACAGGTGGGACCGCTATCTCTGCTCAACAAACACCACAAACAGAGGAACAGTTGAAACCGTTAAGTCTGTTGGGCTGGTTAAACAATGGACGGCTATATTTGTGAATGTGTGTATGTGTGTGTGTGTGTGTGTGTGTGTGTGTGTGTGTGTGTGTGTGTGTGTGTGTGTGTGTGTGTGTGTGTGTGTGTGTGTGTGTGTGTGTGTGTGTGTGTGTGTGTGTGTGTGTGTGTGTGTGTGTGTGTGTGTGTTCCAAATAGTGCCAGGCTCCCCTGCTACTATCTGCCGCACCAACAATAAATGAGCGTTACACTTCCAACGGCTTTGGTCATGGAACATACACGGATGGGAAATCCCATGAAAACAGTGTGTACAGTACACTGCTATAATTTATACATAAACTCAAACTGGTGTGTGTGTGTGTGTGTGCGCGCCGTGTGTGTGTCTAGCTGTGGGTGTAGAAGTCAATACCATCTTTCTTCCCATCAATGAGTGCACAGAGAAGGGGCAGCTGCAGAGACATGGCCCTGTGCCCACACACACACACACACACACACACACACACACTTTGATATTCTAGGCACTGCTTTTGTCAGCTCCATGTAACTTAACAGCAGATAGCGGCGTCCTTATGACATGTGGAGCATGTCGTTGAGATGGAAGCTGGCTGGGTGGATTCTGTGCTCAGCGGGACACGTTTGTGAATGGCACCTCATAGCTTCATGCTTTTGTGACACTCTCACTCTACATGTGTCACAGAGAGTACGCGAAGAAGATGTGTGTGTATTTATTGTTGTAGTCAGAAGCCGAGTAAAGATATTACATTGCATCCATCAGAGTATACATAAAGCGCACACACACACACACACACACACACACACACACACACACACACACACACACACACCTATAGGGCCACAACATGTTTTATGCATAACTGGAAAATAACTGATATGAAAGTTAAAACTCACTACTTTTCAAATTTAACACCGAGTAATATTCTGCAGTCATTAGAAAAATACAATTTATGTTTAGGATATATTTTTATGGTAAATATACAAAAGGCCCTGGAAACTTGTTTTCAGCTTCAATGAGTGATGAACTCGTACGTTATGCCCAGGTTGAACCCTATTTTGTATATTTCATGTTAGAAAAGCGTTGTTCTCATTGTGTGTGTTCTCTTCTCACTGGTTTGAAGCCAGCTGCATTAAACTGAAATATACAGACTTCAGTACCGTGCTAACAAAGCTAAGCAAATAAAGAATAGAAGCCAAGTTAGCTGCTCTATGATTGCTCAACATTCAGGTACTGCAGCCCTTTAAGATACTCTTTGTTGTATTAAACTGCCATCACAGTCACTCTACACGTTGAATATGCAGCATTGTGTTGCCCCTGGGCTCAACACTACCTACAGCGCTCTCACTTCAAAGCCATTAAAATTCCTTCACGGCATCAACGTTTCCCTGTGACAACATTTTTGATCCTCCAAAAGAAAATATCTGCGAGCGCTCAAGTCACCTCCAGTGGATCAAAGGGGGATTCCATCTCGGCTTGTTAACCATTAGCCTTCACGAGTCAGGTCCAGTTAGGCTCATTGGATTTCTCCCATTCCTCGGCATGCTAATTCAGCAGCAAGGCTTCAGAGAATATCGAGCTTAACCCCCGACTGGCCGACAGCATCGAGGATCTTCATCACGGAGTAAGACTTACGGACCTGAACCCACAACAGCACCGACACAAGCCAAACACAAACACTAGGCCGGTCTCTTAATGCCATCAGATCAAAATAAAGATGTCCAGAAAGAGAGGGCGGGGGGAGGGGTTTCTCCTCTGTGCCGTGTTAAAAAGGCATATCCCGTGAAAGCGTGCCACTCCTCACCAACCAGAAGATTACAACATCGCCCAGACGGACGAGATATGTGAAGACGGTCCTGAAAGAAATTGTAGGATGGATTCATCTGCACCGGCTAATTGATGATGAGGGGCCTAGCCTTTCCTCTGGGCTGCTTCTACGTTCACATTCCTGCCTTCCCCTCCCACATACTCATCCCTGATCCCAGACGTCTGCCTTCAGAGAGTCTAGAAATCCAGAGTCACTCCAGAGTCCCAACCGATTTGCATTAGCTTTGAATCATCGGAACAATCGCAAGTGTGTTTACGTGCATATATGAAAGAGACCTACCACTTTAAAAAGTACCAGATGATGATGTACTGCAGAGAAAATATAGTTCTCCCCTACAGAAGGCCGTAAGAAGAAGGTAGGCACGCTTTCCTTCTGGAGTCAACTATTGACACCTTCTGAATAAAAGAGGAGTGTCCTTAAAGAGGGGCTTATAAAACATTTATTAGGCCTGGATCAATGGCAGCTGGGGTCTGTGTACGTGTGTGAAACTATCAATTTTCATTAAAAGATAGGGTAACCAGTAAAGGAGATAGAGTGTCACGTTCTTGTGAATTGGGAACATGGGGTGTGTGAATGCTTTTCAAAAGCCTGCACAGGATGAAACGCTTTCCGAGGCGTTTTACGGCCTCTGTGAACCACTTGGCAAACGTCCTCAAAGCGGAGCAAGTGGGTCTGAAGCCAAAGTACAGATACACAGCATCAAGGGGAAATCCACCCGCATTGCCAAAAAGCTGGACACACATTCACCCGACGCTCCTCCCTTTTTGATAATCAATGGTCATTTGTCAACAAAAGTATGGCAGAAAAGTGAAATTTAAAGACATGACCAATGATGACAGAACTATCGGAGTGAAACAAATGCCCAGACAGTAGCATTGTATATAGCCTTTTATAATTTAGTGCAATCGAGTTGAATATAGTACCAAATGTCACATTCCCTTCCCTGCATGAGAAAACTGGGCTTCTGAATGAGATCTGTGACCGATGAACCAACACAGCATCGAAGGCGTCGAGACGCCACGCTGCACGTCTCAGAAGGGCACCTGCTGTTCACCGTGGGGTCTTTCTTACCAACAATCAGCTCCCATTCAGGAAACAGTGTTATGAGAAGCTCCAACGTAACACGTTCAGGGTATAAATAAAAACTTGTGCACGGACATATTTCTGAAAAACAAGAACCCGAGAAACTCAGTTTGGATGCAACAAGTGCAACCAGGCGTTGTCGGGGGCCTTCGAGCTCCGCAGCCAACTTAAAGGCTGTGTACGCACACATTTCTGGCAGTGTAAACAACAGAACCCTTCCGCTTGCAAACGGCCGGGTTATTCTCGCCACAATCTCGACATCTCCCATCTGCACAGAAGCACAGAGAGAGCAAATTGTGTTGGAGCGACGGGAACGTCCCCAGAGACCGGTCAGCACATGGAGTCCAACACAAGTCCAGTGCTCCGTCCGATCTGTGATCAATGTTGATCGACAATGTTTTCAATAAAGCTTTCAGTTGCCAACTTTTGGTTCTCAGGGGTTGGATTACGCCAGAAAAGAGCGAACAGTCTATCACCTCCAACAGAAAGACCGATACAAGCTCCCTCCTCTTCACCTCCCCCATCTTTCAACCACTCCCTGTGCTCCCAGCGGGAGATGTAGCCGCTCGGTAACACACACACACACACACACACACACACACACAAACAATCACAAACCTATATCCCCACTGGGCTGGACAGTGGGAAAGCTACTGGGTGTAGAATAGCAACGCCACTGTAACTCTGCCGTCTTTATTTGTCGGCACAGCCTCTAAACCTGCTGGGAACAGTCAGGAATTTGACTCATTGTTCTCTGCTGAGCAGCTTCATTGTGGGAACTCGCAGCACCCTGACACAATGGGCTCTTGCTGGACCAGGCCATGCTGTAATTAGAAAGAAAGAAAAAGCTCCTCTCGGGGACTGCTAAGCTATCCCCTAATGCATGACTTCACAGGACAACAAAGCCTGTCCACACACACACACACACACACACACACACACACTGGGCTGGCCCTTCCAATGGGAGCTGGGGAGAGGAGTTACACAATGGTGCTCTACATCTCCCCACCGAGCATGTTGTGTCCTCATCGGAGAACAGTGTAGTAGAATGTCACGGCTTAGGAGCGTGGTCACTCGCGTCAGTTTGGGAAATGATGAAATCATCGTTTTATGGTCGCTTTGAATCAGTTGTTTCTCTGATAATAGATCACATTATTATGTCATGTTTCAAGATATTTCTGCAGCAGCTGCAATGGACATAGTTTGTAAATCAGAGGATGGATATCTCTGACAGCATAACCCACGTTTTAATGTTACCTTTGCTTCCTGCAGCCAACAAAGGGTGTTTCACATCATGTACCCTAATCTTAAAAACAGACAACCACAAAACGGCTGTGACATGTCCAGAGTGAGAAAAAGCAGCTGAGGGTATTCCCTGCACAGGCAGACAAAAGCAGCTCTGTCTTTGACAGGGTGATGGACGATGACTGATGAGAGAATAGGGGGTCAAAGTTTGCGGGGGCTGAAGCACATCTGAGCCCGAGCCCCTGGGCTCAGTCAATCCTGAACTCCAACAGCACACAACCCCAGACAGTGTCGGTAACCTGTCAGATTTTCAAGTTTACGCAAGTTTCGGGTGGGTGGGGGAGGGGGGGTTGACAGCTTGGTTAATATTGACTGGGGCGAGGTGATATTTGAGAACATCTGCAGGTAAAACAGAGCAGGAGGTTATGAGGTACTTTGGATGTCACGACCAGATACAGTATGAATTCATAAACCGATAAGAGGACAGAAGAAACAACAAGATGAGTGAGGTAAAAACTTGAGAAAGAGATCAAGCAGACTGCTGCAGGCACATTAGTGACTGCCTTTGCAAACCCGCATCAACCTAAATAGTTGTTGCTTAAGGTAAGGGCGTGAAAAAAAACTGGAGAACTGGTTGACTGGGTCGCCGGGTTTACGAGGTGAAACATCCTCACGTTTGAGTTCAGATTTACATGCAGCTCTTCCCCAGGGCCTGCACGTCCTTCACTACATTCCCTTAAAATTGAGGATTTCTCGGTTGGTAAGCAGCACGTATATAAATGGCGATAACTTGCAGCTTATAACCTGAGAAAAAAATGTTTTATCCGAGATACATAAACATGTCAACATGTTTACCAGTCTGATCGTTTTGTCATGGCAGAAATCATCATAGCAGGAGGAGCAAAATAAAAGTCCAACATAAGTTTGCTTTCTGAAAGAGTTGAATGAGATGATTGATACAACTCTGACATACATCTGTTAAATATAAGGCTATAGCCAGAAGCCGGTTAGCTTAGCTTGTAGCAGGGGGAAACGGTTCGCTCGTCTCTGAGCAGTTGCCCAGCAACCAGCAGAGGCTAGTCGTGCGTACATGAATCCTGACGCTCGAGACTGAAACGAGAGCGCTGTTGTTTATGTAAACAAGCTATACATAAGACTGTAAGAACTGTAGACAGTCATCGAGATGCCACCCACTGGTTTGTAGACGTAGTTGTTTTGAAGCCGTGAGTAATTGTTTTCGGTCCCAGGGAAGACCGATTGAAACGCTCAGCTTCAAATAGCTGATGTTAAAAAACACAAACCAAGCCAGAAATCTAGGAGTAGTTATGGATTCAGACCTTAACGGCCATCTCTAGACGATCACAAGATCAGGATCACCTGAAGAATACATTAAGGATCTCGACAGGATTGGGAGAAACATGTCCATGCATGTACCTCCAGTAGACTTGACTACTGTAGCGGTGCATTCACAGGTCTCTGTGAGAAGTAAATCAGAAAGCAGCAGTTTGAGTCCTCCCTAAGACCAGGAAGGTTCTGAGGTCTTTGCACTGGCTTCCTGTCCAACAAAGAATGTACTTTAAAATACTGCTGCTGGTTTATAAAGCACTGAATGGTTTAGGGCCCAACTACATTTGTGATCCGCTGCTACCTGAAGAACTATCCCAACCCGTCAGGTGTTCGGGGACTGGTCTACTTTGTGTTCCAAGAGTTAGAACTAAAACATGGAGCGTTCAGTTTATCTGCTCCACGTATCCGGAACAAAGTCCCTGAAGGCTGCAGGTCAGCTGAGACCCTCTGATCCTTTAAATGTGAGACTTTTCTCCTTGCCGTTGCCTTAAATTGAACCAGATTCAAGGATATCAATCCATTTCTAATTTTTTTATGTTTTAATGTATGTTCTTAAATGTTTTTTGAATCTAGTTTTCTTTTCCATCATGTTTGGATGCTTTTATGCGAATGACTTTGAATTGCTATATAAATAAACTTGCCTTGAGTTGAGTTTGGCGGTTTCGCTGTCTTGGAATACGGCCGTCGTCATGTAGTTTTTTTGCAACGAAGAACTTAAGTTACAATATCTAAATGCTGAAGTGTCGGAGAGATGCTGAATACGGCTCTGGTAGCAGCAGAGATCGGTCTATTTGACTCTCAATGGACCATGGTTTACTAAATGGACATCACGCTGTATTGAAGAAGACTTGAAACTAGATCGAGACCCTAAACTCATGTTTGCAATATTTACTTAAGTGAAAAGTACAGTAATTCTGTCATAGACTTCTATATAATCAGACTTCTTTATGCAACCAGAGGAGTCGCCCCCCTGCTGGACAGTAGAGAGAATGCACGTTTTAAGACCCTTCCACGTCAGCTTTACCCTTCACAAGACAAGGAAGTAACTAGTTGTGCTCCCCTCTCCCTCCGTCCTTCTACTCTCAGTCCTGGTCCTGCTTCTTCAGCCACCGCAATCCTCCGTCTTTCCTTGGCCCCTCCAACATTTGTATTGTTGTGCTTCCTTCTGTTGACATGTGTCCCCAGATAGCCACAGTCTGTGTAATGCAGGTGCTCAATGGAATAGAGACAGTTCCTTTTGGAATGGTTCTGTGTGTGTTTCACAATAGGTGGAAAACCCACAGGACAGGTGTGACATGAGAAGGCCAGAAGGACCACGGAAAGTCACAACGGAAAAGGGATGTTGCATAACAGACTGCTCTGTTTGTGTGTTAACAGGATTTCTAAGACACTTACTTTGCTACAGCCTACACATTATTGTCCAGAAGACAAAACTATAATTAAAGACTGTCAAACTTTACAAACAGACAGAAAAGGAAGGAAAGAGGCAAAAAGCGAGGGAACACAAAGGAGACAGAAAAAGACGAGACCAAAACAGAACATTACCACTTTTATGAGGCGGCATCCCCCATAAAACTTAACCGTCGGCCCAAAGTCAGAGAGAGCCAAGACACAAACAGGACGTAGGGAGAAAATAAAAAAGCACAGGGAACTCCATTTCGTGCCTTCATGCCATCACATGTATGATCAAGGTGGCCCTACACACTCATTACAGAACAATTTACCAACACCATAATAGCGGCCTATGGAAACTACAATTAAGACAAACAAGATTTTGGGGAGGAAATGTGCTTCACTCACATTTAGTTTGCCATGGGAATGGTGTGCTAGCAGATTTTCTTCCAGAGCAAAACTTCCATTTGCATCCTTTGTGCCTTTATGTCGTATGATAACGCTTTTATGAAAGATACGACAGACAGAAGCGCACGGTTAAGTAGACTAAAGATAGCTTCACATCAGCCCTGAGGCTCACGTGGTTGAGTGCAGGACTTGCTTGATTCCTAATGTTGGTCCCCACATCCATTTTGGATAAGAACCCGCCAATTGCTAATAACCTCGAAGTGTAAATCCCTCCTTGAATCTTATTAAAAAGTAGAAAGAAAGATTCCAATGCCAAGTCAACCAAACCGACAGCGGATCCATCTCCGTCCCTGGCTCAGCGGAGGGCCCCTTCTCAGCCAGAGCCCTCCACATCTGAGCTCACTGCCTGCTTTCTACCCGGGCCAAACCCAGCAGGGGCGCTTCACTGGGGCAGCGCAGAGTTCCTCTGGTGGTCACGATTGCGGTCAACAAATAGCTGAAGCATTGGCCGGAGATGTAAATAAAGTTACGGTAACTTTAGTGACAAGGGAAGAGGGAAGTGGTTGTGGCAGCTATAAATCCAAAGATTTATAGTTTCCTCGTGTCCAGGGCAGGGGAGGAGGAGACGGGGGTCAAAACTATTTAGATTTCATCCATCCTCTCCATAGAAGACCAACAAAAACAATAACAAAGTGCACACTCCTTACAAAAAGGCACGTACACCGAACACAAATCAACCGAGTCCGCTTTCCCATGAACAACGAAGACATCACTCTGCGCCCTTCCGCCAGCGGATCCTGTTTTCCCTGCTGCAAGGTGTGTGTGTGTGTGTGTGTGTGGGGGGGGGGGACGACGACACACCCTTACATTTGTTTTTTGATGCTCTAAACCAGTGACGCTCTCCCCACAAAAAAAACAACCCCGCACACACCGCCCATATCCAGGTGAGGTTTGTTTGTGCTCCTGCTGGCACCTGTTGTGGGTTTCCCTCGCAGCCATGACATGGTAGGAAAGGGACAGTCACGTTCCTATTATGGCGAGTGTGCTGTTGACTGGAATGGGTGCCCCATGCAAACAGACGACGGGCAGGTGTGAGGCTTTTCCCAGGCGACTACGCCAGTGGAAACAAAAGGACAGATCAACAGAATCTCCCATCATTGTTTCCTCAGGTCCATCATGTATTTATTTATTTTTAAAGAGGAGCCACCACTCCCTGCTTAAACAAATTAAAAAAACTACATTTAGCTCTGCTATCCTCCAACCCATTGAATTGAGATCAAGGGAACTATATTTGTTTTGTCTGAAACTTTCTAACTTCTCAGCCTTGAGTCGAAATCAGCTGAGATATGACGTAAGAAGTGTCAAGTTACAGCCTCTGGCGAGCGCGTCGATTATTTTACGGTCAGAGGGTTGACAAGGTTTCCCGACAAAGTCCAATTTGACGAAGCACAACAGGGCGGATTTGTCACGGCTGACCTGCATTCTCATAAGTTACCTGCATGTTAAAACGCTTTGCCTGTTGGGAGAGAACATAAAAAAGGAACAAACAACAATAGTGTGTTTTTCTTGAAGCCTGACCTGTGATGGGGAAGTTCAGAGAAAGACAAAGTGCGAATGACTTCACTTCTATTTATTGGTGGAATTTCTCAGTGGACTCCCTTGGAGATTTTCAACCATAACAAAATGAAAACAGAAGCTCAGCACAGTCATTTCCCCTCACCGGCGTCCTAGATAGATATCCGCCTTTGTGTGCAGTGCAAGGAAAAGCACCCGTAAAAATAACCACAAAGAAAGTATTGGGCTTCCCTTTAAATCGTGCAGGTGTGGTCTTTTTTGGTTTCCCTGGTTAAAACAAACACTTTCATCCATTCAGGATGCCACACTGCTTGTGGGCCACGGAGTTCATCGATGCACCGCCAATGCTGTGGAAACACAGACGCCCTATCCATCAGCAGCCTTTAATGTTACAAATAAACAAGAGGGCCCACGGACTCGAGACCGACACACGAGCTTCCACCAGAACAGACTTCATCCAAAACGGATTTAATCCCGACACAATGCGATAACGCAAAACACAAACCGGCTAAATGAAAAGGCACTAGATTATCTTTACGTTCCATCTCGCAAACATATTTCCTACAGGGACGGCAATTTTTAAACCGTGTGAATTAGCGACACAGGAATCCAGTCGGTCTCCGTAGACGGCCGGGAAAGCACGGACGAGTCTGAACACGTTACGCTCGAGCTCTCATCTGGCGTCCGGCCAAGAGCCCGGCTCAACCCAAAAGCCACAGTTCATAAGGCGACGCGCCGCTTCATAATCATGATGGCATTACATGCACTTGCAGTGTAGGCTGGGGGCAGGATGAAAGAGTTCTGTGTGTATCTGGACAGCGAGGGGGGGGAGGTCATCAAGTCGACCGAGTTCAACATTTTAAATCTGTTAAAAGCAACTGGTGGCCCCAGAAGAAACAACGGGGACATGTGTGACTTGTTCTGACTGCTCATTCACAGAGCTGCTGGTTTGGTTTTCTTTTTTGGGGGGAGAGGGGGGGGGGGGAGACTGCATTCCTCTCGTGTCAGGTGGTTAACTGCATTAACAGTTTTGATAGCAATACCAACACAGCCATTCACTTTCTTTGTCCTTCTCTACAGGAGGTTTAAAAAAGCACAGATCTGGTGGAGAGTTTAATTATACAAATTATCATTATGAAATCACATGACGGGGAGAGTGAACCTCACGACACGCAATCAACCAGCGAGGCCGGCCGGGCTAACGCACTTGGCATCCCACCGCGAGAGATCAGTCAGCGTGCGAGGCGTATTTGCACTCGCGACCACTGTGCCACCTCAGGTCGGAGCGTTTATTCCCGGGGCTTAAGCAAGGCCCTCCGCAGGCCAATGCTCTTAGGAACGAGCGGGGCCAAGTAGCTTGCAGAGAGATTAGCAATGCACCGTTTAGATTTGAATAAAAAAAAAGCCGGCATACAAGGTGACTCTTGGCCTCCTTTGCCTGGCACGAACTGTCGGCTGTTCATGCAAATGCAAACTGCTTTGGCTTTACTGACGACAACAACAACAACAATCAACCTTGTAAAATGCTGTACACATGCGAGGGATCATTACGGCGTGCTGCCCAAGCACAACATCAATGCCGAATGCACAGCCTTAAAACCACAACTTTCAGTGAGTTGGACCTGGGTTACGTCTTTGTCTCCTCGTTGCGAGACTGGAACAGTGGCATTAACTATTTAGTGATTTCTCTGTAGAGTCCCCATATGTTAGAGCTCCTGGGGCTAAACGGCTGGGACACCGGGCCGTGTGAGAAACGGGCCGCGGAGAGGCCGAAAGCACAGCAGTCCCTTTTAGTCTCCTCTCCCCAGGGGGAATCCTCTTACAGCACTTCCCCTGAACTCTAAAGGCCCCTTTCTATGCAGCGGTAACGTGGTTATCGGCCCATCAAAGGAACCTAAAAGGTTGAGTTGAATGACCGGATGAATGGAAACTGGTAAATAACAAAGACGGGCGTTTTAACGAAGGGACATCTAAAAGAAAGATTGACTTTCAATTGAATACATTATTTCAATTTTGTTACTTCCTTAATACGTTAGGCCACCAGACGGGGCATTCAGATGTACGCTGCTCCTAAAGCCGGTAGATTTATTTAACGCCAGTTTCTTTTGCATAATTCGCTCAAACGGATTGACGCTGCCTTTAGAGACTTTCCAACCATAGATACCCACTCGTCCAGTAGAGCCAGAATAGAGGCAGCGGACCCTTAATGAGGGGGGAGGCCTCTGCAAAACATCGGTTCACGGTCCTGTTTAGGAAGTCTCCGCTTCTAGCCAGATGAGGATCATGAGCCACACCTCACTATCATCTCAACAGATAAGGCTGCCGAAAACAACCCGCCAGTGGAATCACTCAGCGTGTACCGACTCGGACACCGCTATTTTCTGAAACACACACGCACACACACACACACACACACACACGCACACACGCACACACACTTGGTCAAAGACAAAAGTGCACTCAGCACGTTTGCCACCTCTCTGACAAGCTAATTGCCTTCTTGGCACTTTGGTGCTACTCGAGAGGCAGGACACAGCAACACACGGGCTTTCTACGACTCTCAAGTTTCCACACACGCGACTTCAAACACGCTTTATGACGTGGCGAAGAGACACGTGCTCCGCCTGCATCTGGCCGCTCGTATCGGACTTCTTGTTGTGGGGTAATGTTCGACACCGTCACCGATGAGCTCCTGAGAGGCCGGCATGAGAACAGGGGATGAGACAGACGTGAGTCACTCAATCAACAGGACTTCAGTAAATAAACCCATCGCGTGCCTAAATCCACGTCCAGATACAAGGTTTTGAAAAGTAGAGAAAAATGCTGGAGGACTTCCAGGATTCCAGCTCGTTTTGAAGTGCAGAGTCTGGACTTATTAAAAGAACTGGAAAAAAGCCACTCAGACAAACAGTAGTTGTGCAGATTTGCATGTTTGAGATGCCTTGTTAAAACCTTGGCAGTCTTACTCAGTCCAAGGTGGACAAGTGGGGAGGGAAACAATGTTCATCTTATTTAGTGCTAAACATTCCCCCAACAGTGCCAGACATTCTCAGCTGAGGCATCGCCAATGGCATGTGGTTTCAGCGCTATATTTGGAAAATGACTCGCAGCGTACGAGTTAAACTTTTGAACATGTGCACGTGCCTTCATTAGAGGAGCGCATCCCCTCCCAGGGCAAGTAGTCCCACAGATGACATGAGGAATACCTATCACACGACACCACAGGTCCAGCTGGAAGATCAGAGCTTGTGGTGAGGGGAAATGAGCTTCAGGGCGACTCGGGCCCCAAAACAAGAAACAACAGGGTTTGAAATGAATGAAGCCTTTCACTGGCAATAAACCATCACCAACCACTGCCTGGTCGCCTGGAACAATGCACGTGATTAACAGCCTCAATACACAAGAAACGTCTCTGTCCTACAGAGGGGGAAACAACCTGGGGCAAACCAGAGCGACTGTCCTCTTCATACAGCGCTTTCTGGAAGTCTCATTTGACCTCGGTTCACGCCGCCACAACAACGCCACAAACGCCCGTGTTTGCGATTGGCGTGAGCGGGTCAACTGGACACACAGACTTTTCGATGCTGCATCCTCTGCTTCGTTGAGTTTGGAGTGTACAAACAAAGCGACAGTGGGCGCTTTTGATTACGTTTATTGGATAACAAACCTGATTAACAGCGATATAATTACCTAATTGGCCTACTGACCCACCACATGGTACTATGAGTTGTAAAAAAAAAGCTGACTGTTCAACGCCCCACGGTAATGCTCCGGTTATAGAAAGTGGATGGGTTTCATGAAATATTCCCGTGAATAGTTTGGCGTCAGTTCACTTCCACCGTGGTTGGGATCTGTAAACCCATCGGTTAAAACCTAGAGACGACTGACGGCTCAGATTAGCAGGAGCCGGACGGCAACAGGGCCTGTGTGGAAAACTAAAAGTGTTAGCTTGACTCCGATCAGAAGCTGATTCACGACAACACCGCCACAGCGCCGAGGAAGGAAACAAAAACACCTCATAACCTGGAGAAATGGAAGTCACATACGATTTGTTTCGGGATGTTTCCAAATATCCTAAACAGTAACGAAAGACAAAGGAACTTTATTCCACCGCTTGCAATATAAACAGCCCTATTACTCATTTTGGTATAAAACACACGCACACACACTCACACACTGACACACACACTCTTTTATGGAGTTTTGGAACCTCTTGACTACTTCTATCCATACTTCACATACCATTTGGTGTCGCTCACTGAGCATACCGACACTGTGACTGAGCCCAGCTTTAAACAACACTTATGTCACTGCCATCGTGAGCATTCCTCTGAGCATCTGTAACAGCTATGGTTTTTATGAAGTGTTTATACAAATTATGATATACATATATATGATATAAAAACACTAAAACAGATTCATTAATAGATTTCTTTAGAGGGAGCCAGATTGCAACACCAGGGCAACGATGTATTGAGGTCAACAGACAAATACAAAATACTGGTATTTCTAGTACTGGTTACACGTCAGTATTACTTCATTAAAACAATGGGTGCGAAGGGAGAGTGTGTATTAGGCTGCGACTGGATCCCGTTTTTACTCATTAGTTTAAAATGGCTTTAGATAAGAGGGGATCACTGCGAGATAAGAGTCTGACACAGGGGGCATAGGACTTCGGGATTTCCGAGATAGAAACCTCCGGAAACCAGTGAGCGTTAGCGGCGAAATCAGACATGTGTGAAGCTCTAGTGTTGTTGGAGGGGTCGGCTAACGCGTGTCACTCGAAGCCCAAAAACCGGGATAAAAAGGTCAAGCAGAACCCGATTCCGAGATTGCAAATGAGCAAACGCGAGTTATATCGCCAGCTGAGCGATATAACTCGCGTCATTAGGAGTCCAATCAAACGCAGTGCGTTGTGAAGCGCCTCGGCGGAGGTATGTTGTCGCACGGGAGCAGTTTCTACGAAACTAGCTCGAGATAACCCGCGGCGGTGACTCGTGTGTGAATGGCTTTTAAAAAAAGATAATTGTTGCGTTTCATGTGTTATTTTCTCAGTCAAAAAAATGATTATAATTTAGCGTTACAAAATGAAATAGCTCCAAACTTACCTCTCATCCAGTCGATAACTTGCTTTTGCGTCCACTTTGTTATCGGCTCCATGGCTCCTTGAACACAACACGGAGACACCTCACCTCATACGCCAACGTTTTGGCGGTCAAGGTTCTATAATAACACAAAAATAATTGCTGTCACATTCTCAACAGGTCGGTGCTGTTCGTCTGTTTGTGTTCACGCGCTACACAACTGTACGCGCGTGAGGAGGAGAGGCTGCACTGAAATCCTCACAGCTCCTCGCCGCCTCGCGCTGGGAATCAAAGCTGCATTCAAGTGCTGTCGGGAATACCGTGTTGCAACACAGCTAGGGTACAAAGAAACCACTAAACAAGCCCCGAAATAAGATATATCTTCTCAGTCACATATAAATGACTGTATACAACACTAACACACCTACTATAATCATCTCATAATGCATGGTGTTAGAATTGAATTTCTAATGATCAATTTATGTATTTATTATGAATGCTTAATATGTACAAACAAATTATAAAATGAAGTATTTTTCGTCTGATTTTATAACAGCTATTGTATATATTTATTTCTGACCAAAACTGCTTGAACACCAAATAGTCACTAACTATTCGGAATAGGAACAATAGTTTACGGAGAGCACCTGAACGTACCGTATGATGTCGGTAGTTTCTGTGTGTTCACCGCTCTCATTTGAAACTGGAGGTGTGTAGGCCACATATACAAACAGTGTGCTGCCCAGTTTTTTATATTATTGTGTCGCTCCTGAAGAGCACATATAGTATTAATATAATCTGTGTTCTGAAACTGTCAATAAAATAAAAAAGGCTAATCACGGTCAAAAAAGGTTGTACAAAGTAAATTAAACATCTATATTCACGGGTCATATTGGTAATACCTACTGACATCACCTTAAGTCCGTTTTGTTTGATTTCTTTGTTTCCGAACAAATTTGCTTCACGAAGATATAATGTCACGTTAGAAAAAACTTCAGAAGTTGCTTGGACTTGTTCCTTCCACTCAACTGAATGTGGCTCAGTGCTGCTCTCTCTTGGTGACGAGTCTCTCTGCAAGTCA
Source organism: Liparis tanakae (assembly GCA_036178185.1). NCBI lineage: Eukaryota > Metazoa > Chordata > Actinopteri > Perciformes > Liparidae > Liparis > Liparis tanakae. The sequence goes on from CM070093.1 coordinate 11,254,940, forward strand.
TGTAGAAGAAGACTGTACACACGTTCACTTTAAAGACGCACATTGGATACAATATCAGTAAATAATTAAGAGAAAAATGTATACAGTCAAACCAGAGACCCAGTTAGAAAGACACTCTTGTCTAATTTGTGTGAGATTGACATTTATGAACGGTAAGATTATGTAAAACCCCTTTAGGATTGTTATTGTATCCTGTCAGTGGCAATATCTGGTGTATGATGATAACACAATATACATTTGACCAACTGACACTAAAACATCATCTTATTTCTTTGGCTGATATGGTGGCATATGCTATTTTAAGACGTAGTATGGGATTAGTGAGAACAGGTGCAGCTATACCCTAAAAATTAGAAGTCAGGTAGCTTAAGCGTTATGAAATATCAAAATAAAATAGGACCTTTTTCTTTTGAAATAATAGAGTTAATTTAAATTTATATCTATTCCATACAAGTGTTGAAACTCCAGCATGTTTTGTCTCGTCTTCTTTTAGAGGCTTTGTGACATTAAGTAACCTCTCTTGGCTTATTGTTTTTGACAACCTGAAACACACCTTGTCCCGGCTCTTCCCGTCACCCCATTACTGAACAGCTGGAGGCTGTTTAATACTCTGTACTGTAATCAGCTGCAGATCCAAGCTTGGGTGTAATTATACCTGGGCAAACTGGAAGCCCCGATGCTTCACAACAATTCCTTCTCTTCTTTGTCCTTGTTCCAGCATGCCGGTTTCCTTGCTGCCAAGACATATTTTGAATAGGAGTCTTTTCTTTGGATTAAAGTTAATTTGATATATCTTCTCCACTATAGATTAACCAAATAATATAGGGATGACTGACAGGTAGAATGCCTATAAGCTGTTATAGAAAACTGAACACAAAAGAAGTGAGGGTGAACCTGAGGACATTATATGACGAAAAAAGAAGCAAAGATATCTCTATTAAAGCTCCACAGTTTTACAACTGTTCATGAGAAAGCATTAAACACTGTTTTCTGTAGTTTGTATGAAAACTATACAACAAATTGCAGTTTTTGGTAACTAAAGCCCATTGAAGCTCTTATACTTTTAATCTCCTTTAAGACCAGATATACAGTTTGTTTGTGTACACTGTTGTCAAGACTCTGGAGACTCAGATCCACGGTCAGTTCTCATGGGAGTGGGCTGATTGCAGGGGATCTGGGTGGTTTATTCAGGGGAGGTCCTCCCTAATGGGATTAAGTGAGTCATGGGATTGTTGTCGAGGTGAGGGCGGAGGGAAGGAAAAGGGGTGTTCGGTCTGTTGAGGAGATGGCGAGATGGCGAGAGGGTGACTGGAAAACTGCAAGATCGGCTCGGTAGCTCTATAGTTGTTTTAATTCTGACTTCCAGAAATAGTTCAGACTTCCTCATGCGAAAGGTCAGTTTACAACGTTGTTATCCACAGCTCCCAAAACAGTCAAACAAAGACTCGTGAAGATAAGCAAACTCGACATGATCTCACTTGTGTTCTCAGTCAACATTTATTCCAACCCTCAAACAATAAAGGAAGTTCAGGTTTTGGCTTGTGTATATTATTCTGGGATCTACATTAAGATGGGTGCTAATAATGCATCATAAACCAAGGCAGGCAAAAACATCCGCACAGGAAGTTATCCACTTCACGATCTAAGACGGCAGGATATGAAGGGCTGAAGATGTAGAAGAGAGAATACAAATGAACCCACTTCCGGCCCCTGACAAGTTTGCGCTTTTTAAGATTTACCGCAGGAGAGGAAACGTCACGTAACCCGCCGCTATACAACGCATCAAACATGTCATGTGTCATTAATCCACTCAGTGTTTTGGTAGCACAGTGTGGGTCATCATATTTTATATATTTATTGCACAACATGCCAGATCAGAGATGCTATTACATGGCTACAGTTGAAATTATCACATCTTTTGGACTTGCAATGCATTCATATACTTCATTCCATGTAAATGAAGGTGGATAAAACATAAAGAGAGTCATGGCCTTTTAACTGATCACAATTATTATGTTCCTGCACGCCTGCACTGCTCTTTTTCCTTCTCTTTGGGGCACCAGATCCGAGACACGAGCACTGACACTCAGATGCCTCATCCCATGTAAAGGAGCCGATATATAAAGAGAGCACTGTGGTGAAACACAAGCCCCACACACAGACGATGCTGTGTCCCGATCTTGTTGCCGGGGGACTTGGGACTTGAAGTGATGATTAAGCTTCAGTCTTGAAGCCTTTTATGAGCCCAAAGGAAGAAGTGACATTTAATTACATTATCAGATTTCAAAATTATGCTTTTTACATATTCTCCATGTAAAATGTTTTCTGCAGCTGCACCCAGAGTTGAGTCTCTACCTCACGTCTTAATTGTCAGGTACTACATTTAGTTGGTGTTTAAACAGCGTTAAATACAGTCTATTCTTTTAGTCTGAAGATCTTTACTACAGGGAAACATAAAAAACTAGAATGGGCACTCGGTAGAGCGCATACCTTCGCATATCACAAGATTGAATTATGAACAATTTGGCACTAGTTTCACGCAAATCGGATGCCAATTAACCGAGATATCGCAAATTTACGTTTTTCACCTTTTCGTGACCTTGACCTTGACCTTTGACCCAATCACTCCCAAAAACTAATCGATTGTTCCTTGGGTCATGACCAATCATCCCACCAAATTTCATAAGAATCGGATCAGTTTTGTCTGATTTAGACGAATAACAAGTTTTTCACCTTTTCGTGACCTTGACCTTTGACCCAATCACTCCCAAAAACTAATCGATTGTTCCTTGGGTCATGACCAATCATCCCACCAAGTTTCATAAGAATCGGCTCAGTTTTGTCTGATTTAGACGAATAACGGACAGACAAACGGACAAACGGACGGACATATTCACAAATAAATACACGCGGGCCAAAACATTACCTTCTGCATTTTCAATGCGAAGGTAAATATATAGTTGTCAAATCGATATGCCATTTTGAAAAAAACAACACTTTTTTATGGGGCGTTCAGTGGGTTTGAAGGGATGATGGCGGGTCTTGCGTTGAGGTACTCCAGAACAAACACCTGCATGATCTTGTTGAGGTTCTGAATGGTAGAGCGATCCAGGTTCTGCTCGTTGTCGTCAAACGTGTGCCACACGGACGGGAACGGGGAGGGGATGAGGTGGAGGATGGGTACACCTGACGGAGAGCCACAGGAGGAGGATCAGCCAACACAGCGGGACACAACATACGTCGTCACACCTGCGGTTGTGTTACTTGGTGTGCGTACCTCTGTTTAGGAATGGGATGTGATCGTCTTGGACTTGGCCAGTAGGTTGATTGGGCCAGAAGTATTGCACGTCGTGAGGATGATCCACAAGCTGGTTCATGGAGTGTAAACGCTTCTCTGTGGTTATAAGAGGGAAAAAAAAAGAGTAAAATAATGTGCTTCTGTTAGTTAAGTTGACAAAAGAATAATTAAACCATAGACTTTATTCATACATAGTTTCATAAATAAATAACTAAATAGTTTGTTGATTTTCTTCCTCAGGACTGTGTTCACAACTGTCTTCACACTATGATAACAATTAAAAAAAAGATTAGAAACTATTAAATATTCAAGCTAAACTATAAACAAAAAACACATCATCTCCACAGTGCAGTCATGACAGCACATTAGATACAAATGAATAAAAGATGAGCATCAGATGAGTGTCAGCAATGTTGCATCATCGGTCTCAATACGATGACTGACTGGCGTAGTAATGACTCATGATGAAAGGGACTTTTTTTTGTGGCACACCTTAACCAAAGTAAACAGACCTACACGGTGTTTACGGCGGCAGCCAAAGAAAACACTTGATTATTCACCAATGTTCTGCAGCCTGGAGAGCCAGCGCGTTGTGCTGGGGAACTGGGTGTAGAAGTGTGGGTCGGGGGCCCCGATCAGGTCCATCAACACAAACAGATCCTGGAGGAAAAGAAACAGGGAAGGGGCAAAGGGAACGGTGTTGTTGAGATGTCGTGAGAAACTCTCTCGACACATTCTGAAGACAAGTGAAGACAAGAAGCCAGATCCCATAATAATCAACCCTCAGAGCCCCGTGCTTAGAGGTGTGGTGATGCAACAGGTACATCAATGCTCCGTGCCATCTCTGCAGGACACACACACACACCTGACTGTCTGTCTATATGCACACACACACACACACACACACACACACACACACACACACACACACACACACACACACACACACACACACACACACACACACACACACACACACACACACACTGTTTTATCTCTTAATGTCCACACAACAATGTCTGCATTGATAGTCAGTCTCACTATCTCTCCATAGTTGGTATACAGATACAAATACCAATGAAAGTGACGTGTTGTTATCATAGACTGCATAATAAATGATGTTTGATATGACATTCAAGCCTCCCAGATGATAAAATGGGTGTCTTTTTGATTTCCCCTGAATTACAAACCTATTTAAGACATAGGCCTCCCTGGTTGAGGTGTCTGCGTGGGCCGTGTGAGGAGCAGGAGGTCAGGACTAAACAGATTGGGCTGAAAATAATTTGCACCAACAAAGTTCTGATCTTGAGTGTGATCATGTGACAGCAGAGAACTGTGGCGCACCATGGCGTGCAGCTGGTTTGTGTCCATGGCTCCGGCGGGATGTGGGGTGGTCTCCATCTTCTGGGCCAGGTGGCGAGAGCCATAAATGGAGTCTGTGGCGGTCCACTGGAAAAGAGCCTCCTCTCCATCAAAGAAGAGCAACTGCAGGCTCAGGTCGGCACTCGTGCCCTGCATGGGAGGGAGAAAGACGACAGTTGAGGCATTTGCAGAGTTTTGCTTCCCCCTAGTGGTTTTGATAAACACTGTCTGGAGTAGTTTTTATATGAAATATTCATTTTTTGTAACCCGCCCCAAAAATGATGCTTCTGTAACAGTAAGTGGTCATTAATCAGCTATGATATCTATTAGGACTCCGCCTCCATGGCACTTAATGTATTTGTATTCTACGGGATTCGTATTCCCGCCGTGACCTTTGTGACGGACAGCCGAGTCTGATAAACATGTCTCTCCCTGTCACAGGACCTGTCACTGTCCGACACACAGACACGGGCCCGAGCTCAACTGTGGAACGGGGAAAGGGCAGAAGAGCAAGCGGCATGAATACTAAGCGTGTCCCTTATGAACCACTGGTTTTGTTTCCTCCATAAAACAGAACAAATAAGGTATCGCTATTGTAACTAAAATGTTGTTGTTGCCGATAATGTTGTGTTTGAGCGGAGATTTGACGGGTGGCTGGAAAAATCTTTTTTGAAGAAGAAGAATTAGAGAATTTCCGTGCACACATTATTCTAACATCTAGCAAAATCATGAACCTCTATATGTCGTTGCTACACCTTCTTTCCTCTTGTAAGAAACTCCACTGGGATGTTGAACCTGTTTCTGGAACCGTCTGCAACATGTTTGGCCTTGTTTCCCCTCCCCCTGCAGCTTAGTGTCATTGGGGGTGTTGTTGTTGTTGTTGTTGTATGACTTGCATGTGATCCACGGCCACATCTCAAGTCAGTGCTGGCCACAACCACAACAACTAAGACACACGCTCAAATGAAAAGCCTGTCAATGCTCACAGGAGGGACTGAGGCATCTCCACAGAGAGACACAGGCGGACGGACCAGTAATGTGTAATATACCCTTCACATGATTGCATGTTGCAGCTTTAAGTCACATGCTACGGGCCACCACCTTCTGAGCTTTCAGTTCTTTATCCAGGGCGCGGGCCAGCTCCAACATCATGGCACAGGGAGCGGCAGAATCGGTGGCACCTTGGAACTCTTTCCCGTGCCACTGCGGCGGGTAGTACTTGGAGTCGTAGTGACAGGCCAGCACCAGGCGGCGACTGGCTGACGCATTGAGGTTGGCAATTATGTTAGTGAAGGGCAGTTGGCCGTACGGCGTTTGTGACACAAAAGCATCCACCGTCACCTCCCAGCTGGCGCCGAGGGAACCCAGGGTTGTCTTGATATGCTGTGAACACACACGCATATGACTTGCAGATAGCATCATCATCATCATCTACATCATCATTATAATCGTACTGATTATCTGAGGAGATAAGATCTGTGATAAGAAAAAGGTTTTACAATTTAAACCTTTTGGCTTCCAAACGTTTCGGGGGATGATAACTTCCAGAATTGGTTGTTTTTCCCCCTATGACATCATATTAGAGCATACGAGGTGGAGGACTCATTCACAAGTGTAAACCAGTGTACTAGGTTGTTCTATGCCGGTTGTTTCCATGATGTTGCCATAAAAATAATGTCTTCCAAGAGGTAAAAAGTAACCGAATTTTTAAAAAAATTCCCCCCATTTACGGTCAACTATATGTGTTACATGTGTTTCTGCATTTGAACGTGATCCAGCCATGGATATTTTATTCTGCAGGAACTGTGAGCTCACCTCCTGCACGGCCCGGCTGCCCGGAGAGCCGGGGTACCTGGTGACCAGCAGCGGCCTCAGGTCCCTCTGCCACATCTGCTCCAGGTCAGTGGGGGTCAGGGCGGCCACGATCTCCTCTTGTGTCAGAGTCACGGCTTGGTGATGGAGCTGAGCGGAGCCAGAGGAAACAATCGAGATGACACCAAAATGGGTGATAAATCGCTTCGAGTGGAATCGAGTTTGTTTAGACAGATAAGATTGAGATGTACTGCTCATACAACACATGGTCCCATATTTTCAGCCAGTGCCTGCCACAACACAGTTTCAGATCAACACCTCCCCTGTCTACGAGGAGGGAAGGCTTTCTGTGTCACATGACACAGCATACAGATAGATTTCAGTGTGTCACAAGACTCGCTCATGCTACTGGAATACTCTCCCTACTGGATTTGTTTCATTGCATGACAATCCACCCTAAGAAGGATTTTTCATCTACATCCTCAACATCACAATGTCAAAGAAACAAGTCACACATGTTAAAGTAACAATCCCAAAGATGTTCAGTTTAATGAATGTCTGTTAAATCTGTTGCTGAATCAGGTAAACACAAGGGTGACGCTGCCCGTGGCCGGCTGATGTCAGCTGTTGCATTACGCTGTGGTTTGGACCTCTGCGGAGAGAACGAAGCGGAGCTCTTTGAGATTGTAACATGAACATAACAAAAACATTAAAAAAGAGCCAATATAATGTTGCGGTTGCATCAAAAGTTGTGTTTGCATGGGCTGTCAAGTTCTCTCCAACACCTCCTCAGAGGGAGAGACGCGGGCCAATTAGAGCGAGTGTGAATAGACATTGATTCTCTTCAAGTGCACACAAGGGCTACGTCAGACAAGCAGGGATCTACTGAATGAAGAGGCATACAAGTGAGTATGTTTAGTTTTTTAAATGCTATTTCTTGCTAAAAAAAATTAAGCTAAAGCAACTAGTTTGTGTAATTTGAGGAACACAATAAGGATTTGGATTCAGGCTCGTCAACTCAACGGGTGCTAGAGGACAGCCATCGGTTTGAAGGAACATATTGATTCTTCGATCCCGTGGCTCCTCTTTTTCCCTCGTTTGGTCTCAAAGTTCACCTGCCGAGCAACGTGGTTGTCCTGGTAACACACTGAACCCAGAGGAAGGACAGAGCGCAGTCTAGGAGCGAGCTGATGAAGAATATCAGAGCGCTCTGCACAGCTCCAGCCTCTCCAAGGAGAGGCCCTCTGGTAGTCCTTAATTGGCTATTTGATGTATTCAGGTGGTTTAGTGCACCGCAGTGCCTAAAGTGATGTCATCAAATTGCATATTTTTGTCCGACTGACTTTCTAAAAACTGAAGATATTCAACTCACAATGACATTAAACAGCAAACCGTGTCATTTGAGAAGCAGAGAACATCACATTAATCTTTCTTTGTTGTTTTTTGCTAGTTATGAAAAGTAAATCTTCAGATTTCTTCTGGGAAATCAGTGGACATTTGTTGTTTCCTCCTACGTTTCCTTGTACTCTCTCTCTCAAACAATAGGAGATGCCACATTCCTTCACTCAGCTCATTACAATTAAAGCATGCAACAAAACACGTTCATGAGTATGTGGTCACGTATATATTGTCATGTCATCCCTAACACTAGGGCTCACTGGACTCAGAGAGGGTTAAAGGGGGTCCACTTAAGGTCTATAAATACAAAGACCTGCAATTGGAGGATCAATGATGATGGCTTTGCTGCCATAGCAACTAGGCAAAAAGGAGAGGAGAAGAAGAAGAACACACATGAGGAGCATGAATGGCCAGGCATACCCAGGTGAGGATTACCCAACAGCGCTGGGAAACAGTGCAGAGGGAATAACATGAATACATATATTATGTATATATATAACTGTATGTGGGTACTTTAATTTTCCCTCTCCATTATTGGATAGTCTAACTGCTGGGAGATTGCCACTTTAAAAAGGAAACATTTGCAGTCAGAGACACAATACAAACAACATTGGAGTGAATCATGTTCCACACGAATGAAGCATTTCTCTCACAAAACAGTTGATTTCATTGGGTTCACATGCATTTAAGTTACAAAAAGAAAGTAAACATGATGTTGACAGTTAATCAATTATCGACAGCCTCCATGTGAGCCTTGTCAAAATAGGCAACATGGCAATGGCATTGAGGGAAAATCTGCAGGTGGCACGTTGTCACTGCGTGTCTATTTGCACAACTGTGATTTCCTGGACAACAACACGTGAACAGATCCTCTTGATTTCTTTACCTTTTCTTGAGTCCAGGGAATTGCAGCGACGCAGTGGATGAATGCCACCCAGATGGCCACAGTGGAACATAAACGCATCTTGGAGGCACCGCGGCTCCGCTCGGTCATGGCTGTTGTCGCTGCTCTCCACATTCCTGTGTTTCTCCTCTGTGAGAGATTACAGATCATGTGAAAGGCAGGAGGGAGGACCCGAGGCTCTCAAAACCACAGCGCGTCACTGCACTGTTTGTGTGCGTGCGTGCGTGTGTTTGTGTGTTCGTGTGTTTCTGTGTGTGTGTGTGCGTGCGTGTGTGCACACTTCGCCCACTCCCAGGAAACTCATGAGTATGGCACACTGACCCCATATTTTCCTTTGTTAATTGCTCATGTTCAACAACAGACCAACACATTTATGCCAAGGTCCCGCGAATTGAACTGGACCCATTAGGTTGTCTTATTCGAGGTTTAAATGTGAGCATTTTATAGTTAACAACACAATACAAAAAAACGAATAAAGTATTAATTTGTCATTCTTGCTTGATAAATAATTGTTTAGGAAGTCGTGCTTTTCTTAAGTCTTCGTGAAGTACACGAGCGATTTATTGCGCAACCTTTTTTTTCTTCTTCTTCTTTTTCTAATAATTAAATAGGATTGCACATTTGTTGACACATCTTCTTTAATTATTTATTTGCCTTTAGTCGGGTATTATTTGTGCGAGTATTAGACCAAGGCTTGCTACGTCACCCGGCACGTGGTTCTTCGTCACGTGGCAAGCCCGGAAGTTCCCACTCTGCTGTGCGTCGCATGTTTACATGTCTGCGTCGCACAATTACATCGCAGCTAAATTAGAATCGTGAAATGTATGTTGACATACAGAGTATATCATTAATATATACATTTAGTTTGTGTGTGTTTTGGCCGTGCAGCCAGCAGACATGGAGGACGAGCTGCGCTGCCTGAAGGCTCGGCTCGAGGAGCGAGAGAAAGAGGTCGCTGCCCTGAAGAATAAACTGGCCCGAGTGGAAAAGGTACACGACTAGACAGATTGTTATCTCTCTCGTGAACATCCTAGTGGAGATGCGTGTAGACGAGGAATAATTACACGTTAAAGCATGAAGTGTTCCTTGTTATATGAAATGGAGCAGAGACAAAGTGAACCCTAAAGAAAATGAGAAAGAAAATGCACAAAAAGAGTATTGTGTTTCTGATAACATTCCTCTGAGTGATCACTCAATGTCGATTTGGTTGTCGTATTTCACGTTGCGTTAGGCGTGGATTCAATGCTGAAATCATGTGAGTTTAATCCCAGAATGCAGCGCTGTAAGTGATGCGTTCAAATGCCTCAGCATTTCCGAAAAAAACAAAACTAATGAAATTCAATACATTTAAAAAAATGTGGAGATTCTCAAAAGAGAGAACACGTAACTCATTTAGTCTCGAACCGCAAATAAAAAATAGACCCCCCCCCCCCACACACACACACACCATAATGCCTTATATCAGGGGTCAGGATCCTTTTTGACTGGGAGAGCCATACAAGCCACATATTTCTAAATATATTTCATTGAGAGCCATATAGTATTTTTTAACGTATAATAAATTAAATATGTCTTGCTTTTAATGCGACTTGTGGTGCTGCATGATGCTATGTCTGGGAGCCATATGCCGTGACCTAAAGAGCCATATATGGCTCACGAGTCATAGGTTCCTGACCCCTGCCTTTTGTCATACATATGAGCTGCATACCGAGGTAGAAGACGGATATCGATGTAGCTCATAATATTCCGGGGGCAGGCTGCTGATGGCTCAAAGTGTCTGTTCAAACGTGTTTTCTCATATCTCGTGTTATAAGTCCTCCCCGTGTGATATAAGGACCGTGCTTCAGGACCAGAGCTGTATGAGGAAGTGACACCCTTCAAGCCCCTGATGGCCAAGCCAGCCCTGAGCAACGAAGACATCATGCGCTATAGCAGACAGCTCCTTCTGCCTGAGCTCGGTGTTCAAGGTACGAATGGCTACAGACTGAGTGGCGCTCGTATATACACAGCACAGTCAGCATTCTGTCGAGTGAGATTAACGACTGAACACAACAAAGTAAAAATGTTTTTATTGTCCACAGGTCAGCTTAATTTATCCAAGACCTCAGTGCTGGTTGTGGGCTGCGGAGGACTGGGCTGCCCCCTGGCACAGTATCTCGCTGCTGCAGGCATCGGTAGGTCATCCAGTTGATTAATGCTCGGCGTGACCCGGTGCCAAACAAATCAAACCATTAACCTTGGCATAAATATGCCGTGCGGGTGTGAGTAATCGTTGAGCTATCAGCGGGCCATTTTCCTTTTCGTCATGGTCTAAAATGACCAATCTGGTTCACCTCCCCGGTGGTAAGCAAAATAAATGTACCTGCGGGTGGAGAGGTTCTGAACCGTAATTATTCATTTCCATTCCCAAAATAAACACATCACACTACCCATTTTTAGTGCTGGTTAATGATTACAATCGTGTGCACTGCTTTTGTAAGGAGCCAGGACTATACTCGGAGCTTTTAATTTAAAGCCCCACTATGTAACAATTCCTACCTTAAAATAACAGCTTGAAAAAAATGTTGCCGCTACAATGACTTTTAATATGGCGATTTGCGCCTCCGTCACGGCCATCGGGGGTCTGTGGCCTAAATACCCGACTATGTAAGATTTTGGAGCCGCCCGATCGCTTCGACCTACTTTCTGGCAGTGATTACGCAACGTCACATAGTGCCAGTCCACGCTCACAGGTGACTTTTTATTTGCTCCGCTACGCGACGCGTAGAGACAGAGAGACATGCTGCTGTGGAGACGATCAATAACAGACGTTTAGTTTAATAAAAGAACAAAGACGTCTTTAAGAAAGGGACCTGACATTACTTCTGCTGTAATCTGGCGCGATTGAGAAAGTTACAGGGGGGCGGGCAGAGATTATTATTTTTTAACTCAAACTCAAAAGAGCCATATGCGTCACCGGAAGAGCCATATATGGCTCGAGAGCCAGAGGTTCACGACACCTGATCTATCGTAACTGGGTATTTACAACACTGAAGTAAACATTAAATACCTGAAGGGGGCGCTACAAGAGAAACACTACATAGTGGGGCTTCAAGACATACATGTTTTTGGTTAATAACCTAATATGTTAGTTTTCTTTGCGGCAACAATTATTCTAGGGAAAACTAAAATTAAAAAAATATATGATATATAAAAAAAAAGTTCCATTCAAGTTTGCAGAAAGACACACTTCCCACTTGAGTGGGATTAACATCTGTCCTGAAGACTTCCTGCCTGACTGCTTGGTCTCTGCGTCTCTGCAGGGCGCCTGGGCCTGCTGGACTATGACGAGGTGGAGCTCAGTAACCTGCACAGACAGGTGCTTCACGGGGAGGAGACCCAGGGCCAGGCCAAGGCCCTGTCGGCTGCCAGCGCAGTTAAAAGGTACTGGTTGAGAAACGTAATCCTCTCGCGCCAAAGCTGCACCAACAACACCCGAGAGAGAGAGACGCAAATGTTTAGATATTATTAGTTAATGTTCTCCAATGTTCTGTGTATTTAGTTGCAGTGTAATACATGCTGGCGCTCTCCAGTCTCACCGCAGGTTATATTGAGTTTGTGTATTTTCTCCCCGCTCCGCAAATATTGTGTAAACATGTTATTTTAGAGGCACCACCTCACAGTGGGCCCACTGTGGTCAGCGCGCACGTTGTATATCCACGGCCACACGGGGGCGCCGTTTCCCTGACTGGTGCTCTCACCCTCCTGACTTCAATTGTTCATTTGTTGAATTCATATTTCTGAACGTGCCTTTGTGCGAGCAGGTTGAACTCGACGGTGGAGTGTCTCCCCTACCGCCTGCAGCTCTCGCCGGGGAACGCCCTGCAACTCATCCAACAGTATCCTCCACCTCGCCTCCATCCATCACACCTGCACTTTAGGCGCTCAGTCGGGGAAATGCGTACGCGTGACTCCGTTCTTGATGATGCCTTGACTTCGCCGACTTCATGTATGACATTGTGGCGGATTGTTCAGACAATGTCCCCACTCGGTATCTGGTGAACGACGCCTGCGTGCTCAGCGGCAAGCCTCTGGTGTCCGCCAGCGCCCTGAGGATGGAGGGACAGGTGAGGCAGAGGGGCAAAGAGTCCCATCAGCTCCTCTACATTTGTAATGTTACTTTGTTAGTGTAAAATCCCTCTTGCTCTGTGTGTGTGTGTGTGTGTGTGTGTGTGTGTGTGTGTGTGTGTGTGTGTGTGTAGCTGACAGTATATAACTACCGTGGAGGCCCCTGCTACAGATGTCTTTACCCAGTACCCCCACCTCCAGAGATGGTGACCAACTGTTCTGACGGAGGGGTGTTAGGAGTGGGTGAGTCTCGTCCCCCTCTCTTGCCCCGGGGAGCCGTCCACTTCATCCAGAGTTCAGTCTGTAAATGATTGTTGTTTTCCCTGTTTCAGTTCCGGGGATAATGGGCTGCTTCCAAGCTTTGGAAGTCCTCAAGATCGCCTCTGGACAAGGCTGTATCCTCTGGCTTTTCACATTCTTAACTCTCACATCACATACAGGGTTCTCTTTGAACAATGTGTGTTGCTTTACATCGGAATGTTCCAGTCCTCTGGATGAACCAACGAAGAACTGCTGCAGCATTGTGGCAAAGGGGAGCACGAGTGTTTCGTGATTAAAATAGACTCTGCTGACTCCTCATTCGCCATTTTTCTACGAGAGGTCTTTCGAAGCTGCTGCTATGGTAAAAAGCATCGAGACTCGCATCAGAGACTTTCCCCTCCCACCCCCCGGCTCGCATCATGACCCCCGTGCTAGCACCTGGCCCTCGTGCGTTAGCCAGGGAAGGCGATTCCCCCGATCAAGCGCAGCCTCCGCTGCCGCTTTTCACATCGTCTCCTCTTTCCTTGACCCGGCGCTCCAGCTTCCTGCGGCCAGAAGCTGATGATGTTTGACGCTCAAGACACCCGACTCAGGTCCATCAAGCTGCGGCCCAAGCAGGCCGGCTGTGCGGTGTGCGGAGAGGAGCCCAGTGTGACCCGGCTGGTGGACTACGAGGCTTTCTGTGGGTCTGCTGCCTCCGATAAAGTGGGTCATAGGAGACGGAATTGACGGGGGCAACTATTATGATGAGATCCTGCTTTCTTTCTTCCGTTTGTCCATTTGATCGTGCCAATTAATAAGCCACATGTCATTAAATGTAATCGTAGGACAAATCTCTGACTGTCTGGACTTTTCCATGTGTTTCAGTGCCGCAAGCTGCACCTCCTCTCCGGAGACCAGAGGATCACGGTACAGGTAGAGCATGCATCGCCCAGAACAGTCGGCCATTGCGTGACTCCCTGCATTTAGTGCCGTTTATTATATGATTACCCACAATTTTCTCAGTTTTTACGTGCGTTCATTAACTGATTACATCTCAGCGCTGACCCAGCCCCGAATGGGAAATGACTTAAAATGTGCCTGTAGATTTTCTACAGGAAAAGAAAAAACGGTTTGTTCGGTGGAGAGAGCCGTGGTGGTGGATTGCATCTGTTTTTATGGAGAATGGGTGCTTTCAAACCCGCGGAGTCATTAGGCACACAGATTGGGATCGTGATGGATTGGGCTGTAACCGAGATTGTGCATGGGGCCTCCAGTAAAAACAAGAACACAAAAAATAACCCGTTTGTGTTTCTTTGGATTTAGGAAAAAGTAGTTCTAAATGTTCATAATGCGTCACAAAACCGAATCCAGGCAACATTTCAACATCTTCTGGGCATAAATGTGGTTATACTATTTGATAGATATTATTAATGTCTTTTTCCAGATGATGAATTTCCCCCTCTCCCTCATGAAGAAGTTATTTGTGCATTAACTCTGCTTTGTACCATTTATATTTCCAGGATTATAAATCGATAATAGACAAGGCCGAGCCACATCTCTTGTTGGATGTGCGCCCTCTTGTGGAGGTGGATATATGCCACTTACCTTTCTCCCTCAGTATCCTTTTTCTAGAGATAGAGGCTCAAACAATCGCTCTCCGGTTTCAGCTCTCTGTGTGATTATTCTCCTGACACCGTTGCCAGACATCCCCCTCTCACATTTAGAGGAGAAGAAGAGCGAACACATCCGACTACTTCAGGAGAGAATCGGCCAGTTGAAGCAGCAGATGGAGGGAGACTGCCGGCCTCCAGGTAACATGGCCGAACCCCACGTCGAGTGAAATGGACGGGCACTTGTGCATATTCACACTGTGGGGACTCATACTGCATACCTACTCTGGACAGCTAGTGACAGGCGTAAGGGGGTTGCTAGGTGACCCCTGTTCCAAAACACGTACGGTGAACCCAAGCAGCTGGCCCACCTCAAATTAATATTCAAAATGTTATTTTGGTGACGCTCTGGGTATTCACTGTGTTGAGCTTTCTTTATCAATGAGCTAAATTTAGCCTTGTGGCATATTGTCGAAGCATTTAATATAGTTTAGTTTTTTATGTGGTCTGTTGTTGCCCAATCAACTGAATCATTTACCTTTTGTTTTTATTTATTTTTATTCTTTCAAACTCCTGTGCAGCATTTTGAATCATATAAAATAGTAAGCAACTTGAATCTGACACATATTACTTGATTTACATCTGCTGGTGTCACCAAACTGATCTGTGTTCTTTCTCTGTGGATCCCTCCAGTGTACGTGATCTGTAAGATGGGCAACGACTCTCAGAAGGCGGTGCAGGCTTTGGAGAAGATGAGCGGGTCCGAAGTGGACAGCGTCTCAGTGAAGGACATCTGTGGAGGCCTCTCGGCCTGGGCGAAGAGGATAGACCCCACATTCCCACAGTATTAATACATATAAAGTGAATGTTTTTTTGTGTGTTTATACACTTTTTTTGTCAATAAACTCTATTTTTCATCATTGCTTATTTGTGTACTGAAGTGTGTGCTGAAGAGCAAACATCATCGCAGACGTGAGCTGTTAGGGAACATAGTGGCATCCTTGCCAAACCAAATCCCTCTTCCTGTTTTTCTTCTTCTTTCAATTCTCAGAATTAGTGGCCTTATAGTTAATTGAATGGATGCTTCATCATATCATCATTGTTCTTCACATTTAAGGGCCCTTAAGCAGCCAGCCCTATTTTCCTTTAAACCTCTTAGTATAGAGACTTTGACTTTCTTTGTTGTTCATTTATTTAAGTCTAGTGAAATCAATTATTTGTTCCCTATATCTTGTTTTTCTTGGAGACACATAGCAACCCTCTTAATGGCTCCTGAGGTCTCCTGGACCCCAATTTTTTTTAAACCAATTTGGCTCGTATAGAATTAAGTGTTTCTCTCTCTTGGCAGGGCCAAGTTGAAATAACGGAAAAGAAAAGGCACATGCGCATTGGCTTGGGCTCCATCGGAGGCGCCATTGCTTCACAGGGACTGTAGTTCAAGTTTTCCTCCCCACACATGGAAAGTCAGTTATGCGGAGCTAATAAAAAGACTCCATCCCCCGGCGACGGTCGCTGCTCCTTTTTTCTCTCTCTCTCTCTCTTTCTCTCGCCGAGCAGGGGGAGTAGACACAGCTGGAAGAATAATAAGATGCGCATGAATTTACAATCTGGAATAAAAGATAAGAGACAAATAAATGGACGACTTGGTTAGAGTGCGCGCGCCTGTTTGTGCAACTTCTGTCGGCATTCGCTCCGTGTGACGCGGCGCTGCGTCTCTTCTCTGTGTGTGACTTCCATAAAGTGCAGGATTTCAAACTTGGGACTCCGCTTTCCTCAGTTGATGGAGTTACAAAGTTCCTTCGGTCAACTCACAATGGAAAGAAAAGCGCCCGTCGCCGGCTGTGAAGGTAACGTATCATCTGAGATGCGTTTGAGGGCGACGTTTGGTCGGCAACGGGCTTTTTACGCGTGGAGACGACACGTACACGACAGCGAAGTCCTCCTGGACGTGTGGATCAATCCGGGTCGTGTATAACTTGTTTTGCTGGCGCCCTGCACTTTGGTTGTGGTTTGTCATCGAGCCTATCGAAAGTGGGAGGGGTGCAGATGTTGAGGAGCCTTTGGTTCCAGATATTTGTAGAGTTCGAACACGATGCCGTTATCAACTTTTACGCGTGTTATTCTTTTATGCGCACGAGTACAATAAGCCCTGTTGTTGTTGTTGTTGTTGTTGTTGTTTTTGTAACAGTTGCTGTACACGTTTTACATAACGTCCACAAGTGGAAAACGAACTCTATTGCGACCCAGAGTTGAGTCTGGATGCTCCTGTAGAGCCCGGTGCGTTTACACGAAGGCACTTTAAACCAAAACACTGCACGGCGGCAAAAACACATGCACAGCACAAGCTGAGGCACACATTTATGAAGATGTTTTTATGGAAAAAGAAAAAACGAGAAGCCTGGCTAACCAACAATCCAGATGAATTCAACTAAAGAGTGTTCACAAAGGGAATACAAGTATCTGTCATTCATACAGCAGAATGAGAATGAGAGCTTCCAATGTGACACAGTGCTTCACTGTCTCTGCTGTTTTTCAGATAGGTAAATACTTTTCATCATATCAATAGCACTGTGTTTTTTGTCTCTCTCTCTGTGTGTGTGTGTGTGTGTGTGTGTGTGTGTGTGTGTGTGTGTGTGTGACAGGCTTCCTGTGGTCAGAGTGGATTACTGACTCCAGTAAGGAGAAGGAGCGCCACTCCAGGATATGAAGCCGGGTGCAGCGCTCGTACTGCAGACGCCTGCGGGTTGTTTCACGGGCCTTTTCCTCCATCACCTGCCCTTCTTGTGAATGAGTGCGCGCTCAGGCGGGCTGACCCTCTTAATTTATGAGAAACAATGTCACTTTGATAAAAAAAAAGAAAAGAAAAAAAAAACACACACTCTCTCTCTCTCACACACACACACACACACACACACACACACACATACAGTGCTGACTCACCACCACTGATGAGGACCAAAGATTCCCCCGGTCAAGAGTCAGCTGTGTTCCTTTCTGCCAGCCCTCACTAAAACCTCCACCACTCAGTGCTCCACGTTGCCGTGGAAAGAAACCCAATGTCTGCCTCCTCTTCTCCGTCCTTACCTCGACCCTTCCTCCACGCTCTCTATCCTCACCGGCCGTCCTCGCCTTCGTCCGGGCCGCTCTACACTCGGCTGTCCAACGGCGCTCACAGCGTCTCCAGCCCCACCAACTCTTTCCACGGGGTGTCCTTCCTGCTGCAGATCGGACTGACCAGAGAGACGGTGAACCTGGAGGTCGGTGACCTGTCGCTGTCCGCTGTCAAGGACCTGGTGTGCTCCATAGTGGACCAGAAGGTAAGCCTTGCATGTCGTCGCCCCTTTCATGTGACTGAGACCGTGGGGGTTTCGTCGCAGTTACGAAGGACTTCCACACAGACACGCCAACCGACTGTGATTTGCTTGTTTTCAAACTTTAACAGGAATACCGAAGGCCGCGGGAATACCGACATGATGCACCAGCATGTGTTTCGCCATCCTCGACCATATTCATCTGTTTAGGCTTTGTTTTTCAAAGCGGACATCTGGGCCTCGTGCCCCAAAATGAGTCAAGCGCCGCAGAAGCGTTCACACTACGGCTCCGATCGCTCCTTCAGTTGTAGTAGCGCCAGTCATTGACATTGTGGTTTTACCTTAGTGGACACACACACACACACACGCACATAACTGCTCTGGGGTTTTGCTGTGCCTGTGTGAGGTTTTCCATGTCAATCAACAGCGCCACCTTTAATCGTGACGCTCGTTTGCACTTCAAACGCTCATGCCCACCTCGTTTGAACGTGCACACTAAGACTGAGGGTACAACCTTTTAATTTGTGCAATTTAAAGTGGCCTGATATATTAATATGCTTTCTCAAGTGCCTTTTTGAAATGTTTATTTCTTACTGGTCACTGCTAAGTGGATTGGAAATGACAACAGAAAGCGGATAACGAAATCGACTTCTACTGCTGAACATATGTAGAGTAGGGGCTCTAAAGCAGCCATTGTCTCCTGTGCTCCGTGGTTTTGTGGGATTAATGGTGCGCAAAGCCTGTTGGAATAATGAAATGGCTCCCGTGTGCATCCACACGTTGCTGTTGTTCTAACCCCTCTTGTGTGTAATGACGATTACTCCCTTTGTGTCTTTAATTACCATCCACTGAATAAAAAGAGGGTGATTAAGCAAAGCACTCTCATCAGCCACCGGGATCTGAGCCTCCGGGTCCCTCGGAGCTACATGTGAGTCTGAGATGATGAAAATGGAAACGAGGGAGTAAAGAAAAAAGAAAAAATGTGTGAGGGATTAATATGAGTAACTATGATGAGACTAGTGTTGAACAACAAGTAGACGCCGGTGGAGGAGCTATCTGTGTCGGGCCCGCTGTCCTTTTGGTTCCATGTTGTCCAAGTTGACATTCCAGAGGAGCGCGGTAATGTTGTTGTTCTTTACGAGGTCGGCTGATTCTCAGCCCGTTATGAAGCGCTTTGGTCCGCAGAGCAGAACATCTCTTCACTGCGCACATTTGCATGGATCTGGTAACATATTGGCATAGTTGCATGAATCTGTAACGGGGAAAAAAGGGAGGGAAACGCGGAGCTTTGACAACCCGCTGAAGTGGGTGCTGATAATCTGCCGAGATGAGATCAGGATCACCGTTGGCCTCACAGCGACTTCACCGCTGTGTTCATATCACATGCGTTCATTTAGAGATGCCATGCACACGAACAAAGGAATATCAGGAAACAATCTAATTCATGGCCAACGGTCCTGGGGAAAAGATGATTTTTGCAATTAATTTCTGAACAAACTGTACATCCTATTCATGATTAGATACAGTGCATCATCACCACAGAACACATCCAGCCTGTCATCCTCATTGCTTCTATTACACACTGCCAAGACGCAGTGCACTGCTTCAGCTATTTCATGAAATCGAGCCACATGGCTTTGATATCAATGGAAAATATGACCCTGGGCCTTCTGCGCTCCCCTGTCCATCCCTGCCTCACTTCTTGCTCTAAAATAGGCATGACAATGCTGAGCCTTCTTTCAAAGGCGGCTCATCCTGGCCAACTTCTCCCAGCTGAGGATTTCTGACCCCGACAGTCGTCCCAGGATGTCTCCGGTCAGCAGAAACGAGACAGAGGAAAAAAAAGCTTTTGACTTCATGCGATGATATACCTTTGTTGGGATAAAGTCTGGATGGAAGTATATTCCCCCCTCTCCTTCTGCCATTTCCTGCGCCGAGAGCTGGCCTGCCTTCGCTAAGTGACTCACCACTCGGCCATGCAACAATCACGCTTATCCATGCAGCGTCAGGCTTTCTGCTGTGTCAGCTGTTGAGATTGAGTAAACCCTGATATGATCCATGTCGATATCTCGGTGGCCTTCAAGCTTGCGGCTGGGCAATTGGTCCATCCTCCTGCTGGTTATCTGGGTCCGGGTCACCGCGCCAGCAGGTGCAAGAACAGCAACCCAGAGTGCATTAAGGCATGCTGGGAGATTCCCACTCTGCGTCCTGTCCGTGCTCTGGGTTTGTTTCCCCCAGTGCGTAGTCATACTACTTCAAATAAGCCAACTGACCTTTTGGAGCAGTACAGCTCGATGTGGAGGCGATTCGAGCGTCCGTTGACCTCTTGACCTCGCCACCGCATCGCTACAGTCAGGTCGCCGTGTGTTTTAATCAGCCTGCATTCACCACACTCACTATGTTTACATTATTTTGTTTACTTTGTGATTATTTTGTTTAACTTGTAACGTTATAGCGCCTTCGTCTCCTTACCCAGGCGGAGGCTTCTGCCATGCAGTCGCGGTGTTATACCACTCGAGAGTTTTCAAAACAAAAGCAGCCGTTACGTTCTGAAAGCTTGTGACCGTAGCTTAAGGACAGAAAGTGGAAGAGAGTGCTTTACTTTGTTGCTGCTGCTGTTAGCACATCTTCACTGCTCCTTTTTAGTGTTCCTCTTCAGGGCCTGTTCCTTTACTGGCTAGCCAGACTATAAGATCACACAGACCTTTGGTGGACCAGACAGCAACATCAGGACATGTAATGATCTCAATGTTCAATGGGCCTTTGTATTGAAGATGGCTGTAAACAAGCAGAGGAATCCCTCTGCAAACCACCTGTGCTGCGGCAGATGCACTCAGGATGCAGTTACAGATAAATGACCAGATCTTTGCATTTACTCTCTTTTACTGGAGATTATGTGTCATGGCGTGAAGGTTGACTGATTTTTCCCCCTCTCTTTTTCTTCTTCCAGTTTTGAATCCGTCTCATTGTTTGACGGGGAGTCACGCAGCCTGCTACTGGGCTGCACATTGTATAGGTTTCGTACGGCTCATGCCTCTTCCTGCTAAAGACTCAACCACAGGACTTGGCCGGCGTCCACGTAGCAGATTTGGTTGGTTTTGATAGTAGTGGTTTGGACCACATTCACTTACTTTTAGTGGTTAAGGTCAACCTTAGTCCGGGGCAATCTGATCTTCATCGGTTCAGCTTCAGCTATTACTGCTCCCGCAATCTACTAAAGGCCTTACAATAGGACTGTTCAGTGTCACCACTTGGCACAAGGGTATCGACTCCAAGCCAGGCTCCTTGAGGACTGTGAGAAAGGATGAAGGGGGCCAGCCAGTGGGTGGTGGGGACCCCCACAATCAGGTCTCCATCTAACCCACATTGGTGCATTGAAAGGCCCCAGAGTGGCTACACGCGACTTTCAAGTCCCGGGTCCCGACTCCCCTCGCTGATTTTTGGGGCTTGATGAATGGCGTGAGATAAACATCCATAGCTTCCACTTGTTGAGTACTTCCTGTTTGGTGTCGCCCAAGTCATCTCGTGCAGCCAGTGAGGGAGCAGCGGCGGGACAAAAGTTCATGACTCCCTGAGAATGACTCCAAATTAGCCAGCTGGACAGCCAGCCAGCTCCACAACATTCCTCTTCACCCAGGCATTTTTGGAGGATGATGTGATGTAGCTGGGGATGGGTGGGATTAGACTGCTAGGAAACTCAAATATTTAAAGCTAAACACTTGCTTCGGAAATGCTGAACATGTGAAAAATGTTGACGGATGTTGTAATGGCGATTGCAGAATCGACGGTATAGTTTTCAGTCCTTATGGGCCTGTGCTGTATTTAATATCCTACAAACACACTTCATTTGTCAGTGCAGATGCTTTTTGGCGACTGGTGGCAGCAAACGTGCTTGATTTGACTTTAAAGTGTTGCTTGGCATCAGTTAAATGCTTTTCTTGCTATCAAAGGGGACAATAAAGCTGAGCAGGATGAAGGAAATTTTAAGCACTTCTGGCACAGGTAATGGAAAAAGCACATTAGGCTTTAATTTTACCGCTTGTCCTTAGGATGTTTCTGTATTTTCGCTCCAGCTGTGAAAAGGCAGAGGTCTCCCCACTAGGTTTGTCAGAGCTGTAACTCGCAGCCTCTGGTGGAGGGCTGTACTTCCTCTGTAATTAGTGAGACAAAGGCCTGTTTGAGTCAGAAACAGGCGACTTTGGACAACGTACAGTGAAATAGCAGAGTATAATAAAAACTAAAGGATTGTTCAAAACCAATGAGGAATATTACTTGGATGATCCGAGGTAACACTTGGCAGAGAGAACCAGATCTGCTTAACATTCCTTTTTCAAGATTAATTAGATGGAGTTGCAACAGCGAAGACGGCTTTATTCCTTTGGCTTGGCTCTCTTGACGGCGTCATATCTGCCTCTAGCTGCTGTGAAGCAAAGGTTATTTTGTGTGATTGTGCTCAGAAAATTTAGCTTTTGGTGATCTTAATGAGCTTTTGGTGATCTGAGCTTTAGGATATAGAAGTAGTATCCGACCATGTTGAGGTTTTTCATAAAGATAGACGTGGCTTGTATCTACAGAAAGGAGCTAGAAAAGACAAAAAAGGAGAAGAAAATGAGAAGCTGAAATAGCAAGAACGGGTGCAGATGGAAAATGGAGAGACTGCAATTCACATTGACCAAAACTAACTGAAACACGCGGGAAATAAATCACCACCATCATCTCCCTCCCTCCCTCCCTCCCTCCCTCCCTCCCTCCCTCCCTCCCTCCCTCCCTCCCTCCCTCCCTCCGTGTAAGCCCACATCTGCATGTTCCTATAGAGCTGGCAGCCATATTTGACCCCTGAGGACGTCCCAACAGAACGGTGCTTTATGTGTGATGTACATGAGGTCAGACGTTTCCTGGAAAGCACATTCAGCTCCTTCAACAAAAAAAAGAACTCACTGTTGGTTCTTGGTTGTGGCCTCAGCCTTTTTCCAAATTAGATGTATTTAAGCATTCACTTTTAAGTCAAACTGAAAACCATAGAGTTGACTAAATTGATATCACAATTGTACAACTCAGAGGCGTACTTGCACAAGGAATCTATCAATTTCCCTAGTCTTGGAGTAATTTGTGGAAAAGGGAGAGAGAGAGAGAGAAGAAAAAAGGGAAAACAAATATCTCTGAAGTTAAGTGAGCTACGTAATTTCTACCATCTGTAGTGCACATTTCTACCGCCTCGCTCTCCTCTAAATGTAAAGTGGCGAGGCAGAGCACAGGGCCACAAGGGGAGGAGACGAGGGGTCCTCTCCAGGGACAGGGGCACGGCCCTGTTGGCAGGCCTTGCGTGGAGCACATGGGGGGGGGGGCGCTGGTGCCCTGCCGTTCAGTCGGGGCCAGAACCATAAGTAGAGGGCCGCTTCTGCCACCAAGCGTGGCTTTGCTTCGGATTTTCTGCCCAAAAGCTCTTCACAATACTCGATTCACGCCAGTGGCCGGGGGATCAACTTGCATCACTCCAATCTCCGTTATTGCCGGCTGAATGAGCTTTGATTGAGATTATGTTGAAGTGGTAGGCAGCGGTAATGTTGAACCGTTTAATACGCGGGAATCCCCGTGACTTTGTCCTCTGGAAGCCAACCACGTGTGGCGATTTAGGAACACTTCCGGAGAGACTCCGCCAGTTTCCATTCATACATTTGTAACCGAAGCATAGGACAGTTCACCGAGCCTTTTTTACTCATTAGCGGTTCGAGTGTCTCGTCTCCTTCGAGTTTCTTCCTTCGGTGCACTCGCCGACAACCTCAGCACACTTCGAGGACTTCGACCGCGACAAATCCTGAAGAGGAGGGCTCGATGGACATGCACACATGCCCCTTTCAAGACGTGAACAATAGCCTATATGGCCTGGTTAATCTCTAGTGTCACTTCTCTGAACTGTAGAGCATCTCAAAAGGCCCGCGAACAAAAACACATGTCATAATCATCATCTCAGCAGATGTGTTAACGTGCCAAAAATGTTTCCAGCGTCCCGCAATAGAGACCACATGGCGTCTGTTGTCGCCACACACACACACATATCAGCGAGGCTCTATTGATCCCTGCAGTCGCAGGTTGCAGAATGTCTTATTCTGTGTTGCTTTCTCAGCTCTGTTTGCTTTTCCTGTCTTTCAGCTCAGTGAATGATCCGTCCAGCTGATAGGAAGGTGGCCGGGGAAGTGCAATTACACACCAATACAAGAAAAATACAAAACACAAACCTACTGCACTGTGAAGGGGAAAGGTCTGAAGAAGTGCCCTGGTGAAAAGCACCACGGGCCGGGTGGGAAGAGAAGTAGCTGTATTCCAATACCGCTTTTATTTGATTGGCTTATTTGAGCGTTTTTACAACCCAAAAGGAAACAGTCAGCTCGACTCCTTTTGTCACCGCGTCTCTTTCTCCCGCCGCACTGGCCGTTGGGTTGGTTCCCCTCGGAGCCGCTCCCTGTTTCCATATTCTCCCCGCCCCTGCTCTCCAAAGCTACTGTGGTCAGCGAAGCTGCGCGGCCCGGTTCTGCCTGCGTTCAAGTGGCTTTTCCTCACGCCGCACGTGCACATTATTCTCGTCTGCGTGTTTTTAATGTGCAGAGAAATTGCAGGAGAAGGATGACAGCCTGCGCATTGGCATTCGGGTTTGTTTCTTTTAAGTGTAGTTCTTTATACGGAGGTACAACTGTAATTCTGTGAAACTGCTAATTCAACAAAAGCACTTCTGTAAAAAGTCATAAAGAAAGAGAAAATCTCAAGCAGCTGCTCGTGCCAGCCCACTTTCTCTGAACCCGCGGCAATTAATAATGTTTCTGTTGAGCAACAGCAGCATGTTCCTGCATCCTGCTATTACCGCTCACCTCGTGACCTCCTGCTCGGCTACAACAAGAGAAAGTGCAGTCGCTATCAATCTCCCATAAATTCCCCGCCCGGAGTTCACCTGTTTATTTGCCCCGCGTGGAGGTGAATCTGGCAGCTGTTCCCCGGCTACTCAGAACCAGAGGAGTGCAGATGGAGTGTGCACTGCAGTTTATCTGTGAGGCGGAGGCGCTGGCGGAGGCTATAACTCATCAGCGGCGTGCGGGGGCCTGGCCAAGCATGGCTTAGATCACACTGCTCTCTTCCTGAGAGGCCTTAGATCCTGTGACTCAGCCTTCCTCTTCTCTTTTTTGGCCTCCGGACAACGTTAATGCATGCGATACTCATGCAAACACACGCTTATGGACACACACACACACACACACGCACACGTACGCACATGCAAGCAAACACCCACACGAGTGAAGTCATAGAAGGGAGACTTGTTTCTGTCATGCGTGATCTGGTTGGAGATACAGGGGCCAGCGACCAAACACTGACCTCATCACCGGTATCTCCTCCAGTGCATTTATTCTTCAGGCCACGACCACAGAGGAGAATCACTTCTACGGATATTAATAACCAAAAGCTTGGTGAAGAAAATGAGGGGTTTTCTTTCGAGGGCAACGCTTTGTAGAAACCAGAAAGACATCCAGGGTTTGTTAGCGTCTCCTGGTGATGGAAAGAGGTGTAGGACAACAGGGGTAGAGTCTCCCACTACGCTGTGGTCTGCACCTGAAGCATAAATACAAGCACATGCTCTTAAAGGCTGCCATCACACACACAGCTCACGGTAAGAAGGAAACCAGCAGTGAGTTAATTTCACATGAACGCTTGGACCTTCAAGCTTCTGCGTTTCCCTTTTCTTACCAGTCAGCTGCGCTTCAGTCGGGGTGCGGTGCTCAATTCAATTCAATTCAGTTTATTTGTATAGCCCAGTTTCACAAATTACAAATTTGTCTCAGAGTGCTTTACAATCTGTACACATAGACATCCCTGACCCAAAACCTCACATCGGACCAGGAAAAACTCCCAAATAACCCTTCAGGGGGAAAAAAAAGGGAAGAAACCTTCAGGAGAGCAACAGAGGAGGATCCCTCTTCAGGATGGACAGATGCGATAGATGTAATGTGTACAGAAGGACATATTTAGAGTTAAAATACATTCAAGGAATCTGACAGAGTTTATCAATAGTTCATATTTAGGCATATTCCACGATGGAGAGTTTGGAGACCTCCCAAGTGGAGGAGTGGGCAGAGTCCCAGCAGGGCAGTGGCACAGCTGGCGACAGGAACTCACGATCCAACCATCGATGGTCCATCAGCAGATGGGATCTATGCCGTCTCATAGGGTCCGATGACCCCATGAGACGTGAAGTCAGAAGGACTCCGGGGAGAAAGCAGAGTTAGTCATGTGTGATGGAGAGATGAAGATTCATCCATAGGAGAAAGAAAAAGAGCAGAGAGGTGCTCAGTGCATCCTAAACATCCCCAGCAGCTATAAGCCTATACCAGCATATCCAGGGGCTGGACCAGGTGAACCTGATTCAGCCCTGACTATAAGCTCTGTCAAAGAGGAAAGTCTTAAAGTCTACTCTTGAATGTGGTGACTGTGTCTGCCTCCCGGACTGAAGGTGGAAGCTGGTTCCATAAAAGAGGAGCTTGATAACTAAAGGCTCTGGCTCCCATTTTACATTTTAAGACTCTCGGAACTACAAGTAGCCCGCATTTAGTGGCGCAGCTCTCTGGTGGGCGATCTGATACTAAGCTCTTTAAGATATGATGGTGCATCACCAATTAAGGCTTTGTAAGTTAAGAGAAGAATTTTAAAAGTGATTCTTGATTTTACAGGGAGCCAGTGCAGAGCAGCTAGTGCAGGAGTAATGTGATCTCTTTTCTTAGTTTTAGTGAGAATACGAGCTGCAGCATTCTGGATCAACTGGAGGGACCTAAGAGACTTATTAGTGCAGCCTGATAATAAGGAGTTGCAGTAATCCAGTCTCGAAAGTAGCAACGCGTGAACCAATTTCTCTGCATCTTTTTGAGACAAGATGTGCCTATTTTTGAAATATTACGTAGATGGAAGAATGCAGTCCTTGAGATTTGCTTTATGTGGGAGTTAAAGGACAAGTCCCGATCAAAGATAACGCCGAGATTCTTTACAGTGGTGTTGGATGCTAGAGTAATGCCATCTACAGAAATCACATCACCAGATAATTGATCTCTGAGGTGCTCAGGGCCGAGTAGAATTACTTCGGTTTTGTCTGAGTTTAACATCAAGAAGTTGCCGGTCATCCATGTTTTTATGTCACTAAGACATGCTTGAATTTTAGTGAGTTGGTTAGTCTCCTCTGGTTTTATTGATAGATATAGTTGAGTATCATCTGCATAACAATGAAAGTTTGTAGAGTGTTTCCTGATAATATTGCCCAAAGGAAGCATGTATAAGGTAAATAGAATTGGTCCAAGCACAGAACCTTGTGGAACTCCGTGACTAACGTTGGTGGTCATTGAGGCTTCATCGTTTACAAATACAAACTGAGATCGATCTGATAAATAGGATTTAAACCAACTTAGGGCGGTGCCTGAAATACCAATCGACTGCTCCAGTCTCTGTAATAGGATGTTATGGTCAATGGTGTCGAATGCAGCACTAAGGTCTAACAAGACCAGTACAGAGAGAAGTCCTTTATCTGCTGCCATTAAGAGGTCATTCGTAATCTTCACCAGTGCTGTCTCTGTGCTGTGGTGTTTTCTAAATCCTGACTGAAACTCTTCAAATAAACTATTCTGATGTAGAAAGTCACACAACTGATTTGCGACCACTTTCTCAAGGATCTTAGAGAGGAAGGGAGGTTAGAGATCGGTCTGTAGTTAGCCAAAACCTCTGGATCCAGAGTGGGCTTCTTCAGGAGAGGTTTAATTACAGCTACTTTGAAGGAATGTGGTACGTGGCCTGTTAACAAAGACACATTAATAATATCCAAAAGAGAGCTGCCAATTAAAGGCAAAACGTCTTTAAGCAGCCTAGTCGGGATAGGGTCCAAGAGACAGGTAGGCGTGTTAGAAGTAGAAACCATTAAAGATAATTGGTCACGGTTGATGGGAGAAAAGCCATCTAAATATATACCAGGACATACAGGGGTTTCCAAAGCCATTCCACTTGAGGACAGATTGGCACTGGTTAAGGGCAAGAGATTATTAATCTTGTCCCTAATAGTTAAAATCTTCTCATTGAAGAAGTTCATAAAGTCATTACTCCTGAGGTCTATAGGAATACTGGGCTCCACAGAGCTGTGACTCTCTGTCAGCCTGGCTACAGTGCTAAAGAGAAACCTAGGGTTGTTCTTATTCTTCTCTATTACTGATGAGTAATATTCTGCTCTGGCATTGCGGAGGGCCTTCTTATAAGTTTTAAGACTATCTCGCCAAACTAAGCGGGATTCTTCGATTAGTTGAGCGCCAAATGCTTTCAAGCTTTCGTGACGTTTGCTTTAATGTGCGGGTCTGAGGGTTATACCAGGGAGCAAACCTTCTCTTCCTCACTGTCTTCTTCTTCAGAGGGGCTATCGAGTCCAGTGTCATTCTCAGTGAGCCTGTGGCACTATCAACAAGATGATCAATCTGGGACGGACTAAAGTTAGACCAGGAGTCCTCTGTTATATTGAGACATGGTATTGAATCAAATGAAGAAGGAATCGCTTCTTTAAATTTAGCTACAGCACTGTCAGTTAGACATCTGGTGTAGAAACTTTTGACTAGCGGTGTACACTCCGGTAGTATAAACTCAAAAGTTATAAGGTTGTGGTCTGACAGAAGAGGATTCTGTGGGAAGACCTTCAAATGCTCAATGTCAACGCCATATGTAAGAACAAGATCAAGCGTGTGGCCAAAGCTGTGAGTGGGTTTCTGTACTCTCTGACGAAAGCCGATCGAGTCCAACAATGAGATGAATGCAGCACCTAGGCAATCATTATCAACATCAACATGAATATTAAAATCTCCTACAATAATAACTTTATCATTTTTAAGAACCAAACTTGATATAAATTCTGAAAATTCTGATATAAACTCTGAATATGGACCGGGTGGCCGGTACAGAATCACTAATAGAATCGGCTGTAATGTTTTCCAGGTTGGATGTGAAAGACTAAGAACAAGGCTTTCAAATGAGTCGTAATTTAATTTAGGTTTAGGATTTATTAAAAGGCTCGAGTCAAAGATGGCTGCTACTCCACCTCCTCGACCGGTGTCTCGAGGAATGTGAGTATTAACATGACTTGGAGGAGTCGACTCATTTAGGCAGACATATGCTTCAAAGGCGCAGCCAGGTTTCAGTTAGACAACATAAATCAATGTGATTATCTGTTATTAAATCATTTAGTAACACAGCTTTAGATGACAGAGATCTAATATTTAGGAGACCACATTTAATAGTCCTGTTTTGTTGCACTGCTGAAATAATGGTGTTAACTTGTATAAGGTTATTGTGTACGACTCCTCTTGTGTTTACTTTAGATTTATTTAATTTAAGTGGCCGTGGGACAGACACAGTCTTCACAGTCTCTATTCTAGAGTAATGGATGGGTAACTGCTTGACAAGAAGAGCAGAGAAGGTGTTAAACTACAACTCTGCTCCGGTTCCTGATCTGAACCCGGATTGTCATGGATTAGGTCCGGTGATCAACGTGGTCATATTCGCAGAAATGAGGCGCTCCTTCCAACGTGGGATGGACGCCGTCCCTCCTCATCAGATCAGGTTTTCCCCAGAAAGTCTTCCAGTTGTCTACGTAGCCCACCTTATTCGCTGGGCACCACTTTGACAGCCAGCGGTTGAAAGACGACATACGGCTATATAAGAGAAAATTACGGTGTCCGACAACGTCTTGGCATAAGCACACACCGATTCCACACACCGGTGCTCACACGTCTGTTAAAACATGCGGGAGGAAGACGAGGGGCGAGGACGTCGTTATGCCCAGGAGAAGCGGCGGCCGGTCCATGGCAGAGACCTTCGACACCGTGATGCACATTGAGCGGCGAAAGTGAAGCTCCATTCCACTCTCGGCTGGAGCTTTGAGAAGCATCAGGTGTCCTTTTGTTGTTTTGAAGAACATACCACCGCGTTCGCTGACGGCCTCGTCCAGGAGAACAACTAACACTCTGTGAATGAGCCACATGGAGGGAAACAGGAAGTCAACGCAGTGTGAGGAACACACAGCAGTTTGTGTCGCTCTACCACCGAACGAGTTTCCCTCCATCTAAGAGTTGTGTAAGAGTTGGTAACACTAAGCAGAGTCTTCCTTTCACAAGGGAAAAGACTTGTGGAAGAGCACATGTGTAACGCCCTGTTCTGTGTCTCTGCTGAGCTCGCTATGGTTGGATTGTTCTGTTCTGTCACGGGTAACGAGGGGCAAGAGCTCATGCGCAGAGGAACAGGACAGGACTCCAGGTACATAACAAAAACTCTCTTTTCAGTGAACCAAAAGGTTCCAAACAAAAACTCAGGTTACTGAGACAGGCCGGTACAGCGACAAGGCACAAGAAGAACAAGGAAGACAGAACTAAAGGCAACAATTCAACATGAGACAAGGGAAAGACAGGCACAATATACGGGGGGACGACGACACAGGTGTATGGCATGAGACACTAACGAGACAAGAGTGGCTGAGGGCAGGTGCAGGGAATGAAGCAATCAAGGAGACAGGAGTGGCTGAGGGCAGGTGAAGTGAATTAACCAATAAAGGAAACAGGACTGGCTGAGGGCAGTTGAAGTGAATTGAACAATCAAGGAGACAGGAGTGGCTGTGGGCAGGTGAAGGGAATTAAGCAATCAAGGAGACAGGAGTGGCTGTGGGCAGGTGAAGTGAATTAAACAATCAAGGAGACACAGAACAGTACGTTACAATATGTTATGAATGTCTGTGTACAGTGGTTGGGATGAGTTTGCTTGATCCTGAAAGTGTACAGCGATGCTTGAATACATACCGTATGACTCGGCCACTTCATCAGGTTGGGAACACTCCAGTGTTCCTAACAGTGAGGACATCTTCACCACTAAGTACTTTTAGAATTATAAGGAAGCTGGAGGACAAAAAAAACACTCTTTTTTTCAAGACAGTGGAAAAGCAGAGTGTTTCCAGTGCAGTCTTTTGACTCCACGGGACAAATTAATTGTGTTTATTCCCACTTCTAGTAATTGTGTAAGTTGTCACGCATGTGTTTCTCGTACTACGCTACGAGGAAAACGTTTGCTGTGCATCGCATTAATAACACGTAATGAAAACAAATACTATTCCGCTGTTGACTTTAATAAATGAACACCCGCTTCCACACCGTGTTTGATGTGACTTGAACAAAGAAATTACACCCCCACGGCTCGCGTGAGCGCATAATTGTTTTTTCCACTACATTGGTTTGACGACTTCTTGAAGAATATGTCTCTCTGTTGTGGTCGCTAACGTACACCTCAAAGTCAAACGGTCGTTGTTTTTTTGGCAGCGAAAAGTGTTTTCCTCTTTGTGATACCCTCTCTACGGCTCAGTGGAACTTATGGTTTCATGACTTACTGTGGACCTCATCAAGTGGAGCTCGGAGTTATTTACCAAGTTTCAGTGTTTATGTAATTTGAGGCAGCTTCTCTCTTCAGATATCAAACAGAAACACATAAAAAAACAACTTCTTGTGGCTTCTTGTGGAGAATCTCCAGGACAGTGTGATCTGTGCCTTGGCTCTATTACATTTTAAATATCAGTCAAAGGACTTATTTATCTGCTGAGAAAGAAAAGCACGTTTTATCACACCGATCTTGTGACCGTTTTTTATCTTCCCACCTCAAGCTAAATGAACAATGGCCTCCTGACTCCTGATGAAGATCTTTAGGTCCTGTCCTCTGCAGGGAGGTTAGATATTCCTCTTTACCCTGTAATGTTAGAGTGCTGTAGCTTATCCATAATAGAGTAGAAGCACAGTCATGCACTTTTGCACATCCCGACATCAGCCTGGTGCTTAGTGTCTGCTCGGGGGCAGCTCAGGAGCAGCCGAGTGAGAGACTCGTTCATTCATCTTCATCAGTTTCAGACCCCGAATTGGATGAAAACCTGTCGAACATTTTTCCATCCACATTTTCATTTACATTTTATTTCTCCAGGTGCACTGTTCCATTGAAATGCCAGAACAACACTTTTTTTTCGGAAGTCTGCCGATATTTAAATGAAATTTTTGGTTAGTATTTTTTTATGAAAATTGATTGCTTTAATGTGTTTGTGCTCTTTTTTCTCCTCTGATAGTTGTGCTTGAGTTTCTCTTTTCAATGATCTTTAGGTGTATATATACATACATATATATATATATATATATATATATATATATATATATATATATGTATAAGGTCCGGTTGTTACATATTAGTTACTTACAACACAGAGTTTAAATGAAGAATTGCATACGCCAGCGTGTCAAGATGAGCCCCTCTCCCCCCCCCGCAAACAGCGTGATGGGAGATATCACATGACCATCATGCAGAATTAAAAATCTGCCATTTTCTAATGCATGGACTTTGAAAAGACCCATTGTTGGTGGTCTAAAACACTGCTCGTGTGCACTGAGGCGTGACTGTGAAAACCGCATGGAGACGATTCATCATTAGAACAACAGATTCATCCAGCAACTACTACATGTTGATCTGTTGTGACGATGAACTGAAAAGTATCATTTTGAGGTTCATGAAACTGGTGGCAAATGATGAAAAGGTTCATCAAGAAAAACATATAACCGTGAGTTTCAGCTCTACATTAATGTGCATAAGATCTACAACGAGCTGTTTTTTTGTTTTTCTTCAGGCATTGTTTACTCAGCCACACACGGACAGTATCTACATGCAGACGGATCTGCAGCACATTTCCCTGTAGCTGTCCTCCACATCTGTCCGGCCTGCTGCCAGACTAATAAAGGTGGGAGGCAGCCGGAGGTCAAGCAGCATACTTTTCCTCGCTGCAATGACACGGCCATCTGTCAGAGCCCGTGCGCTGCCTTCCGTTTACCACCCACCTCAGCCACACTTCACCCGTGCACAGAGACACGAGCGCCCGACCGCATTAATCACGTAAACGCTATTCTATTTCGACAAAAAGCTTTTTACTGGCCTTCACACTTTGGTTTTGTATCACTCTACTGGGATAGCGGAGACATTCAGCAGAAGGTTGTACGTGGATGAGTTATGATTTATGAGTCGCTTCCCTAATTTACCATTTGGCAACTGTCAGTTACATCTCTGCAGCAGGAAGCATCGATATTCCTCAACGCCAAATGGCACACATGGTTATTCAAACCAGTTAATTTTCTCATGGCTGTCTTGAGGTAAGTTATTTGTGGTTCCCAATGATATAGAACAATATTTCAGATCCATCCCCCCACCTCTCTCTTCATCTCCCTCCTTCCCTCTTCTCTCCTGCCTATCACTCTCTTCCCTTATAACAGGATTTAGCATATCAATGGCGGATTAGTTCGTTTAACAAAAGCTTACTACTGCAAAGCCTCTTTCCACTCGTCTTTCCAGCCTGACTTGTGGACCTCACACACAGCTCCTCCGCGCCGAGGCCTTTGGTGAGCGTGTGTGGTCGCGGCCGCTCTCCGCTGAATGGCTCGGCGTTTGAAGATGACAAAAGACATGCTCCGTCACCACGGTATACGGAGATGTGTGCGGTAGCATGTGGTGGTGTGTGAGGTCGCACATGTGTACAGGAGCGTGGTTCTGTTGTTGCGTGGGGGGCTGCTTCTCAGGTTAGCCATCGCTTATCGCTCTATCGGTACGATCTGAGCAACACACTGTTCAAATGTGCTCTATTGTTCTTGTACCTCTCCGGCTTCCTCTTGCTTTAATGGGACACGGGGAAAAAAAGTAGTGTCCTCTGCCCTAGCAGCAGTTCTACGTGCTGCTCCGCAGATGCTCCGGCGCTGGAATGGGACTCGTTCTGCTGGGTGGAAAATGTTGCACGGCGGATGCCAAGAGGAGGTGACTCCAGCTGGCTAGATTTGGGCATCGACCCATGTGCGTGCGGGTTTTCGAGTGGAGGAAAAAACCCTCCGTGACACTGCAGCCGGCGCAGGAAGGATGCCCCGGCTGCCTGCGCGGTGGTGGTTTGAGCTACGTAGCATTAATCATTTCAGAGGGTGACAGGGTTGAGGATGTAGGTATGTCCAGCTGCAAATGTTCCACTCTGCAGACACGCGCCTTGTTTTACAATCAGAGCCCGGCGAACCCACTCCACACAGGGACCGGTGGGTGGTGGACTCCGACGCAACACATGGAAAGAATGAGAGTGTGTCTTCTTGGTGGATTGTTGTCATACAATATCCTCATTTGGCAACAATGGATGAAAACACAAACACACAACAGGCCCACGGTGTTTGCAGAAGCTTACTTCTAGTCTGCGCCACAGTGTTCTCAACGCATCCGCTTCATGGTGGCGGTTTTGTCTGTGAGTGTACGTCCAATCATTTTGAACCCACAACCTTTTTTTGCGGTTCATAATGTGACCGTCAATAAGGGAGCTTTAACCTCACACAGAATGACCCCTCCCATAATTGTTGGGGTTATTCTGAGATGAGGCAATGCTTTTATTCATACTAGATTTGAATATCCATATTTATTTACAATGCTCACTTCATCTAAATTACATAAAAACACCCAACGTTTTGGTTTTGACATGCCAGTGAGTTCTCTACCTCCAGGCCAATACGTGAATTGAATAAATATCAAATCTGGAACGCTCAACAGCAAAGTATCTTCCCATAAATAATACCATGGTTACGGGCTGATTGGCCCAATGTGACCTACATTGCATCATGTGCAGCGCAACTGTTGCATAATATGTTCACCGAGGGATATTGCTGCTTTCGGCTGCATGTTCTTTATTTCAAGAGTGAACCTGTAGACAGTTCATGAATGCTATTCTACCCAGGACCTTTCATGGGAAAACCCCATCGCTGTGGAAGCAGCGATGTTATCATCCGTGCTTTATTGATCCCTGAAGGAAACTCTGCTGGGAGAGTGTAGGTTTGGCCCTTTGTCAGAGTCTCAGCTACCAGCACCAGCCTGCTGCCTGAAGGACCAGCGCCGGCCTCAGTGGTCATCGCTTTCTGTGCACAATTCCATTTATTTTGCCTTCTGACGGTCCTCCGGCTCTGTTGACGAGAATCATCCGATACACCCGTGTTTTCCTGAGCCATCAATCTGTCTTGCCGTCTCTGTATCTGTTTCTTGGCAGTCGAGCGGCTCCAGGTGTCTCGCGTGTCCCGTGCCCAGACGCTTTGCCAGCCTCCGGTGCTCCTGGGGCCACGGTGGCATTGTTCTACGCGGCCCATTGTGCGTGACCCTGGTTCAGGGGGAAACAGCTGGTGGATCCTCCAGCACCAGCCCGCTTGGCGCTGCGACTCGGTCCAAGCGGTCCACCCCCAATTCTCCTTTTGATACTAACCATGAAGGACAGCTCTGGACATCCAGATCCTGATTGGCTTCTTCTAGTTGTCAAAGACATGTTAGGATGAGCAGGTAAGGAGACCCGGGTCTCCTTTTGGCAATATTACATGTATGTTTGCACTTTCTTTTGTCAGTATTCATACAACTTGGTCGTCGCCCTTTCCCTGTGTCGAGAACGTCGCTCTCCAAGAGGCCGAGGGCTCGCCTCGGTACAGGAAGTGACTCAGCCAGTATTGACTGCCGCTGCACTTCCTTTTAGCTGATTCTCCTCTCAGGATGTTTACCTCCTCCTTCCCCGTCTTGCTCTCCGCCTCCTTGCGTGATCACGTGACTTCACGTTGAGGTGGATTTTGGCCCCGGACATCGTCGGTGACGGTGACTGCTGAGTTGAGGCTCTCGGCCAATGCTGGACGCCACATGATTCTAAATTGCGTACACTTATTAAACAATATAACTGATACATCACGTACATTACTTACTTCTTCTTGGCTGAAAGGTCCTTTTAGTGGTATTTCCTCCTGCTGTTATCCCACTGAAGGGAGGAAAGGAGGTGTGAGCAGGAGCCACTGGGTTCACAATACTCTAGTGCCCATACTGTTGGTGATGTAAGCCACTGAATATGAGTGTGTGTGTGTGTGTGTGTGTGTGTGTGTGTGTGTGTGTGTGTGTGTGTGGATATTTATTATTTAAGTCGGACTAACAGGATTGATCAGTATAACTGTCTCTTTCTTTGTCTCTTGGTTGCTGGACATGTGCATTCACTCTGCATACACGTTACATCTGTCATTGTTTATCAGGCCCACAGCTTCACTCACATCTTCACATCTCCAACTCTCTCCAGTTCCCAGAGTGCGGCTTCTTCGGCATGTACGACAAGATCCTGCTCTTCCGCCACGACTTAAACGACGACAACATCCTGCAGAGGCTGACCTCGGCGGAGGACATCCACGAAGGAGACCTCATTGAGGTGGTGCTCTCTGGTACGTAGGCTGCAGTGGAGCCGTGTGAATGGATGCTCAGCGTGTGTCCCTCCACCCACTCTCTCTCCCGCTTGAATGTGTTGAATAGATTTTTGCCCGCTCTTTCTTTTCAGCTTCTCAGATTAGTTTGAACATGAGCAAACAATTAATTGTTGCAGACCTTTGGGAACTATTGCTCCTGGCACATTTCAAAGTACAGAATGAACAAGAGATGTAATCATTCAGTCGCTTGAATCAAGAATCAAAGATGTTTTTATGTTTAAATAATGAGAAAATCTAAATGACTCATTTCCCTAATCATGGGAGCTTGGGTCATGAAGGAATAGTTCGGCATATTTATGACATGAATTGAAAGCAGCTGCCAAAATGACATGTAGTCTTCAACTATGGGATTGGAACCCAGCAGAATGCTTTGAGCATATCTGACCTGTGTATTTAGTAAAGTAAAAAAAAGGTATGTTATAACAATTTGGATTTAATCTAATGCTCAGGTCAGTTGAAATATTAGCAAAAGCTTTGACTTAATGTTTTAGACATGCAAAACAAGAGCAACATTGACATGAAATACAACCACGCTGTATATTTCTCAAAGTCTAAAACTAATTTGGGCTGCAAAAAAATAAGATTTTCACGGTCAATTCACGTTTCGATCATTTCCTTGGTAAACTAATCAACTTTTTGTTCTACAACATGTCAGAATATGGTGAAAAGTGTTGATCGGCGTTGCCAAAAGCCCAACAAGATGTCCTCAAATGTCCACGACTCAGTAAAGAAAGTAAAGAAACCGGGAAATATTCCCAATTAAAAGCTGGAATGACTCCAGTGGATTTATTTCCCGGCGACACTTATCTCGATTATCCAAGTAGTCGACAAGTAATTGATTCGTCACTCACAAACTGGAGGAAGCTTCATGTGTTCCATGTTTTATGCCTCGTCATGGTTGACAAACCTCCCAGTAAACAGCCTGTAGTGTCTGGTTCAAAGCGACTCCTGTGGGTCAGATTACTCTCCCAGACTTGCCTTCAAAATGAAATATTGGTCTTCTTCAATTCGATGAATCGCCCTACACTCCACCCACACGCCTGCTTTTTTTTAATCGTGTGATAGATTTCTTTTTTTCCCTCCTCCTCAAAGTTTCCATCACATTGTCCACCTTTCGAGCAGGCGGCTACGCAGGTGTTTGGTTTTTCTCTGTCATTTCCTGCGACGGCTGAATCAGCTTCCTGTGCAGCGCTGAGACCAACAAGCGGCTCAGGGTATCTGTTCGGCTCTAATCCCTTCTCCTGCTCCATCTGTCTCCACTGGGAAGCACCTGACACCACCTGTGCTGTATATCTCCCCCTCTCTCCTGGGATGAGAGTATTGTTTGCAGGGATTTAGGAAGGGGATGATTGTATAGGTTCAGGATCTGAGGATGCTGCAGGCATCGGGACTGAGGAATGTAGCTTAAAGACTGGAGAACTTCCTTCTTTTTTGTTTCTGTCTGTGTTTGTCTTGTGCTCTCTTTTGTATCAGCCTCTGTTGCTCTCTTTCCCTCCTTGCTTTCTCTCATTGTAATCCCTCCTACCTCAACAAATCCATCTGCAGGTGTGTAAGCCCCGGTAGTGGAGCTTGACAGTTTATAGCCTGCGATATATAACTCGTGAAAAACCGCCTAGAA
The DNA here is from genome assembly GCA_036178185.1 of Liparis tanakae. NCBI lineage: Eukaryota > Metazoa > Chordata > Actinopteri > Perciformes > Liparidae > Liparis > Liparis tanakae. The sequence continues at coordinate 11,292,965 of CM070093.1, forward strand.
CGAGCCGGATACCAAATGTTCTACACATTCAGCAAAAGCAGTTTAACAAAATATATTTTTTGATTAATTTGAACCCTGAAATAAACTTGGCCTCCATCACGGGAGGGGCTTTGCGTGTCGGACATCCTTGTTTGAGAGGCACAAGGTGGGAGATACACGTACCCGAGCCCCTCACTCGGTTCAGAAAAAACAATACGAGCCTCCAGTCCTCCGTCCGGTTTCCCCGAACCGACCCGTTGTCAGGAAAGAGACGGTCTGAATATCTCCCTCGCTGCGAGAGGGCGGCCCAAGTGGCTGTGGGCTCAAAGCAAAGGGTTTGTCCCCCCCCCCCCCCCCCCCGCCCCAGTAAGTTATCGTAGCAGACTGAACACACCCTTTGATGTGCTGGACACAGCGGACTCAGGCCACCAGGTTTGAGGCTTGGCTCTGACCGATTGTCCCTTTGTTCTGTTTCCACCCTTAAACTCTCACCCAGACCAGCTCCACCTTCCCCGCTGCCGGTGGTGGGAACATTGATATTTTACAATACCTTCTGCTAGTCATCAATACGGCAAACTTGTTTTTGTCGGATGGAAACTTGCGGCCTCCGATTGAACACTGCGGGCCTCAAAGCAAACAGATAGCGCATTCATGCGAGCCTCTCCGTGTCGTGAGAAGCGCCCCGAAAAACAACGCGACGAGTTTATGTTCGATGTTGTTTGATGATAATTAGCTCGACGGGCATTACATAATGCGGCGGCTGCTAAGAAGCGGACAGTTGTTTCGCAGACGTGTGTGAAAACGCTTATGAATGGCGCCTTTCATCTGTCCCTGCCAGGGAGCTGTGTTTGCCCGATGACATGTGACCTGCCGGAGTCCTTTCTTCTCTCTAATCAACCCCCCCCCCAGACATTATAGTTATATGAAATGGAGGCCTGTGTTAATGGTGTGCATAGGAATATCTCAGAGGATTTATTAGCACCAGCCCCCATTAAGTGGCAAGAAAATGATGACACGGTTTGTTATTGGAGTTGATACTGGAGGTGACCTTTAACCTGTCCTGCCTTTGGAAATGTTGCTTTGTCAAGCAAACAGATTAATTTAGTGTGATTCAGCTTTTTTTCTATTGCCAGTGAGGATTTCTATGCCATCTTAAGTTTGTTTTTCTTTTCCCCAATCATTAATTCATTCCTTTCTTCAAGGATGTTTTCTCCTTTCTTTTTATACGGAGCAGATTCTTCGCGAAGAAAGTGTCTATTTGTTTTTACAGGCCACATGTCACAGTTGTTGTTCATGTGTGCATCTCATTACAGTCACACCAGCTGAGAATGTCCACAAGCCAATGTGTTTGGTTGAGTCACGTCAAAGGAAATTAAAACACATACACAAACACAAACACACACACATTGCACAGGAACAGCGAGCAGCACGTTGCTAATGCACGCTGTGTAGCTTCAGTCGCAGGTTTGGTCTCCTCCATATCTCACGCATCCTCACATCTTACTTTGATGATTCACAGCCATGACTAACCAACGCTCGCGTCCGACAATGGGTTCAGTGTGTGTGTTTGACACGACACATTGCAGACATGAAGAAACATAAGAGAGAGACAGGCAATGGGATGCATCCCCAGCTCTGTTGGTTTTGATATTGTGTTCCTAATAACAAAGATGGACTTATTATAATAGGATCATTCAGGATTTTCCTACTACTACTTTCATCCATAACGTTATGGCATTGAAATAGTGTATTTGCAGATGTGGCGCCCTCTGTTGCAGCGGTGTTGACACGGCACTGTTATTTGTTTGTGTCGGAGCCCTCGCAGAGAGCATCTCAGTTCTATTAGATTACTTTCTCATTCATACACACACATAAAATGAGACTTAGATACTTAGATACGATATTTGAGTCTTGGATACAATTTTATATAAAAATGTGTGAAATATATTTGATAAATGGCTGCTCTCTTCTTGTCCTTTTAATATTTGTCATCTTTTGTCATGATCTTTTCACTTCCTCTTGTCCTTTTTTCTTCTTCTTCTATAACAAACTGTTGCCAGACTTGTTTTGCTTTCGCCAACGATTCCTTCTCCCACTTGTGTATTGTTTTTAGCTCAAGCCACAGTTGAAGACTTCCAGATACGACCCCATGCCCTTTACGTCCACTCCTACAAGGCCCCCACCTTCTGCGATTACTGCGGGGAGATGCTTTGGGGTCTCGTCCGGCAGGGGCTGAAATGTGAAGGTTAGACGTCAACACACACAAACACCTTGTTGAATTCTCTGGACCCCTGCTGTGCCATTGTCAAGGCTTCTAGGTCACCGACTGGAAGAACTTCCTCTTTCCTACTGTATCCACACACACACACACACATACACACACACACACACATACTCACACACCCACCCCACATATTTGACCTCAACAATGCATCAGGGAGATATACAAGCACGCAAGAAAAATGTGGCCCTGTAGCCAGTGAAATTCTTTCATATCCCAGTAGAAGTATGCAATACTTTTTCATTTACTCATCGTTAGACTGCCTCTAACCAGCTGACTGCGAATTAAAACTTCAAATGAAGTGGTCGATTTATTTCCCGGTGACACTTCTGTGATTGTCCTTTCAATCCACCAGCCCTGCCGCCGTGTGGAGACATGCTTTGTGCTGTCATCTGTAGCAGCTCCACTCCAATAGTGTTTGTGACTGATGTCATTTGTGTTTTCACGTTCAAAGGATGTGGGCTCAACTACCACAAGCGCTGCGCCTTTAAAATCCCAAATAACTGTACCGGCGTGAGGAAGAGGCGACTGTCCAACGTGTCGCTGCCCGGACCCTGCCTCTCCGTCCCCCGACCGCCACCTGCCGAGAATGCAGCGGTCGTCCCAGATGAGGTGAGTTCTGATTGGCCGCTTGCATTAATGCGTGTGCTCGGACAGGAACGGATAGCAAAAAAAGTTGGGAAGACATCAGCATCTGCTCGTTCTCCGAATGAAGCAGGAACAATAGGGAATGATTTGTGTCATCCTCACACGTGGAATGAGCTGGCTGGAGTTTAGACATCCGAAGTCAGACGGGGAGCCAAGAATGTGAGGCGGTCGATCGGCGCTCAGGCTTTGTCTCGAAGTGTCGACACTTATCAAATGTGTCTCTCTTCCACGGGCGAGTCTCCTGGGCCCCGTTAAATACCACCAATGCAGAAAATTGAAATGAGCTCTGTGAAGAGATCCCTTTTATGAAACAGTGTTTGTTGTCGCCCGCGTTGGAATATTCCCCTCTCGTCCGTGTCCACACCAAAAAAAAAGATCATCAGGAAATGTAATTATGCGGATGACATTAAAAGTCAATGTTTCTGAAATTGGAGAAAGCTTCCCTCCCATTTATGTCAGGATCTTCCAGCTTGATTCATTTCTATGAAATGTGAGTGAAATGCCCATATGTGGTCAAACCTGACCGATCTGAACCACGTTTCTTTTTCACTACGTGGAGCGTGTTAACTATGCAAAGTCATGCTAACGCAGTATGACAAATCCCTTTTTCCCTTTCCCACTTATTTCTTCCTCTTCTTCTACTGCCACGCAATTATTCACTCTGTCTTTCCCTAATCACATGTCTACTCCCTCTGAGGCGCTTGTTCTTTTATTCTCCCTTCACTTCCTTCCCGCATATGTTTTTTAAATTCTTCTAAACATCCCTCCATCCCCCCCGTCCTCCAGAGGTTCCATCAGGAGGCGGGGAAGAGGATCCTGTCCTGGAGCGGCCGGCCGATCTGGATGGAGAAGATGGTGCTGGGTCGGGTCAAGGTGCCGCACACCTTCGCCATTCACACCTACACTCGCCCCACTATCTGCCAGTACTGCAAGCGTCTGCTCAAGGGTCTCTTTCGCCAGGGCATGCAGTGCAAAGGTACGACTTCTTACCAGTGGCTTAATGTTTTAGAAAGGCTTGGCGATGCATTGACACGCTTCTCTTTTATTTTTCTTCTTATTCCATCTGCCAGATTGCAGATTCAACTGCCACAAGCGATGTGCTTCAAAGGTACCGCGGGACTGTTTGGGGGAGGTGGACTTCAATGGAGGTAACTTCTACATCCAACTTCACCGTCACAGTGGTATCTCTGCGATATTTGCATTTTTTTATATCTGCATATTTGATGTTTGTGTGTAGAGCCCGCCAGCCCTGGCCCCGACTCTGACACCACCATGGATAACATGGAGGTGGACAGTGGCGATATGGATAGCGGCAGAGGACTGGACGACCCAGAGGAACCCTCCACCCCCGATGAGAGGATGTTCGACATGGATTCTCCCTTATTGGATAGAGAGAAGGACGAAGAGCCCATCAAGGCTATTAGGTATGAAGCTTTTGAGTGGAGGTTATCCCATTTCTGCTACTCCACAAACATTACGGCCGGTACAGTAAAAAGGGACAGGAAAGAACAGGGAGAAGGGGAGGACGTGACAACAAACAAAGTTAACAAAAAGAAACAAAGGGCAGCGGCCTGACTTTGCGGCTATGTTTTAAATCACCAGGTCTAACTGCCCAAATGCTATGTTTATTCTACAGCAGCAGTGCCCTTTTTTATTTTTCCATGAGTGTTGCCCCCGCTGCAAACATAAGATACATCACTTCCTGACCTACCAGACGTTGGGTGGTTCGAAGAATAAATATAAGAGGTTTCATAAGCTGGCTCCAGGTCAAATATACGTAATTGTCATATGAAATCTTGATTTCTTTGTGTTTTTCGTGTCTAGCCCTTCCACCAGCAGCAACATCCCTCTGATGCGGGTGGTCCAGTCCATCAAACACACCAAGAGGCGGAGCTCCACTGTGGTGAAGGAGGGCTGGATGGTTCATTATACGAGCAGGGACAACCTGGTAAGACTGATAACCAAGGAGCCCAGTCTGACAAATAGGCTGAGCTTAGCCTGTGTGCTGGGTATAACTCCTTCTCCAAAGCTGTTCACATGTGTTGAATTCAGCACAGAAGGTATTTTTACTCATGAAACTAAATTCTAAAGCACTGTAGCATCGGTGGGTGATGTGCTTGTTGTCGCGTTGGACTGACTTTTTTCTTAAACAGCGGAAGAGACATTACTGGAGGCTGGACAGCAAGAGCCTGAGTCTCTTCCAGAACGACACCGGAGCCAAGTTCTACAAAGTAAGCATGAAGCCATCGTCTTTTTGGAAAAATCATGTCCTCGTCCCCATCAAACGCACAGAAGCGTTTATTAAACAGTCAGCAAACGGAGCAGCCTAATGCAGCTGGATCGGATGAATTGAGTCCATTATAGCTCTGTGGTACGGCCGATGTACTGCTGCACTACTTTCTTCTGATTCAAACGTGTTGATGTCATGTGGAGTGATCCATTTTCATACCTGTGTGTCAGGCATGAGAGGTATGTGCGTCTAACCAGTGGTCGCTGTGTGACTCAGCTTTTGGGCTGTCGTCGTTGCATCTGTCAAACTGCCCTGAGGTCAGTTCGGCCCTCTGAAGTCCCCCCTGTGGCTCCTGACCCTGTAGCCGGGTATCAAGTATCAAGTATCAAGTCACCCAGCGTTCCTATCTTTATCTATATGGTTATATCGGATCAGATGGGGCATTAAATAAGAGTTGTAGTTTTGGTCCCCGAGTAAAAATTAAAAGAGGTTTAGAGGAAAATGGTGATGCATGATGATTCTATAACATGAAAGAGTTCTTAGAAACCGATGAGGTTTGAATTGAAATCCATTTTCGAGTAAGTGATGAAACATTTCAACCTCGATAAGAGAAATCAGTAGCGTGAGTGTGTGACACTTCCCGGCTCGGTGCCAGCGCCGTAGTCAGTCATTACACTGCCGCAGGGGCTTAATAGCGCAGTGATTACACACTGAGGACTCAGGGAGGGAGCCGGCAAGGTAAAGACTTCCATGTGTGTGTCGGCGGTTGTGTCAAAATGATTTTATTGTTGGTGTCGCTTTGTGCGTCTTGAGAATTTGACAGCTCCGCGAGCCGGTGGTCACACTGGGGCTGCAGTGGGATGTCGGCACGTTCACGTCTCAGTGTGTGTGTGTGTGTGTGTGTGTCAAACAGGTGTTTTTTATAAGCCACTCTTTCTAAAGTCATCTTTCTTACTACCTCCCATTTTATGCTGGTAGTGAAACAAGTCAGAAAATAAAAATCTTGATTCCCTCACACTCTTTTTTTTTATTATTCTGTCACACCCTGCATCCCCTGCCACTAAAGCCTCGGAGAGGAAACCTCAGCAGGGACCGACTCCTCGGGGTGTGTTCACTGGCAGCTTGCTGTGGTTCTTTATTATCAACTCGGCTACGCTTCAGACCTCCAGGAGGCGAACTGAAAATTGAAGGCTGGCTGGAAAGACTTTTTTTTGTCATGCTCCAAAGTTTGGTCTTTGTTCCGTGGCTGTCGCTTCAGGGTAGCAGTTATTTATCCGATGATAGATAATCAGAGATGATCTTACGGTAGAGAAAAAAAAGGTCCTCTCGGGGGGGGTTGTTCCCCAAAACCACAGATTCCCCATATGCTCGCTGTGCGTCCGGGAAGCCGTCCGTCCTTCTCGCGTCTCTGAAGTGTGCTGCCTGCTGCTCATCAGCGTGCGGCTACTGTTCTCCCCTCTCCTCCGTTCTGATTAGTGTGGCGGTCGCGTGGTGGCTCGCTTAGCTTGCTTGGCAGGCATGGCAGCCATCTTCTCCATTTGGAAGCCATAACGGCTCCTCGTTTGAAGATGAGACCCCTGTACTTGTGGCTTTCTCTGAAGACCCTTTCATGGGGTGAGGGGGCTTCTCTCTGTCTCTGCCAGATTGAGTCCTGTCGCACTCCAACATTACACCCACACACACACACACAACCACTTACACGCCCCCACCCTTACACACACACACACACACACCCCGACCCGCCCGCCCGCCCGCTCTACCCTGAGGAGGACCGGTAGTTGCCGTGCCTTTAGTCTCAGTGGCGAGCGGTAGCGCCAGCGGCTCGTGCTCAGATGGGGCCTCTGCTGGCCTTGCCTTGTAATCAGGGAACCGGAGCACTTACGCCCGCCGCAGGGCCCGCTCACGTGACCCGGCCCCGCTAACCACCAGCACTTCATCTGATACTCTGTGGTGAGCCGCGCGGAGGGGACAGCGTGCGCCTCCGCGAGCCCCCATTGGCTGGAGCCTCTGTGTGTTTTTTAATTTCCGACCCTCCCTCCTCTCTTTGATTTGCCAGCGAGTCGGAGAGGGGAAGGGGTTCTGTCCTCCCTCTATGCGCTCATAAGAGAGAGAAGAAGGCAAGGAGAAAGTTAGAGCTGGAGCTATACAGTCAACACTGTGTGTGATTACTACAAACCAGTGGGGAGGCTTTTGGAGTGTGTGAGTGTTACTGCCTGCGTTGCTGTTTCTTTGCATGTTATTGTTTAGGTGGTGCGTGACATCATTTTAAATTGTTCCGCTATTTTTTTTCTCCCAAAAAAATGGTTTTAAAAATTTGGCTAAATTAAATGTTTCTTTTAAAGCAAGAGAGCAAAAAGTTTTAGCAATTCCTCTGTAGATTTGTCTTTATTAAAGAGTTTTTCATACATTTAAATATGTCTATTTTTCTAATTATCCGGTGAGGTTATTTTTGTGTGTTGTTGTCTCCGACATCAACACATTGTTCATGCCACAGGTGTTTTGGTTGTTGGTGATCAACCAACAATCAGTGGACTGAATGAAGAAAGAGAGAAATACTTGATCATATATGTTTGACAAAATTCTGTTTTGGTGAAACGCTGTAATCTCTGTCCCTCACCCCTCCCTCAGGAAATCCCTCTGTCCGAGATCCTCCAGGTGGAACCGCCCAGAGCCTACAGTGACCTGTCCCAGGGCAGCAACCCACACTGCTTTGAGATTATCACCGCCACCATGGTTTACTATGTCGGGGAGAACAACTGCAGCCTCTACCACAGCCCCGCGCTGGCCGCCTCAGGAGTCGGCGTGGACGTGGCTCAGGGCTGGGAGAAGGCCATCCGACAGGCCCTGATGCCCGTCACCCCGCAGCCCAGTGTGGCCAATCCTGCCGGCCAGGGTAAAGATCACAGTGAGTACAAGACGACAGCTCTCTTGTGCTAAACACATTGCTTTTGTGGAATAAATGATAAAACAACTTGAATTAGAACTAGCACAGTTCATATTTATTTTATCTAAATGGTGACGTTTAGCCGGCCAATCGTATTAAATAGGATATTAGGACGTCATATGCCGAAAAGGGATTTCAAAGGGCTAAGACCATCTTTAAAAAAAAGCCTTTTTAGGATGTTTCATTGTCCTTAATGAGATGCCAAGAGCCATACTGAATCTTTTGGTGTGCCAAACTCATCTCAACTCTGAGATTAAGACAGATAGCATTGTTTGTAATACAGGTCAGTGAGGAATGTTTGTGACTGCGTGCCTTGGTCCCACTTCTCAGTGAGGAATTGTATATTACAAGTCCTCAGTCAACACAAGACTCGTAGGTTACTTCGGGCCAAGGGCTGCAACAAATGAAAAGTCTTGACACGTCTCTGGATAATAACTTTAAAGTTTGCTTGATTACAAAGTAGAGCCCCCTTTGCACCACTGTGGCTAACATGTTTTGGCTTTGGCTTTGTCTCTTTAGCTTGGAGATGACAGAAGTGACACATGAAGCGACATGACTCCGCCTCCTGCACAGTAGTTAGGCGTTGTTGTACATTACATTTCATTTAGCTGATGCTTTTATCCAAAGTGACTTATAATCATGTAGTGTAGACACAGCTACAGGGAGCAATTCAGGGTTAAGTGTCTTGCTCAGGGACACATCGACTAAGGCGGGGATTGAACCGCCAACCCCCAGATTAAAAGATGGACCTGCTACCCACTGATCCACAGTCCCTCATTAGGTCAAAGAAGCCTAATTGGGCTTTATTCAATTGAATTCAGTTTACTTTGTGTAGCCCAATATCACAAATGTTCCTCAGAGGGCTTTATAGTCCGTACACATACGACATTCCTGTCCCAGAGCCTCACATCGGATCAGGAACAACTACCAACAAATAGAAAGAAAGCTTTCACAGGGAAAAAAGGGAAGACATTCATTTATCATTCCAAATCTTAATTTATTTATTTTCTTTTGCTTGTAGTAATCAATAAATAACCACAGCATTGTGTTTTCTTCTCGGTCTTTTGTATTGGCCAACATGTGGAATGAGCCACTGTTGCTGTTTGAATTCCCAGTTATGAAATGCATCGCATACTTGCACCATTCAGTCACGCACAGCTTCCCAGATCAATTTTATTGCAAATTATTTGTGTCATAAAATGCTCCATTATGGAGGGCTGTGACTTATTGCATGCAGCTGCGATAAGCTAGAAAGTTGTGGAAAAAGTAATAATAATGCTATTATTTGAGCAATGCAGACTACAATTACAATGTATGCTTCTGCTTTGGTGTTTTTTGAGTTGTTGACAGTGTAAACATTGTGTGTCTTGTCCTCCAGAAGAGCTGTCCATCAGCATATCGGTGTCCAACTGCCAGATCCAGGAGAACGTGGTGAGTGGGACTTCCTTTCTCTGGGAGGAGCTGGACAGAGTTACAGCGCTGCCTGCACATGCATTCACGTGCTCACTAAGTTCTGAATTTGTCAAATGTATGTTGTCTAAATGTTCTTTGTAGTTGTTAAATGTTGACTGTTTGCAATTTATTTATTACTTTATCACTTTATTACTATTATTTCACTTTGTGTCGGACAAAAGAGACAAACGTATTAAGCCCATTGGCTGTAAATTTAGACGTCTATGGATCGAGTAACTGACTTCCTCTTGTAATAAATCCCAAAATATTTTTAAAAAGAACTTATTTCTTAAGGCAATTTTACATAGCTCCACAATGAATCCTTCTTGGGCTGAATATTGCTTATTGCTATTACTCCTCTCCTCGAACTTGATTTTCTGTTTGTTCAACATTGGAAAATTGACAACAAAGATAACTTTGAACTTTAAACTTTAATAAAGTTTCTGTTGGGGAAAACTCTGACATTGTTTCATACTGTTTCTTTAACAAAACTGTCAGTGGAAGTTTTTATGCTGCACACATTGTGAAGCTACTGCCCCAATTTTTTGGTCACAGGATTTTCATCTCTTCTGCATTGAGTGAAAATGAAATATTTGGCAATACCAGAAATCATTGTGGATTAACAAAATATTTATTCCGGGCTTTTGTTGATGTAAACGTAATTGATTCCATGAGGAGAAGAGAACTCAAAGAAAAACACGGCATTAACGATGCACGCGTTCCCTGTCTAGGATATCGCTTCAGTGTACCAAATATTCTCTGATGAAGTGCTGGGATCCGGCCAGTTTGGCATCGTGTATGGAGGTATGTTACTTATGTTTTACATAATACAGCTCTACTGTGAATTGTAATGCATTTGTTTAAAGTTATGCATTACACCATGTCTATTAACATCTTAGGCAAACACAGAAAGAGCGGCAGAGACGTGGCCATCAAAGTTATTGACAAGATGAGATTTCCTACCAAGCAGGAGAGCCAGCTGAGGAATGAGGTGGCCATACTACAGGTAATGACGGGAATCTATCTATGACATCATAGTCGAGTCTATTCAAACGCGCACCACATGTGACACACGTTGTGACCTGGCTGTTTCTGACCCAGTGGAGCCTCAGTGTCTTCTGTGCTTCTCCTCAGAACCTGCATCACCCAGGTATCGTGAACCTGGAGTGCATGTTCGAGACACCGGAGCGGGTATTCGTCGTCATGGAGAAGCTGCACGGCGACATGCTGGAGATGATCCTGTCCAGCGAGAAGAGCAAACTACCTGAGCGCGTCACCAAGTTCCTCGTCACACAGGTCCGTGCTGCTCACCCCCTATAGTATTACTTATGGTATTACTCATGGTATTACTTATGGTATTACTTATGGTATAACTCATTGTATTACTCATGGTATAACTCATGGTATTACTTATGGTATAACTCATAAGAATAACTCATGGTATTGCTTTTGGTATTACTCATGGTATTACTTATGGTATTACTCATGGTATTACTTACGGTATAACTCATTGTATTACTCATGGTATAACTCATGGTATTACTTATGGTATAACTCATAGGAATAACTCATGGTATTGCATATGGTATTACTCATGGTATTACTCATGGTATTACTTATGGTATTACTCATGGTATTACTTATGGTATGACTCATGGTATTACTCATGGTATTACTCTTGGTATTACTTAATTATTTTTGTAGTTGGGTTTTCTTGAAGGAACATTACTTTCTTGTTTTTTGTTGTTCTGAGTTTGTCCTCGTGGTTGATTCACTTATTGTAAGTCGCTTTGGATAAGCTTCTGCTAAATGATATGATATTATGAAATATTAATTTCTCAGCATTCTGGCTGACTTTAACTGGATCGCTCCGAAAGCTTAATGCTACTATATTCTCTTTATTATTTTCTATCAAAGCTCTGTTCCCCCTCTCTCTGTCCTCCCTTCTTTATTTTGGGTGTCAGCCCACTGAGTGTCTGCTGCCGCTCCAGGGCCTGTTTATTCTTGTGGTTGAGCTGATTGGGGGGAATTGTTTATGCGACTGGCCTGCATGGCATCACGGCCCCCTCCCCGGCCCTGGATTACAGCCTGCAGTGTGCCGGTGGCTTTGTGGCCTGATTAGAAGAGCAGCAGGCCCCTGGGCCTCCGCGGATCACAGGCTCCAAACAGGAGCGGGGCCATCAGCGACAGCCCCATTAGCTGCGGCGGGCCCGGCTGTGATGTGGCCGGGAGGACTTCTGTCAAAGTCAGGGTCAGCATAGAGGAGCCAGGCCCTCTGTGGTTTTTGGTCCGGGGCCATCGGCAGACATGCGTGCAGCGCTCGCTTACGCCAGGCCTCGTGAATATAGATGGGATGATGAGATGAGATCATGTGTCGTTATGCGGAGATATTGGTCAGGATGGAAGTATTTAAGGGCATTTGCGTGCTGTTATTTTTCCATATGGCCGCATGATAGATTCTACTGCTTAGAATATACAAACATTATCCTGTTTATACCAGACACTTCATGCATTAAAGCCTTTAGATGCTGGAGTTTATATCATTGTCATCTGGGTTTTATTAAATCTTTTTTTAAGCTAAGTCTTTGCTTTTTTGTATTACTTTTTCTTGCTACAGATCCTAGTGGCCTTGAGACATCTGCACTTCAAAAACATTGTTCACTGTGACTTGAAGCCTGAGAATGTACTACTGGCTTCCGCAGAGCCTTTTCCTCAGGTAAAAAGAAGAAGAAAATCGGTGTATGTTTCGATGCCGGCCCATGTGTGTGCAGATGCGTTGACAACGTGACTCCGTCTCCTCGCAGGTGAAGCTGTGTGACTTCGGCTTCGCCCGTATCATCGGCGAGAAGTCCTTCCGCCGCTCGGTGGTCGGCACCCCGGCGTACCTGGCTCCAGAGGTGCTGCGCAGTAAAGGCTACAACCGCTCCCTGGACATGTGGTCGGTGGGAGTCATCGTGTACGTCAGCTTGAGCGGGACTTTCCCTTTTAATGAGGACGAGGACATTAACGACCAGATCCAGAACGCTGCCTTCATGTACCCCCCAACGCCCTGGAAGGACATCTCCGCGGAGGGTAAGACGGCATGAAACTGTCTGTCAGTTGTTCCCCTACCCTTCCTGCTGGAATCCACCCATGGATGCTCTACCCGTCACTCGGCGGCTTGGTTGAACCTGTTAGTTTAATGTAAAAGTGATACTCAAGATATGTAGCCGAGGGGCTATCCTTTGTTTGTTTGTGTATTTTTATTCAGTCAATCAAATCAAATACAATACAATATTATCCTATATATATATATATATATATATATATATATATATATATATATATATATATATATATATATATAATATACAAAAGAGAAAGACTGAAAAGGTAGGTAGAAGCAAAGAATGCTTATGAATTCCTATCCTAAATTGAAATAAAAATAAATCAGAAAATTAATATAAAATAAAGAAAAGAAAAACACAATAGACAAAATAAAAAACTAAATATATTTATATATAACAATATATTTATATATACTACCACATACATCTACACTTATAACTCTCAATAATTGTTTTATGAATAATTCCTTTGAAAACCCAAAAGGTGTCCTCCCCACCTCCAGACGTGGAGGTGGGGAGGACACCCCGAGGCTACATGTCTTGAGTCCTCTGAACATTGCTCTGACTTTGTCTGCGGCTGAGCTTCTCCAATCCCCCCCATACCGTCTGAAAGATATGACAAGTTGAAATAACTGAGGGCGCTGGCGCTGATGTTTTAGTAACTCTAGTAACCCCGGTTCCTGCTGAGCTTCATCTTGGAGGCTGCCTCTTTGAAAGGCCTCAAGCAAGCTGTTGGCATGAGATGAAAGATCTGTTATGGTCCGTTCACAGATACAGTCGGCTCATTTTGTATTTACTTCACAGCCACAGATCTGATCAACAATCTTCTCCAAGTCAAGATGAGGAAGAGGTACAGCGTCGACAAGTGTCTCAGCCATCCCTGGTTACAGGTGACACATCAGCTTTCTTTGACCCTTTAACCCAGATCGTTCTTCTTTTTTTAAGGTTTTGTCATAATTCAGTCAAATCTGAACACACAGACTCACACTGTTCAATTTAGCATGAGTTAACCTTAAAGAGGACATATATATATATATATATATATATATATATATATATATATATATATATATATATATATATATCAATGTCGGAAATACACCAGGGCAAAGGGCACAACTTCATTTTGCCCCTGATATCACTAGGAGAGTGGTAAGAAATGCCCTTATAATTTCCTCTAATAATGATGATTATTAAATCAAATTTTGTTTTTGTTCTTTGTTCCTGAACACACAAAATCAAGAATTTTGAATATTAAAAAAAATAAGAAATAAGTAATTATTGTTTAAAAAAATGATAATAACAATAAATAACCACAAAGAAATAAGAAAAACATCGGATTCAAACGCTTTGAATCTGTAGACTACTGCCCAATAATGTTATTAGTGCCATTTTTATGACAATTGCTCATATACTGTAAGCCTAAGAAAGTATATTTATAATTTTTTAAGAAAGGTTAAATGTTATTTCACAAGTTTAAAAAAGTGCCCCAAATTTATTTTTAAATGCCCCTGGATTTCAGTCAGTGGGGGCAAAAACTGCCCCCTAAAAGATATGTAAATTTCCTTCCCTGATCATAATCTTCATATTTGGATGTTTTCTTCAGTCACTGATAGTCGTGGTGCGCCAGCAATTAAAGTGCAAACAGGAACTGCTAAAGGCTGAGTCAGCATGACTTTCCATGGTGCAAATTTGCCATGAAGTAAATAAATAATAAAATTAATCAATTCACTGACTCCATGGCAACATCATTTGTGTGCAACACATTCGCGGTAACTAGTCTGCACTCGGAAAGGCTCTGATCTGGCAGCTGATCTAAGAACATGAGGATGATTGATTTGTTTCTCTCTGCGTCTGTGTTGAAGTTACATAGCAGTGGCCGACTTTATGGGTTACTACTATACAAATACTGAAAAGACCGTAAACAAATGCTTTCTACTTGAAAACGTACTGTTGTATATCGGCCCCGGTCCTCTCGCGTGTAACCAAAATGTTTTTCCTAAGTAGCGACCATGTTTTTTATCAGAGAAACTGTCAAAAAACACGAGTAATTCAACTCACATTCAAATTGACGACTCTGCTAAACGCCTACACATGAATAGAGTTCAAAGTAATTCAATCCTTTTTTTCTGTCATAAATAATAACTTAATTTTTATAATAATACTACTAGTAATAATAATACTACTACTAATAATAACTTTATTTATATAGCATCTTTAAAAACAATGTTTACAAAGTGCTCCACATAATAATAAATAATGATAAAATATTATAAAATAATAAATAAATAAAAAAACAAATAAATTAAAAACACCTCCTCGCTTGAGGAACGCCACCTTCCTGTTCCTCATTTCAAAGTGCATGTCTCCTTTCCTCAGGACTACCAGACATGGCTGGATCTCAGGGAGTTTGAGACGCGGCGAGGCGAGCGCTACATCACCCACGAGAGCGATGACGCACGCTGGGAGGAGCACGCCGACGAGCACAGTCTCGTTTACCCGAAGCACTTCATCATGTCTCCCAACCTGGACGACATGGAAGAGGACCCCTAGTGGCACGGCCGGGGACTTAACACGCCACATGTATTAATAAATAAACAAGGACAGGAAGCTTCACAGGGAGACTTTGGGAGCGGCGACCCCCAAGAACTGTTTGTTGTGGAAACAGAGAGAAGCCGATCAAGTGGAGGCTCATTCTCCGGAAGGCTTTTAAGTGGGGGGGGAAAAAACGACAGAATTTGTAGCAATGATGCGCCGCCGCGGTCAGAATGCGAGCCTATGCAGCAACGCATTAAGAAACTGTCAGGATAGATGAGCATTCATCCTCTTTTTGCACGATATCCAAACATTCCATGGATTTACTCACGTTGTTAGACGCAATCACAAACCGAAACAAGGTGAACCCAATAGTCGAGTCGTTGCTCTCACAATGCCGGATAACTCTGAGTAATAATATGTCTCTGGCCTTGGATGTGAGATAGAGATCTGGCGGACCCCAGGAGTAAAGGGCACTTTCACAAGAGATTTAAAACAGTTTGCTTCTCTTTCCACCTGTTTGTGAGGCTGTCGTTAGGCAGACAACTGGAACTATCACATGTATTTCTTTAAAGAAAAAAATGTATTTCCTAAAAGTGGTCGATTTTTTGCACTATAAAACCATTGAACATATGGAAGAGGAACACGACTCGACTCTGCAGAGAGCAGAGAGGTAATCGGCAGAAAGTTCACGCGACTCATGCGGTATCGGCTGCTTTGTCATTTGTTATGACAAACCTCGACACATGCGGTTTGCGGCAGCTCACAGTGTTCGAGTTTGATCAACTTTCTCCATGGAGACAGGGACCAACAGACCAAAGATACTCATTTTATTTCAGTGTTTCCAAACCTTTTCTAAATCTACAATGAATATTCATTTATTGAGTCACTGAATAGTCATTAAATGCAATAATGGAGACATTTGTTTTCTATTGAACGTGAGGCATGGACTCTATGTTAGAGCGTCATGTTTCTGTGCATCTTGCTCTGGACTTTCCCAGTATTCTTGAATGCGACTTTTCAAGCACTCCAATTCTTGAATATGTGATTTTACGATTTAGGTTCCTGAACGTTGCAAACCGAGGTTTTACATAGAACAAAATATTGGTGTGAGTTACCTTGTTTATGATGTTGTCTGGACCGTCGTAAAAGCCCTTTGTGTCTCGACAGCGGGCCGTACAAACAATTACAATGTTGTCCACATGGGAGTTTATTGTACTGCAGTTTTGTTGTTTGCTCTGTTGGTGTGTTTTATGAGTACGTTCCTCTTTGTTGTCCTCTTCCTGTCTTCTGTGTTGCCGCTGGATTGGCAGGTGTCAGTGTTTTTGTATATTTCAGTACATACCAATGGAATAAAAAACAAACACAAATTTCTCAACTGAGGGCAAAAACACTTTTCTTCAAGCTGTAAATGTCTTTCTGCTCACGCCCCTGACTTTAATAGTACATGTTGTGTTCCAGTGCCTCAGTGTGCTTGCATGCATACGCAGCCCTGGCTAATAGCGTTGTGCATGTTGCATCACTGTGTGTGTGTGTGTGTGAGTGTGTGTGTGTGTGTGTGGTGGTTTCACATGTCAGATCCCCTTCTCAGCAGCTGGATGTGATTGTTGCACCACACCGAGCCAGTCGCTCACCACAAGGGAGTAATGACATAGTTAAAGAGGGTGGTGGTGAAGTGGGGCTTTGTGGAAGGCTTTGAAATCGCTATCGTGGAGTCACTTCCAGTATCAAACGTGTACTCAGCTCTAGAGCAGAGAATAAATTGTCTTATCCCTTCAGAACGGGACTATTGTTTGAAGGTGCATGTTCACTGTGACAGCTGCCGTTGATTTGGCAACATCTTTGAAGTGTGCTTTCCCCGATTCCTCCTCCAATATCTACACTGCATTTACTGTAGATACCGGCTGGTCACTGTTAGCAATCATGGCTAGTATTATTGCCACGCTATCATCTTAATAGCCACTGATGAGAGGTTTTTTTCCCTCTAAATGATACGGCTCTCCCGCATCTGGATGTTTTCAAGATGTGGGTCCTCTTTGCAGGCCAGATGATCCCATTAACCTCTAGGTGGGAGACGTTTAAAGACTGAAAGGCACAAATACCACAGCACTGTTTGAGTTCACGGAGTTGGTCCACATTCAGCGGTGAACAAAGGAAATCCTGACTAATTCCCGTAACATGCCACATATTTTAGTGTAGCTTGTTTCAGTTATATCGTAAAGATTCCTGGTGGAAAGAAGTGAAGCTGCAGTGAACTAGAGGAACTGAGATGGAGCTAAACTGCATGGGAAAGTAAGTGAAATGTCTCCCTCCTCTGGCTGGACGGAGACGTAAACGTTTCAGCAATCTATGCCTGTTGACATCAAAAGGTTCACGCTAAGTAGTCGTACCCTTGTAGTGACCACTTTATTAGGTACACCTGCACAATCTAAAGCAATCCAATACATGTGTCCTGCCATAAAAAAACAATGTTAACACTATAGAGTTATTTCATTGAGAAATGTTTCTAATATTCCCCCTCATGTATGTGAGCGGGGAGGCCAGGATGTATAATGTAGTCACCTTTAACTAAGACCCCACACTGAAGCAAAACTTCACTTTAAGCATCTTTTAAAGAGCTAGCCGGCCATTTAGGACATTTCTGCCTGGCTAAGTTATCACGGCTGTTACATATTGTGGTAATTATTACAGAACGAAGGCATGGATCGATAGCGAGGAAAGAAATACAGTTTCTTACCAAGTAATTTAGTTGGTATGAGTCGTTAATCTTGCTGCATCTGGTCAAGTCACAGTCAGGAGAAAAGACAGAAAGACGACTGAGAGCGCGAGATCTGGCACATGGACAATGTAGTCCCAAACTATTCACACCATCTAACCTAAATAAATCTAATCAATGAAAATATTTCTACATTTTGTGTTACACCCTTTTGATATAAATATCTTTATTTTTGTAATTGTTTTAATGAAATATATCAAACCATATTTAATTGTGTCACTTCTAAGAAGGGCTTGAATCTTTTTTTTTGTGCTGTTACTGGATCAATATCACTGTTACTGGCTCAATAGCGCTGTTATTGGATCAATCACAAACAGCCCTGAATATAATAAAATGTAATAAAGTATAAAGTAATAACAAGTAAAAAAGTTCAATAAAGTAATAATAAAGTAAAAAAAGGAATGAAAAGTAATAAAAGTAAAAAAGTAATGAAAAATGATGAAAAAGTAAAAAAGTAGTAAAAGTATAAAAGTAATAAAAAAGTAAAAAGTAATTAAAAAGTACAAGAGTAATTAAAAGTACAAAAGTAATGAAAAGTACAAAAGTAATCAAAAGTACAAAAGTAATCAAAAGTAATCAAAAAGTAAAAAATACAAAAGTAATGAAAAGTACAAAAGTAATCAAAAGTATAAAAGTAATCAAAAAGTAAAAGATACAAAAGTAATGAAAAGTACAAAAGTAATGAAAAGTACAAAAGTAATCAAAAAGTAATAAAGTAATAAAAAGTAAAAAAAGTAATCAAGAAGTACAAAAGTAATAAAAAGTACAAAAGTAATTAAAAGTACAAAAGTAATAAAAAGTAATAAAGTCATTAAAAGTACAAAAATAATATATATTACAAAAGTAATAAAAACATTTTTTTAAAGTAAAAAAAGTAGGAAAAATATTGAAGTAAAATAGGACAAAAATGATAAAAAAAGTAAAAAGGTAATACAAATAATAAAGTAAAACAATAAAAGTAATAAAGTATTAAAAAGTAAAAATGTAATAAAAAAGTAAAAAAGTCCTAAAAAGTAATAATGTAATGAAATGTAAATAATAATTAAAACAAGTCATAACAAGTTAAAAGTTAAAAAGAAGTCATATAGTCATAACAAGTTATAAAGTAGTGAGGTTCATTCTAAACTAATATGAAAAACAAATACAGTTATTTACCAAGTAATTTAGTTGGTTTCTGTCCGCGTTAATCTTGCTGCATTTGGTCAGGTCACTTGCAGTCTGGAGAAAAGCGGAAAGTCGACAGAGCCTTGTGACCTGGCACATGCGCAAAGGGTAGGTCCCAATTAAACACATTTATTTTTGCTTTAATATGCACACCATCTAACCTAAATACATCTAATAAATTGAAGTATTGCTTCATTTTGTGTAAACCCCAATTAATTTAATTACATGTATCAAACCATAAGAAGGGCTTCAATCGGCTTTTTGATTGTATGATGACCTGCAGCCTGCATAGAGATGTATGTACACTAGCAGGCTGTTTTCACACGCATCTGCTCAAAGAGAGGACGTTGCTCTGTGCTCATCTTAAGTCTCTCTTTTAAGACGCACATGAATTTGTGACCACAAAACTGATTTTGCAGCCAATCGCGGCAACTGTGAAGATAACTCCAAGCCATGATTCAGGGTTTGATAGTTCCGATCGATTCTTCTGGTAAATCTAAAACCTTGAATTCAAGAAACTTTAGAATATGTTGAATATTATAAAAAGGAAATGACTGAGGCTCTGCAATATAGGGGAAATGTAAAGTTAATAGAATGAATACTAACAAATAAGGGATATAGCGGCCCGTATTTGTTACATACATAATGTCACATGGGCTCAATGCCCAAAGAGTAGCTGCCCTTCTTCTGGTTCCACTGACCAAGCAGTTCTCTTTTCTGCCACAGGATGTCACTCACTGTAGGTGAATCAAGTGACATTGTAATAGAATAGCTGCAGTGGGAAATCTCTGAAACAGTGTGTGTGTGTGTGTGTGTGTGTGTGTGTGTGTGTGTGTGTGTGTGTGTGTGTGTGTGTGTGTGTGTGTGCGCGTGCGTGTATCTTAAGATGGACGAAGATACTTAAAAAAATGATAATTATATACATTAGAGCATCAGGTATGTCCACTGCTGTTTTTAGAGTTGTTCTCACATTACAAGCGACTTTATTTCAATCTTTACCAGACTAAAGACGGTGCCGTTCGACGGGTGTCAGACATAACATCTGTCGGAGGATCAGGACAGCGACGCTGGGCTCTGTGTGTATTTGTCGAGCAGCTTTGCCCGGTAGCTTCTCGGCAGGTCTCTCGTCACCTTAAGGGGAGGTCTATGTGTCACGCATCCTCGGCCCCCCTCCTCCACCTCTCCCTATGTCCTCCATTCCTCTGCTTCTCCCCTCCGCTCCATGCTGGGTATCCATGGGCTCCAGACCAAACAAGCAAACAAACAGCACAACAGAAAAAAACATCACCCAGACAAGGTTGGTCTGGGGAGGAGGGGAGATGGGGAGAGATCTTGTTTGCTTCCTAGGCCAGTTCCATTTCACTGTGATGGCAGAGAAGGCCTCCCAGGACACAGCTACCCACACTTCTGTTTGACTTCCGGGGGGGTGGAGGGGGGGGGGGGGGGGATCAAGGTGGTCCTCGGCACTGACACATCATCCTCCGACCCAATACACAGCTGCTGCGGCCGCGGGCCGGTGGCCTTTACCTAAGATGGCCTGCACTCTTCAGCCGTGAGGAACATGCAGCTGATGGCCCTCAATCCACAAGATACTGCCTCTCAGTCACGACCAGTAAATATAGGGATTGGTTTGATAGTTTGACGACCAGTAAATACAGGGATTGGTTTTATAGTTTGACGACCAGTAAATATAGGGATTGGTTTGATGACATAAAACTTTCATCCCATATATATATATATATATATATATATATATATATATATATATATATATATATATATATATACAGCATTCTACTGCATTACATCGTCCGTAATAGTGGCATAAAGAAGCACATTGTTTAATTGCTAAATCTGTTTCTCACAGCAGAGTAAGTTACACACATATCTACAGCTCCAGCTCGTATAGACTTTGCTCCCATACCAGTTCAGTGCCCTCTGCCTGTCACCGACTAGAACCCACTCAGGAGCCAGACTCTTTTACTTCTGCTCCCTTTGTCCTCGTTGAAGGGCACAAGTCCCAAGAAACACTCTTGTATCTCAAATCTCTAAAACAATCTCACACGCAATGTATTTTCCCTATCTGTTCTTTCCATATTAAGACCTGGGAGAAAAATTAATGCTACCGCAGAGGGCATTTGTACCTTAAGCGTTTGTGTGTGTGTGTGTGTGTGTGTGTGTGTGTGTGTGTGTAGGGGACAAAGGTGTGCAAAAACATGGCAGGTAGTTGACAACATCAACTTCCAATCCCACTGCATGTCTACCGATGACCCAATAGCCTGAATTGTGGAAGTTGTGTGTCCATTTGCAGGGAATTTCTGGGTATGCTGATGAAAGGAAATGATGCCAGATGTGATCTCTAAGTCAGAGTTTACACTGTGTAATGCAGGGAGGGAAAAGGTCAAAGCTATGTGTGTGGTGCATGGCTGGTGGTGATACCAAGACGTTCTGTTGTTGTAAAAGCCAAGAGGAGATAGAGGAAATAAAAGCTGTGGTCGCTCTGGGAAAATGCAGATGAGCCATAAAGGTATGTTTGATTTGCTGCCTCCAGCTGTGCCTGGAGAATTCCCCTGACCCATCCTATGGATCCGGTTGCTGTGTGAGGCCACATGTACCCCCCTTTTTGCAAAGCAGGCAAGCGCAATACACAACCCCCCCCCCCCCACCCCACCCCCCACCCCCCCCACCCCCTCCACTGAAAGGGCTGGCCATTGAACTCTCAGGCAAGTGGCAATATTTGCTCACCTGAAATACACACATCTTGCCAATTGGGGTTGGGGTGGGCCTCGGGGACCGGGGAAGGACCCCTTGATGCAGCTGTGGCCCGGAGAAAGACCAGACCAGGAAGTTTTGTGGCTGGGTGGAAGGTGGTGGGGGGGAGGCTCTCTTGGCAGGGGGCTGTTTAGCGGTGGTGGCCCCATTGTGTCTTAAAGGAGGCAGGGACCGTATTTGTTCGTAGCTGCAGGAGGCTGATGAGGTGCTAATCTGTTGAGTGGCTGTGTCATTGGCCCCCATGTTCCCAATAGCCTGTTAGCTGTCAGGCTCCTGTAAAAAAGGCACAATTTACGGGCCCCGGGCCAGGACTCAGCCATCGGTGTCCGCGGGTAAGCAAACACAGATTGAACACTTATGTTGTTGCTCTGGTAGGACGGGCTTTACCACCGGGCTCCTGGGGTGACACGTAGGCAGCCTCTTTTCAGCCCTCTTCATGAGCTCTCGGCCCTCCCTTTGCTCCTCTGTAAACACTACAAATCAGCCATCTGCATATGGATGGGCCCTCGGTCCATACAGGAAGGAGACAACTGCCTGGGAGAAGCTGGGGGACCATACAGGTTCTCCTCTCACGCAGGCCAGCTATGTAGTCTCCACTTTCAGCTTCTCATTTCTACCCTCGCTCATACGAAACACACAGCGCATTCAGGGGAAGTTTTTTTTTTAATGAATTCATTTATTGTAGATATGCCAGTTCCTGCTCAAGAGAGTGGGGTTTTATAGGATAATGAAAGCAGGGCTGGCCAGCTGTCTGAGATGGGTTCGGGTCAGCAGTCAGAGGTAATCCCAAACTTGAATTTCCCCATCAGCCTGGAATACAGATAAGACAGCAGCAGATATGACCCTCACTCACTGAGTGACTGATGGAAAAAGGAAATGGACCAGAAGCCTCTGTCAGATGTAGAGCTGAGATGTGAATGTTTCCTCAAGAGGTCTGTCAGAGATGGTTGCAGACGTATTGTGGATTAGTATCTGGATTCTTATTCCGTGACGTTATATCTATTCAGAGATGTCGCTATAGCGCGATATGGTGGACCAATTAATTTAACTACCGTGGAACGGGTGCTAATAGGTTATGCCTTGAGTCCATTGGAGGATTAGTACGGCCGTTACTGAATCACAACTTTTTAATCACAGGCCAGGTTTGCCCTCTCGTCTCCGCCGACGTGCATCTGACAGCCCGGCGGCCGAGTGTGAGCGGCAGTAGCCCATCCTGGATTATTGCAGGCTTGATTGTAGTGATATTTAGACACAGGGCTTCCCATGGGAACCTGGCACTTTAATTAACATAGCACTACTGGCCCCCTCCTGTTTTAATTGCCTTCAGTCTGTGATTAAATGTGTATTGACTCTGCAGTTGGTCCACTAATGAATAACAATGTGCTGATTTGGTGATATTAAATCTTTTGGCTCTAATACACATCCCATCCACGTTGCTTTGAAAGTTCAGACATTACAATGAACTCAGCACGTCTGTGTCAGGGAAGGAGGGGAATATACAATATATAAAATATATCACACAATCCGTTGTTCATGCAGTCAATCACCTATTTCAGTCTGTATTTACTATTAAATCTACTTTTAAATCATATAAATTATTTAAATTAAACTGTTTTACTGTGAAGTATTTACATCTAAGCTCCACTTTTGAATAAGATGCACCCTTTATAAAATAAATTGCAAGTAAATGATTAAAATCGCGAACATATATTTTTGCTGTTGGCCTTTGGCGTGTTAATTTGGAAACAATGTATTTGTAAATGTTGGCAATTCATTATTATGTGTTAATAGTTGTATCCCTTTCAAATAAGGCTTGCAGTTATAAATGTTGATACGATAAGGATTAAGAGATTTTGATCCGCATTGTCTCCAGACCATTTCTAGAATTGCGTTGTCTAATTAGTCAAAGAGATTTGCTGTTGTCTCAATAATACTGATATAACGGAAGGATTGTGTTGTAATAATCACTTGATTAGTGATCAAATCCTTCATAAATCCTTCCATAATCAGAAAGTGGTCCCCACTTTAGTTTTAAATTCTAATATTGCAACAATGTGAGCTCCTAAACACTCTCGTGGTGGTGCACATGCATTCTTGAGTGCCATCTGATCTGAGCATCTCTTGGGATCCCAGCGCTCTCCTCCTGTGGTCTAATAGATAAACTGTCACCTTGTTTGATAAATGAAGGGCAGTGGTCAACATAGGGTCCTTTTAACATGACAAGAGAGAAGTATTGAATCTGCAATGCCCTGGATACAGTCAACATAAAACATATCGAATGGCATTCCTCGCCAGCATTCCTCTCAATATCAAAAGGTGTGTGTTTGAGGATATCCTTAGTGCGTTTACGCCTGTGTTTGCGCCCTGACCCACTGGGGCCAGTGCAATAACTTTGGACCCCCTCCCACACGGCATCTCGTTGCAATGACCACTCTGGGGTTTTATTTAGCCGGGTTGTGTGCCTTCCCAGTCCGGCCGCTTTTCAGATTCATTTCCAGGTAAACACAGTGTGGCCAGCCACAAACCTGTGGCCAACAGGCGTTGTCACAGCTGTGGCAGATAATGGCGAGTCCAAACTCCAGCCCGGCTCTGGAATGTTTACTGTCACCACAGGCAAGTTGGCAGCAAACATTTTTTTTCTTCTTCTTCTTCTTTCTCCGGCACTTTGTAAGAGGAAGACTCTCTCGTTATTAATTTTATTTTGATGAATCACATGCTTAACCCTTTGCCCTATGCTATCTGTGTGACTCGGTGAACTCAGACGGACACAAAGGAGGACACACACACACACAAACTAAAAGACATTCTTATATCTTACAATTTCAGTTGACAAAAAAAAAACTCACTTTCAAAGTTGAAACTTAAAGTTAACACTTTCCTGCCAACAACTCCCGGGTGTTTGAAGGAATGTTCCGAGAGTTCCGCCTTCCTCTCACGGACCGGGAAGCACCCTGTTTCCATCCCCCTGCCCTGCACCCAAAAAACCAACAGCATCTGCACCAGAAAAGTGGTGTCACTTTAGGGCCCTGCTCATGCAGGTGTTTGTGCTTTCACTTCTTTAACTGACTCATTAAACTTTCTCCCATTCAGTGTTTGCCCTTGTCATAACCAGTGAAGGAATGACGCCCAGATGTGTGAAATGTAACACCGATCATCATGGAGGCTAATTGATCAACCAAGTGGGAAAACTAGCCTGAGAGAGGAGCCGTGTGGGGCCCAGCGGTGGTCTGGGGACCCGCCGTGTCCTCGGCCCTGAGGACGTAACTCAACGTGCTGCTGCAGATTTTTCTTTCACTCGTCCTTGTGAGAGAAATCAAAATGCAATTCTCATTTCCAATGTATGCTCAGGGTCTGGAACGCGTGAGCTGGGAACAGAATGATCAGCAATATATGCAGCAGCAACATTTAGGATTACTCTAATTAATTACTCAAATTGTTTAGCTTACACACGGTATTGAAAGTGGACAATTTACATTTGATGTTAGTAAATACAAAAAGCAGAAGAACAGAGATTAATATATTTTTAGATTTGACGAAAAAGTTTATACAATCTGCACTTCATTATTAGGGTTTCCATGACATAATAGAAATATATACATAATCATAGGAGGTTTTTACCATGCACCATACCAAAACCATCTTCTGGCTTAAAAGGCAAAACATTTTTTTCAAACCCGTAAATGATTCTTAAAATGATGTTATTGATCTTTTGAGTTGCATTTGTATTTCATCACAGTCCGTTTGGCAGAATTGAACCCTCAGTGTTTCATCATTTAATAAATAGAGTGGGTGTTATTGTTTAATCTGGGTATGAGATAATGAAGTTGGATTTGTGTTATTGCATTCATTATTGGACATCCAACCTTGAGCCCCACCACCAATGTTAGAACATGTGTTGTCTTTGGTGCCGAAATTGCACAATTAATTTATTTATGTAATTCTGAGCTTTTGTCAAACTAAATATAAGTGTTTTTCCTCTTTATGGCAGAGATGTTACGTTGTCCAACTTAATATTAGCATGCACATTAAACCAGATGATAAGAAATACAGAAAAAATGTGGATGATAGATATTGCACAAGACCCAGTTCATTTTTTGTTTTTGACCAAATCCAAAATGTGACCTTCACCCACGTGAAAGGACTGTGCAGGTTGATGATTAACTGTGGAATTAGCAACATCTCTCACTCAGGAACACAGTGTCAAGCAGGTCAAGGACCAGTTGAAAATGCTCCGGGCTCGGTATCAGTTGAAATCATTTTGGAATAACTCCAAAGTGGTCGAGGAACAGACGCCTGGGTTATGTAAATAATGCAAACCCCACCAAAAACACTACTCTTGTAACACACCAACTAACTACGATTATTTGTTTTATATTTAAAAGCACGCGCAGGTGGAGTAACACAGGCTACATCTTTGGAAAACAGAAATAGTCAAACACATTTTTTATTTCAGTGTTTTATATTATTAAATATATACGTGGTATATACGCCTATTTTAACATGAAGCCAACCCTGATGTCTTCCCACATCTCGAAATATCTACGCCTAAAATGACATACATTATTTAAAAAACTGTTACAAGTTTATACTTGTGATTTAAAAATAAATAAACATGTTGAAAGTACTTCATAATGTATTTAACTTATTAAAGAAAATAAATAGTCTGGCGCGTGTTGGTGGAGTCAAGCCGAGAGCGCGCAGCACATCTCCAGCTCTCTCCGGTGAAATCCCCAATCCTCAAACACACAGAGCTTTTTCTCATGATCTCATTTCCAAGTTAAGCAGACTCTGTTAGTCCCTCGTCAACACGACAGGTTTACTCTCCTTTACTAATGGGTCTTATACTGATAGTTATGCTCTTGCGTAAATATGCAGTCAAATAGATGTACCACAACTGACACGTGGCTGGCAGCGGACTGCAGCCTCACCTTGACGTGTGTGTCTGTAAATACTGTACAGCTCACAGTGGCGGCACAGAAACACCACGCAGCTCTATACGGGCGCCGCACGCGCCGATATGAGCAAATATGGTACATCCACATGCTTTGGTATAATGTAGAATGACGTATAGGCTATAATGTCAATTGAATCTAGAAAATAAAAGGTTTCAAACGACTTGGGGAAGGGGGGGGTGTGTTGGGGTTGGCAGCGTCCACTACTTATTCTATTGTGGCTTGAATTATTTTAGTTTTCATCTATTTGCTGTTATAAAATTCAAAGAAAGTGAAGATAACAAATTCCATGTATTCTAAAAGGTCTCACCGACTTTTCAAAAAAACACGAGGCTGCTTTATGTGCGGCTAACAAAAAGAAAAACGTCAGTTGGAGGCAATAACCGAGAGAGGGCGCTCTGAAGCTGTGCCTGGCATATTCAACACTAATTAAAACATTTTGGAAACAATAATTCACCCATACAGGTTACTAAAGCAGTATAAAATCTCTCCTTTTTGCGAATATTGGGGAAATCTTTGAAAGACAGCGACCACTTTAATAGTTACAAAGATGCAGAGACCGACTGATTTGTACCAGGACATGCTTGTTCAACAGCTGGAGGGAAAGTGAAGAAATGGCTTTGATTTTTAACAAAAGAAATCATTTGGGTGTACACTCTTTAGTACTTGTGCACGTGCATGCATCCATGCAGGTCCGCACCAAGCATTATAACATCAATATCTGCAGGTGAAGGCTGGCATACGTCACATATGTACCATAATGATGTTGCTCTTATAAGAGACACATAAACAGCTGCCTGGAAAAAAACAGCAACACGACCACGAACAATGTATTGTGATAATATAAATAAATGTTGACAGCCTGCATGTATTAACGTGTTCATGTTTTTTTTAGTTTTGTTTATAGTGTACATTAATTAACGGTTGTAGGTTGCAGGCTATAAATTCCTTGAACGCAACGCAATAAATAAAAAAACGCTTTATGATTTCAGATCAGTTGAAGTGGAATAAACCCTTTGGAGGATGTGCGTCATGAAAAACTCACCAAAAGAAGAGAGACAGACATTCCTTTTATAGCTCTCTCTCCCTCTCTTTTTTTTGTTATTCTTCTTTTTTTTCTTTTGGCTTCAGCCAAAGTACAATAGTTTATAATTAAGCTTTTCATAAGAAACTGTTCTTTTCAGTCAGTGCAGGTGTACAATTGGGGTGGAAGGGGTGGGGGGGAGCTTGAGGAGTCTCACGCCTAGGTGCGAGGAGATTATTCAAATAGGGCCCAAGGCGTAGAAGTAGGATTGGAGGCTTGCCTAGCGCGCGGAGCTATATCACAGCGTTAACAGGCAGCACGGAGCGTCATTTGAACTCCAGTCACTGACAGACGCATTTCACGGCTGGCTCCATAAGACACACATCAACGCCAGTCCTTGACGAAGGGACCCACCGACGACCTACACACGCCCAGTGGTCCCCAGTCAACTGCTATTAGAGAAGGCTTTGGGCTTTTCCCCTGCTGGGAGACGCTTTGCGAAGGTCCTCCATGATGCTTGGAGCAGTTAAAATGGAAGGACACGAACACACCGACTGGAGCACCTACTACGGAGAGCCCGAGGTGGGTACCTTAAATATATATTTTTTCCCGGCTAAAGCCAATCCCATTTTATACAACTCAATATTAGCCCTGAGATAATATTAACTTTGTGATCAAATATTGACTTGAGGCGCCTCCAAATCCTCCCCCATCTCCACAGCGCGCACTATCCTAACAAAGTTGCTTGACATGTAGGTGGGGGGGGGGTGGGGGAAACTTTTCACTCTGATTATAATTTCATAAGTCTATATGTATATCTTTACTAAATCAGAGTGTTATTTTTCTGTGTGCCATGTTTCCACTCAACAAACACCTGAGCTGTTTGGTTTCGGGGAGATTGATTCAAATATTTGTGTTGCGGTCGCTATTTTGTGTGAGCGCAGTCATATTAGATGTCAAAGCTCTCAAACCACTGTGTGCATTTTCTGAGTAATATTTCACTTAATTGAAACCAGTGGTCGAGTACATGCAGCTTATTATTTTTTATTTTTTTAAACGATTGGAGGCAGAAATTAAAATATCTCCGTCCAGTTCAACTTGTGGGCTACGAGCCCGTGCGCGCTTTTCAAATAACTGCTATTTTATTTGTGAATGAATGCTATTAGTGGATGAAGTTTACATGAAGAAAAAAAAATACATGTGTTCAGTAATTACCACTATATGCCAGATGAAACTGACGATTGCCTCTTTCCCTCACTGACAGTGTTACACCTCGGTTGGCAACATGAACACGGGCCTGGGAATGAACTCTATGAATACCTACATGAGCATGTCCGGCATGGGCAACCCTGCCAACATGTCGGCCAACTCCATGAACATGTCCTACGTCAACACGGGCATGAGTCCCTCCATGACCGGCATGTCGCCGGGCACTGGAGCCATGAACGGCATGGGCGCAGGCATGACAGCCATGAGCGCAGCCCTGAGCCCCAGCATGAGTCCCATGAACGCGCAGCCCGCGTCCATGAACGCCCTGACATCCTACACCAACATGAACGCCATGAGCCCCATATACGGACAGTCCAGCATCAACAGGTCCAGAGACCCCAAGACCTACCGCAGGAGCTACACGCACGCCAAGCCGCCGTATTCCTACATCTCCCTCATCACCATGGCCATCCAGCAGTCTCCCAGCAAAATGCTGACACTGGCCGAGATCTACCAGTGGATAATGGACCTCTTCCCTTTTTACCGACAGAACCAGCAGCGCTGGCAGAACTCCATTCGCCACTCTTTGTCGTTCAATGACTGTTTCCTCAAAGTGCCGCGGTCACCGGATAAACCCGGGAAAGGCTCCTTTTGGACTCTCCACCCGGACTCCGGGAACATGTTCGAGAACGGCTGCTACCTGAGGAGGCAGAAACGCTTCAAGTGCGATAAGAAGATGAACCCGAAGGACGGCGGCCGCAAAGGGGGAGACGGCGGTTCCTCCAACAGCAGCTCGGAGAGCTGCAACGGCAACGAGTCCCCGCACTCCAACTCCTCCTCCGGCGACCACAAAAGGTCCATGTCGGACATGAAGGCGGCTCAGGCCCTGAGCCCGGAGCACGCCGCCGCCTCCCCGGTGTCGCAGCAGGGGCAGCACCTCATGGCTCAGCATCACTCGGTCCTTGCGCACGACGCGCACCTGAAGCCGGAGCACCACTACTCCTTCAACCACCCCTTCTCCATAAATAACCTCATGTCCTCGGAGCAGCAGCACCACAAAATGGACCTAAAGACTTACGAGCAGGTGATGCATTACTCCGGCTATGGCTCCCCCATGGCCGGGCCTCTTTCTATGGGCTCCATGGCGGGGAAAGCCGGTCTGGATCCTTCATCCATGGCCGACACGACTTACTACCAAGGCGTCTATTCCAGGCCAATCATGAACTCCTCATAAACTCTTTAGCCCTCAGTGGGATGTGGACTTTCTCTCCCGTTCAATTTGTACATTTGTAAAAAAAAATATAGAGTTTGTGTACAATACGTATTTCAGATATTTTTGACGTTTCCCACCGTTTTAGTTGTCGAGTTTGTTAGTATCCTAATTATTTTGTTG
This sequence comes from Liparis tanakae, assembly GCA_036178185.1. Lineage (NCBI taxonomy): Eukaryota > Metazoa > Chordata > Actinopteri > Perciformes > Liparidae > Liparis > Liparis tanakae. The sequence continues at coordinate 11,323,431 of CM070093.1, forward strand.
GTAATAATAATTAAAAGTAATGATAATGTGACGAGATCTGTTCAGAAGTCGGCTTAAGGAATGGACCCCAAAGACAAACAACAACAACAAAAACAACAACAACAACAACAACTTGCTGTAAAATAGCCACCATCTGCATCTGCAACTGGATTCCTATGAATTTAAATGCCTCGCAGGATTTCTTCAATCATTTGTGTAATTCCTATTTATGGCTTGTATATGTGTATTCTTGTAGTGACAAGAACAGAATCTATATTAAAGTGTTATTGGTTTTGTTTTCTGAATATGATGGTGTTATTGTTATTATTGTTATTATTGTAATTATTTTATTATTATTATAATTATTATTATTATTATTATTATTATTATTATTATTATTATTATTATCAAGCACTATTTGAAACAATAGTCTAGAGGACGCAACAAGCGTCTCCCGGTTAAACCATTACATCAAGTGTCTCCCATTGAGGGTTGATTTAGGCTAAATTATGAATATTTAGCAAAGATGAAAACGCACATTTTCACATTAAAGAAAAATAAACATGATGTAAAGTTTACATTAAATACACATTAAAGTGAAAAACATTTAAAAAAAAGAAAGAATTAAAGACCCTACTTTCTCACTTATTTAGTTTTAGCTCTATTTATGACATGCACAACAGCATGAGCACGTTCCATGAAAGGAATTACAATGAGTTGAACAACTTTACATTTTAGATTAAAAAAACATTCGTATCCATGTGCTTTCATAATAAGGCGCATGTTTTTAGCAGGGATTAATAGCTTTGCTGGACAACAACAGGAACAATGCTCTCAATCTGTCGCTGAGAAAATGTAAACAAAATAGACATACGGTTATTAATCCCAAACGCAAAGTGAGATATTTATGAGGAAAGAAGTTTATCCCACACATCAGTAACCACTTTGTAATATGTTGGCTCCAAAGTGACCAGGAACTCCCTCAACATAAATATGTTAGACAGAAGAAGGCAGGAAATAAAACCCCAAATTAGAATCCAAATAAACTTCCAATGAAAGTATTCTGCACATGCACATGTATTAAATCAAACCATAGAATCATTGACGTGCCCACGTGCTTCAATTTCATCTCCCTAAAAAAATGGACTGGAGGAAGAAGAAGTGTGCACAAAGAGTTGCTAATAATAACAATAATGTCAACCGTTTACATTCCCGCACACATACAGTGACACACGTTATGATCCAAACCCATCGAGCACTGTCACTCAAACGTCACGCCAGTCACCCAGGTTGATCCCCATCACACGCACGGGCTCGCGCGCGCACACACACGCACACACACGCAGACGCTCAGACAGCAAAGTTTAGATCAGTGAATAAGATTAAGTGTCATTGTCACATAAAACAGCCTCCCCGTGGAGCAGGAGAATAGTTACTGGGAAAGGGGGCTGATTTGGGAACAGAGCCGCCTGAATGTGATGCTCTAACTTCTCTCCCCACAATCTGGGGGTCCATTGTCCACTCCCTATTTTTTTAAGTAGCCGGACCCTCCCCTCTTGTTAGATAAGATAGGCTAGTTGTAGTCCAAATGAATACACACACACACACACACACACACACACACACACACACACACACACACACACACACACACACACACACACACACACACACACACACACACACACACAGCCCCCCCACCCACACACACACACATCCGTTCCCCCATCTTCCCCGCTGAGCTCAAATCCAAGGCCGCGGGGAGTCGTGGCGGGGATCGGTGTTCCCCGGTACGACACCCCTCCGCCGGGTGAACACGTAGGCCTGAAAGTGTGCGTTTATTCTCCAGACCCTCTTTACGGATCGCACTTTAAACAGCGTGATCTGCGAATAAACAACGCCAGTAAACAATAGAGTGGAGGCTATGCCCACATATAGGAAGAGTACACACGCAAGCCAAATTGCACAAGTGTAAACTTTGAATAGGACGCCGCGGCTCTGTCAATTTACACAGACATTACATTTCGTTCTATTCATTTTAGACATATAATGCTAAGCTGATTTTTTTTTATAGCACACTGATCGATATCTCTGTAAAATAATCATTTTTTTTAACTAGCGGGGCAGTGAAATCTTTGCTTTGTGCTAAAGTCAACAGTGGCAGAGTTTGAGCTCAAATAAATGCCGTGATGTCTGGAGCCCTTTGCAGAAGGCAGAAGGCGAGCTTCTACAATGGGCTCCTGTGTGGCTTGCCAACAACAAGCACCGGCTATTTTGCACAGGTATGACTCTTTTTTTATTCTCTATACGGTTCCTTGAAAAAAATAGAAGAAACAAACCCTATATTTATATGTTGAACAAAGAGGGAGAGGTGGTGGACATGAATGAGGAGAGGGGGTGGTGGTGGGGGGTGAGGTGGTGGTGGTGGAAGAGGCTGATGTCCTAAATTCATGAGAAAGGAGACGTATTGGATTTCACGACAGGGTGGTGCAAAGCTGAAGGGGATCTGCAGGCTGTGTGGCGGAGGCATGCTTCACGTTCCTGTGCCTGTGCCTGTGATGGAGAGAGGTCCCGCTGCACCGCCTCACACACACACTGTCCACTGACAGGTGATTCTGTCTCATCGCTGAGTTACTATGTGGCTCAAGAAGCGAAAGGACAGGATGAGATGGTTCCACTGGGTCTGCAGTGCCGCGTGGTCTCTTCTGAACACACTCCTCTCTCCTCTCACCGAGTCACCGCTGGCATCACGGCGGAAACAGCTGGAAAATGCGGGTGTTAGGGAAATATGAGACTTTTTAGATTTTTGTGTGACTTTTTGAGTATTTCTTTGCAGCGTGCGGCTGTCCGATATCGTTGTTAGTGCATTTTTGTCATTAAAGCGAGTTCAGCTGCAGCACTGACCCCGCTACTGCTTTTATATTATACCATTATACGAATCGATTAAGATTATTTTTGTTTAGCAGGTTATTGACTATTTTTTTACTTCATTAAATATCAAATATATGTAAAACTGCGCTTCATTTTAATCGCACGCTTGTATTGAAATAAGAGAGTATCAATGTTTTCCGTGGAACGCAACGCATTGTAACGTATTTAACATTGCGTATTGATAGTCCTTAATTGTTAGTTGTAATTTATCAATTATGTATTTTACAAAATACTTAAGATAATAGTAGTATTCGAATAATATCTATTTTATTATTATTATTATTAGTTATTATTATTATTAATACTATTACTACTACTAATAATGATAGTATTATTATTATTAGTACTAATAACAACAACAACAACAACAATAATAATAATAATAATAATAATAATAATAATAATAATGATAATAATAATAGTGATATAACGCAAATAAGGGCCCCATAATATTTCAGCAACAGTGCCTGTGCAAAAATATGTTCAGGAGGCCGTATTTGGATATCTTGTCAAGTAGATATCTCGAGTAGATGGAGAGCCCTCCAAAATGTCCATTAGCCAATATTAAACAATTGTATCCGGACACGGCTCTCCTCCAATCCGTTGGAGGCGGGATAACCCGAGTCAAGCCCCCTCTGGCGCGCACTGAGATGGGAATGGCCTTCTGGAGCTTTGCCGGTTCAAAGGTAACAACCTCAATCTGTACCGGCGGACACAAGTGCGCCGAGGCCACATCACTGCAGCTTCCCCATCTCCCAACTTTGTACATGCGTTCATCAGGTAGACACCTTTGCGGCCCCGACAGCCATCACGAGCACATCTGTTGTTATAGCAACTAGTTAAAGGGACCGCCTGTTGATCCTTTTGGCTCCGCTAACCTGATTTATCTTTCTTGTGCTGGCATATTTGCATATTTCTTGATTAAGGCCTGGACATTCTCACGAGGACACAAAGCACCCTAAGCATCTTTTAAGGGCGTCCTGACTGGCTGAAGGTTGTTAATATTCAGATATAAATAAATGGATTAATATTATAAAGCTTTGTTTAAACAACATTAATACAATAGTCTAAAGCCTAAAACCTGAATGCTCTGTTTTTCCCCTTATTTATATATATTTGTTAATGTAAGTTGATAACAATAGGCGTTTTACTACTATTTCTCTTTCCGGTCTTTGAATAGCAGACCTCCAAAGTGAGACATTCCCCCTACAGCACTGCATTTTGATGCTTAGACGAGTTTGGGCCTCTATTTTAACGGAATGACTCAGTACCTGTAAGCCGTGTGCGCATCCACCCATGGGCGTCAACTGAATATAGCAGGCTCGAGGCTCTATCATTCAGACTGCAGTTTTATGCGTGAGGACATTGCACATGTAAGACATTACGAAACCGCATCAAGGCTGCAGCAGCAGCAGCAGCAGCAGCAGCTGGGACAGTGAGATCAGGATCCAGCTCGGTGTTCTGATAGTATCGAAACTCCTCGTGAGGCTCATCCGGGCATGTATCGATGTATTAACGGGGGTGCAGAGTTATTTGGTGCATGCGCTGAGGCTATACAGCAGGGCGCTGCCGCACCTATAGGCGCTATATACGCTGCAGCTCGCGGACTGGAACACCCAAGTAGATCTGTCTCCATGGCGACGGCGGGACACCGGTCCAACAAGCTGTAATTCTGTCTCAGCCCTTTGCAGGGGAGGGACCGTCCACACTAGCCCGACTTAACTCCTCTTTCACCAGAAATACTCCTAATCCCATATCTTAGGAAGGCAAACTGTCGTGCCTCAGTATATTAAAGGCCCACAAAGTCAAAACTCAGAGCCACCCATGGTTTCTCAGCAGGCGGCCGATCCCGGTGTGAGGCTCCTCTGTCCCGTCCGTCCACTGCCGATGTGGGTCTATCCTTTCCTCTGCTCGTATCCATGCACGGTATACATGTGTTTATTATGGGGCTATTAGGTTATTTTTTTATTTCTTAAAATAATACAAATTAATTAAAAAATAATAATAAATACGAGAGACAGTTATTGTCATATTTGAGAAAACATGAAGTCATGATGACAATACTTTGGGGTAAAATTGTCTGTTGTTCTGACAATTTTATTAAATATATTTAGGCCTGCAACTATAGTATTATTAATATTATTATCTAGCTGCTATTATTGACTCTTGTTGTCTCTAATTGGCTTAATATTAATGTAGGTTCCTAACGATTATTAACAAATAAAGTTAACAAACGTTAAAAATAACTACATTCACATTGTAATGTGAGGTGCTTTGTTAATTTGTAACTCAAACAGCAAAATGCATTCCTGAGACTTATTAGTCATATTATAAGCCCACACGTTTGTAATGAGGGTTACACAATAAATACATCATATCATACCTTTTATTTTGAATATTTATAGAGAACACATTATTTTTAAATATAGCTCCAATAAACTAAACTAAAAATCCATATTGAGGTATATGTAATATAAATATAGATGTATACCTATATATATATATATATATATATATATATATATATATATATATATATATATATATATATATATATATATATATATTTTCTTTACAGCTTTCTTTTGAGTATTTGGGTTTAGGTCTTTAGTTGAGCTCAGTGATATTGTACTTTATGGGAATGAATTAAGATAGTTGTAAATGTCAAACAAAGAGTAAATTAGGCTCCTGAAATGAGCTTGAAATTAACAATGTGACTGTACTTGCATTTACATCCAATAAAACACATTTTTTTTTTATTATGGGATGAGTTTTTGAATTAAATTCAAAATGTTAGCATATGCAAATCATGCACCGTTTTCTTATGGCATAGTTCATATCTAAATGGTTGATTAATATTTGTTTTTCAGTGAGGGCGTTTCAACACAATCGGCCCATGTAAAAACAACCATGTATTTGATTAAGGAGAAGTTCGTTCTTCTAATGAAATATCCTCGAGTATGATTTATACCAAAACCAGAAATCATTTTTGTTCACACAATTATTTTGAGGCTTTCGGCCTTTTTCATACATAATAAGTGGCTTTGTAATGTTTACCGTTCCCTTATTATAATTAATGAAGGTGACTCTCTCATCTTAAAATGTTGCATAATTTCACACAGAAAATTAAGTATGTGGCTGTTATTTTGTCAAACTGCATGTACGGAGGTCAGATTCAGTTTTCAGTCATGGTGGAAAGAAGAGGTGTGTGTCTGTGTTTCAGAGAGATGGCGGGATGGACAGGGTGAGTATGCGGCCGCTGACTGTGATGTGTCCGCACTCTTCTGACACGACTATGTGACATTCCAGTGTAGGACTCCTTCATGTCCTGAGAGAGAGAGAGAGAGAGAGAGAGAGAGAGAGAGAGAGGGTGAGAGAGGTCTGCCAACAATGCCCATTGAGTACTGTGAGGCAGCAGCTGGTGGGACGTGCAGTGACCTAAAGGCGATCCATTCAGGCCAGGACGGGTTGCCTCTCACTACCCTGCTGCTTTTATATGCCTGGAAGTGGATGGATGGTCAGTGTTTATCCTTGTAAAGTATTGCAACACAGGTCTGTCGTCATGCAAATGGGGGAAAAGTCAGTCATCACTTTTCCTAACAAACCGAAAACGGAAAAATCCTCAATCGAGGGAGATGGAGATAATGTACACAAGTCTGTTGGAGGAACTTTTCCATGTTATGCCAATGTGATGGAGATAACATGAAGATGACAGGCAAGGCCTTTGTTTCTTGGGGAGTGCTGAAGTGAGGCTCAGCCGCACACTGGAGGAGGGGATTAGCTGCTCAAGGAGAAATATAAAGCATACAGCAACAGCCCCCCCATGCAAGATAATAGATGTGTGGTCAACCAGGCAGAAAGATACCATATTGGAATGGAGATTAAAGATGCTCAAAATATGAAGTATTGCTTGAGGTGACTGCTGGAAACATTTGTGTGCATGCACGCACTCATGCTCGAAGCTGCTCTTTGGTAATTGCGCCGGCATTTCCCAGCAGGTCTCATGTCTTTGAGATCAAACCTTGTTGGAGAGGTGTCCATAGAGCGATATGTCAGTCAGCTGCAGTGAGGGGAAGCCTTCTTGGCTGGGATTGATCTACCAAGGTTTCTTTATTCCCCTCGAGACTCCATACCTCCAGGTTTCAGATTCAACCGTTGCCCGTGCTTGGTGGCTATCTAGGGCTTCTGTTTTGGAATAGCACCACATTTCATCCCTTCTTCTGACCCATTTCCACGCAGCGTGGCTCATTCAGCAGCACATGGCCATGACATGGAAGCCAACATGCTGCAATATCTCCTCACTTACCCCTCAGCTCCAGTTCCAGGAAGTGAAGGCAGAGCTTTGCCAGCCAATCACAGCGAAGGACACCCAACTCATTAAAAGTTAATGAAACCTATAAACGTGGTGCGCCAGCGATTCATTTAAACCCCCAATCCAATCTCCTCTCCCAGCAAAGGCAAACAAGCCCGTGTGCCCCCAGTGTCGTCCGCGGAATAACAAACTACGGAATATTTTGTCCTGCATATGTTCTCCTATGCGGACATGTGCGCTGTGATAGGCTATCTTACGATGGGACTTGTCCAATTTAGAGAATGCCAGGACGGTGTTCTGCAGGGGTGAATTCTGTAATCTGCTTCTGAGTTGAATTTAATGCCTTTGCTTTACACCCACACAGCTTGTTCGGGAACGGCGGCGATAGATATGCCATTTCAACATTCATGAGAATCACTGACATTCAAATAATGTGCTGATTATAATACCGTATGAGTGAGAGACAAATGTGAAAAAAGCGGTATTTACTTCCTAGCGGTCATGCGAGTGTCAAGAACTATTCTTGAACCAACAAGGCCGGATCTGAGCCCTCTCCCTCTCACCTCTCTCCTTCCAGCGTGGTTTGTGGACGCTCTCACCTCAAAGCATCGCTGCTCTCAATCCAATAACGACCCATCAACAGCGATAAAGCGCCACCTAAGTGTCCACATCTAAAGTGTGTAACAATACCCCCCCGCCTCCGTGTCTTTAAGACCTCCATTTTAACAGAGCCCCAGCACCCCATAGTGTTTCCCTCGGGGGTTTCAAATTAAATTCCCCCCATGTATAGCGCCACTTTCAGCCCTGCTAATGAATTCCCATACCCTGACTTGAATCAAATTAATCCCCAATTTAATCCCATATAAATGGCGGCGGTATTTATAATGGAAAGGCGGATGCTCGGCTGAAGGATGGAGGGAAGCTGGGAGGTGTCTACATGGGCTGTTGAGCAGATTATGGTGAAGGATGAGGCCGGTATGTTCCCCCCACTGCAGAGTAGTCCCCTGATACACACTATTTAACCCTCGTCTGCTCAACGCTGACAGAAACATCACAGCGTTTGTCGCTTAATATCCTTACAGATTAAGGAGTCAACTGGCAGATTTATTGGTGGGAGCATGGGATACCCTTGATATCTTGAAGTGGCCAACGGGAAGATAATGTTGGGTTGAAGGGACATCTCCTTGATACCATGATTCATTCGTGGCAGCCTTGGATACAGTTGAATCAGCTGTGGGTGCACACACCGTTTGAGGTCAGGGTGTCGCAGACAGTTGTGTTTATGTATTTATGCAAATGTCACATGGACCTTCATTCGTATGCAAAGCCTTCATGTGAAAAGTAGTTGCATTATTTTTGGGAACAAGTCCAATCATTATTTAGACCAGACAGCCACATCCTAGTGGTTGTCGTGAGCGAGAGGTGAATGACAGGTAGTTTGCAAAAGGGCTTATTTATACAAATAGCACAGCGTCATGCGGCATGGTGAAATATTGGGAACGCTTTTTACATGCAAATATGATGGTGCACTACGTATTTGTGTGAAGAAAAGCAAAGTCCAGATGGTGGCTCCAGGTTCAGTTATTGGTGTGTGTGGCTCTGAGGACTGGAGCTGTTGGACCCCCCCCCCCCCCCCCCCCCCTGCTGTGTTGTTTTTGGCCCGTTCATTTTCGGAGCCAACAGAGAAGGAAAACATCCAGATATGGCAACATAAAAAACTGAGAGAGAGAGAGAAAAAAAGAAAAAAACTCTACATAGGATAAATGAGATATTTGGGATTGATATGCTGGATCGGAAAAGTGTGTTAGGAGCCAACACGTTTTCAACTGTATCAACTGTGTGATGTTCGCTGATAAACATACAAATATCACCTCAAAGGACATTTAGTCCAACTTTTTGTTCTTAACTTCTTCAGACCGGATGTTTACGATGATGGCGAGGGGAGTCAGGTGGTATAGATGGTTTTCAGCCACATACAGACGTTTTGCAGATCAGAATGTCTGATACACTGTGTGAAGTTATGAAGTAAGCAGTAACACGGGACGGATCGGAGGATGACAGACGGTTCTGAAATCAGTTTGGCAGTTCAGGGGACAGTTTGGAGCCTTTAAAGCTCGGTCCACCAAATGTCTGAACAGCTATGGTTTATTGAGGCATCTGTAAGCTTACTCATTTTATTGCCAAGCTTGGCTCGTGTAGCCACCGTCATGGAGAGAGAAAGAGAGAGAGAGAGAGAGAGAGAAAGAGAAAAAACACACACAAAAGTTTGCTGTTTGCCTTCATTCCACCAAATCCTTGACAGCCGCGCTATAGCCCATCACTATTCACACCATTGTGCTGTCACAACAACTAAAACACATCATTTGTGTTGCAGAAACTCATCCTGCATGTATCCAATACCAAATGTTTGGCGACTGAGGTGGAGGGGGTGGCGGGTGGGTGGGGTTGGGGGTGTGGGTGGGGAGGTGGGTGGGGAAGTGGCTGCATAATTTGCGAGGAAACATTTTACCGAACATTTGGTGATAAAAAACGCCGCCGTCGGCCCCGAGGCTTAAAGCAATTAATTCAGGATCCTGACATAAACTCTCCAATCCTTTGACAGCTTGGAGCTGAAATAAAAATGCTAGTTCTCCTGGGAACGGCAGGAGATAGCTGGCTCTTTTCTGGACTGTTTGCTCACTGGCCCTGAGAGCAATCTTCCCCAGTCAGAATGAAATGCAAGGACACAAACAATGTACCGGCGAGAGAAAGGGAGATGGGGAATGAACAGTTTGGACTATTTGCTCAGCAGAAGGGCAGCCACAATGGCCGGCCCATGGCTTTCCCATGCATCAAGCCTCTTAGTCTTAGGCCTCCCTTTGTTGCCTGGTTTCTTCTTCCCCGGCCAGATAAGAGCCCAGCTGCCCTATACTTTTAACTCCCATTGTACACCATACTGTATGGTCATCTATCCGTCCACATTCTGCCTGCCGTGACGCTGTTGTTTAATTGAACGTGTTATCGCGCGTGTATCTCCGTTCACCTTAGCGTGTGTACTCGTTTAGGGGCTGAATCGCTCTCACTTTGCCATGAAAGGCAGGGCGGAGGGGGGATAACGGCTGACCCCTCTTCTCTGCGTAGAGGAGGCAGCACAAGTCAAGCACACAGCGCGATAACGATGCCCAAGTGGCTTTAGCGCAAGACGGGAACCTCATTTCAGAGCAGTTTGAATAGTTTGTTTTATTAACAATGGGGAGAAAATACAACGATTTAGAGTTTGGGACGCAAGAGGAAAATGGAGGGTCCCATTTCTATAACACGACAACGACACGTTTTTTTTTTCTTCTTTTTTTTACCAGCCAAAGCCTCCGAGGGCTCTTGAGGGAGAAATGAGATGCGGTCATTATATGACCTAATGGCAACTCCAGCCAGAGGAGAGGGCAAACAGAGCAAGTGTAGTGGCTCTGGCTGAGAGAAGCATCCATATTGTGGTCTTTTGTTTTGACTTGTTGGTTTGTGTTTGCATTTACATTGACCAACGCTCCGCCGCATGCGTATTCACAGCCAGCACATGTGACGGTGTCTGCGTGGCAGGAAATGGAGCTAAGCGTGCTTCCCAGTTGGAGTCTGCCGGGAATAAAACAACAATAGTAAACGTATCTGAAACAAACAAACAAACTAACACACACAAAAAAAGGAGAAGAATAAGAAGAGCAGTGTGGGATGTCACAGGAGGATCAATACACATAAGATGAAGGAGCAAATTCATGCATGTGAGCAGACACTTGCCTAAACACAAACACACGCACACACACGCCCTTCCCCCTTTGTAAAGGTTGCGGTGTCAGGGACCCCCTGGGTGGTCAGACTGAGGATGATTTCTACACAATATGATGTTCTGGAAGAAAACCTTTGAGAAAAGAGATTCGCTCGCTGTGCCACATTTATTTAACCACTTGGAAAATACGTGTATTGTATAGTTTGCCTTTTAAGTCGCAACGTATTCGAAGGCATAGAGTGACGTCTTGGGTTATGAGTGCTCTTTCAGACTTACACACTGAGTGCAAACCCAAACCCATGATGATGCCACAATGGTTTATTCTAATGGCTAAGCTCTTAATCTATCAGATCACATTTCAAAGTGGCAGTAGCTGTGCCAAGACAGGTCCCAGGAAGGAGAACCCTTTTGTTTTGGGGCAGAACAATCTCACATTTAAGACTAGACTTTATTCACAAGAGCCCCCAATCACAAAAAAAAGAGAAAAAAAAAGAAAAGGAGACGAAGGCATGACCCGTTACGGAAGCGATACCTCAAAGAGCAACATCATTAAGAAACAGTAAGTGCTTGTTTTCACATCCACCGTTGGTGCACCACCAGCGTTTTGCCAGCATGTCAGACCTCAGGTATGGCGAGATAAATCGTTGTCTTACTCGTGCCCCGTGAGAGCCGAGCTCCTTGTGGGGTGGTGCTCTCAGCTTCACGCTCCACCTACGCTGAAACAAAGCTCTGTGCGAGGCATTTCAACACCGCTTAAGGTTGTCGGTGGCCATGTAATTTATGAGTTGAGAGGACTTCGTTTTTTAAGTTCACTCTGACCTACAATCTTCCAGCATTCATGGGTGGGGAAAAGAGCTGCGTGAGTCATATTCTAGAAAACTTACGACAGCCCCGGCAATTATCTAAAACAATGGCGTCCTGAGTGATGCCTGCAGCGTTCAGGCGCTAAATATGACGTGATGGGACAAACAGGGATGGGGAAGTATTGGCACTTTAAGAGTTTAGGTGCTGTGTCACCTGTAGGTCAGTGTAGAGCTGTTCATGTCACGGCTCTCAGTGGGTGGTCATGTGCACAGACAGACAGGCAGACAGGCAGACAGGCAGACAGACAGGCAGAATGTTTTTGGGGTGAATTTGTATTTGTAAAATAGAGTAAAAGATATAATCGAAATAAAGGCTTATGGCACGCACTTATTTTTTGTAAAAACTTCATACTGTGAGGAATACCCCACGCCTCCCCCTCCCTTTAGTTTTAGTTCTAAGTACGTATATTTCTGTGGAAAATAACAGTATTTATTTATTTTTAAATATATTCTACAATGAGCTTCTTCTCATGTTTTTGCTGCAAACATTACATTGTTCATTTATATATTTAAAAACACCAAACAAAATACTGCTATGCACAATTATAAATTAGATTTACTCACATAAATAGCAAAAAGATAAAAAATAAATAAAAGGGTAAATGATTTATAGTCCCACCTTTTTAAAGGTTTAAATGCTGGTGTTTGCTCTTTGTTACCTGACTGGCTATATGGCTTGATAACTGTGTTTTATTGCTAAGCCATCACATAAAGGGAAATTAAACCACACATTATCAGGTTCATTTCATCACCCGTTCCACATGTTCTTTCACATCATTATATTTTGTTTGCCTTTAAACTACACAAACTAAAATATTAAAAATAAAATCATTAATATAAAATCATTAATAAGGACAACATGTAGACAAGTATATTTCATTATATCTTTTAACTTGTATCTAATTACGAAAATAGATTACAAACAAAATCTAGTTGTTTAAAACAAATGAATTGCTTGGTTGATATTATTGACCCATTTTAATTATCAATTGTCATTGAATTCTTAAAGCTACAACAATATAAATGATTGTTTGCTACAATACATGTTATTTAAAAGCATGAAAGGTTTTAAGAATATGTAAAACAAGTTATCAATAAAATAATCAATTATAATGTATATGTTTTAAAAAAAAGATGTATCTAATTATGTAGATACCTATTCGAAATTGGTAATGATTTGTAAATGTATCGATAAAATACTAAGCACAAAAACAACAACAGCTATATATTTAATATATAATATATTAATACAAAACAATTAACATGTGTTCTTTTTAAATCATAATTAACAATCACTTTATTTTTACTGGCAATTTACTGGAAAGGAAAAAAATGAATTTAATGCTTTTTAGCTGAAAATGCTGCTGCAATAAAATCAATGTTTTTGTTGCATGAATATTGGATTAAATAAAAATGAATTAGCGACGTAATTTGCAGAAGGGTTCGCTTTATTTAAATGCCACCGACGGTGCTGGAAAAAACGTTTCATATTAGTTGAACGCTTTCGGGGCCCAGCTCAGCCAGACATGGCTGCACCATTCACATTACCTCTTTGCCAATGTGTGAATGTCAACACCCTGTAAACACCTTTGACACACATGCTTGAATGCGACGGACGAGTTAACTAAACATTCCTGGGTGTTCCCCGTAAAGGTCTACCACTCATCCACCACGCTGCGCTGACCCGTCTCCCTCGCTCCACACTGCACTCGCAGAGCAACCTGGATGCATTTGTTCCCCTTCAAATATTCACATTTATCTATTTATTTATCTTTTACACACACACACACACACACACACACACACACACACACAAACATACAAACACACACACAAACACACGCACATACAAAACACAGTAAATGATATATAATATAAATTGTAGTAATTCCCCTGTCCAATTCAGGCACCTTCCTTCTATCTTAAAACGGATGGAACAATGCTTTATAAGGATTTGGGAATTTGGGAGTATAATTTCAGGCCCGTGCTTATCGCCACACCCAGACTATTTGAGTGTTTTGAGATGCGGGCTCCCTGAGGACGGATCGAAGGCGTCCTAGTAGAACTGCACATCAAATAAATAGGAGGAAGGGATTTATATGGAGGCTGCGTCTCTGTCAAACAGGGCTCTGCTGACTGAAGTGATCCCCACAGCCTGAGTGGAAGAGAGGAGGGAGAGGAAGTCTCACAGGGAAGAGGGATAGCTGATGCACACACACACACACACACACACACACACACACACACACACACACACACACACACACACACAGTCAACCACTCACACAATGTCCCTCTCAGTCCTGGGTTGTGACCGGCCCATGGCATTGGCCAGGTATGTCAGCTATGTTTGCCAAGCCATCCATCACCCATGCACCTTCCCTCCCGAAACAGGAACTTTTGTTTGAAGCATGCACTTGTTAAGCCCATCCTTTGACTGCGCTCAACCTAATTTATTTCCTTATAACCGAGAAGAGGATTTATTATCATCTATGTTTTGTTCTTTATTTCCCTCGTATTGTATAGGCGGCACAGTGTATAGGCGTGTTGCCACTGAGAGAGATTGCGAGCCACGGTTTGGGGACAGCGGTGGCCCTTATCGTCGGGGACCAGGGTCAGCAAATAAACACACTTTACACTTTGCTGAACTCAAGCTGAATGTAAGGAAGGGAAAGATTCACGGCTCTCACACATGAGGGAGAATATGAAATGTTGTATCTTCTGTTTGAATCGTGCTCCAGCAGAATGAAAAAGACGTGTTTAATTATTTATACGGATGCTTAGCATGTTGAAAAATGCTTTTCAAAGTTCTTTTTGTGGCCGTGTTATATATAATGTTATTCAGAAAACCATTTAATTATTGGAAAAACTGGTTACTCATCAAAGAAAAAGGAAGCATACAAGAAATATGAGAATCTCATGCTTTTGATGTTGGAGAGGTTGAGAGGCAAAGAGCTTTCTCTAGATTTCGTGAAGAGCTTTATTGATGTTAACACAAACCTGAGTCATTTCACTATTGTTGGCCAGCTCCAGAACATAATGTCTGAGTGAGACTGACATGAGAACCAGGCCATGAACACATCTTAAGAGAAACCTTCGTGTGGGCCGGTATGTTTGCTCACCTATAGTTGGAGGCCTTACTTCACTCCCTGAAACACAACCTTCATTTATCTTTCGACTTCTACCCGGAGCCGGGGAGCAGATACCACTAAAAGTGCTTCGTTAATGATTGACTCCCGGCGCACCGAGCATCCTGCGTTGAGTGGCCACTTTGCCTCCTCTTGTGCTGCATTTCCAGCCGTAAATGTTTGTGATCCCACTATCCTCTCCAACTCCCATACAGTATTATTAGCACAGGGGGGGTTAGGGTGGGGCCACGACTAACTTTCAATAGAGAACCATTGGCATGCTGAGGTAAATGAGAGATAAGAGTTTGTCTCCGACCCTTTTAGTGCTTTATAAGAATGTTGCTGTGTAAACTTAATCTCCCCTCAAGATAAATTCAGCCCTGCTTTGTGAAAGCAAGTTCATGCATCGCTGTTTCCCCTCCGTTCTAAAGCCCGCCCTGACAGGCGATGGAATGAGTCCTGGACTTTTCATTGACACTTCAAGATGGAGAGCAAACTGAGATTAGGGCATGTTAATTAATTGTGGTGTTGGTAAGGTGGCCTCCCATCCCATTAAAGACTTGTTCCGTTTATTCCCAACCTGCCAATCAGCGTCAATAATCATGAATTTGACATCCTTCTTACTCTGTTTGTTTGGTAGTAGAGGACCTCCAGTGTAATTAAGCACACTCATTGAGCTTTTATGTACCCTCTGCACGTATCAACGCTTCTCAGCGACTCTCCTGTTCCACTTTATAACACTATTACAATTATTATATGATATAATAACACATTTACCGATACTGGTGTGTAAACTTGACCTGTGTGTTCTCTCTCTACAGATGCAATGGCTTTCTTTCAAGGACACTTTTGCATTGCTGCTTTCCGTCTGCTTTCGCCGCCCTGCATCCAGAGACCTGAAAGCACTTCCCCGTCGATGTACTTGGCTATATCTACGTCTGACCTGTCTGCCATATGTAATATCAAAGCCTCTGTCAGCGTGGAGCTGAATGGGGACAAAAGAGAGGCCTCCATTAATGATTAACTGTTCTAAAAGCCCCTGCTTTTGTATTCCCATGGTGCCCAGGCTATCTGGCCACCATGTGACATGCTCACAGCATTTTTTGAGCAGATTGGGGGAAAGCTAGTGAGCAAACACAGGTGCTTTGGAGCAGCGTTGCCGACGCTGTCAGGGACAACCACAAACAAGAGCAGCTATGCCTGGCTAAATGAATCCCCACCCCTCCCAGCGCCGTCGCCGTCACCACCTCCACCCCCCCTTCATCTCTGTCGCTAGCTAACTTGTTTGCTAGCTCCCCATAGCCTTTCCCCTGCAAATCCTTCCTTCTGGAGACCCCCACCCCCACCCCCACCCCCCACCCCCCTCCCTCCCCAAACCCCCACCCAACAAGTCCAACATCCGCTACAGCCGTCGCTCCACAACTTCTCACACTCTCCAAAGAAACAAACAAATAAAAGTGGGGACGGCCGGCCACTTCTTTGAGGTGATGGCATTTGCTGTGGTCATGACTAGTGGGAGAGCAAACAAATTAATGGTGTTCGAGTTTTCACTTTCCAAACCCAACTAAATGTCTTTTAGTTCAAGTGGGGCAATTCCACTGACCCTGGTGTCAAACGCTGTGTAAGGGTTGCACACTCTTGCACTTGAAATGCAGAGAGGAGGCCGTAAGAAATTAAACAGAGGGTTTGAGCATCGGCCCACACGGACCGGCTGTGTTGAAACGCCTCAAGTTGACACATACATCTTTAATAAATGGTGTGTAATAAACACATTTTATTTTTTGCTGTCGGAGTATTTTGACCACACACTATAACAAGAGGTGTGGAGCTCTTAACCTTTTCCTCCACGCCGAGCGATTGTTCAGAGTGACGGGGGGTGCTGTGTCGCTCAACTTTGATAAGACAATCAGATGATAGGATGGCGTTATCTTAACATGGCTTTCCGGCCGGGGGACAAATGAACACGGCGTGATAACGGGAACAAAAGCTCGGCTCTGATTGGCTGGCTCCTCCAAAGAACGGAACAAATTATCAAGATTTAAAAATAGGTGCATTTGATTTCATTTTCAATTTTCTATAGACGACAGCTTTTTCCCTCTAATCACTCAAATATTTATATTGTCTTTTGCAGGCATTTTGGTTCCACAGTCTGCAATTACCTGTGACTATAGAGCCGCTATTATCACTGGAAAGATGATTTAAAAAAAATGCTTTTGCTTGAAAACAAACAATTTAAATTAGCAGATGAGGAAATTAAGTTGTAAAAGTGAGAGAGGCAGATGCAGAAAAAAGAGGCTGACAAGCGATGATTACAAATATATACTGTGGACATGTTGATAGTAAAATTGAAGAATAGAAAGATGTGTGTGTGCGTGTGAGAGGAAGCGTTGAAAAGACGGAAAGAGAAAAAGGTCAAAAGTTGTTTCTTGGGAGACCTGCTTCTGATCAGTAAAATGCCACTTCTGTTTGGCTTTTTTGGGGCTTTTGCAGCCCAATTCTAAGAGTCAGAGGAGGCTGTGTATACTCAGGGATTCACTCAGCACTTTGTTTGCTCTATTGCCAAAAAATGATTGGAAAAAAATATTGATGCCCTGGCACCAAATGTGAAAACATCCTTTAAAAAAAAGCATATAAAATAAACTTGCAACTGTGAATAAATTGCATGAATAAAACATTTTTTTTTAAAGCAAAGGTGTCATGTGTTATTTGAAGTGTAATGTTCTCTAAAATGTTTCATTGAATGGACAGTGAATTGTGTCCGGATGGGCATGAAGTTGAATGAACTTAAACCATTCTCTCAGGGGCTACCAGACAGGGTTTAAATGGGCAGAGATGTATTGGGAGAAGCTCATCTCGTCCTCCGCTCTGCTGCTGGTCCTCTGCAGGGATTTATCCTCCGCTGGTCGTGAGCTGAGTCTGATCAGAGGAGTTACAAATCCTCACTTTTAAGGGTCTTACTGTAATTCACAGGCCTGTTGGCCGCACTGAAGCGTGGGGGCCCAACATCTCGAGAGGGATTTGAGACAACATCTTTGTTGCCTCCTCATTGTGACCCGGTGAAAGTCGTCCAGCCCCATTGTCTGACCCAACTCCGGTCAGACCTCGGCTCAATCAAAGAAAAGTTTTCCAGTAATGAGGTAAGACATGAAAGCTCATTGAACACAGCGACATGTTGAAAGGGCCCTTTTGATCTTGCCATGCACAATGGTGAAATTTGAAAAGAGCAAAGTGTGCTTTAAGCAGCATGGCACCGCATTAACCTTGTCTTTTGACAGGCCCGCACCTAGAAAGAAGTAATATTCCACTCGTTGGAAAATGTAGTTCATGAGTAATGGCCTCGTTCAGCGAAGGCGACCTTTGTGCCAATTCTACCTGCGTCGTTTGGACATTGTCTGATGAAAAAAAAAAACTGATTGAGCTGGCACAGCCGCCTCCTCTTGATGTGTTCATTTTTTATTTTCTCATTTCTTAACACATCAAGGTCTTTATACCCGTAGTGACTTAGATTAAGGCGGCGGGCAGCAAAGTGGTCAAGTTGTTCAAAGTCTCAGCCCGTCAAGGGTTCAAAATCAGGGATTCAAGAGAGAAGTTCTTCAAAGTTGCCCTTCTTGTTTTATGACGAGTGATACAGAAGGTAACGGAGGCGTGCTGGAGCTGACAGATTACCCAGCAGCCAGCTGTGTCGGTCCTGGGTCAGTGCAGGGACGAGTCAGTCCCCAGACTCTGCTAACTAAGTGGGCCGGCACTATCTCCGCCCCATCAGCCAGCCAGTCTGTCGACTCCCCGGAGAGAGCGCTCATAAAATATACCTGGTCTATTACAGAGCGGCCTCTTTTAACTCCTGTAGGTTAATTGAATGTTACACCAACAGCTTTAAAAAAAGAAAAACAACTGGCGTTCAGTGATTTGAATCTTTTTAATAGCAGCTAAAGCCTCACAAACCCATATTATCTTCTTATGATATGATCAGATGATGATGAAGAAACTAGAGAGCAGGTGCTCCTTGCCTTTAAAAAGGTGTATGCATACCCCCCCCCCAAAAAAAAGAAAACACACACACACACACACATACATACACTTTTTCTGACGCCTGGTGTCCAAATGTGCATTCATTTTCCACATGGCGCTATAAGACAAAGGCAGTCCACTCAGGTAATGGAGCGACTTGGAACACAATCTGCTCAGGTGGAAGACCTCTGTGCTGCCATCTTCACGCCTGAACTGCAGTCAATGACAGACATACGGCCCCACGCCGCTCTCAGAGCACCAACTGCTGGAAGCTTCCCGCCGCTGTTCCAATAACCCTCTATTCACTGCATTGTCTCTCTGCCTCTTTTATGAATACAGCCCGCGTCCCTCGTGTTCAATTACCTGAGTCAATATGGATGTATTGAACCCCAACGCATGAGTCAAATCATAAAGTGTATATATAAGAACAGGGATGTTATGGCAATCTCAAAGGGCCGGTGGAAATTACGCTGGTGATTTGCAGCCAGGAAGTAAACAAAGTGGTAATATAGGAAGGGTAATAACACACAAATGTGGTGGCAGGGCGGTGAGCATCTGTGCGCTGCTGCTGCTGCTGCTGCCCTCACCAGTGCGACAAGACGCATGTACTTCACATCACAGCATCTTGTAAACGGATTGAAAATTATGCGATAAAATAAAAGTCTGTATGCCACAATAATGCCTGTGTGAATGGGTTCATGTGAGACCATGTGTGCATTGCGTGTGTGAGACAGCTGCTGCTTTTTGGCACGCACGCACACCAACACCCACACACACACACACAGCCACACACACACAGACACACACACACAGACACACACAGCACACACAGACACACTCAGGTAGCAGCTGGGCAGGCTCACCTGTCATATTAATAAAACCAGACAATCCCTTCCATCAGCAGCAGAGGCCAACGCAGACAGAGAGACGGAACAAAAGCAACGTGGAGAAAACAAGCCTGACGAGAGGAGGACACAGCAACACGCTCTATGAGCCGTAATGCATATACACGTCACAGAAATCACTTTCTAGACTTGCTGTTGTACATTATAATGTGATGTGATGTCGAATAATGACAATCCTCATACGTCCAAAGAGCCATTCATACAAAAATGTTTACAATGATGAGGATTTTTTAATATTTATTATTAAATGAATAATTATAATGGCTAAACATATAATGTCTTAGAGGGAGTGATATTATAGTTAGTATAGTACGTTATAGTTCATTATAAGATATAGATCTGGAGAAAGTCAATTGTTGTATTAAAATGAAAGCCAAAAAGTGTATTGATTGATTTATTGATTGAGTTATTTAAATGCAGCGCCCATGTGAAGACACGAGGTAGAAACAACCAAGAACATGACATAAGTTTATATTAAGTTCCACAAATTTAAAGAGAGACGTTTTACATATGTTACAGATGTGTCAAATGATGGATTTGGCTTAGTTTAAATCTATTTTAAATTGCGTTTGGGAGTATAAATTGTAACTTTTTTGTTTTGGAGTCACTGGGCAATCAGACAAGAGGATTGGCTGTGGCTGGAAGAGTGATGACATTACTGATAAGATAAGAAAGCCCTTTAGAGAGTTAGTGACTATGTGTGTGTGTGCGTGTGTGTGTGTGTGTGTGTGTGTGTGTGTGTGTTTGTGTATGTGTGTGTGTGTGTGTTCTGGGTGTGCGTCTTGGTCTGCTCCTGTGTCTGTCTTTATGAGCGTGTGTCGGTGTGAGGGGTGCATGTTGCTGCTTGCTTGTGTGTGTGTTCTCTTGGCATCAGAAAGGGCCTCGGATAGAGTGAAGAGAGGGCCCAGGGGAGAGGGAGAGAGAGAGAGAGAGAGAGAGAGAGAGAAAGAGAGAGAGGGGCTGGAACAATGAGGGGTGGTGGAAAATGACAAGCCTGGTAAAGGAGGGCTTCCTGAGAGCACCACATCTAACAGAGGAGGCTGTGCCGCAGAGGAGAGCGCCCTCCTCCTCCTCTTCCATTAACCCTCGGAGCGCCTGGTTGCCCAGGTAGAGGACGATTCATTGAAAGCACTGACAGCTGCTCCATGGGTGGGATCCTGTGTGTTTACCTTTACCTGTAGACTCAGAGAACTCATCCGAAAGCCAACGAAAGCTCCAAAGTGTCATAAATGACAGCAAAATGAAAACACTGTCATGGACCCACAAGATCACCTGCCAGCATGATGAGATTGAAGTTGATGAATCTAAATATATTTAGCTTTCTGCACGAATAAAAATGCGTTGATTGATTTTGCATGAATGGAATTAGCGGGGCGTCCGTGCCACGTCGTGGGCTGACTTGTTGGTATCCTGGCAGCCTCAAAATCATCCGAGTGTGATTAGGTTGATTACCTTACATGGCTGAATTGACAAAACGTGTCCAGGGGGAGAAGCAGGAAATGCTTCATAAAGCATCTTTAGAGACAGGCTGACAGGGCCCGGTGAGTGAACGCCAATTTATGGACGGAGGCACAAAAAAGAACGTTCCCAGTGTTCATCGGAGGCCAGTGAATCCAAAATGAACTCTTTTTATGAGGCTGACTTTGCCTCCGTGATGGCGCTTGCACAAAGCAGCCAACAAAGGCCGGCAGTAAAGGGGGAGTTGTGACAAGATAGCGGCACAAAGAGAGAATCAACTTTCACGTGGTTGAATGCAGGCAGGAGCCCTGCCCAGCTGTTTTTAATGGCGACGCATTGACAGGAGGGCAGGCTATTTTTAATCGTGTGCACTTCTTTCAGCCTCACACACACAAACACACACACACAC
The DNA here is from genome assembly GCA_036178185.1 of Liparis tanakae. Classification (NCBI taxonomy): domain Eukaryota; kingdom Metazoa; phylum Chordata; class Actinopteri; order Perciformes; family Liparidae; genus Liparis; species Liparis tanakae. The sequence continues at coordinate 11,345,181 of CM070093.1, forward strand.
ACACGCACATAAAACCCCCCTTTCACCGAGCTTTGTCGGTAACCTGCGGTGACCTGCATTCAAGGCTGTGTCAGGGTCCCTTGCACAAAAGAAGTTGGAGAGGAGCGGAGTACAGGGACGTCTGAAGCTGGATGTCCAGTCCGCAGCCGGGAATCCCCCACTAGACCCACGCAGATCCCCACCCAGGATGAATACTTAGGAAAAATAAAATAGTGGAGTAAAACTGTCAGAACAATTGACACGAGCGTGTGTACAGAGACATGTAAAGCCACACTTGTTTCGTTTCAAACTAAATAAATGTCTATAATGTCTCTGCAAACACACACTTACACACGGAGGGACACAAAGAATGTACAAACATGTCGGAAAACAAAGGGCTCTTGTAACAGGGCTTGGGATCTTGATGAAAAATTCAAACAATATTAAACGGGGAGTGTCAACAGCAGACACACTCCTGCTGAGGGCCCTTCAAACAGACGGAGTATCTCGGTACACACATTACGCCGCCACAGTTCAACCCCTTAGCGTAATGATGATGGCAGCTTTAACTGGGGCGCAGCTTTTAAAACCCCTATCCTGCAAACACCCTCTTCCAGTGAGATGGGGGGGGGGAACTAAGGTTTCTGGGTTTAGAAACCAAAAAAGAGAAGAAGAGGAGGAGTGAGGTGTCGCTGTGTCCAGGCATGTCTTCTACTTCAGATTTACCTGAACGTCACAGGTCACCTGCACGGGGTCACCTGCACGGGTTCCCCTGCGACCCCCGCATCCCCCCCCCCCCCACCCTCCTTTTCTGGTGACCACTTCATCAGGAGTCGCACTCCTGAAAGACGCAGATTAAGATATCAGTGCTGAAGGATTCCAACTGTCCTCCAGCACAACACGGAGCAGTAATGCCTCCTGACAGGCGAGCTTTAGAGCCCGGTCTCAGTTTCTCACATCCATCAGTGATCCCTCATCTCGGGGGGGTCGGAAAAAGAAACAACTCACATAAATATGTGGACTTCATTGCGCACATGAGGAAAATGTGCATGAGGGAAGGATAAAGGACCACTTTGTGTCCGTGTATGAAATTATTAAACTAAATGTGAATCTCTTTGCCTTACTCTGTAAATGTTCGTGACAATTTAAGTACATTTCTATAGTGAAAAATCATGTAAATCCATTTTTTTATGATTGTAATTCCTGTTAAATTCAGCGCTACATATTTGCATGTTACAAAAACGTTTTTTTTTCCCACACATGTGTTGTGTGCCGGATAAAAACACAAAGAAGCATGTTTATGGTCCTAAAAAGCTGGATCCTACATAATACAGATAAATAGGGTGTTTAATTCAACATTATCAGGGTTATTTTTCCAGCCTTTGGGGATCTCCCTCCACAGAAGACATCATGTCTACTCTCTTGACAGGCGGGGTTGTAATTCCTCCAGTACAAGGATCTAAAAGTGTAACATCGGTGGAGTTTCCCTTCAGGGCAGTGTTTTGTGAATGACCTCCTCACTCTTGGCTGGGAAGAGGACTCTACGCGTGCTAATCCTAAATAAAAACACAGTCATTATCAGAGCTATTTCCCATAAGTGTGTGCATCTGGCAGCGCCAAAGGGCTGGTCGGCAGCTCCACCACCACCTGTAGGCAGACAACAGTGCTGACTGGGAGGAGCCCGGCTCGCTCAGACACAGGAAGCGGGGAAAGCAGGTGCACTGTTATCGCCCCCATAGAAAGGTAATGAATCCACATCACAATCAGCAGGAAATGAAGGAGCACAGCTGATCGCCGACATCCAACGACATCCTAAACATCTCCGCGTCTGTGATCCGACGATTGACGGCAGCTTCTCTCTCTTTGAAGCTACCGGGGAGGACTCAACGCTCTTGAAAAGGGAACATTTCCCAACTTCTGTGCCTTGCAGTTGTATCCCTTTTGTTTATGAGCGCTCCGCGTAGGCTGAAAGTGGTGGGACATTAACCGGCACCTGCTTTGAAGAGGAGCCAACTGCTCTTCAAGCAGTAAAAGAGCCACCTGCCTCCCCTCACCTGCCCTTCTGTGAGGGCTTAGAGAATGAAAACTCCCAAAGTTCCAGTTTCAGCTACTGTACAGTGTAGTACACCTTCACCCCCCCCCCCCACACACACACACACTCCCCCCCCCCCTTCTCTTGGCTCTTGCAACAGACAGAAAAGAGGATATAAAGAAGGAGAGCTGTTTTCTTTTCAGTGTCTCTCCTCGGCTAAATCTGGGGTAAGCCCACTAATCCCGCTTGTGATGACTCACAACGGGTGTGGCCAATGTGTTCCCAAAGATATTTTCTTCACAGTCGGAATATCAATAGGAATGTTTATGTTGGCTTTGGGAATCATGTTGTGTGGCATTTCGTATAGTTTCTAATGGCCGCAGAACACCTCTCCTTATACATCTATACGTTTGAACAAAAGTTTGAAAAAACAAAACGTGCAATGCCTCCCTTTTGTACGTTGTCTGCAGTGATGTTTGAGTGTGTGTCTCCAACATATGTGTGCTTCGTTTGTGTGAGAGGGAGAGAATGGGGCCGCTGTCCCACCTAATTGTTATTGCGTCTGTGTTTGGCCTGGAGACAGTCGATAGGAATCAGCAGTGAGCCTGGTGGTGGTGGTCGGGGGGTTATGGAGGGCTGTGTCTCCCACTAACCAGTGTCTTAGTTGTAATGCATCCCTCCACTAACAGGGATCAAGGTATTAGGGATTCAGGTTATTTGTATTGATTTTATGTGCTGTCATGCCGGGCTCGAGGACGCCCTCATATTTGTGGAAATTGCAAATTCCTCCTCTGAAATGTCACCAGCGTTTAATCTCTTCCTGAGTGGTCAATACGGGACCCTCGCTCTGGTCCGACCACATTTATTAAACAGAGACCAATCATTCCCTCCGGTTACCATGGCACCACGCAGCGCGGCACGTGATTGGTCCGGGCTGGATGGTAACATGGGAGTAAGGAAAGTCAAACTTTAATATTAATAACTTTTCATGAGATCAGTCGATGGTTATGAGGTTGTTCGTGGGGGAGGGGGGTTGGATTAGGTGCACATCAGGGAGGAGAGTCTCAGTTGGGATTTGAAGGACTGCAAACTCTAAGTCAGTGAGATTAACAATATTGTACTTTTAAAAGGCTTTGGCGCCTGTAAAATATTTATTAAAAGAAAGCATTCATTTTCTGACACCCGACAGTACTACTAGAGTGTATAAACGAAGGTCAGTGTCATTATTCTACGAGGCCTCTTCAAGGTCCGTAAAAGCAAACTGCTTTGTTGCATCTGCCAACATTTGCATGCTATTATCATCTTTGCTTTATCCGTGTCACAGCAAATGTTTCTCTTTCTCCAGTGTTTACAGGAATGGCCGAGCCACCCCTCCTCTCTCCATTCACCGCAATCAAATTTGCTCTGGCTTGAGTACACGTTTAGTGGGGACCATTTGTTTGAGGCAAACACTTAGGGCCCTCGTATGTCATTGACCAGTGTCCACAAATATAATTCTATCAAGTTCAATCTTAGGGTGTCCTGCGCCATTGTTTTCTTAATGCAATAAATGAAAATCATGCTATTTAGTTTTAATTTAGAGACATTTTCTTTTGTTGTGCATCCTGCACTTCCTCAAGTCCCTCTATCTTATATGTGTTCAAGTGGCTCTGGACAAACTACTTCATGATATTGTGATGGTTTCGCTGAAATCCTACTGTTGACATCCACTAGTGTTTAAGTATTTACAGTACAAGTGGCGTAACGGCACGGTGAACAAACATGAACCTGCCGGGCTGGACGCCGTGCGCGAACGCACCCTTTCTTGCTTGTTGATAAACCCCATGCTTCTTCCGCAAGCCCTCAGTTGACATGTACCTACAGGGAAAGCCTTAGCAAAACAAGCAGGACCCTTGTAAATATGCAGTGCCCAACAGTGGCACACGCAGTGTTGGTTTACACACCGCTCGTGGTGTTTTCCTTTTTACCTCCAAATTTGCTCGGAAAACTAATCATGGTCCGATAAAGCCCACGGTAAATATGGGAGAGATTGACACCCACATGTCAAAGTTTACATAGCGGGACCAAGTGTACATATAGGGCGAGGGAACTGTGGGGCCGAGCGGGGTTGGACTGGCCTGACCTCGGTGAGTCTGTGCCAATGAAATATAGACACTTTGTAAGAGCCACAGAGGAGCAAGATTACACAAGGACCGGGCCAAGAACGGGGGATTGTTGTGGTACATATTTATATATTAAAAATCACAACATTATTAATGTGTTAGTTTATCACATATGACGCTGATTTAAAATGGAAGCATCAATTAATGTGGTTGTACTTCTTTTGCTATTTTTCTTTCCCCCTTTCCTTTGAAAGACATTCAAAGAAAGGCTGTGGAAAGCTTCCTTCTTGTAAGTCGCTGTCAGCCTTCCAATTGCTTGATAATCCACAGCAAAGACAGTGCAGCTAACAGAAAAGGTTAACCCCTGACTGATGTGTCTGATGTTAATCTATAGATCAATTAGGGAAAGGCACACTGGGTCAAGCTACAGATATTGCTGTGGCTATTAGTTCTCCTATCTGCCATTATTACACAGTCACATGCTCAAACATTGCGCTGGGTTGGTATGCTAGGCACAGATGCCTAGGGTAAACAGACAGGCCTACAAGGCTTGCACAAAATATTGATCTGACAGCAGATGGGAACCGTAATATCAGCCATTCAGTTTTCCTGTGCCGGTGTATTCGTATGTGTGTGTGCATGTGTTGGAACATTTGAGACAAATGTGTTTGCGAAAATATTTAAAAGCATTTATTTGTTTTGCCTGACGTTAATCCAAAATATTTCACTTCCAATTGCAATTTATTTTGCATATGATCGGTATGCACTGTTCTTTTATTAGTAATGTGGATGAATGCATATTTAATGTGGTGATTTATTTTGAAGAATAATTGTTTACAATACATTCATAGCAAAATAAAATGCAGTAAAAACAACATTTTGTGTAGCTGCATATGGGAAAATATTTGGTTAATTTTTTTCACCTTTTGGGCTTTTTGGCTACAATTTCACACACGGTATTTTCCCAGCTCTAACTTTAAAATTAGATCCCAAAAGTTGAACGTCTGTGTTGCAATGGGCCCTTTGTGTACTCTACTTACAATAGACAATTTAGATACAAGCTATTACACAAGAGATCAGGAGCAGCATTTTTTAGATTTGCATCTGATATGACGTTCTTTCTCTTCGTTCCACATTGAACTTTTGCTCTCCCTCGTAATAATCCAAACCTAGAGGCATTTTCTTTCCCTCTCAAAAATACCAAACAAAGCATGAAACACACCAGCCTCTTTTGTTGCATTAAGCTGCGTATAAAAAAGAGGGAAGGGTTGTCAGTGAGAAAAGATGGATTGAAATGTTTCCATTACTTCATTCAAAGCTTCCCTTTCAGTTCCAGAGAATTAGCTTGATTGTAAAACAGCTGTGGGATGAAATGATACCTGGTCTATCAGCAGAATGACGGAATGAGGTTCTTAAATCCTCTTTCTTGGAGTCTGAACTCAAAGATAATATGGGTGATAGAAATGGCGCATGCTGGGAGAAATGTCAACAGGAATGACCCGTTTATTGGCAAGGGATGGTTCTTTCTTTTCTAAAGCTGGCAATAACATTGGAGCGTCACGTAAGAATGAAGACTTGCAAGTGCTCTCGTCTGTTATGAATAGGCAATCTCGACATATGAAATTTGGATTTCTAGAGAGGGTCAGGCTGGGTCACATATTTTCTCGGACTATCCCCGTGCACCACAATGCAGCCAACTTGACCAAATAGGAGAGATGCGTAATCCAACATTCCTCCATTCTAAAATCTCAGGATCATCACAGCAGGGGTATGGAGGCATATTCATGACTAATTATGTTTCTGCATCTTTCTGCTCCGCCTTTTTGTGTTCGAAGCTCCATGGTGTGTTGCGGCCCTGGGGATCAATCACTCTGAGCAGCCTGGCCAAACACCATTGACAAGGTGGAAGCAGAGCAAAGCTGGTCCAGGGCCTCCATGGCATGCCACCATTCAATTAGTCTTGGTCAGCGGGAGGGATGATTATTCCAAAATTAGTGATTATTTCCTTGGGTAAACAGGCCAGATTGGGGTGTGTCATCCCTTGTGCACCTCACTGGTCACTGGGCCTCCACAAAGGAGGCTGGGGCCTGGAAGAGAGGCCCGGGTACAGAAGACTGCTTCCCCTGAAAGAGCAGCCCGCTCCCCCCTTCTCCTTGCTGGACCCCGCGGCTCGACACAGCCCTCCCTGATAAAGTGGTATTTCCCGCATACAAAGGCGGCATCGGACTTAATCCTCAACCAACCCACACCCCCTTCTTTCTTCACAGCAAGAGAGCACAATGAGCGTGGACCTTGTCTTAATCCAAAGGTGGGCTATCACAGTAATCTGATAATACATGCTGATCAAAGTCTATTCAATGCTAATCAGGACAACAGATCAGCATTATGATCTAATTAGGGACACCCTATGTGCTGCTGAGGTGAAATGCCAGAGCATTGTAAATAGTAAAGGATGGCATTGAAATGCGAGAGAAGAAAAGAAGGCTGAATGTAATGCTCTGGTATAAGCCGAACGCAAAGCTGGACCGTCAAAATGACCAGAGAGCTCAGCGGGTTAAAATAGTTTAAATTATTTCAGGCATTCAAGGAATGAATCACACAAGATGTGATACAATGTTCCTTTACAATGATGACGAAACAAGGACCTGATGTGATTGATATTCTTTTTAGAGGTTGTACATATTTTTATTTGTTTTGGTCGTTCCATGGCAGCAAGAGGCCACTCCTGACAAAGGAAGATGGAAAGGTCGGAGGTGAGTTGTGGTGGCGCACTGTCGCGCATGTTATGTGCTCCACCTCCAACGACAGTACAATAAAAAAAGAGCATCGCTTTCTTCATCGGCCGGCAAAAGGGATACTCGTCCAGACCTCTCGATAGTTTTGACCTGCGCGGAGGGATTCTGTACTTTTGTGGGCTTTGCCACTCATGGTATGCCCAATTAGTCCAGAGCTAATAACAAAGCAGCAAATCAATTACCCACTTGCCTTTCGGAAGTTGCTGTTCTCCTCCGGGAGGCGCATCAGTCACGCCTTGCCTGCAGAGTCATTCGCTACAACTCCAGAAATCTGGGTGGCCACGGCTCTTTCACAACAGCACAATACAGCTCCTACATTTGGATAAACTAAGTCTACTATAACAAGGCTCCTAGCAATGGCTAATCCTATCAAAATGGACTCCTTTTAGAAAAACAATACAAGCAAGTGCCCACTAACGACAGTGATATGTTGGGCATGGAATGCAGGGGAGGCAGAAATCAGCGTGCGATTAAAATTCCTGCCACGGCGACCGACATCCCGTCCACCTGGGCCTAAAACAACTAAGCTGTTTTTTGGATTCACTGTTTAGATACTCCTTAGCTACAAAAATAAAGGCCAGATGTGCAGGCAGGAGTCTCATGTGGCTACATGTAGGCTACTTGTGTGTGACGAAAGGCATCCTTGTCGACAGCCATCGCTTTGCAAACTGACTTTCCCTTTCAGACAGTGTACAAAGAGAGGTTTAACCCTTTAGTCCCGACAAAATGTACAAACATAACTGACACTGTGAGAGCTGAATTTGGCGGAACTTCAGTAAAGATATTTATGACGAATGTCTGATGTACAATATCTAATACATTTCTCAAAATGAAAAAGATTACGACATTTCGGAGACGTCAAGTCTCGACAACAAAGCCGATCCACTGGATTAGTCATCGTGCAAATGTGATGACTTCAAAAGAGTCAAAAATAAAAAAAGGGCGGGACAGATTAGACGACAGACCAACATTTCAGTTTAACCCCTAAACAGCTTCTGCTGCTGGAAGTTTAGATGTTCTGTGCGGGTCAACTCAAAGCACGGCCCCCACCCCCAATCCTTAGTCGCGACTCCCACACACAGGCAGGAACAAAAAGACCCACCTCAGTGTGGCCCTATCAATGTCACCGCTTTGTGTCGCCGTCTTTCAGGGTACATGAAGTGTCTTTAGCCACACTGAGATCAATAGCACGGCCAACTGTGTAGCAGCTAGCGGCGGCGGCGAGCTGCGAGAGAGAGAGAAGATAAAGCTGATCAGACACATTGTCTGATCTGTATCTTTGATCTGCTTGTGCGCTCTTTGATACGGAACTGTTCAATCCGGTTTGCATTTGAGCAGGAAATGGAAGACAGTGGCGGTGCGATATTGACGTGCCATATCTCCATTTAGTTGAAAATGTCCCCTGGGACCTTTGAAAGTTTTTTGTGTACTCTGCTGAGCCAGATCTTTCCTGACAGTGACCTTAGTCAGCCTATAGGTACACTGGATTGGACAGGTCAGTTGCATTGATTTCCCATTCCCTCTTGGCACAATAAAGACTGTCAACGGATCTGAGATGTGTCCTTGACCAAAGTGTAACCCACAACGTTTTAGCATTTCTCTTTTGAAGCTTTTAACTCAGTAAAAGGCTTGCTCACGGTGCAGTGATCCATCGACTGAAACGCAGATTTAACTGTCCATTACCGGCACTTTGATCGTTCTCCTCGGTAATCACGTAAACTGTTGGTGAATATATTATTATGAAAAAATGGAGACCACCAGGTTAGACTTCGGAGGTTTCTCTTCCTTTTCCCCAACAGAAAAAGCCCAGACCTAATTTGCCATCATCAGCTTCTTTTGTTCAAACAGGGGCTGGTATTTGAGAATAATCCTCCTTCCATAGATGCGATAGTGTCTCGACAGGCAGCGGCAAGACTCTGTCAAAACCTTTTCCAGAGGCGAATCTTTGTGAGATTTGCAATGTTCTTGGCTGAAGAAATGTCTTGTTAATGACAAAACATGTGATGTAAACTTACCACCTGGCTTTGGAGACAGGAAATGTGCAATTAGAGTCCAGGCAAGCAGTGAGATGTTTGCTGTTGCACTGAATGCTTTCCTCCACGGTGGACATTTATCTGTATTCGTGTTGCACATAATTTATGTATTTCATCACACATTTTCTATTATTTAGAAGCAGACACCGAGTTGACCCAAGACGAAAGTGAGACACACGCCTTTACTTTATATTCAGCGTCTAGTTATCCTTCCAAAATGCCACGTGTAATGTCATGCAATATCTGACAAAATGACCTTAATTTAAAGGGCTGCCATTGATGTCAACACCAGGTAAATACCAAGTTGCAAATGTGTATTGATTGTTTAGATGCTCCAGGTGACACCCTGCCAGTAGAGAGAACTTTTGTTTACCTCTCAAATTTCAGTGTTGAAGAGGCACTAAAAATGTATTGACATATAGCTAAAGTGTCTGCGTGAAGATGGATTGCAGAATAAAGACCAAGCATCACATTGAATGTAATTAAAAAAATGTTCATAAGACTCATTGCAATATGTTGTTAAAAATCCTATTGTGCAAAAATACATAATAGGAGCATACACATGCTTAATAAAAAAATTACACTTTTCCAAACATATAGCCAGTGATGTTTACATCATTAGTAAGCAGCGCTGCATTTAAATGCATAGTATCCAGGCATCCTCGCAATTCCCTTGGCTGTCTCACCAACAACCCAAAGGCCAGTGTGTGCGGTGCAATTCAGTAAGGAAATGAGATGCAAATGACTCTATCTATGGCATATTTTAGGAACGTTATTCACTGTTTAGATCTAGACTATCCTTTTGTTATAGTTAAAATGTACAAACTATTCAAAAGATTTCTTTTATCCTGAACCTTTTAAGAGAAATATTTGGAATGCATTAAGTTCTGAAAACCGCCTGTCATGGCCGACAATAAAGGTACAGCCTAATAGATGTTAGCCTTGATGGTAAAGAGAACAAAAAGAAGCGTCTCTCTGTTGTGCCCAAACTGCCCGGCGCAACTAAAAATGAATCCATTTACTTCAGACTGTTTACTTTGTACTTTTGGCTGTGAAGGCAAAGAAAAATAAAGGAGAAAAAAAGCAATTCACGAGCTGCAGGAGCCAAGGCCCCAACTCCTCTTTCACGGGACACGTTTTTTCAGCTTTTTAAAAACTCACACGCCAAGCGCCCTGGCAGCCAGCGCTGACAAGACGCAGCGGAGGGAGAAAGGAGGGAGCGGAGGAGACAAAACCAAACACAAAAACAGTAACATCTGCAGCCGCTTCCAGCCAGACAGTTTGATGTGAATAACTCAGCACTTTGTGCCCTGACCTTGGCGAACAAAGGGGGTGGGGGGTGGGGGGGATGCCTCGGGAACGGAGCGAGATGCCCCGGGAGGCGAGCGCCAATGAGAGCACCCCTGCTCGTTTCGCTGAGTTGGAGTTATTGTCCCCCCGGCAGGGCGAAGAGGTGCCACCGGGGCACCCGGCACCGCATGCCACTTGGACTGTCATAGTATCAGCACAAAGATGGCTGCTCGACAAACGAAGCAGAGCGGCGCGGGAATAACTTTTTATTTTCGGAGGCGGGCATTGTTGGGATCGTCGCGCCATATGCATGCAGATCAGGGTCAGGCAAATAACTATAGGAGTGCCTTTTAAAGAGACTGGTAAATGCAGAGATAAATCAGTGCAATAGGGAGTAGATGAATATTTATCAATCCTGCCAGAGGATGCTAATATATAAACAGATTTATTTCACCTCAGTCCAAAGTTAGAAAAGGCAGATTCCTCCCCATCAAATCAAAGGGAGACGCAACAAAGCAACTGTGTACTTCAAGACTTAAATCTTACAAGTTCCTAATCCTTCTGAAGTCCACACGGGACCTTTGGTCTCCATGGCAACGGCAGGGCATTCAACCAAGTGATTGCCTCCAATGAATTTCAGATAAGACAAAATGGAAGTGAATTGATGTGATTTTAATGCAGAAGTGAGCGGTGGAGGGGAGGTCCAGTCGGTTCATATTTGAATAAAGCAAACAGAGCAGACAAAAGGCTGACAGCCGTAAATGACATTGTCAGTACAAAAATTATCAGCCAGTTTACAATCTGTTTGCTCATGTAGAACAAACAGAATGTGTGTGGCATCCCCGGGCTTTGTGAACGGCAGGGTCGGCAGCCGGCGGCGAGAGAAAAGCAGATATCAGCTCCCCCTGCAGCCCTGCATCAATTAGATAGCAATTTGACAGGCACACTCAAAATGTGAGTTTGTTGTCCCCTTCCAAGGGCACCACATCGCTTCTTTTTTTTTTGTATATGAAAAAAAAAGAAAAAAAGACGAAGGAAATACATAATTGAGGCAGGGGGAACAAAGACAAATTATGTGACCTATGGCCGGAGGACTCGCAGGGTGGGATATCACAGGCGTGGGGAGACACATTCCAAACATAAGGCCCTCAGTTACCTAGCAAGGACTCGAATCAAGGTCCCCCTTTTCTGCACTGCCCTCCTTTGGTGTCCGGGGACCAACGGGGAGATCCTCCTTAAAGACAGCCCCGTTAGGCCCCGTTCACTCCCCGCTGCCCTTTGTTGCATTTTGTCACTTGTTTTGTTGAGCGCTTGTTAACTTCTCTATAGCCGCATGGACAAGCGGCAGCTGGTGGGCTTGCAGTGGGCTGCGAGGCATCAATTTTGTCCGATGACAAGGAAGGAAAAAGAAGGCCAGGCTTGGCTTTTGAAAGCACCTTGAACCATCTCACTGTAATGCCGTATGTCCATGTTGCCAGGCAGCCACTATAGTTTACGTGGGTCCGGCTCACAGTCAGTAGAGAGCAGAGAGATGGGTCAAGGTTTGAGGACCACGAGCAATATCAGGTAATGTTCTGCATTGAGAGCAAAAAAGATGTGTATTGGAAGAGAACAAGTAGTCCATGGACACTAAGAGGGCTTAGTTATGTTCTAAAAATGCAAAAGACAGGCAAATGTATTCGAAAGATGTCGGCAGCGCAGCCCCTGGAGCAAAAGGTGTGAATTTGGCTGCAGGAAACAAAGCAGCTCTGCAAAGCGTCCTGGCGAGAAGTCGATTCTTAGCGTGTAGCCCACGGTGCAGACGGCCTGACATGTCCGAAAGCAGCAAATAAGGTCAGCGGCATCTTCCTGATACATGTGTCAAACTTCACCATCGTGGGGAAAAACACAGCACGTCAGAGTTTTAATTGATATTCATCCCGAGATTCTCCTCCCTGTGCGGTGAAGCCCTGCTCTGTTCTCTGGCTGTGGAGATGCCGTTTAGTCTTATTAAAAAGTTGTTTGATTAGCCGGCCCTGGAATGGAGGCTGTGGAAAGGTCTGGCAGCAGCAGATAAAAGGGGAATGATAAATAGGCGAAACGCCAGCCGATTGCCAGTCAGCCACTAGAGCATCAAAACCCATCCATTTCTCTGCAGAGTTGATCCAATTATTGTCAGCCACTCACAGATAGCTACTATGCTTTACTCCTTTCATTCTAGGCTAAATTGCTCTTCCCCTTTTTCGGCGATACGGCAATCGGTCATAAAGGGCCAGCCATCATTAGTGCTGTTTGAATTGGAGCCCTGTAGTGTTTGGTTAAGAGGGTAAATGCTAATTTGATGAAAGAATAAGGCTGCATTTACATATCAGCCTCAGCTCACATGGGGAGGGTAAACATTCTGTTTATCTCAAGTGTCATTTTATGATTCCAGTGGAATATAAAACCGACCTTGGCCCAGCCGGAGCAAGAGACCAAGGAAATGTGCTGCTGTTTACACGCAAGTTATTCAAAAAGAACTTGGCAACTAATCTTAGAACTTGGCGAAAATAAAGGAAGTAAATCAGGACGTTGTGTTTTTTTTTCCTGACGGAGATGCATCAGTGAATCCTCATTTTGAAGTTCACCCCCTAATTGCTTCTCTATTTGATAATTCACCCTTTCTTAATAATGCAAAAGTGGTGATCATTGCGAAGTGATAATGTCTTGTCATACATGTGAATACAATGATGTCTTTGAGGTAAATATGACTGTGCCATGTTTAAGAACACCTATAATTTATCGCATCAATGACATAATTAATAGCACGATTTCTAAAATAATAAAAACACTTCTAAAAAAAGACATTTGATGCGATGTGAATTTATACTTATTTACACTAACAGGTTACACTACAAAAAATTGCTCCAGATAAAGTGTGAAAATAAACCCCCCCAAAAAAGAAGAAGTATGACCTCATGTTTGATGTAGAATTTTAAATTATGAGAAGACAGTCACGGTATATGAGGCACTATAATACCGTGTGAAAATCCTTAACTTATATTATATTTAGTATTGGACTCATTCTGGAAATTTACCTTTAGCAGTTTGGACCAGAAGACCAGACTTAACTCTCAAATACAAAATTAAATATACACAAATAAAAAAACATACTCCACACAATTTATTTTTTAAATGTCTGCCCAGCCATGGATCTGCGTGGGCTGTTAAAAATAAGGCAAAACACTGCCATCTATGGCTATGTTCCTAGGACTGCTGAGGTCCTGTGCACCCAGCACAAAGGCAAGCAAATATTCCTATGAAAAAAACACTGTATGGCTTGAAATTTGTAAATAAGATTAATAAAATATAATTGTAATCATACAATTGTAAACACAAGCATGAGAATTAAGAATCTAGTAAAGTAAGAAAGTGTTTTGGAACAGTGTTCACACCAAAGTTTCTTGCATTGCTCACGAAGCTGACACGTTTTTGGCTTCCAAAATTGACAGATTAGACTGAAACCTAGATTTTCATCCAAATGGGCATCTGGTGGCCATATCCTTTAAGCAACACAATTCTGCACAAATCAGGGGTTCTGTCAGAGCTTTTCGTACCACCTGCTGTGTATCTTCCCCTCAAAATCACTGAGCCTGCCTTTATTGTTTCATCATAATTTTATCTTTACAGTTTGTTGGCCAAAATGCAACACACATTGCACATTTTGTACTTAAATGGGCAATATAATGGTGCTGAAAGCATCATATACTGCATGATGGTATAACGTACTGTATATCTTATGGCAGATAAATTTCTATTGGCAATAAAAAGACATATCAGCACAAAATTTTGACTGCGATTCAAGAGCGCATTAAGGCACAATAATGAAGTGCATATAGCTGCCAGACTGGGGTAGCAGGTTGGCGATGAAGCATAGAAGAAAGCCAGATGTCAGGGCTTCTATAGCTTAGGCCTTGACCAGGCCTTCGTCTGCGGCGGCCCTTTATGTAGCGCTGTGTGTGATGCACTGGTCCCCTATGGGAGCCCCGAGGCTTTACTGGTGATGAGACGCGATCTGTCCCGTCTGTCACCTCTTCTCCAAGTTATTCATACACCATCCATACAGTCAGTCCTCCAAGGCCTCTAATCCCCGTCTCCCGAGGTGGAGTACAGACAGGGAAGCAGACAGGCGGGCGGGTTGCAAGTCTGTTCATAAGATGTTTAACACGCTGAGCATGACAGAGCATTTCACATTTACAAAATTTACGCAGTGGGTCTCAGTGGGTTATATTTGCTAGTGGAAATCCTGATTCACTCAATAATGTGCAAATGCGTGCAGTTCAAAGATGCAGAAGTGGACATAGACTGGTTTTCACATGGTACGTTGCAGGTGCTGAGCAACTGGTTTCACGGTTAGGACTTGGACAACGCTTCCAATTCAATGAATGGTGGGAGATTATTTCTTGTTTCTTTCATTTCAAACTAGACGAGATGAGTCTTATTATTCTTCCTTGAATAAAAACAAAGAAAAAGTCAAATTTTTCAACAGCAATATGCATTAAAGTCCTATAGCTGCGAGGTGGCATGATGAGTCGGAGCTACTTCACCACCCTGTGACCACGCACAAGAGTAAATTTGCTCAGCGCGTCATCTCCTGATGTTTACAAACAAACACAGAAAGAGTTTATGTAATGAATTTATTTAAACAAGACCGAAGCAATGAGCAAATAGATCATTCTTAGGGATTCTTTGCTTTGCAAATACGCCTATTATGGATTAAAGTTTGATAGTATGCCAAAGTTATCAAGGTAAACTGGAGCTGAGACTGACAACTGAAAGTGGTTTCTCTTTGTTGCAGGTGTGTGTGTGCGTGTGTGTGTGTGTGTGTGTGTGTGTGTGTGTGTGTGTGTGTGTGTGTGTGTGTGTGTGTGTGAGGGGGACAGAGAGAGCCAGCTAGAAACGCTACACATAAATAGGTTCAGCAAGTCTCTCTATGTGACGTGTTTTACCTCCTTCATGGGAGCACCATCAATTTAGCGGGGACAACTTGACCACTCCCTTCAAGGATCAGCACAAAAAGAGTGACCTGGGACCGACGCACAGGGTTCACCTCAGAGCCCATTAATCAAGTGTGACGGTTGTGTGGAGGAGGTCAGATTCCGACATGTTGTGTTGCAACTGCCACAGGTCACACACAGGGCACTGGATTAGATCCTCGGCACTATCTTTATAATAAAAAATAAAAAAAGAGTGATTTGTGTTGCGGTTTTCCTGTTGATTTTTGAATCACCATGTGTGAGCAGGCATGTTTGTCAAACTCAAATACTATTGTTTTTCTTGCAGATTAACCTTTTTTAATGCAGAGAGCAATCACCCATTGAGGCCGCAGGTTGCCGATGTGTGCGTGTTTGCGCGGCTGGGTGTGTTGCTGTGCGCGTGTGAGACAAAGACCACCTGTGTAGTGGAGGGAGCCAGTGAATTTGGAGCCAGAGCGCGCTCTGTCAATTGGCATTTGATTTGTCACTCAGCAGACTCGGGCTCCGGCTGACTCACTTAGCGGGCCACACCCGCCTCTCTCCATCTCCCTTTCCCTTTTCTTCTCCCTCCGCACAAGGTGTATCCGAGGGTTCATCTCCGGGCCAGCGCTGTTGACACACATACCTGATTACGCGTGGCCTCACACCCATGTCTTTCATTAACTTGTGCTCTAAGCTTTAGCAAGTATAAAAAAGAAAAATCATCATAGAACGTAAACGGTTCACGGTAATTCTTCGGCTGTGATTATTTCTTGGAAAGATCTTATAGGAGCGAGAACATTACAAACAAGCTTTGGGAAAATTACCTATTTTTTTTCCCACCCGGTTGACACACACAGTTGTGTGTGTTGCCGTATTTTTGGGAGCCACATGTAGCTACGATGTGACCATCTGCACTCTCAATTGTGGTGAGACGGACTAATTATATTGTCCTCAAATCGTGAGAGACAGGCTTTTTTCATATTATTTTATGCACACGTACCGATGTGAGGCCAGTCTGAAGTCTGAAAAGAGAGGACCATAGTGCCGGTATTATAGTTAAACCACATCTGAGTGGCACCGCAGGCATGCAGGTGGCAGCGACAGTAGCACGCTCAGGAGGAGAGCTGAAAGGATACCGCAGCCCAAAAAAAGATCACAGAGGCACACAGAAGCCTGTTTGTTGTACACATCATGCCTCGGAGATGGCAAAAAGTCACCGGGAGATAATGTGCTCTGTGTCATTGGAGTCGATGAAACGGTTTCAAACCCAAGTCAAAATGTGTTCTTTCACACCTTGATTACAAGCTTCAATCTTTAAAAAAGAAAAAAACATTGTCACGGTGCTTTAAAAGCATTCCAGCAGCAGCGAACACGTCTGCACGTCCATATTTTAAGCGAGCGATGGTGAAACCGAAATAGCAGCGCAAATATATCAGTCTTACACGGAAAACAAAAGAAATGTTACAAGATTCCTGACTGAAGTTGCGTCCGAAGTTGCTACAACGGGTTCATTCATGAAGCCGTTGAGGGAGTGGAGCTCAAAGAGAGGCCAACCACATCAAACGGTTGATTAATTGGTGATGTGATGCCGAAGGGGGGTTTTGCAACACGGCTTAAGCCGAGTTTTTAGTGTGAAACTCACCTGAACCCTCCTCCCATGAACTGATTCCAGTTCAGAGTGGAGCGCTAACAAATAGCCCACCACTCCCTTCAGTAACAAAGCACATCTATCTGTACCAGAGCTGTGTGACAAAGGGGGATGGATCATGTCTGCCCTGCACCGGCGGGAGACAGAGGCGCCCTCTGAATGAGCTCAAACCTCCCACGTCAGGTGAGAGTAAGAGCCCCTTGACAATTTGGAGGTATCAGACAAAAGTGTGAGATTATTTAGACTGTTGAATATTTCTTTAAAAAGGCCCTCCAGTGGAAAAAACAAACAAAAAAACTTGAATATAGCAGACAAACCACATTGCTGCGAACCTGCTTAGAAAAGCTGTTGCGTGAAGAACTAGTAAGTGTGAGATTATTTAGACTGTTGAATATTTCTTTAAAAAAGCCCTCCAGTGGAAAAAAACAACAAAAAAACTGGTTATAGGACACAAACCACATTGCTGCGAACCTGCTTAGAAAAGCTGTTGCGTGAAGGACTAGTTTGAAAAACAACGGTCTTGTTTTAGAGAGAAAAGCGTAGACAGGCGAGAGGGAGAGGGTGGGTGTCCACTGCAGTGAGCGGCTAATTGATCGGGTGAACCCAGACAATAGGCGGGTGCCACCCGGTCACATTCCTCACATGCCAGTCCGTCTGTCAGTGACCCTGAAACGGAGCCCACTTTCCCAATTAGGGTCATTAGCGTTAGCCAGTAAGTGCCTCGGTCACACACGGCTGCAAACCAGGCCCACTTTGGCCCTGTGGAAAGACTCCAAGCACAACAAGCACAGACGAAAAAAAAAGGCCATCTCAGTGTTTTCAGCGAGATGTCCATCAAGGCTTTCAGGGGTTCTTCATTGTGGATGCGTTTGTGGACCTGGCGGGGTCGTAAACAATTTTCAGTGCCTGAACATTTTTGAAACGAAGACAATGAGCTGCATTAATGAATCCGCGAAGGCCGCACGCATGTGGATGGGCCGGATGCCCTGCAGTGAGAAAGCTGCTCAAGGCTCAATCATAAGCACCAGACTGACGGTTGTGGCAGTTGCTTCCATTCCTCACTATTGTAGAAAACAGCAGACCACAAGATTCCCCATGGTATGGTGTGTTTTCATGCACGCCATCCAGTGAAACACCTCCTAACCGCCGTTTCTTGTCGAACCATTGTCGGACTATTATTATTCTTATGCCATTATGGAAATCTATATTTATTCCGTGAATGACATTTTCCTATTCCTCACAATGGTCATCGGATTGATGGCACCATTTTTAAATGCGGGAATTGAAAAAGAAAAGGAGGCATTTACATGTGCGGTCAGATCGTTTTTTTGCATTGCCTTTTGGAAATATTGTGACGTTAACATGTAGCAGATGTTGTTGCTCATTTGACTGCACATTTGGTTAAGCGCTTTAAATGTAGCTTCGAAACATCCGTTTATGGATGTAAGGAAAACGATGCTGTGCGGGGCCATCGTCTTCTGAGTGTGTGCAATGTGTTTGGCTGTTGTGGAGCAGCAGGGGAGCTTTCTGCTGGGGCCTTCCGATAGCTCAGCGCTCGCTTTCAAACACTCAATATGAAACTTTGCACTCGGGGAGAGTGCAAAGTCAGCGGCAGCATCGGCACAGTCACACAGCCTGAGGATGCTGCCCGGACCCTGACTCCGCCGCCGCCTCAGCTTTGAACTCTGTGTTGTGATCATTGTCAGAGAGTTTGACGGGGTTTAGGCTACACAGTGACTGCTTACACTGATTTACTTTGAATTAGCAGACACTCTTAATGTTAAGCTTGTTTGCTTTCGCATGGCAGCATTTGCAGCACACTTCTTTAAAGTGTATACGCCGTGCTTTTGGGTTTATATCACTGTGGTCGTAAGGATTTAGCAAACATGCTTCATTTCCCCCCGCTACGATTTGCAGGGAACACCATGTGCACCTGCGTTCACTTCAACCATTAACATGCACTGTGTTTTTTTTATCTGGAGATAAGGAACGCTGAGAGATTTGGAAGGTGGCAGAACACTAAAATAATCAGTCATCAACTCTCACATTCGAGAAACAATAAAGCGAAATGACTCAAAGAGAAATCCGTCGAGGGAGATTAGCGCCGAAGCTGTTGCCAGGTTGGATGGTGAAAAGAAGTCTCTGTACCTTGCAGCTGGGAGTTGTGCGGATTCATCAGGTGAGATCCAGATACCAAGTTGAGCCAGCTAGCTAGGTGCTGAAAGGTGCTAAAGCCCATGTAGAAAATATGGCACCTCCCTATGTGCTGTATAAACACTAAATGTTTCTTAATACCGCCGGTGTCAAGAGAGGAATACATTCCCTGGATTATCACGACAGGAGGGAAGGTGAGAAAACATATAGATGGCATGATAATATGCACCAAATAGCAGCATGGTCAAATACTGAAGTGTTGCAGCATATAACAATGTTTATTAGACCACAACACATCAAAATGGACGTGTGGACGCTGTAGTAATTGATGGCAAGCTGTAGTATTGTGTGAATAAATGCTCTAATAACACAAATCAGATGGTACAGAGTGAGTGTACTCAGTGCCTTTCGTGTGTTTGTTTGATGAGTTGTCTGGCTTGTAGTGTCTGAAGCCACTCACCTCGCTCTCTGTCATAAAGAGGCTGTTTGCACAGAGATCCTCAGACTTACTGCACATCACGCTGGAAAGCAGAGCACTCAAAAAGCTAGCTGTTGATCTGCTGATCTCAGTGGCATGTTGGTAAATCAAAGCAGGAAAATAATCAGCCGGCCCTGTTTGTATAAGTGCTAAGCCAACCAAGCGTCTGCAAGTGAGCGACTATTGTGTACAACTCCTGCAGTGAGGGCGTGCAGACAAGCTGCCAAAATGGACAACAGCAACCCGTATCTGCTTCACGCCACCAGCCTGCTTTCATGAACTGCAAAACGTTGATCACCGTCACCCTCTTTTGAGTTCATTTACAATGTATGAGTTAAAGAACAATGTAAATATCCCCAATAAATAGCTCATATAATTAGAAATCACCCAAATAAATGAATAATAAGATACACATAACTAAAATGTTAATGTTTTAGTGAACAACATTGCCCTCCAGTGGATATCTTGGGCCATTGCACACAAAGAAACCCTGATACATTTTCTGAAAATATATTACTTTTGTTACCAAACTAAATACAGATTAATTGTACATGGTCCTGTTTTGAAGACTTTTGGGGGTATTAGATTGACTTAATTTCTTTAAAATGTCCCCTAACCACAGCGGCCATCAGACCAAAGTAATACTTAGCGTAACCTAAACCTAATTTCAATTTCACCCTAACCATAAACCAAGTCTCTACCATGAAATATGATGATTTTTATTATGTGCATGTGCAGTTGTCCCAAATTGTATCCTGAAAAATCGAGTCCCCACACTGTGCAATCAGATGTATGTCCCCACAAGGCAGGTAAAACACACACACACACACATACACACATACACACATACACACACACACACACACACACTTTATTATTACTGCAGCCATATCCAGTGCGTGCCAGACTATCACTACACACAATCCCTCTTATTGTCTTATCTTTGTTCCGACAGGTGGTCTTACCTGGCTGTGGCTGGGAAGCAGCCAGATATGAAGGGGATGTGTAGGGCAATAAAGCCATAACCGGCTGGTTGTATGGAGGGGACGTTACATACAGAGCACCACCTGCTAGATGTGAGGGCCCTTTATCACCAGCTGGCCAGTGGTTTATAGCTCTTGTTTTACAGTGGCGTTGATTGGCAGAAAAGGTCAGGACAAAATGGAGAAGCTGTGATGGTGTGGATGTTCAACACAGAGTTCGTATCTGTTAAAACTCTCAGACCACGTCAGTCAATCTCTACTGTGTGACAACAATAGCGAGCTAATTCTGTCTCGAGAAGGACTTCCTCCAGTGAGGGGGTGAAACAGGTCTCCTCACACCTTAACCTGTGGCACCACTGTGTGGTTGAGGTGGTGTATTGCAACAGTCCCTGTTGGAATAAACCCGTTGGACCCGAAACCTCTTCATTATTCTGGTTTTCCCGAGATTGATCTGTTTCAGACATGTCTTCGAGGAAATTGCTCAATAAAATTATATTTATTACATTATTAAGATGCTATATTATCTGTATTATTATATTGTCGGTGTCAAATCAGCTTGTAAATAAAACGATTTTTTAGAGTGCTTCTGTGTCACATATTGGGCTCATTTTCAAGTGTGTATTTGTTTTTTTCAGTTTATAATAGAACATGTATACATGCTATAATGTTAATAAAACATGATTTTCTTGATCAAATATTAGTCAATATTGTTGTTCAACATTGTCATCACACTGCCATGCAGTTCCTCTGAATCTGTTTGCTTTTCCTGGAGTCTTGAACTTATGCCTCAAAAACCGTCAATTATGTGTGCCATATTGGGAAGTCTGGTTGTTTTTCGAGAGTCAAATCGTTCAGCTATGTTCACCATTAAACTGGTTATGTTGTCACCCCTTGCTGTTTCATTTGAACATTGTGGGCCATTTAATGTCAAAGCTAATTAATATCAGTGTCTGGTCTGATCATTATTTCACTTTAATTACTTTAATTTCCAATGCTTCTGTTCCTAACTCGATTAAAGAATACTTGCACTCTGGCACAACAGTGAGTCAATGCAAACCTTCTTTAAAGAGTCTCTAAACACACACACACGCACACACACGCACACACGCACTCACACACACACACACACACACACACACACACACACACACACACACACAGAGATGTGTTTTCAATTATTCTAGACCTCTCTGCTCAGGAAAGAATAATGTGTCAATCATAAGAATAATGATAATCTGGACACGCAGTCTAAGAGATGTACAGGGCCTGATGTACATCCTCTACTTTTTTTATTCCTACTCTTCGTCACTCACACTATACACAACCATACTGTGGGTTTAAACTCATCAACTTCATCCAATCAAGTATGACTTACAGTAACACTTCTCTACCACATGAACCACGACTGCTGACTATTGTCTTCATCAGTTCAACAACCTTTAGCTTAGCTGAGTTTAACTCCTGACACTAATGTTCAAGCATGTTTTTTTGAAGGGGTTATGTTAAATATTAGGAGCGCCATATAACTGAACATCAAACCCAGACAGGTTGTTTTAGCAACAACGCTTTAGATCCTCTTTCAGTTTGTCAAACCTTTCCTAAATCGTGGACAGAAGACGTCAACACTGACTTACAAACCGTGCTTTTCCGAACAGAACATTATTATAACTGTCAGAAATACCCCCGAACTCGTATGACTGTATAAAGTATGATAAAGGGTTGCTCACTGTCATGGCTTACTGCAATACTCAAATAGAACAGAGGCATTGTTAATGTTATGAGTAACACATGGGCTTTTAGTCAGAACGTCTGCTATCGGCCTCGACTGAGGTTAAAGCCTACGCTTGCAATGGATGAATGACAAAGACAAAGAAAACAAATGGAATTTAAAAAAGTAATTATATGGTAGAAATCTGTTATTTAAATTGATTAATAAATAGTTTTTTGTACAAATTCAGGTATTGATTAATTCAAGTTTATATTGATATATGTGCCCCACTTGTGCAGTGTTGTCACAGTATTGCTTTAAAGATTATTGGTTATATAAAGAGATTTCAGACTTTTCTCAAAGTTTCCACTATGTCGCTTTACACTTGTCAATGGCTTCTTTTTGATATCCCTTTTAACGTATATGCTACTATATCTAATTAAACTGATGATGCTCTATTCCCTCAAAACCACTGACAAACGTATGTCCTAGAATCCATTGTTGTCTGCCTCTTGTTTCGTCATGGGTACCATTATAACATGGTGAGGACGCAAGTGACCCTGATACTCACAGAACGTTGTTTTCAAATGCCAAATAGTGATCTACGGTTGGTCAAAACAAAGAGTGTGTAGCTTTCTGCTTATTTTAAAAACCTAACTCTGATTTGAACTAAATGCATGTTTTACTTTTTATGCAATCATGTATTAAGCGTCTCTGAATTATAATCAGTTGGAGGCAATTAAAACGCTTCCTGGTTCCCCTCCCTTTGTTTTTTTTCCGACAGCCATGTTTTGCTAATAGCTTGGGATCATGGCTAAGCCTTACCTCAAATGGCTCTTAATCCAGTGGGCCTGCGTTTGGTTACCTGAGGGAAATACTATCCAGGCTCTCAGCTACCCCCACTGCAAGCTTCCAGATTAGTCCAATATATATTAATCCCCCCATTTATCTTTGTCAACTAAGAGCCAAAAATAATTTGAGAGTGAGTAAATAAAAGCGGGTGCAATAAGAGAGGCATGCCTCAGACAGAAGGCAGGTGCTTGCCACCTCATACAACTCGTCACTGGGATCGGCTCTCTAATGAGCTTCTCTGTACGGTAAATACGTCTCTGCTCATTTTTTGCTCATCAACATTTCATGGGTTGGGTGATTATCCTTTTCAAGCAAACAAAGGATGTTTCAGAGTTTCTAAAATGGAAAAACGTTCATCAAAAAAAAACACGACTCCTCCGAGCTTGAGTGTTTGCTCATGAAATGAAAGGAATGGAGAATGTTTTTTGAGAATAGCGGTGTTGAGAATAAGAACTGAGCCCTGCTATTTGAGAAGAACATGGAGGCAAGAGGTTAACCAACTCACTTAAAATTGACATAACGTCACACATTTTTTTATTAGTTAAACCTTTTATGTTGCCTGAAAATTCTCCTCATGTGCTTGTACACACTGAGCAGCCGAACTCTGCAGGACACATCCAAAGTTTGACATTTACTGTTCAGGGGGAGACTAATACATCCGACAGCAGAGTATATCACAGTAGGAATGTGTGTGATGTTTCGCCAAAAGATTCAAATATGATTTCAGCCGGATTTCAGGAAGTTATTAGCTTCAAATATATGTTTTGAAAGAAGCTGTAAACTTCAGTAATAGGAGGTAGAGTCATCAGAGTATTTCTTTACAGAATAATCTTCTGGGGACGTCTCAGCAGAAATGAAAGACTCCCAGTCGACTGCAGGGATGTCCTTCTGCTCTAGTGGAACTCATTATGCCTCTGCAACACACCCACTGAGAGGCTGGCGCAGCGCCGCAGTCTCCTGACATGGTGCAGATACACCATCAAAGGTAGGAATACCCATGTAAAAGATCTCACAAGGACACAGAATGCTTTATGGAATGTTCTTTCGGCATTTTATGGGCTTCAGGATTTCCAAATGATCTTTGATTTATTTGTATTACGTTCTTGACTGTTTCATATGGAGATGATTGATATGCAATGCAGAATCATAACAGTGTGCTCGTTCTGGAGGGGCAGCTGTAGCTCAGTGGGGTAAAGGGGGTCATCCTGCTGCCCCAAGGTCGTCGGCTTGCTCCCCGCTCTCCCCGTTAGTTGCAAATCGAAGTGTCCTTGAGCAAGGCACTGAACCCCCAGCTGCTTCCCAGGCAGATCACTGCAGCCCACTGCTCATTAATAACTAAGGGTGGGTTAAATGCAAATAATACATTTTGTTGCCTGTGTACCTGTACTCTGTGCAATGACAATAGATTGAATCCAATCCATTCCATTCCAATTCTACGGAGGTGCACAACTTTGACGTAGTAAATAGATTATTGTGTTCAATATACTTATTAATTGCAAATAACCAATCAATGTATTGATTTAATTTACAAATTCCCAGTGGCCGCTCCACAGAGACAATGCAAAATATGTTATTAATATTTACCATTTGTAGAACGCATTATAGGATCAACAGCTGTAAATTGTAATAGATATCTTTATTGACTTTTACATGACACAAGCAAATATACAATACAGTTTATGAATCTCCTTCACTTGGAAAAGAGACAAACAGGGAAGGTGCAGGTGATTGGACACAATGAGGGCGGGACTAGCAACCACACAGGTGGAAACAATCAGGACCCGGGCAGATAATCACAGTGACAGTCACAGCACCAGAGGACAAGAGACAGGGACTTCAAAATAAGACAAAAAACAAGACAGAAAAACTCCAGATGATAACAATAATATAACAACATATTAGTGATGACTAATAAAAACCCTCAGAAGTATGTTTCTCACAAAACAAAGCCAACGTGAAAGATTTCATTCTTGAAAGGGTCCAAAAAATAAGGAAACAAATCACTGCCAACAAGAAGGTCTTTAATAGTGTTGAGCTAGCTGCAGCATCCATTAAAGAGGGAGGGAATATTTTGGGTTTGGAAACCAAAATACCGTATGAACTGAACTCATGTCTGTGGAGATTGTTTCACAAAAGGGTTTGAGCCTGTGCAAGCAGAAACTAGAGGAAAACATGAGTACATGCTTACAAGCTCCTCTATTCCAAGCCATGCAGGATCCTTGAAAAGAAAAGCTGATACAATAACTGACCAGTAATATGTTGATCAACTTGCATAAACAGATTGGGAATACAAATTAGATATTATTTACCAAGTAGAGACATGTAGGTAGCATATTTAATGCAAAATAGTTTATATTTGTTTGGAGAGAGTAGAAATTAGCTTTAAAGATTTGAAGTCTTCACCATTTCGAATGGTCACAGTTATCTAAGAAGCAGATACAGAGGGCTGAATATGTGAGTTCAATAGTAATCGTGAATAGTTCACTCTTGTTCACCCTAAGCTTGTAACCTGAGTCAGCCCTGTATCAATATTAATCTAGTTTCGGGGGAAACTTAAAATGTTTAAATAAAGAGAGACATCTGCATATAGGAGATGTGTTTTTTTGTTGTTGCACCCAATAAAATAACTGTATATTGAGAGAATAAATGCAGGTGCAAAAAAGAAGTAGAGAAGCAGGCTGTCTCGGGTGAAGAGCTCATGCGCAGAGGAACAGGACAAGACTTCAGGTAAATAACAAAACTAGAGGTAAAAGGTTCCAAACAAAAACTCAGATCAGCGGTAAAACAGGCCGGTATAGCGACAAGGAAGACAGAACTACAGACAGCAATCCTACAGGAGACAGGGGAAGACAGGCACAATATATGGGGGGAAAACAGGTGTACGGCATGAGACACTAACGAGACAAGAGTGGCTGAGGGCAGGTGAAGGGAATTAAGCAATCAGAGGAACAGGAGCGGCAGAGGGCAGCTGCAGGGCAGTAAACAATCAGGGACAGGGCAGAAAGACGGCAGCTAAACGTTCTGTAATTTTTAGTGAATGATGTGCTCAGACAGTTACAGAAACAATATACATTCCTACAACATTGCAAAACGTGTTTTTTCTGGTTTGGAGTGAAGTCCGCTCAAAGTGTAAACCCTTTTTTCCATTTGGCCGGCGAAACCCCCCAAAACCTTCTTTTTGTTTTGAAAAGTATTTATTTTTGGATTCAAGATTTATAAGCTACCAGCTGCCTGCGGGCGACACTCACGCGGAGTATTTACCCAAAGAAATTGTGGCGGTGAAAAATTCATGCCTGCGTGTCAGTCTGACCCTTGGTCATCTCCTCGCTCTCCCAGCTCCTGGATGAGAAAAGCCCCTCAGTGTTGTTGAGTGATGGGGGTTAGAGAGGAGGTGGGCCAGATGGTCGTCTCTCTGCAGCCTGGGACATCCTCTGCTACTTTCCATTGCACCCTACTCACCACATCAGAAGCAAGGACTGCATGCACCTCCTTTTAAAAGTGCACTAGAGCGGAAATAACCATTATCGATTATTAATTAACGGTCCTACGAAATGAATTGCGATGGAATATTTAGTTTATTTAGTTATTTAATGTAATATTAATAATATTATAATAAT
The DNA here is from genome assembly GCA_036178185.1 of Liparis tanakae. NCBI lineage: Eukaryota > Metazoa > Chordata > Actinopteri > Perciformes > Liparidae > Liparis > Liparis tanakae. The sequence goes on from CM070093.1 coordinate 11,371,828, forward strand.
CTTTAATCTTATATAGCGCTTCTCTAAGTAACCAAAGTCGCTTTAAAGAGTCTCGAGTCCAGTAGTCATACATAAAGAGTCATATGTATTTATATTCAGATTTTCTTTTTTAAACATAGTCCTCTATGGAGTTGGTGGTATATTGGCCAATTCAGTGTCCTCTTTACGTTACATTACACAGATCACACTTCCTTAGTGATTAATTAGTGTATGTTATTTAAATGACTCCTTTTAAACATTAATTGATCATCAAGAAGATAGTACTGCAGCCTAAGCCCCGGGACTTGAAACAGCAATAACCGTCAAGTTCATCAAAGCCAAATATTCAGAGCGAGGATTTAAAAGTAGCCTCGTCCATCTGACCAGCTGAAGGGGGGGTTCATCCTGCCAAAAGATTTAAGTAGCACTGAAGCCCCCACATGACGTGTTCTGTGTATTTCATATGAAAGCAGTATTTCCATACAATCCTGCATCTCCTTGTGAACCACTTGTCTAAATAGTCATAAATCATCGCTGAATTCCTACTTTTGTTTTATTTCCAAAGCTGCTGAAGGGAACTGGTGGAAGTGTACCAAAAAAAAGTACATCAACAAAGAAACATCTGAATTATTACAACAAAACATGCAAACGTATACTGTGATGTTCTTCCGTTAAATTATACCATGATTATAGTTTAATATAGTAGTATATAGTGCACCATTTAACACACACACACACACACACACACACACACACACACACACACACACACACACACACACACACACATATATAGTATTAACTTTGCATGTCTATGGAAGGAAACCCAGGGAAGGAAACCTGTCTCCAGATAGGAGAGAGGACTTCCTGAGTGAATCCATTTCTCCCTCCCACAGATGAGAAAGTTAATAGGTTATATCCTCGCCCTCAGCTGGGATTGCCATTTCCTTTCCCATTTGACCTGTACATCACATGGTAGACTCTTACAGCAGTCAAGGTGCTGAAGAACAAACATGGAGGCTGCTCCCTGACTGAGGTCTGGAGCTAAAAGGGCTGTGGGACCGAGGCCGTCTGCTCTGCTCCAATCCGCCTGCCAGCCTGCGAGGGAGGATTGGAAAAGTCATCAGCAGGCCTCGGCCCGGGGCCTCGCTTAAACACGGGTGGCCACCAACACAGAGTTCTCCAAACAAATGGCTTTACATGATGTGATCACTATCTGATGTGCTGCGAGGGGAGGAGGACGAACGCAACATAAATGGCACTTTCCTGTTGAAAGACGAATCACGGATGATGTAATAGCGCTATTTTCGAGGGTGGCCAGAGAAAACAGAGATGAACAGGGCTGTGTTTGTCTGCGGCCTCAGCGCGGGTAGCCTTTCTGTAGTAAGAAGTCAGTCATTAAAGTCTCCGTGGGGTGAAAGACAGAAGTGGCTTTTGCGGCTTTGTCCGTGCTGACTGAATAAAGGGGTCAGTCGTTGTGTTTTAAGGGAGAGGGGAGGTCTGTCGAGCTAAAGAAACCGCATTATGCACCAGATGTCAGATTGCCATTTTGAACAGAAAAAAAAGAGAAAAATTACCAAACTAATTTATGCACTTGGACCATTTGTCGTATGGATGACTCATGCCAGGAAAATACAGAGCAGCTTGCCTATGACTGTAATAAATATAATGTTTAGACCTGGCTCCAGTTCAGTTCCCTCGACTATGACCCTTGCTACACAATTTACACGATTCCCAAAATAAGCTAACAGTAGAGTTGGCTTTGTGCTACACATTTTGTGTTCATGTGATTTCTAGGAAGAGGTTGCCTCAACTTCTCCCCAACATGCCCAATGTCATGTGGTGCAACATATTTAACCGCTGATGTAAACCAGTTCCACATGGCACAGGGATGTGCAGTTCGTAGAAAGGCCACTGGAGGCCGCAACAGCCACATCACTGATCACATGATCAGACCAGCCTGCAGTTGGACTCCTTTACATAGGATTGTCTTGCATGGCTATACCTCAGTACAATGTCCACAATGTAAAGATACACACATATGGAGAATTATATTTTATTTCTAAGGCCAATCAAGTCTACTGCTTGAGTCTAATTATCTAAATAGAATACACAATTGTATTTATTTTTTTATCTGGGAAAAATCTCTTTCACCTGCAGCCATGTGGTTGCACCCCCTCCGACTTGCAGCCCCCTATAAAAGACACGGCCCTGTGCCTGATCTTCTTGGTTCACGTCCCTGACCGGTGGTCCTCAGGTCAGACCGGTCCCTCAGGAGGAAGGTCTTCACCTCTTTTCCTTTAAAACAACTGCGATGGCTGGGTCAGAATTCTGCATTTTAATGACATTTCCTCAAGATGGCTACCCGCGGGAACAGCTGCAGGTAGAGGACTAACCACAGCTGGTGCAGAAAAATTAACACTGTTGTGTGAATGTTCTAAAAAGAAAATGTAATTTCTTTTTTTATCCTCTCTTAACATTAAATAACACTTATTGTCTTAATACATATATCACAGCCTGTATGGTTAATATAAAAACAACATTTTTTTTGGTACTAGTGTTGCTGGATTAGTTTTTCACTCTCTGTATGTCTATCTGTCTATACACACACGTGTGCACGCACGCAAAGACACACACACACACACACACACACACACACACACACGTGCACGCAGACTTAGACAAATATGTCCACCCTGCTTTCTCTTATTTTTGGAGGCGCAGTGAGGTCTTTTGCCAAATACAGCCTGGCCTTCACTCCAAATGGCTCTATAACAGTTAGGAAACCTCCAGGGCTCACAAAGACCAAAAAGAAACAGAGGAAAAAGTGCAATTGGCAGGCCAGCACACATATTCACTGAGCTCATCCCGCCAGGCAGCAGTAAATCATTATGAAAGCAAAAGACACTGTGGTCGATGCTATCGTCTAAGACCAATAAAGTGGCCATTTGTAGGAACAGCCTCCGCACATTTACCTGTCACTAACTGTCATGTCGCCTTGTGTGCACTGTGACACCAAGGCTTTAACAAGTCTCATGTAAAAGACAAATGAAGGAAGCTCCTTGGTCTCAGATTCACCCGTATAGGGCCGATTGACGGGGATTTGCCTGATGGACGTTCGCAGTTTGTTCCCACAAGAACCCGGCGGGGGGATGATAAATCGTCTCCAAACAAACTGGGAGCTGCTCTCCTGATGGTGGTAGTAATCAGCCTTACATTTAGCCATAATTGGACATTGTGTGTTCCTGTTGTTGGAGCACAAATGTGGTCTTCAAAGACCTCCTGAAAGAGGCCAATTGGCTTGCTCTTTTCTGTTCTCCTGGGACACGATTCCCCCTTGAAAAGTTTGATCTCTAAACAGCCCAAATAAACAAAAACGAGAGGATATGATTAAGGGGCTCTGGTATGTAGGACAGAAGAGATTGGGTTGTGTTAGTTCACTTGTTTTTAATTCAGTATTTCACATAGCTTTAGCACTGTGATTGCAACGGTAGTGCTGGAGGAGGGTTACCAATTGTTTCAATACGTATCATCTGAGCCTGTGGCTCCCTCCCATAATAAACTCCGCCTGATGTCTTGTATTAAAGGGAATGAAAGCGAGGGCGTCATCCTGTGACAGGGGCGTCAGTAGACACCTCGTTCCCTCTGGGCCTCCCTTCGCCGTCGGCTCTAGAGGGGCGTGAGCGGTCGGTCTTCTGCTTAAAAGAAATGGGGCTCTGCCAAGTTCATCCCAGCCCAGAGACATCGACAACTATTAGCCGGCTTCCTGACCAGGACGGGGAGGGCAGAGGGTGGGGTATTCTCAGCGGGGCGGGGCCTTTACCTCAAGCCTCTGCCTCCGTGATCTGGAGGCAAGCTGAGATAGCAGAGCCCCGCCGCTCGACCACAGTTTACTCTGCGAGTCATGGAAGGGGACGTGGCCATGCAGCAGTATTTACTCCATCACTGACTTCATGTGGGTGGTCCCCTCCCTTGCTGGAATACAATGACTGCACCAGACACTGCTCACTCACATACTGTCCTGCCTCATTGGGAAAAGCCATAAAACACGAGTCGTCCAGGGCTCCCAGGCTGTGCATGATATATTTTGAGTTTTCTGTTTCCTCACAGATTACCTTACATGTGCTGGTGCTTTGCCAGAACGCTGAAATAAATCCATCAATCTTCTTCCGTCAGAGAAGATGTGATCTGACAAATTGACCTTGTCATTATAGTTCATTAATAACTGCTCAGTATCATTTGTGAAAAGAAACATCCCAGCCCCGATGCCATAAAAAGCCCCTGCACTGGAACATTTTCCTCTGGAAGAAACAATCTCTTCGGTCCCCGTTTAGCAGGGTGTCATGAGTCCAGTGAGCCGCCATGTGATCCTGGAGGTTGATACTTATACCCCACAGAGTGTGTCCGATGTGATTTTGATGTGTGGATAAGAACAGAAGATATGCTATGTGGAGCCATCTGCCTGCGACCATGCCACATGACCTGAGGCATCAGTGGAAATGAAGCAGACCGACTTTGTAATTTCTCTAAATCGACTTCTGACCAGAGAGGAAATCTGCACGAGTATGGCTTAAATTATTTCACTTCCATTTTACATGCCTCACCGGAGATGGGAAGCTACACGGTAAACCAATGTCAAATAATCTGCTCATTCATGTTAAACGTATATCCAAGTGAGTAACTGCCACTGGTATATCAGGATTAAGGCTACAGCAGGGCTGCGTACATGTCATGTATTACGCCGCTGATTTTGCTGTTAAGAAAATGCTGGAGATGATTTGGTATCATGTCCGACTTCCTTCAAGATAAATCGGCTTCAACGGTACATGTTCACAGGCTTCTTCCTTCATTTCCCTTTAAACATGTGCAGAGAAGCACATGGTAATGGAGATGTAACTGGACGAGTTCTCCCAACATATGGATGCCATTTGTAAGCTGCACTGAGAATGTATAGGTCAGTCTTACCCTTTGGTATCTCTCTATCCATCTGTTTTCACATTACTTGCAAATTATAGTGTCCTCCAGACCCAAATGAACATAAATCAGGCCGGTGAAAGTGCAGAAGTTTTCCCATCTGTCATAAAACAATGATTTAAAGTACGGGTTGTCAAAATATGGCGCTGTGAATTCGCCCCGCTCCCCAGCAGTAGGAACACAAAGCACCATCTCATCGGAATAATTTATGGCCTCTGAGGGAGCAGAGGGTGATTAGGGCTTAGGCCACCAACAGCCAGAAAAACAGTAGGAGCTCCAATAAGGATGGCTGGAAAACCTAGGCCAAATTTATCAAACAATTCAGCAAAATCTATTCCTGTTTGGAGAGGAGAGCGAGATATACGGCCTGTTTAGTATACGGGTACGTCTCTGGAACATTTGGTCTTACTGCATTTGTGAGTTTTGGAGAATCTACATTAAATAGTCGTGGCCCGGGACATGTGATGTATTGGTCAGCTGAGGTGCCCGAGGCCAAATCAAATATACAATGGGACGCTCTTGGATTTTAAACAACATATTTGTGTAAATGATGTCACTGCGTCTCTATAAAATTGTTTCTTTTAAAGGTGGAGTTTTAGGGTGAAAGAAGCTGTGTTCAACAGTGGCTGTGGGCGTTTGGCATCCACAAACAAATAGACTAGTTAAAGTCTTAACCGCCTTTACCTTAAATGGCCTTTTAAAAAGTGAAAGGCATAGTTGGTAACTAAAACTGCACAGTGGGACATGGCTTCCTGTACGGTCAGTTAATATATTATGATTAGCTCAGAACCAGAGGAAATGCAGGGGTGAGGCGCTTGCCTTTACAACAGCGTACTGTTGGGGTGAAGTTGGGTGGCTCCCAATTAATACTCTTGCTTATTGACACTTTGGTGTGTCTCTACATTAATGCAGATTTCCTGCAAACCACAAAATGGGTGCAATAAAAAGAGCTTAGGTGGTCAGGCAGACCTATCAACAGGGTGTTTCTCTCTCCACGACGTGAGCTTTATAAGTTAAGGCTTCTCTTCAAGGTGTGAGTTGTATTTTTATGTAAAAATAAGTTTTGCAGAGATTCATTTTTTTTCCTTCCTAAAACTATTTTAGTTCTTCTGCTGTGATTAGTTGCAACTAAATTGGATCAATTCATCTTCATCTGTTTTTCTCTCAACACGGGAGGCTTCTTAGACTGGGCAGCTATTGCTTTTGCATCTATTTTTACAAGTGCTTCTCCGGGTCCCTAACCAGTCATTGGCCCCGGGCCCCACACAGCGCACAAAGTTCACAGCTCCTCTCACAGGACCACAGGTGTTCAGTCCAGCCTCCTTCTGCAGTCAAACTCCCTATATCCCCCTAATACATGCAGTTTATTGTCCCTGTACCCATCATTTACTCGTGGACTCTAAAGAGATGAGTTATGTTGTGCCTCTTTGGTTTTTGTAGTACACTAATGTGCAGAGATATTCTCCATCATTTGTATACTCAGTCATTCTCCACAAGCTAATTTGGGTTAATTGTGTGGCTGCCTGGCAATCTCCTGAGCCACCCAAGCATCAGCTCCCTGGAGGATGTTCTGCATGTCCGCTTACCAATCAACAAAAGGGTTCTGCATCACCGCTGGCGGTCCACTCTGGGATCCGAAGGCTGTTCTGGCCAAAGAGTTGCTTATTTCTCAGGAGAATTTGGATGCCCTCGCTGGGACTCTTAAACATCTGATGTGGAGCGAACTTCAGGGGCTTTTGCAGCCGCGGCCACACAGGCCCTGCTATCTGTTTTAACAGCAGGTAGTCCCCAACGCTCCTCTGTTTGTGTCCATGGCTTCCCGCTACAGTTGGTGGGGGGTGGGAGGAGGGGGGGATTTTCCTATACACTCCATCGTTCCATATGTCTGTTTTCCCGGAGGGAGCTTGATGGAAACACAAACACATTCACAATACGTACCAGAATATTATCATGTTCATTTTATTCGTCATGCCAGAAACATGGAACTGGTTTGAATCAGTCACAACACAGGAATATATTATAATATATAATATATTTTAAAAAGAAAAAAAGAAAAAAAAACTATTTTTTGAACTCCCCAAAAAATTATGTTTTTATTGCATCAATAAAGCAATACATTAACATAATTACCACAATACATAAAACAATGAAAGGTCCGTGTCTGGGAGTGAACACCAACAGGTCTGCTCCATCAAGTTGGCCTCAGCTGGGCTTCTATTGCATCCCACGTCAACACCGCTGACAGCGAAAAGCACTTAGGGACCAACAGATCACTTTACCATTCCACCAGCAGGAAGGGGGAGAGGAGAGGAGGGGAGGGAGGGAGGGGGTTGGGAAAGGGGCGCAAAGTCTGGAAGGTTACACACTATCAGGCCCAGTCCAGTAGGTGGGAGTATTGATGCTGCTTTAATGCAACAACACTGGACTGAGAACAGACACTGAGCAGTGAAGATTGTACAGAGACACTAACTTAAGTGGAGGATATATATATATTTTTTTATTTATTTATATATATATATATATATATATATATATATATTTATTTATATATATATACATATATATATATATATATATATATATATATATATATATACATACTATAACTATCCAACATAATAGGTATAACAATTATAATAATAATACAAAATGATGGTACACAATGCACAATTTTATTCGTAAGGCCTGAAAGTATTTTGATTTCATTGATTATTATAAAAGAGTAATTTTACTGAACTATACATCTAAATTGATTATTTAGTTTAAAAAAAGGAGATACAAATGTAATACGAGGAATATAGTTTTCAGATCAAATCAGAATTTCCTGAACTTTAATGTTTTTTTGAGAAAGCTCTCTGCCTGTCTCAGCACAAAGAAACCTAATCTTATTTGTGTGTTTTTCTTTCAACAAGTGGGGTCACCCTCAGTGGATCTCACCAAGCTGTATAATTCAGCCAAGAGCTGCCCAAAGTCTGTGGCCCACCGCTCCCTCTCTTTGTGGGTTACCAAAGGCGAGCACACTCCGATGTACAAGTATAATATATATATATATATATATATATATATATATATATATATATATATATGAGTAAATACATCCAACAGATATGCAAAGATGCCTTAATGCTTAATACACACACACACACACACACACACACACACACACACACACGCACACACTCACATAATTAAAAAGATAAAAGCATTATTTATCCATGTCTTTGGTGTCAGTGTTTAAAAATAAAGGCCACAATTGCACCATATTAAATACAATTAGCATAATTTGAAAGCAAGATTTAATGTTAAAAAAACATACACCCAAAAAAAACGTCTGAAAATGTTGCATTGCAACAAACCATGAGACTGGTGAACACATATTTGGCAGCCCTGTCATATACAGTAGGAGTGTGTGCCTGTGCGACGGAGATCTTTGGCCGGCCGCTGCTGAAGTTATGCAGCCAGGTGAGGCCAGGCGCCAGTAGAAGTGTCGGTCTCACCTTCACTAAGCCGGTCTCTGGAGATGTCTTTTAACGTTGGCAAATGTGTCCATTCACGGGCAGCCGAGCGTTTCAATGAGCCACATTAGCTGTTGCGCCATTGTTTTTCAAAAGGCAGCTCCGAACTTGCTTTGATGGCCGGGAAGCTGGCCCACGTTTCACTTTGTCACTCTGATGAGTCTCTCTTCATTCTGATCTGCTGAGTCTTGCCACCTCTGTGGTATTGTAAGGTGAACCAGTGCAGGAGGTGCTTAGTCTCTACTTGAAATAGTGTTTTTATAAATGTCTTCAGAGTTAGTGTTTCGTCTAAGTGCGAAATATTTTAAATTGGGAAGATGAGATTTGAAAGATAGATCCACATCCTCACCATCAGAAGCTGTAGCATTTATTTTCATGTTTGATAGTTTTACGTTTTGGTTAAATATACTCTGGCGGTTGGGCATGTTCCATGCATGTGCTCCTACGTCTCATGAAAGCCCTGCGAACAAAATTTATATTCCACAAAAGGGATGTCGGCCATCTCTCATGTCCTCCGTCACTCATTCACAGCGAGTCATTTGTAAGTCACACTTTGGCTTTGAAGGGAGCCGGGCACTCACTAGAGAGGAATTCCCTCTTGAGGGCAAAATCCTCTGGAAGAGACCTATGATTATATCTATATTAATGGCTCTGTAAGTCTAGAAAGATGTTTTGTCTGCTAGATCTCGCAACTAGAGCTTTTCCACAAAGAAGAGGGTCATCTTAAACTGATTAGGGTGCAGAAATATCAGGTTCTTTTTGAAAGCTTGTGCTGCGCCTTTGGTCTTGTTGTGCAGACCCTGATGCCAGATGCAATAAATTATTAGTCTAAATCAGAACAGAATGCCAGCTCTCCATCAGGAGAGTGATCCATGTCGAGGAAAAGAGAAAAAGAGAGGTTATGTTTGAAGCAAAGCGAAGACCCAGTGTCAGCGTCCATCCCAGCTCAGTCCAAGGCTATTATTTACTATTTCACATCGCACATGGATTTGGGCTGTTCGTGAAAAGGCATTGTACGACAAGCTTTGTGGGGACTCAAATGATTTAGTATGTTTTATCCCCTGCAAAAACACAGAATTGGCCAAGCTTTACTAAAAGAAATGCAATGGTTAATAAATCAACCAGTTGGCTTTGTGGGAGTTTTTTTTCTTTCTTCTAAAAACATAATATATATTCTATATAATGCCAAATGCCATGCTGCGTTGTAATGTGTAAAACAGATGCAACACAAATGTTTGGGGCACACAGTCATGCAAGCATGTCAAATGTGTCTTTACAAAGATTAACAGCAATATCAAATTTCAGCTTCGATAACTTTTGTATGAAACTCAGTAAACTAAGAAATAATAACGCTCAACAAACCCAACTTATTTTAGATAAAATCACAATCGCCGCATAGGACTTACGGGCCTTATCTAAAACGCTGTGTCATTTTCAATATGTCGGCAGAATTTTTATTGCAGCAGCACATCGAGGCACCAATGGGGGATCTAGTTTTCCTTGCTCTTTAAAGATCCATTTAAAACCTGTGCCCACTTTTATTTGACCTTTTCTTTGTAGAGGTTTATACGACTGAAGCAAAAACTTTGAAAAGTTTATTGTCAAAGCTCGGATATTCTTCACATAATCATGGTACATGTTGGATGTGAACTTCACTGAAAATATTTTTTTACTTTATGGCTCTGTCATGTCGTTACTGGTGAAAGTCGTTCTTAGCGAATGAATAGATAAATACCCCTGAAGTACATTTGAGATCAACCTTTAGAAACCAACAGTCGAACTCTAATAAAAAAAAAAACGTTGTGATGCACCTGTGTAAAATCCTGTAAACACGCTGACAGGCCAGCATGTCTTGTGCTTCTGGCTCAAGAATCATAGTCAAACAGCTCTTCACGGTTCAGGGACGAGACAACACCCCCTCCCTGTTATGTGCAACCGCGAGCGACGACATAGCATGCCTATGCAAACACAGCCCGCGCTGTCAGACGACTTCACCGGTGTCATCTCGCCGAGTAACATCCGTGTGCTCGGAGAGTCCTGGATGCACCCACGACGAGCCCCGCGGGAGCTGTCAGAGCCAGACTTGAGCGAGAGGATCGGGAAGGGGACACATGAACAAGAGTCCCAATAAAACAAGGGAACTCTGACCAGCATGCAAAGCTGCACAATGAGAACCAGGTGGGCTGCCCGTGTTCAGAATGCATCAAATGAACACCAGATCACGAAGCACTCGGGGTGTATATGCTTTTCTTCCTCTTAAAGACACCAGTGATGGGCTACATTTAGCAAACGCTGCACCTTGTTAGCATGGGAGAAGGATATGTGAAAATGGAACGGAGCCAAGGGGAAAGATTTCTTACTGCTCGGCTCCGACCGGTGCAGCGCTCTCTGAAGCAAACCTCAGATGTGAAAATGCTCTCAGTATGTCAGCTCCACCACACTCTTATTATTTCCCCTTATACCGTATATCATGTTAAGCCTTTGGCCTTCAAACATTTCTGTGCATTTGAAATGTGTGGGTATCGCTTGTACCAATCAGGAAAAATGTGATTTGAATAAGGTGAGGTGAACTGTTTAAGTGATCATGGATTTGCCATGAAATACGTCCTCATTAAGAGTGAAAGATTAGGTTACCTTCCTGCAACCAAAGCGGTAAACTGAGTCAGCTTTTGAATGTTTTCCTGCCAGGACTGTAATGCAATTTTCTGCACTGAAGAGGGCCATATTCAGAAATAAGCCCGAAGACATGCAAAAAGGTACACAGAAACACTTCGCTCGGGGTCAGGAAGGAAGTACCATGCCACCGAAAAGTGAGTTAGGAATAATGGAAAAATACAAAAACAATCAAAGGAAATCTATTCTATACACGCGTAGCAGGAAACTGTTTGACGTTAGTACACTGTATAGGAATGTTTTACTGGAGGTTATTTCATTGAACTTTTCCTATAGCATCGTATAGTTTTAAGAAAATCACAGATGTGATGTAATGACAGTTTAAATCTAACTAAAAATACTGAGTCAATGTGGAGCGGAGTGAGTCAGAGGCACGGCTTGTTCTGTGGCAATGGCGCTGGTGTTGACAGCTTTTAAGAGTGTTGCAAGGTTGAACACAGTTCACCGTTAAAGGAGTAATAATCAGTTTATGGGTGATTGGCTGTTGATCAACTTAACTGCTGCATGCAGAGCAGAGATGCTGAGCTGCACGTGTCTCTGGCACATCCTTCTCTGCTGTGCATGCTGCCATGTTCAATGTCGAGTGATCATTTCCAACAAGTTCAGAGAATTTTAACGACAAAACACCAAATACTGTCAGTGCTAAAACATTTATTTAATCCATCGGCCACATTTTATTGATTTTTATAAATTGGTTCAAGATTGACTTTTTTTTCCAGACAACAAATCCCATAAAACACTTAGCCACTACTCACACACACTAAATGTATTTTACTAAAGCTTCAGGAATGATTGCTAAAACCTACCAGCTGTTTAAAGAAATTATTCAGCCATTTAGAATCAAGAAACACATATGATTGTGACCTGTTTTTAAAGCCACCACAACCGCAAATCCCAAATTTACCTCTGCCAACTGCGTCAATGTTTGCAAAACTAAACTTTGAGCTGTTTAACGGTGAGCTGGAAGGAAATACACGGACACAACAAAAGCAGGAGTATTATTAGAGACTAGCTTCTTATAACATACGCTTTTTAATGCAACACACATAAACTGTTGTGTTTGAGAGGCTAATCTTCTTTGAGTAATGCCAGTCAGTAAATTGTTACCGACTGCTCATTTGATCATTGGCGTTTCAGTCGGCCAATGTTAGTTAAATAAACGTTGGTAGTATGTTCGTCACCATTTTGGATTTTGACTTTATTCATTAAATCAATCAATAACACTTTTATTACAGACACAAGGTCCAGATAGTAAAACACATAAAAAATATAATAAAATACATGCAAAACCACAAGTAAAAAACAAACAAAGAACTCCACATGCTTTATAACCACAGCTGGGACTGGTAGCGTGTAGTGCTAAATTTTATATTTGATTAAAACATGATGATCCCATTTTCGGAGTCATCAACCCGTCAGATAAATTTGTACATTAAATTTCTTCAAATCACTTTGAATGTATCGACTCCTGCAGCCACAAACATTTCACTAAATTCACAAATATTTAATAATTGCTCTATTTAAAACTACATTGACATTTATTTCAATGTAAACCCAATAGACCATTTTATTCGAGCAAGCTCTCTCAGAAATGATGTGTGAGACGTCAACATCGTTGTTTGACTTGGAAAACAGCCTCTGTAAATATTGCACAGGCGTTGTATGGACAAGTTTGCATATTGAATTGCGTTACTGGCAGGATGTAGGAGAAGTGGCCTAGAGCAAGTCGGAGAAAAAGAAGGGCAATCAGATTAGGACGTAGTGACATCATCATCAAAACAGTTTTTCACGGCTATCACCGCGCTGGGCGACACTAAGCGGTCGAGTCGAGGACATGAAAGGCCCGCGACAGCATTTTCTCATTTGAAGTAACTTAAGCTAAACTTTCACCTCTCACTTGTGCTACAAAAATACCTGTAGTGAGAAGTCTGGCACGGTCTGTTTGTGGTTAAGTCGTCCATGGTTACCCCTCGGGCAACTTCATGTATTTCCTTCACACTTCTGTCAAAGCTCGTAATGTGTGACAGACTATACCCCCAAAGAAGCACTGGAAGGAAAAGCACAACTTTACCAAGCTTAATGTAAAGGGTGTGTTGTTGTACACGCCACTGCTATCGTTTGTGTGTCATAGACCGCATGTCCCTTTTGTCTGTGATGAAGACGCATCACTGTACTTTGGTTTTTCTGTTAGCACTACTAAAGGCTGCGACTCATCTATAGTGTCTTTTTTCCACTGGAAGAAAGTCATGACATCAGAAAGCTGCAGTTAAATTACTACTTTTTCAGTCCATAATGTAAAATGGCACGTGGACGGGACCAACATGCAGACTCAAACACAAGATGGTCAGAAATGCTTTACTCAGGAATTGACCCATACAAAACAAAAGAAACTGAGGAGTCAAGCAACAGATTACAGAAAGTTACAGAAAACTCAAACAATATATGGTTGAAAGTACACAGAGCTCAAAACTAGACTAATGGTCAAGTATATATGTATATACATATATATGTATATATGTATCTGTATGTATATCTGTATGTAAATGTTTTTATTTGTGTATATATGTATATATGGTACATATACACTGTTTATGTGTGTTTATGTTCATACATGTGTATATATAATGTGTGTATATGTACACTACGCAGACCATGACCGACAGCGTTCTGAGAGCAGTTCACAATAACTTTGGAACAAGCTACCGGAGGGGATAAGGCTCACAGAATTAGTAACTTTGTTTAAATCATTTCTTGAAACCCATTTTTATAGAAGAGCTTTTAAGTGATGTTGTCCTTTTATGCAGTTCTTTTGTTCTCCTAATTTAGTTTGTCTGTTTTTTTATTTTATATTATTTGATATATTATAAATATATAAATAAATTAATATAATATTAATATAATGTATATTATATATAATATAATATTTTATTTTATATTATATATATTTATATTAATTCTATTTGTTTTTCTTTGATTCTCTGTAGAGTACTTTGTAAACTGTTTCTAAAGGTGCTGTATAAATAAAGTTTTTATTTTTATTTTTACTATTATTATTACAGCACACAGCATCATTCATAAGGAGACTTAAAAAATAAATAAAAACACACAGAGGCTCATTCGGGGTGGAACCGTGACAGTGAAATGTCAAATCCTTTTTGTTGTTTAAATCACTAAACATGGTTTTAGTATTTTCAGGAGTTATGAATGCTGATTCCAATTACTATCTGGCAGGTTCCAACCGTAACAGCCTCTATGTTTTACTCTTCCTGTTGTTTCTGATGTTCTGCTATTCAAACCATCACCATGTCTGCAGCTCTTGATATAGCATTCAGGAAAATAAACTTTGCAATTTGGAAAATAAAGTGAGCAATTGTGCTGACTGCGATATTAAACCTCTGTCAGCCACATGTAGGTACTAAAGTAAACTATGCAAGTAACTGGGTAGTTTATATAAACACGGTGAAAATGACTGCTTAGACCAGTAGCTGCAGAAAATCCCTCAGTACTGGAGCCAATGATTAGACCCACTCAACCTTTGGAATAATAAACTTCAACTTCTGGTCGTCCTTAATCGGACATTTAATCTCACTTTAAATGTCCTTTTGTGATTAGAGTTGTTCCAAAAAGTTCCTAACTGTCCTTTAATGCCCCTTTGTTTATGGTGAGCAGCTGTGTTTCATGTACTGGAGCCGTCTATTAACAGTTGAAGATAGTGGATGGATGAAGCGACTGATTGAGGAGATGTTAAGTAAGTTTCAGTACTAATTCAAATTCATACTCTAGTCTTTGTGTCTTCATGTGTGCTGAAGCTACAAAACGGACAGTCCAGGTTGTCCAGGAATTCAAGTAAAAAGAGATGATCAGCAGCTATTATAAACCCTGCAAAAGGATCCATAAGAGCCCCATTTGAAGACATTCTAAATTTAAGTTTTTCAAGTTTGTCATGAAAGACTTTTTCTTCTTCCTCAGGCAAAGCCAGAAAGTCCCCAAAAGATAGATATCCTGCACACAAAATGTCCACTATCATTTCCTCCAGCTGCACACCATCATAATGATAATTAGTCCTTTTGAGATGGGTCCACCTCAGCATTTTGTGCAGATTTTAAGATAGTAAATTGGTTGCCGTGTTTGTTTGCTTCAGTAATGTTTCACAACTGAAGAAATATCTGCTGTCCCAGTCTGGAGCAATCAGGGTGTATTCTGTTTGGCATGCTTGAGTGCTCCTGAAGTCCACTGCGTGAAGGGGAACTACACTGGATCTCAGCCCAGCTGGAAAACTGTCCTGTGAGCCGGTCATCAGCTGTGAAATGGACAGTCTGCGTTTGATACAGCACTCACAAGATAAAACGGACGTCCTGAGACCTAATAACAAATCAAAAGACTGGAAAAAAATGGCGAGTTGACTGTAACAGACTAAATCTTTGAGGCAAGCAGTGAAGTTTTGTTCCATTCATATCATGTTTATTTATACAATGATCAACTGGTTGCAAGAGTAGCAGTCGGCTACAAATTATGTGCGAGCACGAGTGATCCCCGCTCGGCACTCGCACTCAGCTGGTTTTGATGCAGCGATGGGATCATGGGACAAGTCTTGGACGGCTGTGAAAGGGCTGTGCACTCTGGCGGTCTGCTGCATCGCTCTGTGGGTGGGAACACACACCAGTGTCCTCGGAAACCCGAAAGCAGCCCTACCGTACTGGAATAAGGAGGTCCGACCCCGTGGCCCGTGACGCGGTGGTCCAACGGCGCCTGTCGGCTGAGCCCAGAACACCATTTCTACACCAGATGTATTTCTAAGATTTGCTAGTGCAACGACTTCAAAGTCCAGCTTGATTGTTTTTGATTGTATGATTATTCAACGCTGCCGTGTTTTTTTTCCTTTTTATTTCTGGGGGGAAAAGATATAATCATTCAACCACACTTATTTAATTGCATCAATTGGAGCCACTCTAATTGGGCCTTGCCTTTGATCTGTAATGGTAATGATTATGAGATTGTGTTTGTGCTGAGCAGTCTGATGAGTACGAGTGCAATGAGATGACCGCGTTAGCTGCGATGTATTCCTTCTTTTCTTAGTGGAGAATTTCCTTTTCTTTTTTTGCCTCCCACGCAGAAAAATATGCTGGAGATGATCGGATTTAATACACAAGTATTTTTGTGTTTGGGCAGATATCAAACAAGCCCTTCGTGCACTCGCGTTGTTCTCCATCTTGATGCTTGCAGCTGATTTGATCTTTGTAATGGAGGTCTTGAATAAGTAAACAGTGAGTGCCCGTTCACAATGTCAGCAGGCTTTGTCCGAGCCACGCAGACATTTAAAGAGCATCTTATCATGTTGATTTATGCAATTAAACATGAAGTTGCCCACTGCAAGCTCCGACTGACTGTATCATCTTAATTATTATCTACAGAACCTTATCCTCAAAGCAAGCCCGATAAAGGGGACTTTTCACGGTCATTACGTGGTTAAATGTCTGGCTATTTAAAAAGAAGGAAAAAAAACATTGAATTTTTTGAAATGTTAGGCGCTGCACAACCTAGCTTTTAATGTGTTTGGGCACGGTGGTTTACAATGCTTTCAGGTTGCGTGTATGATAAACAAAGTCATTAATCCTTAAACGATACCTTCTACTCTAATCAGTTTATGTGACAAGCGGGCCTCGATTAAAGGAGAGTGAGCAGACTGCTTTGACCCGGGGAAATTGTTAGTGGGGTCTGAAAAACTGCTAAATAGGCAAATAACTATTATCGTCTTTGAAACGCGGTCTGAAAGTCCACATTTGTACGTAAAGAGCAATAGTTCTTCTCCTTTCAGGTCACCCGTGGTAAAGGCACCCTATAGCAACAGTTGTGCATGTCCTTACTAACACTCGCCCTATGTGACTGCAGCCTTTTGCCCCGAAGTCAACCACATCCAGATCATGATTTAATCAAATGTGACAAAGCTTTCCAGGTGAAGATGGGCAGCGATCTGCACTCTGCCCATGGCAGGAGAGGAGTTGTTTTGACAAGGTTATCCCTTCCATCTGCAGGTAATTTATAACAACCCCCAGCTTCGTCAGACCTCGTATCTCTCCTGAAGAACCATGCTTACAAACACCAGAGCAATGCTGGTAGCTCGGTTTCTCACCTTCTGCCGAAGTAGGAGGGGAAAACATCTCTCGTTATCTTTGGCCCATATTGCAGGCCGACTCTTGCACAGAAGCCCTGGTTGTGAGCGTCTTGGCAGAACAATCACCTGCATAGTGATGCACACTCCGAGGAATTCATCCAGAAGTCTTCATAAATCATCGCTCTATGTTAGAATAAACTTATGCGGTTTTGACGGGCGATCGAATGAATTGGGGAAACTAAAGTTTTGCAACCCTGATGCTCCTTTGAATAGGTGTCAGTTTGTGACATGTTCTCAAATAATGGACAGAGTTGTACCATGTGAACGGGACAGCCACAGTAGAAGTGCCACTACGACGTGCACGGGCAAAGACGCATACGATATCCGATATATGACACCGCTGCATTTCGTAGCAATCCACCACTTCAAAATGTAGTGTTGACTAAAATAAAAAATAAAAAATAAAAAATGATGAATAGTTGTGGATTAGCCATGACTCTAATTCCAGACAGGGATAAATACTGTTGGTGATGTAAGCAATCTTTTCAGTTTGCGCAGTGCAAATGTTTTCACAGTGCAGGGTACATTATTGTAACAACGTCTAAAACAACAAGCGCCTCCACGCCTTCCTTCAATATTCACAGAACGCTTCGTTGATACGAGTAGATTATTGTGCCAGTGGTCTTCAATGATAAGGAGTATGCTGAAGCAGCACCGTGATGCATTATTTTTTAAATAAATCTATTAAAACGCCAAAAACTAAACCTATCATTTACATTGTCACTGCTTGTTTATATATTGTGTTTCCTTTGTATATTTAGAATTTTACTATTAGTATTTAGTATTATTATTGTGTTTTATTTTAATCTTTTATTTTTATTAATGCTCTAATGTGCACCCGCTGCTGTGATCCTGAAATTTCCCCACTGTGGGACTAATAAAGGAATATCTTATTTTATCTTACATATCCAGTACTTCAGTACTTCCTGACGGTCTCCTGTCTTCAATTATAATAAGTATGCTGAAGCAGCACTGTGATGCATTATTTTTTAAATAAATGTATTAAAACACCAAAGACTGAACCTCTCATTTACATATCCAGTACATCAGTACCCCCTGACTCCTGTCTCCGATATTTTCTGAATTTGGAGAAAATGCAAAGGCTATGCACAGAAATCAGCATGAATAAAGACCTGGTGTGAAAGCTCCATGATTTCATAAAACAAAAGAAAAAGTATTAACAGCTATTTGACTGTGGTTCTGGCAGATTTTCTTCAATTTCTTGATAGATTACTTTTAAACGTTAACATTTGCAAGATGTCGACTACATTTCAGATCTACTCACCACAGTGTAATTAGAGTCAGTCCAATGGAATCCTTCTAGGAATGCATGTTCACATATAATACACAACAATCAAAGACAGAGAGGCCACCATGAGAAACCATCCGCCGACGCTCCTGCCACGTTCTCATCCGTCTGCCTGCTTTGGTTAAACAATACTGAAGGGACAAGGGATATCCTACACATGTTTGTTGCACATCCAATTGAAAATTATCACACAGAATTTGCAAAGAGCGACAAAATGAGAGCAAGCGGAAAGAAAACCCAAAGAGTAGCCACACGAGATGTTCCTCATTGCCTTTTTTGTGTGTGTGTGCCTACGCTATAGTTCCAGAAAGCCACCCACACTTCACCGCGTAGGGAGAAACCAGTCTCAAACTGGCACCTATTTATGGACTTCGCTTCTGCCAGAGAGAAATTCCTCCTACAGTCGAGTGAAAGAAGCCCATGAATGTGTAGCTCATCCATCATCCTAAAGCCGTTGGCTTTAAAACAGAAGCAGCAAGGCTATGATTTGGTAACACACTTTGCTTTGGTTACCCACTTACGCTTTTGACTTCCCTTTAAACTTTTATCCTTCAAATAAAGCCCTTGCCCTCACAACACACTACATTTTCATTAGCCAAAGTATCATATTCTAAATGTCCCTGCTGAGGTTACGGCCTTCAGATATCTGCAGCGTGCGAGCGCTGAGCTCCACCTCGTGTCGTGTGAACTCCTCGTTAATGTGAGGCGAGCTGAGGGGCTGACGTCATGAACTCCGCTTCACCTGTGCAGGCTGCTGCTCGTGCAAAGAAAGATGTGGTGGCCTCTGCCCTACCTGCTTTCATGTCAATTAACTAATCTTCTCACCGGCTTCCTCAAGTATGCAAACACTGTCGCGCTATCTGTGCGAGAAATCAGCTCAATAGTCAACATGACGTCTATTCGGCATGCTGAAAATCAAAACAGGAGAAGCATTCCTCTCCATGTGTCGGGGCATATGCTTTGAATGGCTGCGTCATGGCCGCCATGGATGGAGCTGAGAATGGCCGCAGTTTGACTTTGGCGGCTGTTTTTTCAGGGGAGTCCTTTTATCCAATCTTAATCGAGGCGGCGTTGTGCTACTTTTCCTTTTTTTCCCCTTTCATGCCGCCCGACAGACAACAGACCTCGACATACGAGGTGTTCGACTCCTGCCTGGAATGTTGCAGAGATCACGTCAGTCGAGGTGGCCAACGCGTTCATAACTGCAGAGGCCGCATAAGACAAAGCAGTCGCGTTGGCACGTATACTCTCGGGGAGATAAGCAGAGATCTCAGTGATACGGCGACAATAGAGAGCCGAGCGGAGTTCACCTTACATGGCCCATTCAACATGTATGTTGCAATAAAGCCTCCGTTGAACTCACTTTCCATTGACCCGTTCATGTCAGTGCACAATGGAGGAACAGCTGATTGCAGTGCATTTGTGTGTTGTTTACAGTGTGTATTAAAGAATAGTGATCCCTTGGGCTTAAAACAGCAATTGCAAGCTGGATACAATTATATTAGATATAAAATACACACATTAATGATCCTGTCGACAGTTTAACCACGACGGATGTTTTTAAGGTGTTGTGCTCTTTCTGAAGAAAAACAAACAAATCGTGAGTCATGCCTGTAACGAATAAATAAACGTGCATACAGTATTAAAACACCTGTTTTAGATTATTAGCATTTCTATGTGACGACAAATCTGTGTGGCAACCAAACCAAACCAAACAAGAGAATGCAAGCGGGATACGTGGCACACACCAACGACTCACACGCCGTCGTTTCTACACATGGAGGATATTTCTGACACAGTAATGCCTCTGGCCTTTAAATGAAGAAGACCAACGTTATCCCTCAGGTGTGCTGAGGCTGGGGCTCGGTGGACGCTTCCACCAGCCGGGTCTGTCCTCCCCTTCACAGCTTTTACAAGTCTGATTTGAGTGACCTGGGGAAACGCTTTAATGGCCGTTTCTTGACTGTGTTTCAACACAGCGTGGGTGGGCGGTCTGAGGCGACTGGGCCAGCGTTGTACGCTGATGTACAGTGCTGTAAATGGATGTTTCGCTAGAAAAACAAACACTTTTCTTTGCACCAGCCCAGGAAAGTACCAGATTAAGCCAAGTTGTGTAATTACACGGTGGTTGTAAATAGTTTGTTTTCTGAAAGAGGTTAGTCCTCTATGATTTGGAACAGATAGCAATGTGTGTCACAATATTCCAGAGACTTCTGATATCTGGGATGTTACCGCACACCATGAAGCTTTGTCTGAACTGTTTGCATTTCTTTTGTTCCCCATAGGGTTAACCTGGAAGAAAATGCCAACCTGCATGATGTCCTCTACAGTATCTTCAGTCTTAATAACCATCACAGAGTTTTACCAGAGGCCCGGCGCCACATCTCTCTAGTCAGCTGTGCCTCATGAGAACATGTCCCCGTCCGAGTGCCCCTTGTTCTTCAATCAATCAACCATCGTGTTCACTATGAGTTAGTCGGTTTACCTCCTGCCAGGTTTATGGTCAACACAGCCGACACCAGGATTTAAGAGCGTTCTGCCACTCAACATGCTTTTCAAGTTGTTATACCCCCGTAAGACTCTATAAATAGATGACTGAGTAAAGTCTGACATCTATTTTAGATCCATTTTTTACATACCTTTTAGATACCTTTCAAGCTGCTCTAATCAATATGTTTATATTAAAAATGAGTCAAATGACAATGTGGAAAACATAAGGACTCATTCCATGTTCTGCAGTTTCTCAGCCTTTTAGCATCTTTCAGCACCTTGTTTTGATTCTACAGAACACTACTTTACAGTTTTTGCTTCAGTTTCACTGCTCTCATCAGAGTTGTTCCCAGTTGCAGCAGACATCAGATGTTCTTCTGCAACATTAAAAAGCAGTTGTGATCTACCTGCCCGGCTCCAAGTGCAGACAGACAACCTAAGTGAGTACCTGCATGGTGAAGATATAGAGCAGCATTCAGCTGCTCAAGGGACGAATCTTCTACGTGTGAGTTGGGCGAGATCAAAACAGAGCTAACGGGAGAGTGAATGAATGTTACTGCGTGTCTATTGTTCACTATATTAACTTTATATGATTATGTGTCAATGTTGTGGTGATTTCAAGTGGTCAACAAATATATGTATCCTGGTTAACAAACTAAAGTATCACAATAACTGTTTCCCAAGGTCTAGTTTGCCCGATCCACCGAAGAGAGAAAAGAGCCGTGCTCAGTTACACGTCAGCTTCCCAACCGAAGCCATGTTAATTTATTTTCACTTCCCTAATGGAAAAATATTCTCCTAATTACGGTAAACAGAAATTTGCTATTTCATATGGAATCATTCATGTTTGATGCCTGACCCTGATAAGACACTTTTGAAGTTCCACTGTATATGTTGTAAATTGTTTCTTTGAGCTTGCTCAAGTACCAAAATCACCCCGGCTTCACCCACGGGAATAGCGAGCAGAGCGGGTACCAGTCCAGCACTTGGAATCTGGGCCAAAAGTTTCTAAACATCTTTTCCTGGTGCCTAAAATTAGCAGCATAATGAGGTAGTGGCTTCCTTGACTCTGAACTAATACCCCGTCCCTGTGGGACGGCATGATGTGGACTAACACTCAAGATCAACAGCAAAATCGCACGCTGACGCTTAAGACCCCGAGGCTGAACATTTAAAACTGAAAGAATTAAACTCCAGTGAGTTGACAGGAATAGGGTGAATTTGCAAAATAAATATAAATGTACAAAAGTATGAATGGTTCTGTGATATCCAAGGTTCATCAGGTTGCAAACAGAACCCAGAGCGGTGAAAATGTCCTCAGCAGTCTCCCTCGCTACGGTTTCCAGTGTATACCTTCACTAAAACAAGTTTTATGTGGACTCCAGGACGGCTGGGGAGAATGGAAAAGACATGCTTAAGTAGACTCCACTTCATTATTAAACCCGTAGGTCACATTTAATTGCACTTGCATTAATCTGTTTTATTTCAACTAATGAGTACTGCCATAAATTTAACTGAAGGTGGGGAATTTTTATGATATCCAGCAAACTTTTGATCAGGTGCTGAAGCTGTTCGGGGGAAAGCGAGGTGGAGGATCTTTATTGTGTACAGTACAGGTCTGGTTACACAACGGGTTGATTTTCAGCTCTCATTAGGAATTCTCCATCACACGTAATGGAGGCCTCTTGGGTTTAGTGGACTTCTTTCTTCCACCCAGGTCCACCCATAGGAGAGATAATCTTACAACAACATTGGCTGCATGTTATTTGTGCCTCTGATTTTTTTTTAAATGTGTAGCAGGAAACTACTGGCGCAGCAATGATTGAAGGGTCTGTATGACATTGTTAGATTGAGCTTATCAACTTTTGTTATATACTCTTTAACATCCTTATTCTGATGTCAGAGTATGTGTTAATAATTGAAAGTTACTTTTGCTCAAACTGCTCAATAACTATTTGCTCCCCACAAAAAGGATTTGAAAGATCATTAAAAATGCATAAATTCATACAACATGAACATGTTTTAATTGTTCATTACAATGGGTACTTGTGGAGACGTTTTCTTTTTATTGTTAAGATGGAAATGTGAACCTGTGAATTTAAATCATAAATCATCAGTTGCCTTGTACACTTTGGGAGAAGGCATGGAAGGAAGACATTAATGCCACGGATGTCTCATCCAGCGAGCCATCTGACACCCAGACAGGCATCTCTCTGTGAACCCGAGACTTCCTCCGGTCCAGTGACTCCGGGACGCCTCTAGAACCAAACATGTTCTCAAAACAAACAGCACAACCTGTACAGGAGTCCAGACTCGGACCCAAAGAGCCAGACACTGGGATTGCCTCTGACAGCTGTTTCCTGTTATGTAACTACACACAGCTGCTATTTCTAAGAGAGGGCATCTTGGTGTTGTAGACATTTCCAAGGGTCAAGAGGAAGAAAAATAATGCAGCTTTAATAGTGACCAACGATGGACCACCAAGGTTTCCTCCTCTAGCATGCAACGTTCTGAGTGACCAAACATGTCAAGCTTCTTCTTTTCTCTCTTTTAATGAAGTTGAAGCTATTGGAAGTTAGATTGTTGAAACTTCAGCAGAGTGGCCTTTTTATTGAACCGTTGGTGATACGAGGAGCAGAAATTGTTCTCAAGGGAATTATATTAAATTTAGGTTGTAGTGTACAGGAATAAAAATAATATCATATATGCGGGGTGGCTATGGGTCAGTGGGTAGCAGGCCCGTCTTTCAAACACGGGGTTGGAGGTTCGATCCCCGCCCTAGTCGTTGTGTCCTTGAGCAAGACACTTAACCCCAAGTTGCTCCCAGTAGCTGCGTCTACGGTGTACGATTGTAACAGGATTGCAATTCGCTTTGGATAAAAGCGTCAGCTAAATGACATGTATTATTATTATTATATATATGCATAGGTGAGATCCTATTCACCCGGACCTAAAAGACATTATATATTCTATATATCTTCTTTTTCATGTGATTGTGCATCACATTGTAATTGTCTCATTATTAAACTAATAGAGTACCAACAGCATTCGTTGTCAGTAGTTCTTGTTAAGTAAATGCAAAACATGTCTACCTAAATCAATTCAAGCATTTGTTGATTCCCATTAATGTATCAGGTAATATAAACATATGTATATATTGTTAAAGGAAGTAGACAAACAGTAGTTATGCATATCGTGTTGATTGGTTGATGAATCAATGCACATCCTAACCCAACACCACTATGTTAAATAGCATGTGTTCGCGAGGCTTCAGACGCATTAGACTTGTTGACATTTTGCTCAGGAGAACAGAAGATAAATGAGGGAGCAGTAATGGCTGGGAAACAGGCAGAATATTTGGCCGCCATTCTCTGTAAATATTGGTTCAGTTTATTTGAGGTCCCTCCACAAAATAAACATTTTACATATTGAACAAATTATCATAGTTGTCTGACCTGGATACTGTATGATACCATGTGAACATGTCTTTGACCTCCACACATGGAGGGGGGGGGGGGGAGAGAGAGAGAGAGAGAGAAAGACCACCCTTAGAAAGAGAGGAACGGAAGTCACTTAATGTGGACGTCTGTGTCCCTTTGAAAAGCACCATGTGTGATGGTTATCAGACGCAGCTCAGTGGCATCACAGTCCAGCCTTCATAAGGAAGTCTCTGTGTCGTGTGTGCAGTGAGTTGCCAGTTCCCAAGCTTCGTACTCACGACTAATTAATACAGTGAAAGCAAACATTCATCAGCTCTGCCGTAGCAGACAACACGTCTCCTCACAGGTTGCATTTGTAAAATGACGATTCTAAAATGGCCCCAAGTGAAAAATGAAAGCGGTATGTCATGAGTCATGACGAAAGAACAACTGGCTCAAACATGCTAACATTGTGAAATATCACATTTCATTTCCGTCCCATTTTCAGTGGAAAACTAAAGACGTGTCTCAATAAAGCGCACGCGGACATGTCAATCTGTGCTTACAGATGCTAGTGGAAAGATTGGAGAGGCAAGGCGAGAGGTCATAACTGAGGAGCAGACCTTGTAACAGGAGGCAGATTGTAGCGTTTCTCACACTGCTCCCGCGGGAGCTAGCAGTGTGTGTAAGCTAAGCTGTTACTTTACCCAATTACTTTTTAAAGCATTGCTGTTTCTCGAACACCGATGTCCATGAACACACCGAAAGAGGCTTTACACATCTCTATTGTAAACCTTGCAGTTTAGTCAGGTGTTGACCAGCTAGACAAGCCTGTCTAGCATGCTACAGGAGGAAGAAGAAAAAAGGCCTGGATCACACGCTGGAATGCCTCCACGGGTCACGGGTATTTATTGATGACATCTGTTCTAGGTTAAAAGGCCACAGAAGGTACAAGTACATATGGAAGTCTCTTTTCACAGTAGAGGCGGCTTTTCCTCCACAACTGCGGATGTCCTGGGTGTGCGTCCCCTTTTACCACATACCTGCTCCCGCCTTACACCTCAACCCTCCACACATGTCCAGTGACAGCCGTCCATTGAGATTTATCAGGGCAAGATTTATGTTTTTAGCAGCCGGCTCTCGCTTCTTAGTAGCCGCTCTCACTGTAGGCGGTGTTTTTCTTCCTGCACATTCTTATTAGTTTAGTTTATTACAGCAGCACGTCTGGTGAGGTCATTTATGGCCAACCATGGTGGTATGACAAACTCATTTATAACAGGGAGGCTTCAGCACATTGAGTGAGATCACTTGTGCCTTCCTCCCTTTCCCTCTCTGCCCAGTCACCGAGCTCCACAGGTAATGAAATCGTGTTTGTCTGTATATTTGCGTAGGAATACGACGGACCGGGGGATCACTGTTGTTGGTGCGCAATCGCTGGCTGGGGGCCCATTTCACACACTGCTGAGTTTCTTCTCCCACAGTTGCTAAAGACTATTGAGATAATACGAGAGAGGCGGCAGGTCAGGACCACACGCTGTCGATCGCCAACTGACCGGTTAAGCAGCAGCGGTGGAAAACACGGTTTCTCTTAAGGCTCTGGATGAATAGGTTGGCTTGAAAGATTTCATCACCTGCATGCTAATGAAGGCTAGGGCAAACGGGGTAGGGGTTCAGAAACGGTGTCATTCATTAAGACGATACATGTGCATGCTATTGAAGACAAACGTTTATTTTTTTACTAATTTGTTGTTTTTAAAAGTAAAATGTAATTAATCACAGTTTTCTTAGTAGGGGCGAAGAGACGTTGAAGGATAATTATCAGCTCAGCAGCATGTGTTCTCTCAGCACAGGATCCCCGCTGTTATTGAACTTACGACCCTGACCCCAGAGGGACGTGTTCAGACAAAGATAGAGGGCAGCAGAGAGATTTAGACATGCTTATGGAACCTGTGTGGTCTCCAGATATGCAATGTGCAGTCCAACACACACATTCAGGCTTTGGCTGAAACCTTGGCCTGATTCATACCAAGTATCCATCTGGTAGAATACCCAGCAGTGTTGTACCCGGCTCTCTGCAGCTCCCATCCAGGAGAGAAAAGCACGCCGGCAGAAGGACGCACAAAGGAATAAAGCTGTCCAAATCCCAAAAGATGATGATGCCACATCATTTGCTTATTTTGACAAGGAAGCGCTTGCTCCGATTGATGTGTATATTTAACATTTTCAGAATGAAAAATTATGGCAAAACAGGCAACGTGTAAAGACTGGAACTTTTCCACGTAAAACAAGAATCTGTGTTTTGCCACAAACGTTTTGCACATTAATATTTTTTATATATTTCTTTAAACAACTCAAAGCTTGTGTCCATCCAGTTGCCATACACAGTCGGTAAAACTTTAAAAATGTCTGCCAACATTTTGTACAATTCAGTAAAAAGGTTGCAAGAAGATGTGACATTTCATCTGTTATGCTTTTGCTTTTTAAATCTTCACATCACACTTCATATCCATTTGTTAGAAACAACTTAAATGCTTGTTTTATTAAGTGGGAGGGATTAAATTGCAACGCATGCTTTGTATTTTGAAAGGCAGTGGAAAATGTGCTCTTGTGAACGCTGGTGAGTTTTTCTCATGCGCTGCACTTTTGCTTTCCTTTGGTCGCAGAATGTAACAGGAGTCGTATCTGTGGCAATGACTTCTCACAGTGCGGCGTGGGGCGCAAGCGACAATGAGGAAATGTTACTCATCATTTCATAAAAGTGGATCATACCCAGACTCTTAACAGATATTTATGTTTTATGAAAAACAGTCTCGCAATTTCACCAACAGTCGGTGACGGAGGCGTCTTTTACCAACTCTGAATGAAGGCAGCTGAAGAGGATTAGGCTAAATATCGTTGGAAAAAAGGGCTCACCACAAGAGTAAAGGAAAAAATGTACAGCACAACATTGACCACTTGGTGTGTCCCAACAGATACAAGGTTTGGCAACATGTCTTGCATGCAGAAATGCAGAATGAAAATTCTCCTCAGGGATTAACAAGAGAGGCTGTCGTTATACCGTTATACATTTTGACGCTATGACAGCATTTGCCACCAGGAACATACTGAACACAGATTTACCAGTAGTAGTATCCACTGGACCGATGCCATCAACTTGAAACTCAGTTATGGTGTTGATACACACATAGGCAGTCTATAGTGCTCCCCTATGGAGACAGATGTCAAGGTCAGTGTTGCTGTACAGCTGTGTTGTCAGCAGCTGGATGCAGTAACCTGCCAATAACAGCGTTGAGATTAAATGGAAGGTTTGGACATCGGATGACTGACAAAGGGGAAAGTTCTGCACCAGGAACTATGTGTCATATGCCGAGTGGAAATCAGTTTTTGCGTTGACATGTAACCGTCAGTTAATTTGTCTCTCGGCATGCAGAAAAGCAAGCATACCATTTCCACTTTCCTCCTTTACCACCCATGTGGATGTCTCCTAGATTGAGATACCTCCCTCCACTGCACACAGTCAATGCGCCCTCATGCAGGACAAGACCTGCACAATCAGTTGTACCACAGCCTATTCAGATTTCTCGAGATTGGAGAAAGCACACTTTGTCGAGCAAAAGAATAAAGTGTAAAAGAATGATGCTGATGGGAATGAGGATAACATTCATGTTGCATGGGTGGCATTTTCTTTTTAATTGGTACACATAAAACTCAAGATTCCTGGATCGCTGATGGTCCTCCGAAGGATAAATAATAAAAGTACAATAAAGTGTCGTAAGAATACCAGTGGGCGATTATACAGTTCGTATCACATAGATGAGGAAAGAAATGTTTAAATACCTGAGATGCAAATGCAGCTTTCCAGCTGTTCTAAAAAATAAAAACTGTGCACGAGAGATCATGTTGTACAAGTTTGTGGAGATGTGCAAAGACCTTTTAAAAAAAATCATCAGCAATTATTTTAGCCACATCCATCCAAACCAGTGGAAAATAAATGATATGAGGACGCGCTGACATGTTGAAGTTTACACTAATTCTCCTCTTGGCTCACGTTGCACTGCTCTAGCCACAGAGGAGGATCTTTGCTCCCATCTGGCTCACTGTGCAGCACTGAAGTGCAGGCCAGCTCAGTTCAATCATTACAGAAGTAAATCCAACTCACAGCAGTAATTGCTGAATGGGTAATATTGGAGAAAAGCCTTTAACTGGTTTCGGGAGACTGACTCTTATGATACACAATGATTTTATTTACTTCATGAGATATTTTTTTCATATCAGATAGTATATTTTAACTATATTCTATATTTTATATATCTATCATTAATTACAGCATATCATAGATGCAAGTATGCTAACAAATAAAACCATGTATTATTTACAATGTTATATGTAATCTGTAAAAGGAGAATAATTGGGAATTTTATTAACTGAGTCTATTTTTTCTATGAATTCCAAATCGGTATTGTATACATAATAATATTGGATTTCTCTCTGTCTACCTGAGAACGGGGAGTCCTCCCCACACACCCCACACCCCGGCCTGCATGCAGTGTTGATCCTCTAAGCCTCTGGATCTGAAAGTAAACAGACTGACTCTCGGATATAAAGAGGGACACTCACAATATTTAGTTAAGTGACTCTGGCAGGAGGAGGGTTACTCACCTGAGTACTGGAAACGGCTTTTGTGTGGCTGGACAGGTCAACAACATATCCATTTTCACTAGCGGATGGGAATGTGTTTGCTTAGGCCTATCTCCGGTCTCATGGAAGCCCAACTCATCCAGAATGGATAATCTATCGCTGATAGTATCTTGAATCAATTATTTAGGGACCTGTTCGATTTTAAATGAGTTCTAATTAATGGAGTTTTTGTTGTTGCCTGCTTTGAACTTCTTAGAAGACAACATCTTTAGATCGGATTTAAGCCTCCTAAACGTCCCATTAGCTGTAGGTTGAGGTGAGAAGACATCTCTGTTCAGGGCAGGTCAGCACCTGTCACACCCGGTAAAGCTCTTCTCTCAGCAGCGTCTCATCTTCTGCTTTATCTGCTCTTCTCTCAGATAAGCCGGTCTTAAACCGATATATGAGAAACCTAATATCGCGATCTTATTGGCTGAAATGAGAGAAAAGAGATGCTGACTATGTGTGCAAGAGTGCT
This sequence comes from Liparis tanakae, assembly GCA_036178185.1. Taxonomy (NCBI): domain Eukaryota; kingdom Metazoa; phylum Chordata; class Actinopteri; order Perciformes; family Liparidae; genus Liparis; species Liparis tanakae. Next base: position 11,401,514 of record CM070093.1, read on the forward strand.
GAAATGAGTAAGGCCCAGTGACCTGTGTATCATGGGGGCTAGCTGAAAGATGGTATACGCTGTTGACACTCTCTTTGTCTTTATTTCTCACTTCCAAAAGTAATGATAAGTAGATGCTTGGTGGTAGGCAATGTCCAGCTGCTGCTCGGTCCACCACTCTGGTTCAATTTATAATATCTCCCTCGGGACACATTTCGCCTTCTTCGTGATCCATATGGATGATAATAAGCTCAAACAGGCAAACCTTGAGCTGAGAAACCGCAAACTTTTTTACAGAGTAAAGCAAAAGTATTGCGTTTGTAAGGAAAACTAGTTCCGTAGAAAATGCTCAACATGACCCGTTGCATAGGTTTACCACGACATATTACATATACATTCATGTTCCTCATGAGAATGAATCCTAATGACTTTAATGATCCGGCTGCCATTTTGGGGTTTTACTAATATGTCTTGACTATTGTACCCCTCAGAATGAACTTTAATAACTTTATTTGAACTCCTGCCACAATTTCGACCAATATTTAGTTTATAAGCAAATACCGTAAAACGGTATTGCTATTCGGATCAGCCTCAGCTGTATTTTTCGTTTTGTGCTTCATACTAATTGTTAGGATGCTAACATGCTCACATATAAGGTATTCATTATATCTGTTGAACATTTATTATTGTGAACCAGTAGAATCTTATTATTGTGGTGGCCCAGTTGTTCCCCAGGCGCTTCACGGCAGCCCATGATCATTTAATGCTGAGGAGGGGCTAAATGCAGAGGCCAAATTTCATCTATGTATGTATATATATATATATATATATATGATGAATGTAAAATATTCCTTCGTCAGTCGTCAAAACACCATAAATAAGAACCATATATTAATCCAAGTTTTAAAACCTTTAACAGCTTGGTTATATCTGCTAATACATTTGCAATTAGATGACTGTTGTCATCAATAAACCTAATAATGAGGCTAAATGATGCTCCAAAAATCTTTTCCTCGACAGTAAAAAATAGATCTCCCATCTGTCACCTTAAACAATTACAAATACAAACCCCCTCCACCCCCCCTGAAAATAAATCTTTTAATTTTAGCAGTATATACTGGGCAGATACATTCTCTTCAAACTATAGCTGTTCAAACTCGACTTGCCTGATATGATTGGTTGATTCGACGACAGCGTTAGACGTGATTACAGTAGTAAATCATATAATCTCAATTCATTACACTCTTTTATAGGGTGAGGTTAGGTTATAGATTATCAACCGGAACCCCTGGTGTTACAAAACACATATTAGGGTTGACAGCTTGTCAAAGTGAGACTTGACTAATTACAGTGCTCATCTACCCCAGGGGAAGAAGAAAGTACTGAGGTATTTGCTTGGGTTTCTCATGTCTATTCACTTTGTCGGGACAGGATGAGCAATCCCAAAATATCAGTCAAGTATGACAGTAGACACCGGCTGACTGATGCCTTCACTTTTCTCTTGTGTTTTTTTCAAATAGAAAATGTCTCTGCTACTGGTTGTCAGAGACCACAACCCTACATTATGAAGCTTACGTGGGCCTCAGCAGCTATTAAACCTCATTTACAGTATCAGCATAGTTTTTTGCAAACTATACACAGTCTCTGGATCCAGCGGACGATAAGGAGTCTCCCTGGAGATCGAGGCAAATGGCTCAATTTGGACTTTTTCAGACGCACTCACAGGGAGCTGTGCCTGTGCCTTCAGTCGCCATCCCGCCTTTTATAAGGTATCTCCACCTGAGATCAGCAAGCACCAACAAAGAGTCAGCGTTCACATCGACAGATAGATCCCGGAGCAGGGGGTGGGTGGGGGGGATGGGGTTCAGACTTAGAACTGTTGAGTGGGGCAAGAATGCCTCCTCACGGGTGCCAAGTTGTATTTTGGTGTAGGTCCATTGCGAAAGCAAACCTCCGAGTGTGTGGCATTATGGAGGACATCCAAACGGTTAAGATGGAATTCTGTGATTGTTACTGAGACCTGAACCCCACCGTTCCTGAAATGATTTCTATCAGCCGGCACTCCCTGAAGCACACAGCTATTCATTAAAGATGGTTATCTGCAGGCATGAGACGAGAACTGCTTTTTCAGGGGCAGTCAACGAGGCGAGATCATTGGGTGGCATCTAAGATCGGCTCAGATGAAGTTGTTCTACATGTGTGTTGACAAGTAAGACACTTTAGCTTCGATGTCACTGAGAGAAAAAGGGTACTAATGACCTTGCACTCATAAAGCGCAAAGGCGATATGAAATCCGCCACCGTTCCATAAAAAATAAACATAAAATACCCCAGAAAGGCAACAAAAGATCAAAGCAGCGCTGCTAGGACTTAGCCGCACACAGCTCCCTTTGGGCCCAGCGTAGCGTGAAGCTGCTATAATCTCTGTGAATGTCATATCTAGGCACTATATTTTCCATGACTGAGCAGTGCCCATCTTGCAGCTGCAAATCTGCAGGATTTATTCACACAGCAGCTCATGTGTCGGAGCTGGAATTCATCTCTGTTGGTTCCTTTCATGGTCGATCGATTGCACGTTTAAGTTAGAGATTGAGGGTCATTCAGTTTTCCGGGATAAAGGCGACTAAAAAGTCGTTATGCATTATCAGTCTGTAAAATTCGTTTGGATATTTAATTCAAAATTGTAAAATGTCACAGCAGCTTGTGCACTCTTACTGACCTAATAAAGCAGCGAACACTTCCCGGTTCATTAGTGCAGTGAGACAGAGGAGCTGCATGGTGGCTTGACTCGGCAGTAGAGGGCTCCCTTTTACCCCTGTGCTTTAATCTGACTCACAGGATCACTCTCATAGCAGTACCTTCACTTTCATTATCCAAAGATAAATGTTAACCATTGAATGTCTGCTGAAAAGGTTTTTCACAACTTTATCGACAAAAGTAACCCTTCAAAAACTATACGCAGAAGAATAGCCTTGTGTACTGCAGGCTTCTTCAAATAGCACAACAACTGTTATTGTTGTTGTTCTGAACATCGTTCCCCCTTCATACTCTCATCCCAAGTAAAACAACCGTTTCTACTTCTGCTCTGCATCTGAGAACTGCTTCTCAAAGCCAGTGATCTGTTTTGATTGAGTGGGATGTTTGCCAGATAGGAGTTCCCCTGCCATTAATCTTACTGTGGGTCTGAGTGACAGACCGGATTATCAACTAAAACTTTCAGCCACTTGAGACTGCTACTGATGTTTGGCTTTCAAGAAGAAGAAAGAGTGGGAAACAATTCCTCTGGTGGAGAAGAGCAGACGCTATGTAACTTAAGCATTGTGGAAACCCTCAGCAGCCCCGCTGCATTATCTGGACAAACTAATATTTACACTTAAGACAGAGCAAACACACTCATTTACTCTGGCTTTATTCACTGCTCTGGCATTGTTGATGGATTAGCTCCAACGATGCAATCCAACCTATCTCCTCGGTGTGATCTAAAAGCTTCACTTCTGAGAGCGCTCTCCATCAATCACCTACAAGTGAAATTACTAGAAACAACAAATGAGAATTGTTGGTTAAAATGAGTTTACTGACCAGTTGATGTCAACTGCAAACTTTAACACGTGATCGTTGCTTAGAAATTGCTCATCAGCTGTGCACGTAATGGAGGAGACAGCATCCCGCACAGATGGAAACTAAATCAACAACAGTCGGTTTCTTTCTTTTGGAGATTTGCAGCAGTCTGAACATGAAAAAGGCAAGTAACGAGTTGGTTGGAAGTCCGACCGCAGCGCGGTGCATCTCCGTTTGAGTCGGGTCTGCTTTGAATAAAAGCTGCTCCCCCCCACCCCAGCCTCAATTTAGTCTCCAAAATTACACACTCTTCAGAGCATTGTCGGAATGCACGAGACTTGAAGGCCCTCCTTTCTCCCCAGAGTGTAATGAGAAACTGCTTGTAGGGGACTCTGGTCGTAAAGTCAAACACCTGCAATGATGAAACTGAGGGAATCAATCTTCCTTTATCCCCCCTATCAACACCGAAAAAGAAAAACTAGATTCTCCTGACCTAGCCGTTAGCCTCATGCGATGAAACTAGAGACAACTGCTTTGCTGCTTGAGCCGAGACGACGGATTGGACGTGGGGGAGAAGCTAGAATACCAAATAGCACAGGTGATTGCCATGAATGATGCAGAAACCTTCAATTATACGCTTTGCTGATCACCTCCACGAAGGAGGATATGTGTTTAATTTGTTTGTCTGTCAGTTTGTCAGCAGGATTATGGAAAAACTGTTGGCATGATTTTCTTGACACTCGGTGGAAAGGTGTAGCAGCGGACAAGTTAGAGCCCATTACATTTGGGAGTGTATCCGAATCAGGTGGCCGATAAATGCATTATGGGACATTTATGGAAAAGGCCTTGGCAGAGGAAGCTAAACTAACAGAGTGCCCATCCAGGTGTTACATGTCTAGTCTTGTTTGCTCAAAGTTTGGTCATTTATTCATGCAGTTTAACTGGTTGGTGTTCACCTGCCAAGGGCCGACAGGTGTAAATTTACTTAAGGCGCTAATCTGGTACATTGCGTCAAACGGCAAACATTTATGTTTTGAACTGTCCATAGTCCCTCTTTAAATCTAAATAAAATAAACATGGAGAAAAGTGTGCTCAATGCTGATGTCAGAGGTGGAAGAAGTACTTGGATCTTGGAAATGAAAGCACAAGTCGAGCAGATAATTGAATGACTCCATTTCAGAAGTAAGACAGGGATAAAATCACTAGTTCAGTCTTTAACAAAGCATTGTATTGCATTATGTTAATGTGAAGTAACTCGCATATAATGGTTTGTATATCCTCCAAAAAGGTTCTTTCTTTTTGTTCACTCGAGTGTGTTGGGGCGCGAGCCTGGGCAAGCCCCGCTGGTGTTTAACCAACACGTTTAAGAAGAGACTCACGGTTAAAATAAGTCTGAAAACAACTTGTTCAGGTTTAGGGAAAGATCATGTTTGGGGTTTAAATAAGTTCATACGTGACGTTACTGAAGTAACGTGACAAATGAGTCCATATTGGCTCCTGGTTTCACCCGGTACTCGAATAACAGCCTGAAAGTCCAGTATTTAAAACCATCCGTTCACCCCAACTGGACTTCGTGGCCACTGACTTACTTTCTCAACTCTTAAATATTAAGTACGTAAAGTACGTATTGGTGCGAGGAAATTCTCTACACAATGTCAGTTAATTTAACAAGCTGTTTTTTACTGCCGAATGTGAATTTTTAAACTAAGTTGTTTGGAAGCGGTCTGATTCAAGCCGCTGCACGGTGAATTAGAGTGTAACCGAGCAGCACAGCCGCTTCACCTTGCCTCTCCCCACGTGTTCCTGTCGGGTCGACCAGTCCGTCTGGCAGGAACAAACTTTTCTTTTGGGGAAATGTAAGCCTTCCTCTAAGAAAGACCCTGTTTGCATTTGCAGGTGGACCCATCATGGCATGGTGGTGTACCCATACCGTATCTTGTTTTTAATGGACAAAAACTCAGCATTCTTTGGCACATATCGGCTCCCGAGTAAAAACCTCGACGAATTCACGTGTATGTTTATTTGTTTTTTCTTCCACGTGACACACACACCGAAAGCCTTGGATTTCACTTATAGAGTAGCCGAGACCTTGTTAACTCAGTAATGGATAGCGCTGGTGGACGCGGAGACGTCCTCTTCATTCCTGTGCCACGGAGAAGCAGGAAGAAAAGAAAAGCACTTCCTCTATCACTCTGACACTCACCTTTTGTCTCCACTGGCGAAGCACTAGGAGGTTCTTTGCCATTTCCCATGAAGAAAGGCACAATAAAAGACATCCTTTGCTTTAGTGTGAGATGCTACTGTGGGATAAACAAGACTATAATGTTATGTTGCACAAAATGCAGTTCCCTGTATACCATCAACTTGGCATTTGATCCACAAACATGCACGCATAATTTATATTTTTTCTATTAAAATGTTGTGAAGGGGACAATGAAATATTTTGTCTGCTAATTTAATTAAAAGGTAGAAATCTAATTAAAATGTTTACCTGGATGCTAAATTGTATCAACATAAAGAAGAATGTGAACTTCATTTGTTGTTTAAAATTTTGTTTTTAAAGATACTCCTACGTGTTAAGCTACTGAAATCCCAAAATACTCCTCAGTTGGAGAACAAAAACAACTATTATGTTTCTCATTAGGGTTCCACACCATGACAGACAGAGTATTGGAGCTGAAAGACAGAGGGCTCACTAGACAATTGAATGCAGTTTAAGCATTTCTGCAGAGGCCCACCTTGTTATTGTGGCTTGGAAGTGTGACTGGTGGTTGACTCAGTCTGCAGTGGAGGGTGATGACTGAGAGGATCTCCAGTGCAGAGGAGCCACCCACATAGCTCCAGATCTGGTCTGCAGCAAAGTCTGATACATTTTTTTTATTATTACTGTACTTTATTTATTATTTAAAAAAAAATTGTTCCAGAGTTTACAGCTTTTCTCATAGTGATTCCTTTCAGCGTGTTCTTAGCTGCACGACGGCAGTCATTTCTTCTTTGAGGCTATTTATACACAATGACAATCACATTATCTGCATATTTGGAGTCAGGGGTATTGTTGGAGTTAACTTTTGACACACTAAACACCTTTGGCTATGATATCTTAAAAAATCTCAGCAAGACTAACATGTATAAATAAGTAAATTATATTATATTACATTATTGTTTCAAATAAATATTGAATATTGTATAACAACTTACCTTTAAATAAATGGTTGTACTAAAACAATCAAACCACACTTTATTGTTTGTTTTAGTAGAACAATTTAATTACATATGATACAGTATATATATATATACGTACATAATTAGATATATATGTACATCATTAAATATATGTTATGTTATATATATATATATATATATATATATATATATATATATATATATATATATATATATATATATAAATATGCTGCTTACACTTTCACACATCAGTAAATATGATAAGAAATATTACACCACGAAGGGGCCTATCTTCATAATAACTAGTTTTTACTGTGGATTTTTTTATACATTATGTTGATATTTAATTATTTGAGTAAATATGTGTTCCACATACGGCCTCTTTATTTAATATGTTCAAATGAAAGGCAATGTTCTGGTGTTATGACATGTATGTATGAGCTGTTGAGGAAAAGTTTCCAACAGGCAGTGCTCACGCACAAAGACCACATCGTCTGACATAGTTTGCATTTTAAGGCATTCCTCGTATGAAAATATCAACCTCAGTTTAAAAAACAAAGCCTTATACTACTGTCAGTGTAAATAATTCAAATGATAAGGAAAACTTATGACAGGCATTTCAACTTCAACAAACGGATTCTTTATTCGTTATTTCCATATTGGTGTGTTGTCATTTGGTCCGGCTTGGGGAGCCGTACTCCTGTCCCAGTGGAGTGGCTGTATCAGACCCTTCATTCACTTTAAACCCATGTTTTCGCCATGCCAAATTAACAGCCGCCCTTTGGGTCAATGCTGCGTGCGAGTGTTGAGATGGGAGAGGCGTGTCCCAGTGAAAAGCACCAATAACAGCAACATGCATGGTTTTCCACAACCTACACTCTCTCTCTCTCTCTCTCTCTCTCTCTCTCTCTCTCTCTCTCTCTCTCTTTCTCTCTCGCTCTCGCTGGACATGCACAACACACCGGGCTCTCTGGGCCTCGCTCCTCACACACCAAACAGAAACATTAGCTGTTCAAACCTGATGACACTGTCAATATTGGAAAGGTTAGAAACAGTTCTGATGTATTTCATCCCGGATGTTACTAAAAGGGATAGGTTATGAAAGTTGGTGTTGATTTAGACATGAGCCTGTCTTGGTTATTGGCCAAGTTCCTTAAAATCTGACAAGTGATAGGGGCTGGCAGCTCTGGCAGGCGCTGTTGTCACAAACGTCTGTAGGGAAGGGCTCGGTCAAAAGGTTGATTAATGACTGTGTTGTTTGCTTTTCGCCTTTTGTTGCATTATCTCTTCAACGCACGACGCGGTGACAGCACTCAGTCCGGTTCCGTTGTATACATGCAGCATTCACCAACAGGTTCTACACGCTTTTGTCCTGCACTACAGTTTGTTCTGCTTCATGTTGTCTCTTCTGAATGCTGTTGGCATGAGGATGTTTGTTGGCATGAAGATGTTTCCTCAATCTAACTTTGCAGTATTCTAGCATATCATTCATGTTACAGTAAACTTTAAATCCATCTGGATGAGTGTGTTAAGTTGTATTTATTTAGTAAGTCCTCTTGAGCTTTATATGTCTTTTGTAAAAGACACTAATTATTATTATGATGTTTTAATAATCCCCAAAACTGCATCACACACTGTTATGCAAGGAATATGGAATGATTAATGTGTGTTTCGTGTAGAAACACCTACTGCATGGTGGCTACATGCAAGAAAACAAGTTTGCTCATTTTATAATCTTTATATTTTCACCCATGGTCAATAATAAATAACTGTAATCTTGGAGTAATGTTTTATGTCATTTTTTCATTCATATTTTAAAATGTTTTTTTATGTTTAATGTACAGCTTCACTGTGAGATGTTGTACAGGTTTTCATAGTAGTGTTTATTTTTCATTGCATAATAACCAACTGCTTTTTTCCTACTTACTTTGTATCCGAGGAAATATATAGGTCTCTGATATATAGCTGAATAATCATTCTTTTTTATGTAAGTTATTCAAGCAGATGACTTATCTCTTTCTTAAACCTTAACCCTCAAGTTATAAAAAAACTTGTCTGTGTTCCCTGTTATTGAATGCATTATATTAAAACAAGCACGGATATGACTTCCTGACTTCCTGATGTTTAGGGATGAACTCTGATTGTTCCTCTGATCCTCCTCTGGAAGCTTACCAGATATTATAAAATGACATCAAATAATCCTTGACTAATCCAGCGGTGGGAAAATGTGCACACTCAAGACAAAAATTTTTTAAATAGAAAAACAAGTGATACAAACCATTAACAGTAAAATAGTAAGAATAAAGAATAATAATCTACAGTAAATGAATATTAAAAATACACAGGCAGAATAAAAATAGCTATTTTTACCGTGTGATAATATCACAATGACATTATGCATTGTAGACAATATCGTTGGTCCTGGCATAAAAACCGAAAAGACAAATCTATTCCATTGAATTTATGTATATATACTTATTACATAAAGTAGATCTCTATTCTCTAAATAAAAACACAAATGTACCAAACTTGCTCTGAGAGGCACGTTCATTTTATCACACACACCCACACACACACTCACACACACTGTAGTTTATTTGAGGTCAATCCCTCGTTCCATAAATACACAATAGCACCAAATTACTATTATTCCAAAGCTGAACATATAGTCCCGAACAAATGCACTATTTACTCCTGCTTGAGAAGTGTTTGCTGAAAAATTACACGCTAAAAAAAAGGAACAAAAGAAAAATCTTTGACCCATGTTTAAAGATTTACAACAAACGGGCTTTGAGCTGAGAGCCAGAGTAAAGCTTGAGAAGTCACGGAGGATTGAGAGATAGATTAACGCATTGCTGCCGTTGAACTCGGCATGGTAACAAAATATGTAAAATTATTCAAAATATTTTTTTGGGTCTTCTTAAAAAAAGTTAATTCTAGTGCATCTAAACACAGTCGGGTCTTTTCTCTCATTTCACAGAGCCAACTGACTTTTTGCTTCCAGACCAACAGACAGTACGGTGGTCTACCGCTCAGATTTTTTGGGAGAAGAGTCATCATCTTATTATCACCTAATAAGAATTTGAGCCAAAAAAATGAACTTGAAGGCAACCCTTAAACCCAACTCCCCATAGCTTATGTTTGCCAGTAGCCTTTGGCATGTGTTTGGCAACCTCTACACAGTATATGTTTCAGCACACTTTAAATAAGGCACAGATGGGCCGAAGGGCAGAACATTAATGCTGTAGTCTCCACAAATTAGAGAGAATCCTCCTGCACTGTCTCTGCCCAGATCTTCACAAAAATAGACCTCCACTGCAAAACTGCTTACATGATGCTGGTTTTGTTTTTTCCAGTAAAAAACTCCACAGTCCTCCGAATATTGTTGTTTAGCCGTTATTAACGACACACACACACACACACACACACACACACACACACACACACACACAAATAACAAGCATCCGTAGTTTTACAAATACAGGCCCGCATGCATGGCAGTGTTTTTAAAGTTCTGTTTGCAAACATAATGTCATGCTCTTTTTATTCATCTGTATATAATAATCAAAACTGGGCCCTGCAATTTAATGTAATCCTGCTGTTATTCTTTTTATTGCTTTGTCGTCGAAGGTCCAAAAGCAGCGGCGGAATCTCCTGAGAGCAAATGTGAAATGATACGTTTTCATTTAGAACGCCGAATGTCATAATCGTGTCTCTGTCCCTTTTGCTTTTGGAGCAGCCGGTTGATGTGGTGAGCTGGCAGAGCGAGTACGAACATGGGAGGGAGACATTTATCATCCTCGAGACTACAGAGCTGTAACTCTGCCTGCTTGGAAATCCTGTGGACAGACATCGGGGGGGAAAACGAGAGAATAGAGAGAATAGTCAATGGGGATTGCATTACAGGGATGACATCGAGCCATGCTTCTGTGTCTTACTTTTGGGTGGTACGATCGTGACATGCATCACTTACAAATGAGTCAATTGGGAATATTGATCTTCTTATCCTGTTCATGTGAAAGGCCGGTTAACCTGTATCACGTTCTCCACACTTGCCTCTATGTTCTCCTGTTCATGAAACATCACATTCTGTCGTATGTAAACATGTCTGGCGGCCGTGAGCCGTTGCTTCATTCACCACTGGGTTTCTCAAAAGGTTTGACCCCTGCACGCCAACGGCCGTGACAAGCACGCGTTTCAGCATCGTACATGTTTGCATGTACCGTGTTTCCATGGCAAGTCAATTCATTTGAAAATGGCTGACACCCTTTCATTTTTCCTTTTTATTTGGGGCTGTTGACATTTTGCCAACTTGCCACTCTCTTTTTAAAAGGTTTCTCGCTTTCTTTGCTTCTTTTTTTTTGTTCAAGCCCTGTCTGGTCTGCCATGTCGCCATGTCCTGAGATGCTCTGCGGTTGACTTTGAGACATGCAAAGGCAGAGAGGTGAGCGAGTGAGTGAGTGACTCCCGGACAGTCTGGGGTAGTTTCCCTCCTACACATCATGTAAAGTGTCTGACACGTAAACTGAGCTTTGGTCTTTAGAGAACACTCATACCTTCCAGTACACATGCCAGACATTGATGAATTGTTACAGTGTAAGATAGGATTGCCTGGTCTTGTTTTTTTTTTTTACGAACCTCTGTCACCATTCCACTGCTTGGATTATTAATACTGCTTAATATCACATCCATTAGGATCAAGAAGGCCAACGCTCCTATCCATCTCTCCAAGTATCTGTTTAAGCTTGTGGCATTTAAGAATCCTTTCAAGTTGAAGTTTCAGAGGTAACACTTGGTGGCAGCGCTGCACATTGTTTACATCTGGGCTTCTGCACACTCGTGTGTCAGTAAACTCCATTGAGTCTGGCATGATGTGGAGAAAAGGTCTCTGTGTCTCATTTACCTGCAAACAGGTGTTGTTTTTTCGGTAATATTTCAAACCAGGATACATTATAAATCTATTATCTATTGGTTTCAACCCAAACTCTAAATACACATCCAATCCCAGAAGATGTAAATGACAAAAAGGTTGGCAAACTATTTTATTTTTTAAATATTTTATTAAAATAGCTGTGTTCTACCTTGTTAAATTGAATCATTAGTTAAAAAAAGAAAGAAGTTATAAAACAATGGCTCAGTGGGAACCGGCTGACCGATGTTCAAAATGCAAACTAACGTAATGCCAATAGTGATGAAAACAAGTTGGCCTCACCAGCATGTCGTCACATTGCATCTCAAAGTATACACACACTAAAAATGAAAGGAAGATTGTGTGTTTGTGTGCTGCATCAATAGGAAACAACCATCCAGAAGCAGCCCACCTGCCGCCCCTCCGACACAGAGGGGCTGCAGAGGACGCAGTGGGGGGTATCACTTGCTGCCCTGATTGATGACCGTAGGTCCCGCAGGAAGTAACCCCACCACCATGAAGGAGTGTTTTCTGAACCCCAAGTGGTATCCGGGAAAACAGAAGGACTCCAGTTAGGGAGCACGTGTACTCATAGGCCATCCTAATGTTTGGATATAGGCAGTCGCTTGGGATTTTGCAGGAAAAAGGGGAAAGTAATCAGCGACTGAAAAATGGAGCTCAGAGGGCACCCCGAAATTCCTACATGTGTCCTAAAACTGATCATGAAGACTCGTCATGACAGGCTTTGTCTTTTGTTAGTTTGATTACAGCCTGTGAACGAGTTACTTCCATATTCTGGGATCCCTTTTTCAAACATATAGGTTTATTATTGCTGAACATGTCATATTGCATATGGACGTGCATATCAAATTTATTACAATTCATGTTTAAATTTTAGGATGGAGAATTAGGGATAACTTTGTAAAGCCCAACAACATGTTCAAAAAGCAAATTGTTATAGTTCTCTCTGGAAAAAAACAAATAATGGTTTGTTTTCATGATCAATACTCTTTGTTTCTGTGGGGGTTCAGCTTGAGTTTACAACGGTCCCTTAAAGCCACAATCAAGAAAACAAAAGCCATCTATAAATAATCTGAATTACTCTCTAAATGAATTGTCCCTCCAGTTGCAGGGTATACTTTCAGTATTCAGTTTCTCCAGTTTTGCTATTGACGCTCAATATTTCAACATCATCAGTCATGCAGTCAACTTTTCGCTCTCAGTGGTAAAAACATTGAAGCTGTTTGGTTGAACAGGTTCATCAGCATTCGCTGTAAACAATTATAATCAATAATCTGATCAAATGATCTCTGTGGAAACCCATCTCACACACATTCAAAAGTCAACGAGCATATGCGTTTGGAGTTATAAAACATTACTTTTTTAGGATTACATTTTTTATGTATGAAGATAATAACACTGTTTAACGTATCATTGTGTCTTTCACAGGCAAAAAATGCCATTATTATATATGTGTGTAGTTCATGCTTGAATGCACTGAAGGTCAAGTTAAATACCAGAAATCACCAAATCAACCGTGTCTACACATATGAGCCCTGACCCTTCATCCTGCATCAAGTCACACCATGGAGATGTGGACCAGCACCTGAGAGTCCAGTTCTATCACACACAAGTTGAAAGCTGTAAAAGGTTTAAACTATTATTAAAATATTAAAATGTAATAAATAGATGATGTGTATATTTTTTTTCTAAGTGCTACAATATTATTTTTGGTTCACATTAAGGGAAGAACAGATTATACTAAAACATGAAATTTAAATTTAAGTTCATATCAGACTCGGCCTCTTTTAAAATGTGCATTGCTGCTATTATTTAGAACCAACATATAAGTATTGATTGGTTGTAATAACACAATTAGAAACTCATTACATTTCACAGATTAAACTATTCAGTCTGTGATAAAAACATAATAAAGGCTACATAACACAATATCGACCCTTTCTATTAATTGAATTAAATGCTTTCCAAAATGACATACTTTACAAAAAATAACATACTTTAATAACAATAATAATCATAATCATAGTAATAGAATACTTTATATATACTTTAACATAATTGCATCACCAACAACTGTTAATTGTAATTATTGCAAATCATTGTTAAAAGGACAACCACTAAAAAACAAAAGCCTTATCAAATTAATATCTCACACATAAAGACATGATAGAGAGCATGGCGGCGTCCGGGGACGAGAGTCTCCGCTATGAAAGGCTTTATGTTAACGCGTAAAAGCGCACCGGAATAAGAGGCCTGCATGGCCACTCAGAGGCGGCATTCTCCTCATGTGTGGACTGGGCCTTTCTCGAGGCTGCATGTGGGTGGATTCTGACTGACACCGTTCAGAAACAGGTTCAGGTCTCTGATTTCTATCATTTAGCATCAGATAGCATCAACGGAGGCGCCCGGTCTGAGAGGTGTTACACCTGAGTCACGAAACCATGGTTTGGTTCCCATAGTGTAACGACGCAACTCATTTCCCTTACAGACAGATGGATGGGATGTGTTACAGCAAGTTTGATTATTCACGTACTATTTGACTGAATAAAATGTATTTCATGCACATACATTAGACATAAAGGAACCAACAGATCTATTTCAGAGAAGGTAATCAATCGTTCGTTCATCTCCAGCTGGAAAAACGGCATGAAACAAATAGGTGGTGCAAAACTTTAAGACATTATCAAAAAAATCCCGTTGGGGGGTTACAGAAACATAAATGTTTATGGAATCTTCCATTTCCTCTTCTATGAACTGATATCATCTAAACAGCGAGTACCGTGATTTATCGTCCTTTAATGACCCAAACAATACACTCAGGGATCCATGCCGACACAATATCCACACATGGCGTTTAAGAAAGCCTTTATTTGTTTGAATATTTACAATGAAATTATAAAAAATATATAATTAAAGCTTTGTCAAATATTTTACATTTAGACAATCGATCTCTTTGTTCACATGGTTGAGTTGGCGTGGACACGAGATCATGGCCACAAATTTACATGAGATAAAATATGGCGGATTACAGATTAGCCCTTTGGATTTTTATAATAATAAAAATTCTATAAAAGTTTGGATTGACAAGAAATTAAGTATTTCAATTGAGAGAAATATGACAACAACCGATACATCCATGTAAGCTTTACATTCATGTGGCCATGAGGCCGATAGAGCTATGCTGTATTCATAATGCATGTGAATAGGCCTGCGTGTTTGACTGTGAGCTGCACACACCCATAAACAAGTCATTACTGTTCAGACTTACTGTTGGAGTCATCGACATGAGTTCACTTAATTTGTGGCTGGTAATTACTGTGGTATAAGTCCCGGTTATGAGGAGGAGGTCGCGAGACTGAGTCCATGCACACTGTTCAAGTCTTCATGATGCTGCTGCTGCTTGCTCAGGGGATTCGGTGGTTTTCTGTCTCCTGCATAACATAAATACAAAATTAAAGTTAGTATTTACAACGCATGACAAATGCATCTAACATGAATTATGTATAGCCTAAGTTAGTTTATAATCTACTCGAAAGGAATATTCAGAAACATATATATATATATATATATATATATATATATATATATATATATATATATATATATATATATATATATATATATATACTAAAGAAGCAATATCTCTTTAAAAAATAAAAATAATCTTCTTTTTATGTGTGTAAAATATCATTGGACCACCTGGCAGGCCAACGCTTGAAGGTTAATATTTAATAATGTACATATAATTAGGCTTCCTTTGGGAATTGGTAATTGTTTACTCTTGTATTTTTGAAAGGCAGAAAGGGAAAGGATCTCTAATATAATATTAAAAATGAAACAATAGGAAACCCCACACGGCATGTAAATAAATCAAATCATTCTAATTTAAAACAACTGTTCCCCAGAGTTTATTTTTTTTCTTTTTCTTTTATAGTGTTCGCCACATCTGCCACCGGTCCCCCTGATCCGTACCCTCTCGTGCCTGGTGTTTGAAGGTCATCGGCGAGTGGATCTCCCCCGCGTGCATGCCGGTCATCCCGCCGCCTGGGTGGGACAGGACCGGGCTCTGCGGCTGCCAGTGGTGGTGGCCCGGGGCCACGTAGCCACCCGCTGCCCCACTGTACACCCCGTACTGGTTGGTGGGAGAGTACGCGCACGCCGAGACGTAACTGGACAGCGTCGAGGAGGGCTGCAGGCGAGACACGCGGACCAAGTAAGCACAACAGAACCGCAAACGCACCACGCTTAGAAGTGTGTGCGTGTGTGTGTGTGTGTGTGTGTGTGTGTGTGTGTGTGTGTGTGTGTGTGTGTGTGTGTGTGTGTGTGTGACAGTGACATGTGGCCTCCAGCTGTGCTTTTTTAAGCGGGGTGGTTTACAGCGAGGGGAGCATAATGAGGAATATATTACATTCACAACTATTTAATTCATCATAAATACGACTAATTAGAGCACGAGCCTGTCTGTATGTCTGTCTCCGTCCTACACAACACTTAATCAAGAGTCATAAAACTAGTTCCGGTCTCAGGGGTAACATCTTATCAGGCAGAGGTCTGTGGCCTCGCAGGACTCTGTCTGACGGGCCCTGCCGTGGAAACTTTTCACAGCTCTGCCACAGGCCTGATTCACTAAAAGGCCTCTGCCCATTTTGGCACGAGACGTGTGGACAGTTTCCTACAAAGAAAGGACAATGGCGCTGTGATGGTGACATACAGAGGGCGCACACTTGCAGTAAAACGGCCACAGGCTACACACGTGCATACACATCCATTTACCTGCGCGTATTTTATGTCTGCGTCAATTGCTGATTTGTCGATCCCGTTGACCGAGTGCGCCGCGGGGAACGCTGCCCTGTTACTCCACTCTTCCATTTTGGGTGGGTATCCGTCCATCCCAGCAATGGCTGATTTAGAAACAGGTAACTTCATGTCAAACATGTGTAAAAGGTAGAATTGCCACAGAACAAAAAAATACATTCTCATAGTTTTGATAAATGATGTGAATTAAACATTTGCAATTAGCCCGTCTAGGCTTTAAAATACGTTTAATTTTTCAAAACATCAGGGCTTTTCTAAAATAGTTGTGAGGTTGGGTTTAATTATTTAATGATATAATTGCAAAAAACATAATAATTATTACAAGTGTTTGTAATATACATGTATTTTATACGAATGCCTATTTGTTAATTAAACGTTAAATGACAAATAAAAACAACAAAACAAAAAACGACGAAGCTACAAAGAAAACAACATATTATCACATGATTATAAATAACGTCCTCGTATTTAATCAATTGTATTAATAATTAAACTTAGGTTTAATTTACCCAATAAAGCTCCACATTGATTTGCGTAAAATAATCAATATTCTCGTATAAGTGGGCTTACAGCGTCAATCTATTTTTATGTGGAAACCAAGAAGCTAAAAATATAGAATTTGACACATTAAATATATATAGATATATTGGACTTTATGACACAAAGAAATACAGTGGACAAGGAGACTAAACTCTGGATGGAAACACTGATTACTCTGTTGGACAGGAGGACCAGAAGGGCAAAGACGCATCGCCTGTAATGATTACTTGGGGATTAGGGGATAGAGCAGGTGAACAAGGTGTTTGCAAATGCATCATCCCATCAAAAGGCCCATTGAGAGTGGCCTTACTGCCTTCTGGCTGAATGGTGAAACGGAGGCCTGTGCCACTTCTAATGGACACGTTGTCCTGACTGTGTCCCGGACAGGTTACGCATGAAGTGGTGAATAACACAATAATAACAAGCTGCACTGGTTTAGTAAGCTTTGATGTGAGGACAGTGAGAGCTATATGGCTCATGGTACAGCGACGCAGAGGCCCAAGCTTTCTCACAGAGGAGAGAGTGTTTGTTTTCCTCACCTGCGGGATCCATAAAGGCTCGTATACCGAGGATGTTGCTGACGGTGTGTGCGGAGGGCCAGGCCCTGGATATGCTCATATGTCCAGCCGTCATCGGTACTCCAGGGCTGCCCATTTTAGTGCCAGTGGGCGACATGTTGGGGTAGGAATATGGGTATATGTGGTTGTAGGAGAGCCCGGCCTGCGCGGAGGCTTGCTTACTGCTCTCATACTGGTTGGGCTGGGAGAGATTTCCAATCTTGTTGCGTAAAATCCTGCTGATCGAGCTAACCGACGGGACGTTGTACTTGTCACAAACTCCATCTGCCAAAAGCCTGTCCCGGATCTCCCAGGCAAAGATCCCGGGGTCGCCTTGTTTGTATTCCCTAATGTTTTTCACCACGTTAGGCGTCGTGACCCGTGGTTTGCTCCCACCGATGGCTCCGGGTAAGATGGAGCCCGTCTCGTTGTACCTCGCCAAGATCTTGCTCACGCAGCCGTGCGAGACTCTGAGTTGCCGGCTGATGTCGCACGGTCTGATCCCGAGCTGAGCCAGCTCCACTATTCTCAGGCGTATGGCGTTGGGCAGGGGTCGCCCATTGACGAACACGCCGCCTAACTGGTTCACCTCTCCATAGTTTTGCTCTGCGGGAGAATAAAAACACGAGTCACATATTTACGCAGCGTGAAGTGAGTATAGGCCTCCACATGCATTTCTGACATGTAAATAAAAATCCCCCCATGTTGTCATCGTAACGTACTCTGCCACACAATGCAATTTCATGACACTTAATTATAAGTATTTATTATTAAGAAGCTTTGTAAATATCAGTTTGCCATCTTGCAATTGACATCCTAAAATTAGGTCAACGTGTAACGCTAGACTGGTAACCTCAACACACGTTGGTACACTATTTGTTTCCCCACGGCCATCCCTGCACAACTGCACAACAAATAAATACAAAACACAACATAAAAAATGGCGATCATGAGGAATTGACTGCAGAGTTCTTCAGAGACAATTTTCATGGGATAATTGGTGGTGTGGTTCCATTTAAGATGTAGAGTTTTAAACAAAGTCTGCTGAACAGAGCTGGAAAAATCCCCCACGATTTAAACTCGCCATACTGTGGTGGAAAACAGTCTTTTATTGCTCATTATCTGAACTTGAAGAATATTTTTCTTTTTAAATACTCAACCAAAACCAAAGCTTATTTCTGTCTCTACGCAGGCGCGGTGAGCGTGGATACGCGTCTATGAGCTCTGTGCCAGTGAAGTACGCCGATGGTTACGCGGGCTTACCCATTTGCCTATATGTTTCAAGGTGCCGGGAAATATAGGCGTCCCTTCGAGTGGCTGAATGCGTCCGCGCGAGAGCAGCGAAGGAAGAGGAACGGGAGGAATGAGACCCAGAAGAGGAAAAATAAATCTCTTAAAATCTCCTCCGAGTGCAGCGCGCCCCCTTCTCTCTCGCTCTCTCCTTTCTCTCTCTCTTTCTCTTTCTTTTTTGTTTGGAAACAAGTGACTTTGCAAGGTACAATGGCAACAAAGCGATCTTGATCCGATAAAAGCAAATTGGAGTTATCCCGGTGAGTCCGGCGTTTGCTGGTATTAATTTGAGATGTCCCACACGTCAATCTTCTCTGTTATACGCCGAGCCTCTGCTTTGGTTTCATTGGTCGCCCTGCGCTGGGAACTCTGTCAGCCAATGCAAACCCTATCCGGTTGGAGCCGTGCAGCCTCCTGGAGTATAGGGGAAGTGGCAGAAAGGGGGAAACGTTTCATCCAACAGGCAACCGGTAAGGACTTGTACATCATACGAGATGTATACAATGGGATGACACCTCCCTGTTTATCAGTGTGTGCCATTGGTGACATGTTTTAATGTGTATCTCAGGGAATGGTATCAATTAGATAAGAATAATATCACCAGTGGGCAGGACTATGATAGCGATTTAATTTAATTGCTTTATTCAGTCAAAACACTTAAAAAACAGTTTTTTCTGCAAAGAGGTTGGACACATTGAGAGTTTAGCCAAGGGGAAAGTTACGCACTATAGCAGGCTGAGTCTATTTGTAAAAGCCAGTGTTGGAGCACCACCACGGGAAGGGGCGCATGTAATCGATACCTCTGTAGATTGCAGCGCTCCCAGACTATGGGATATCCACTGGATGCCAGAGACGTACATTATCACAGCATGTTTATGGAGTTTCCTGTGCAAGTTTAGAAGGTATCGTTTATACGCTCGCAAAACGTTACTTGTAAAAGTTAACAGTCGACCCAATGGTAACAAGGTGCAGTGTCCTCATCCCCCCATGACCACCACCACCTCCTCCACCCCTCTTCTCTCTGTGTCCTGGCCCCGCTTCAGCATCCAGACCGGGGAGCAGGACACATGGAAAGCATCATGTTGGGTCAGAGGAGAAGACTGCCTTAAAACGAGATCAAGTGATGGAAACGTGTCCTCTTATATCGTGGACGATTGCATATCAATTTATTTCAAATTTCTCAGTGTTGCATGCTGTGTCTGCATATTGCATGTTGCATGTTACACGATGCATGCTGCATGCTGCATGCTGCAGGGTGCATGCGGTTGCACATCATGAGGGAACTTCATCTGCTGCTGCTGAGTGTAAATTATTGTTTTAATAAGTAGGATTTAAGGTCTTATTCTACATGTGTCATGCGGTCTCTCACTCACTACACTACCTCCCCCCTCTCTCTCTCTCTCTCTCTCTCTCTCTCTCTCTCTCTCTCTCTCTCTCTCTCTCTCTCGCTCTCCTCCAGTGCTTGGCTGGCAGGACTCCCCTCCTCTGGACAAAGAAGGAATTGCATGGTTTCACAGCACAGTTTTACTTCAATAACATGTTCACGGTTTTCGGGGGTAGGTAAACATTTCTTTAAAGTTTAAATAGTAATTAACGAACTTTTAATTCCATTTTTAATTTTTATATGAATACCAACATGAGACGGTGCGTGTGGATTTGCCACACAATTGTGTTTTGTACACCGTTTTGCTTTGCTTTCTTTGCTTTTGTAATCTATGCATTGTATCAGCGGAACTATTTTTTTAAATATATATATCTATAATGTAAGTATATTTGCCGAAAGTTGGTTGGGTCTGTTGTTGATAATGAAATTGTCTTAAGAATTATAAGAATACATACAAAAATGAATGTGAGGGAATTACAATTTCCATTAGTTTTCGTTTATTCTTTTATTCACCTTCAAGCGTGTACAATTCGATTGAAATTTAAAGTTTTTATTTCTGAATGTTCGATGAGTTAAAGAATATATAAAGCCCCAAAATATGCGCTGCAGCAGATGCGTTTTTTCTACGGTGTAAATGTGTGAGATAAACAGCAGAGCACTTAGCTTATTCATCCAAATTATGTTCTCTAAAATGGGCTTTAATACATCTTGAAGTTTAAAGGTATACAGGTATATATTTATTGAAGTACACAATGGAAACCATAATGCACGTGAACGCTACATCCGTTGGTGCAGCTATGCTCAGGTGGGCTTTGCAACCGTCGGTTGGTCCTGTGTGACCAAACAAAAACAACCTTGAACGGCTCCCCTCATTTTCAAAGTGTAATCACACAATATATGCCCTCATAAACCCTGCAGCATAAACACAGGCTCCAAATGCGCAGTCCTTAATATTCTATTTTAAATGCAATGGATGAATTATTATATACACGCCATGTACTGACTTACTGTACAGTGTTCTCTGTACACTAAACACAGGGTTAAGATTAAGGTGTATATTTAGGCTGAGAGTGCACATTAAATAAGAGTTATACGGTAATAGCAATTCGTACATGTATCTTTATAATAATGTCGGTTTTGTCTCATTATGATCATCAACAATAAATAAGTCCACATCTTTCAATTGTCTCAGAGGTGAGATCAAAGCGTTATATGTACTGTCAATGAACTTTTTCCTTTTATTTTAATGGTAATAATTGAGTCTGTGTCCCCAAATTGATAAATTTTCATTAATTGATTATATGTAACATTTTAATATGTGTTGTGCAAGCACAGCTATTATTGAATCTATTCTTGAATAGTTAATTAATGTAAGCCGCTGTTGATCCCGTTCGAGTCGGTTTCACCCTGCATATCTTCAAATAGATATGATTATTGTTTCTTTCAAAACTGTTTTAATGATATTTTGCATTGTTCGTTCAGTCCAGATCGATTATAACGAACAGCTCACAATCAGACGCCCCGGTCTTCAAAGTGTGACATTTCCCTCCAGAATGATCGCTTTCAGATCAGACACACGTGAAGTCATCCGACCGACACCCGACGCCGGCGAGGCGCGGCGACCTCCGTCGGTAAACACTGGTGTTGGTTTTAAGTGTCGTCGAGGATTCACTTCCTCGAGTGGGCTTTGTCTCCAGAGTTCTGAGGCCAACTCCGAATTGGATTCGCCATTGTCTTAAAGGGGCCGATAGTCTGCGCGCGCGCTTGTGTGTGCGTGCGTGTGTGCGTGCGTGCGTGTGTGTGTGTGTGTATGAGTCTGGAGATATTGTGACATTTTTTTGGTAATCTTTTTGTAATGGTAAAATATCTGAATATTCCTGTGTGTATATGTGTGTATAAGTGTGTATAGGTGCGTGTATATGTGTGTGTACGGTGTAGGTTTAAGTTTCTGTGTGTGTGTGTACATGTTTATCTGTTTGTGTATGTGTGCGTACGTGTGTTTATGTGTGCCGTGTGTGTGGAAACAAAGCTGTGATGCATCAAAGTTTAAACTTACTGGTGTTCATTATTTTGGAAATAGCTTCTCTCATAAACAACAATGTACACATTGACGCATCTTTCCAACTACAGGAGAATGTATCTTTTCCCCCGACTGGATGAACCATAGTGTACCATTGGTTGTGCCCATGTTTTTGATTTAGTGTTTGTGCGTTCAGTGATCTCAGAGATCTCAGTGGGGGAAGAGAGTCCCGACTGTGACAGCACAACAGCCAACAGGAGGCTAATAGTGTGAATCAGTGTGTGTTGCGGCTTAAGTTCCATGAGGATCCAAAACAGAGCAAATAGACACAAGCATAACGCACCACGCATACTATGTCTTTGCCATAGGCTGCTCCATGGTGCTCAAACATACAGGCATTCTGGAGCTATCCAGACACTCACCTGTTTGTAATATTGCTGTATTGTTAAAACCAATACATTAAACTTAGAGTCTAAAAGCTTATAATCCCTTGTTGCTCATTATTAGGAAGCACTGGGGAATCAATGTTTACCCTGTTGGAGGCCAACCAAGTCCAACCTGTAAAGAAACACATAGATTCCTCGGTCAAGTATAGCCCCACTTCTCTACACAAAAACAACACACACACGCACACACACACAAAAAAAGAAGCGTTTGTCCGCTCCTATCTGATCCAGCGGTGGTGATGTGTAGTTTCTTTGTGCTCCTGCTGCCGGGGTTCTGGTGAGAGGAGGCTTGGAAGGCAGCGGGCTCAGCTCTTTTATAGCCACAGGACCCACTCGGAGCCACAGAACACGCCTAATGAGGGCGTGCAGCAGTGCCATGTGCGACATGCCAGCTTTTACCAGGCCGGGTAATTGCTTGTGACCTTCACTAAACACGTCTCATGTGTCTCCATGTTCTGAGCGTACTTCTAATTGTTGCATTGAGGGAGATGCCTGAGGATCATAGGTTCACTCTGACTGTTTTGTGGGGAGAAGCAGACATGTCCCCTGTTTATACTTTAGGGAGGCGAGTGGGGGTGAAAGTTACTTTTTTTGTGTGTGTGCAAAGAAAGTTAGTCGTGCACCCTTTCTTTACTTCGACGTGCAGCTATCACATTTCAAAGATAGTATATAATGGCTCAGTATACTATCAGACATGCTGGTATTTACTTATTAGACCACCTCACAAAAATTACTTCATCAGCAATGGGTTGTTTCAGTTTTAATTCCATACCGCTGGCCGTCCTTGGGAATCCGTGAGAACTTTGTTGTGTGTTGAGGAACAAATCTGGTTTTCATTTAAAGTGGAAACATATTAGAAACACACAAAGGACTTGTTTCCATCTGTTGACCAAATAATTTCATCATAAAATATGAACAGACTATAGAGTGATGATCTCCAATTTGAACTTGTGAATGTAAGTAGTATTCACACATGCCTGCATCATCTAAGAATTTAACCTGAAGCCTCATTCAAAACAAACAAAAAAATATGAAACATAAGCTTTGAATGTGAGATAACATTTCTTCCAATGCGGTTAGCAATGTGTTCTTCAAAAAGGTGACACCTAAAATTGGAAACTGGAATTATTTTATTATTTGTCCCAGATTGATTTTAATGTTTGAACAATTTGACACAAAAAATCTAACACACGGTAAAAAAGAAACAGGAACCAAAGCACACAATGAACATTTATTGAGCACCATGAGCATCCATTCCAAGTGCAGAGTACAAGCACGTGTGAGAATGTGTGAAGTGAGCTCATCATGTAAGCCTTCACTACAGCAGCCGGTTCTCCTGGAACATTTGTTTCTAATGCCGGCAGCGGTCTGTGCCACTGAACCAAGAGGCTGCACTTATCATGATGCACTTCATTAAGACAGAAGTATGACTTCTAAAAAAGAAGCTGTGACCATAAATTCAGGATGACGGCGATCTGTTCTGGAAGTGGAGAAGATAACTAACTCTGATGTATTAGTGATAAGGACACTTATGCTCAGCCTCTGCTATCAGACGAAGGCAGCGTGGTGATGAAGGCTCAAGGTGTGACCCCTTTATCAGGCGTGGCTTTAATTCACCATCACAATCTAGATCAAGATGGAGGGAACAAAACGCAGTGCGTGTTGAATTGAAAAATTATGTTATATTATTTCCGATGTATAAAAAAAGGAAGTATGAAACGTGCCGATTTATATTGTCCGATTTGTAGAATCGTGACGAATAATAACTTTTCTCTGTCTTCTGCTCTTTTTCGAGTCTACATTTGCACAGCTTATCAATAGTGTTTACTTGACAGAACTGTTCAGTGTCAAGTGATGATGAATTGCTGCCTTCTCATAGAGGAAGGTTATGATGCTCTGTACCTTCTACATGAGCTGTGCTCGGATAAAAAGCTGAACTTAGTGATATAGTGCCCTGATACTTGGAAGAGTGTGGTCCTCCGTAGTGCTGCGTCATGACATCATGAGTATGTCTGTGGCCAGAGCCACAAAGCCAGTAAATATGTTCTTATTGCTGTGAATTTATATACAACATGAAATTCTAAATAAGAAGTAAAGATAGTGATCAAAGGAGCGCTCAGTGGTCAAGAAGGTTGTGAATACATTCCTGTCTGGGCATGGGTCAGTTAAATGTAGCTCAAGCAAAAGTTCAGACCCTCTTTACACTCTGGGTGATTCATGAGCAGTCTCTTCTCTTGCAGTGAGGACTCCATCAGCTGATTGGGGGTGTGCACGATGAATGAACCAATCGGAGGCAGCACAGTTCTGTAAGCCAATCACAGCGTTGTTGGCAATCTTTTAAATATGTTCTCCTCTCTGCTGCTGTCTGTCAGTTGTCGTTGCAGCTCAAACCGATAAGACCCTCCTCCATGGGGGGGTCTCTACACCAGGTTTATCCTTATTCTGCATGGAGTCCAATCGCCAAAGACGTTGCACTATTTCAATATGCAATTGTAATAAATGATTGTTCAACTCTAAATACCCGTCTCTCCTGATTGAGGACATCAACAGGGACTGAATCACATGAACTTAATAAAATAATTTTAAAAAACATCCTTTTAATTGGGTTTACTTTTTGATCGGGCTGCTTAACTGCGGTTTTGTTCCTGCATCGTTAATACACATATAGTGTATCCAGTCTGTTCAGCCAGATATCTGGGCATTATTACATGCACCTCCTCATACTCACACACTTATTTGTTATTTGGAGCTTCGCTGGGCTGGATCTGTTGTCAATTAAGTGAGGGAACCTTAATTACTTGTGAAGCACTCGGAGACTCCATCCTCGGCCGCTGCTGCTGCTTCATGCCTGCCCTATTTGGAAATCAGCCAAGGGAGTCAAAGAAACAATGAGTCACATGTGAAATTTGACATCCACCTTTTTATTTTCAGTTCCCAATTCGTCTGTAATGTTTATGATTAACCTTTGACTTTTTTGCTTTTATACTTTCCCTTTATCTCTCTTGCTTATAGCTTTAAATTAGTTACATATAGATAAAGCTCATGACACCTGAAAGGACAATAAGCAGTGATTCCTCAAATGACATTCTCTGAACCGTAAATCCTTTCGTGTGTCGTGGATTGCGGCGTTGGTGTAATTCTCGGCTCCTCAGCTTAAGAATGCCAGATCTGTAATGGACGAGCTTGCAGAGGGGACATTCAAGGCCTTCCATCGGAGGCAGTGTGATATCGTTTTCCGCCAACCCAGATATCAAGGCCTCGGATGGGCCTTGTCTATGTCACGGATAGGGGTACTGTATGTTTTCTGACAGTCGCTCCTTTTAAGATTAATGGGCTTATGAAAACCGTGTGTCTTCTTCCAAAAGCTGAGCACGATATCAGTCAATGTGGCCGGCATAATCGTGCTGCTCTGACAAAGAAATCCCAAAGACAGATTGAATATTGTCACAACATGGGAGCATCTGTGTGTGTGTGTTGTGTGTGTGTGTGTGTGTGTGTGTGTGTGTGTGTGTGTGTGTGTGTGTGTGTGTGTGTGTGTGTGTGTGCGCGCGCGCAGGCCGAGGGGGCTGGTAGCCATACTGGATTTAATTTCTTACTTCTGGGACTACACACATGCCAACACACTAATGCGATGCTGCTTTTACACAAAGACTTTTATATTTATGATGCAGCAAATTAGACTGCATTTCACAAAAGCTCAAATCTAAGTCTATGCATTAACCAATAAAGCATAAAACCACATGATCTATGTCAGCTCTTCTTCTGAAATATGTAATGGAGTAGGGATCTCTCCTCGTGCTCTATCAGTGCACTGACCTCGCTGAACCACTGCCAGATGCTCATAAATACATTCCCTTATTTATACCCTAGTGTGGATGCCAGTTGAGCCAGGAAGTGGGTTTGTTTTGGGTGTTCTCAGTATATTCCAGCCAGAGCCACGCTTTCACTTCTCTCTTTAGAGAGCTGTGCCGGCTTCCTGAAATGCATATATGTATTCCTGCTTGCGGTCGTCCGTCACGGTGGTGATCTGTTGAAAGCAGCATAACTCGAGTCCAGTGTCAGTATAATGGCGACTTGTTTGTCCCGACGCCCCCCTGGATTCATCAACTGGACGCCTCTCCTCCGTGGATTGTCGTGCCGGTTCCAGAATCGAGAATGTAAACGTGAAAACCGACTCGAGGCCCCGGCTACGTGAGCAGCTGCGCCTGCGTCGGCCAATGTCAGAAACTCAACCCACATGATCACTTGTCTGGTCACATCTGGACACATTGCCTCTCCGACTTTCAAAGTACGCGCGTGTGTTTTTCAGTTCGCAAGATATTTTCGGAATTCACTGTGTCGCTCATCGGCTCTCCATATTTAGAAAGACGATGCATGAAAAGCTAATTATGTATTAGCATTAACGAATTGACCCTGTCGGGTACAAATCAGGCTTACGGCGTGAGCTGAGGATCAACCTGCAGCCAAGGAATGGGGGACCGAAGCTCACTCATGCTGGTGGTGAAATATCTGACATGTTTGCACTGAGTAGGGACAGACAGGCAACCAAGCCTGGACTTGCTGGCCCAAGAAAGAGCCCCTCATAGCCACCCCCCCCCCCCCACACACACACACACACACATTTTAGCAGGCCCCTTCCTTCCTGAATGCACGGCCGAACCTCGCGCCCAGTCGCTGGGTTTACATTCATGAACAAGTGTGTGAAAATATGTAATATGTGTGTAAATGGACTTTTACTGACTGTTGTTTGTTGTTGACGTTCGTACCGTGACTGTAAATGTAGAAGGAAGTCGGTCTGTGTGAACAGAATAGAAACCAGCTGGCAGAAAAGGCATTGTGTGTACAGCCGAGAGATGAAAGCAGTGGGAGTGGACGAGCACGGTGAACTGGGATCAAATTAAAAGCACATGCCGATAATGTACTGTATATGTGTGATACCACTGAGAGACTGGACTGGAAGTAAAGTAGGAACTATTTAAATTCATAATGTTCAGCCTGTTTCGTTGTGTGTGTGATTTCCGTGCATGCGGCCCAGCAACTGTCTGCTCTTTGCAGGGGTGGAAGAAATATTCAGTATATAAAAAAATACTTCCAATTACAGCTAAATGTACTGAAAGCTATCAAAGTCAACATACTTGTGACTGTTATATTATTAAATATCAATGCATCGATAGGTAGAATAATTCCCGTTGCAGCAGGTCAAGGTCCAGCTGGTTTATACAGCTCGGTGTAGTCCGTGTGGTTCCCAACATAAGGGTTGGGCCCCTCTAAAGGGTCAGAGGATGCAGCTGAGGGGTTGTGAGGTGATCAAGGTATGAAGAACAAAGATACACAAACCCCTTCTAATATTTACTTTGCTTCTTGATATATTGGAAAGTTTAGTGTCTTTGGTCATCCTGTTGGAACCACATGTAAAGTTTAGTGTAGAAATCATTATCTTTCAGAACTGCAAACAATTCCAGACAAAAAGGATGGACACCACCGGTAAATCTTCAACAATGTGTATTTATTTGACTCTAAATCTGAAAAATAACTGTAGCTGGTATATAGTTTAGAAGAAAATGAAAATACTGATTTACTTCCCACGGCTAGCCATTGAAGGATAAGGTCCGTTCTTCATATGGATCTATTGAAAAGTAGGAATTTATCAATGTGTTCTCTTAGTTCCTTGTATGCTGTGTTTGTGGTGTCTCCATTGTTGTTTGGACGTTTTATCTGTGTTTATTTATTATCACCAAAAAAGTTGTTATTATAAAGAATATAACAAGTATTTTCAGTTTTTATTCAACTTGATGCTTTTTTTCTCAACTAATCCGTGAATCATTTACTCTATAAAATGTTAGAAAGACTCATTACAAAGTCAAAGTTGTGTCTTCAAATCGTTGTTTTGTCCTTCGACCAAGACACAAATAAGTTAAATTGACGGTGATATTAAACAGAGAAAAGCAGCAGACACACTCATGTGATGTGCCAATATATACAAATGCTCTGTCAATCAACTTAAGGAACTCCCGTGATTGAATTTCTGACTGGATCCGTCATTGAGGGACACACAATCAGTTTGTTAATATAAACACCCGTGTATTTTTTGGCTTCTGTTCAGTTGACGCCTCATATAAAATTATTAAACAATACCAGAGAACATTTTTAAGCAGCACTGCTATTATCTGTTGTGAAAATTACAAATGAGATCACGGGACATGTCAGATTCTGTTACAATGAGTTGCAATGATGACGGCGAAGGTGCTGGAGCCCACATATGACGATGTTATGTGTTGTAAGAGCTTGGGCAATGTGAAACGGCAAACTACGATTGCTCAATGTCAGTCGTGATGTAACCGTATTTGATTTGTGTACGGCCACATTAAAGCTAATTATGGGCTTGGTCAAAGGTCCCAGTCAATTTCGTAGAAGTCTTGCCGTGTTGTGAGATGTCAAGGAGAGCTTTCCTCCATCCGGGGTAATTAGAGGGCTTCCACGGCCGAAATGTACAACATGCGGAAATTATTCTCCCACAATTTGTTCCGACTGACGAAGACAATTTGTCCAAGATGATGAATTAAGTGTGATTCTTTACTGTTTAGTGTTATGCTAAGGATTGGGTAATCACAGAAGATTTGTCAATGGAAAGTCTGAAGGGTTGGAAACTTGTTGTCAACAACTGTGTTGATAAATCAAAGCATCCCATGCTCTAATTCATGGTACAATTATCTCGGAGAAGTGAGCCCATATGCTGCAGACCACAACCTGTTGCCACATATCCAAACCATCGACGGAGAGGGAACTCTGGGCTCAAGTGTTTCCTCCTTGAGGCAAACGTGTCCCAGACCTCCAGTCCGAGGCAGAAAACAATTACGACATCAAATAGAAAGAGTGCGGCACATTTCCCAGGATCAGAGGGCTGAGTCGTTCCTTGGCAGCGAACAGCGATGCTGGCTGAGCGCCTCCTTCACTCAAAGACGTGGCGAGGATTTGCTGGTGACAGTGAACAGGAGACTCACGGATAAGAGGATGAAGCCGTGTTGTGGACTGGTCGGGTATTCCTGATCTTCATCATTGGAATGATACCGCCAGCTATCCTGACGATGATATGTGCAATCTGTCATCCCTGGTGTTTGTAAATTAAACAATTAAGTGGAGTTGATTTATTTATTTTGGAAATATGGGATCTCAAATTATTTTTAGTGGAAGAACACCACAGTAGAGTGTATAGTAGCCAACGTTGTTCAAACAGAAGTGTATCAGGTTTCTTTGCAGCCGTGGATTCGTATTCTGTTCTCTTTGCAAGACGGTGCGTGTGTCCGTGTGTGTGTGTGTGTGTGTGTGTGTGTGTGTGTGTGTGTGTGTG
This sequence comes from Liparis tanakae, assembly GCA_036178185.1. Lineage (NCBI taxonomy): Eukaryota > Metazoa > Chordata > Actinopteri > Perciformes > Liparidae > Liparis > Liparis tanakae. The sequence goes on from CM070093.1 coordinate 11,431,563, forward strand.
TGTGTGTGTTAGGGAATAACTCAAAATAGAACGTTCATCGTAATAGAAGAACATGTCACTCAATGCAACATGATGACTCAATGATTTGTCTTTGAGTGCACAGAATAATATGTTATATCAGGCTTTGTGTATACAGACAATACTTGTTATCAGGTAATTGTTGGTTTTGGACTTCTTTTTTAATATTATGTAAGAACAATACTAGACACTTGATTTCCCCTTTGAAGTAGTTAAGTAGCAGGGTAGACATTCAAGGCCCTATGCGCCAGGATGGAGTAGAATCTTAGCTAAGTGACAAATAAAAGGAGAAAAAAACAACACAATGTGTTCTTGTTCTTTCCCCTTATTTGGTGCTTAAAGGATGCTGGAGGACAGTGGTGTATAACCGATGACGTGCAGCATTAGAAATGTCCCAAAGGTGTTCAGTTGAGTGAACATCTGTGAGTGCAAAGGGCACAGCATCAAAGCAGGGTCTGTGCATCTGCATCTGTTATGTTCCGTCACTCATCATTTCCTCAGGCTTTTCCTTTTCCTTTTAATATAAACTATCTAGCACCTATCATTCTACAAAAGATCACATATGAATCCCTAAAATTATTTTTTATACTACCCAGAAGCTAAACCTTTTAATCTAGGACCGTTACACACATTTACACTGACACACAGGTTGCAGCCAGGCGTCTCTCCATGGCTGAAAATACAGATTCCCATTCACAGATGCACCATCCTGACTTTAGGAGCACACACTATCCTCGTTCATCCCCTGCATCATAACCTTCACACTCCTGCGTGTGGTGTTAGTGCCTCATGGGGAGTTAAGTCGGTGTCAGTGTTTTTTCTTCATCAGAGCTGCGACCTGTCAACAAAGAGGGAAAACCTCTGAAAGTGATACTCACTCTTCAGAGACCAGTTGACTAAACCAAGCGAGACATTATTAGCATTCTGGAGCTAAAATGTTTGCGTTAGAGCTAAAAATGGATTTGTCACTGTCTCCTTGTCTTCAGATGATTCATTCTGAGCCATTCCCTCGTTCTCTTTTCCTGAACTTGAGCCAAGACAAGTGCAAGCAAGTCCCAGAGGACAGGTTTGATGGGCTACTTTTAATGTTTTTTTTCTTTTGACACACATAGACACACACACACACACACACACACACACACACACACCACAGAGAGAAAGGCCTCTGTTGTTTTCCTGCTGAATTAAGGAGGAATGAAAAGATAAATGAATTAAAGAAATTAAAAGTGTTTTACTTTTATTTATTTTAATTTTTTTGTAAAAAAATTGGAAATTTAGGATTTTTAGATGAGAAAGACCAGGTACACACCCTTTTAAACCCGCTGGCCGATGGGTTTCACTGTGCACTGTGAAGGCACCCCGCCCTTAATTCTCTTCAACTTGACAAATTTACAGACATTCCCGTTACTTTTTTCTTCCCCTCATAGCACTCTGGGTCATATCGAGTTCTCCGGGAGAATGCAGATAGCTGCGATTGCATCAACAAGATGGTGCAAAGTGATGACACGTTTGCAGAATCAGCCTGTCTCACGAGGCGTGGGTCACGGGTGACTGCAGCACCTAGTCGCTCGGTCGTGTCATCACCGTTTAGCCTCGTCCAGACTCAGTTTCACGCTTTTCTCTTCGGAAAATGACAAAATGAAGAGTGACGTTTTTGGAGGCAGAGCTGCACTGAAGAGATAATGTCAATTATTGAGTTAAACTTCAACCGATGAAGCCAAAGAAAATGTCATTTTACAGAGCGTTTGAGAAATAAAGGGACTTCTCAAAGAGGACGTCATTGAGTGAGACAATGATCTTCCACGTGAAAGAATGCCCTTATAAGTTATCCACCCGATTTGAAACTAATTATCTGTGTAATTAAGCTCCTGTTCTAGCCAATGGGCCTTCCAATATTAAGAAGGTCATGGTTAGAGTCCTAAAAACCAATGCTTCACATGAGATTTTTCTTCATCTTTAAAGTGTCTCTTTAGCTCCATCCATTTGATAAACTCAACCCCTCAACAGCTGCTGACTATCAGAAAGGCCTTTGTCAAAATATGAACTATCACCAGTCAAACCAAGACTCCTCCTTGTTCATTCGTCATGTTTAAAGTTCCGGAATGGCAGGTGGAGTTCATAGAAAGACAGAAATGGGTTATTTTACAGTAACGCCAGGTCTCCAAATGGTTTGCTATTCCAATTTGAAGAAGCTTTAAAGGTTTACACGTTTGTTATGTTTCTGTCAGTAACCGGGGTCACTGTCCTGATTGTGTATGTCCAGGTGTGTGTGGCTGCAGGTTTAGGAGGTGGCAGAGGGTCAGTAAAAAGTGCTCATCTGTGCTCATCATCTCTTTTAAAACGCCTCTTCTCTCTGAGACACCCCGTTTGGTGACATTAAACATTGCATATATTTCCACTTGTGCACTCATCTACTTTGCTGAACTCATTGAGGTCGCATGCTGCTGATAGTTTGAGTATAAGTCATTCATTACGTTGGCTGTGTACGTCTCCCTCTGTCATGGCTCTGTGGCTCGGTGCGTTACATTCACAAACGTGCAGAGCAATTTGCTATCACTGTACAGAACTTTCCTTCATACTCTGCATTCATATTTTCATATTTTCGTAGTACTTATTGTGATGGTTTTTTTGTAGTAATTATTGTGTTTGTAATATGTTCACTGTATGCACCTTTACACCAGAACAAATTCCAGGTAGGTGTAAAGTTGAAAACCTACTTGGTAATAAACACTATTCTGATTCTGATTCTGATTCTGATTCTGATATAGATGCTGAAGTATTATGAAAGAAAGAAAGAAAGACATAAGGGGGGGGGGGGGGGGGGGGAGAGAGGACTGAGCTTTACCACCAGATTGACCGAATCGAGACCTTGAAATGAACTGCCCCTCTTTTGGGGGAGTTTACATATAAACAACTTCAACATGCAGGTGGAAATACGGGTCCATTAAGAATAAACAAATAGTCCTGGTTGAGAGTTCTGGTCTTTTTTTAAAACAATGGAATTGGTCACACACTTGAAAGTACAAAAAAAACTAGAATCTTTATTCGTGAAAGATCTGATGGGAAAGTGTTTTACCTTTTGGATGATCAGATCAGGCCTCTACAGATTTTTTTCTTCTTGACTTGCTGTAACTGATTGATTGCTCAACATCGGTGACCACGGTCTGCAGAAGCTCATCCAGGTCATCCAAGTGTTGTCCATTTGTTTGCTGTTCATTAGTATCATAAACCCAACCTCACATTCCTACATGTCTGCTCTACCTGGTGCAAACACGCCACCGTCTGTGTGGAAGTGGAAGTGGCTCACTCATCTTCCACTTGAAAGAAACTGATTTTAATTCATCCTAATGCTAAATCGTTGTCTTTGACTCTACAGATTATTACACACTTTGAGCTTTAAAGGAATACATTTGTGAATAAATATATTATTTCTGTCTTTTCTCCAGTCACATCTTTAAGTATGCATGTATCTCAGAGGGGTTGGGTTTCAGATGTTATGATATAGAGGTAAAGAAATTAAGAAATATTCATTTGTGTGGGCTATTTAAACAATGTATTGCTGTTTAAATTCAGAGCAAAGAAGTTGAGCAGTATCTGTCGAGGTTCATCTCAAATTACACACAACCTTTCAGCGTATCATCCAATAGATGGCAGCATAGGCTCATAGAACAGCATGTGCATTTGTTCTGGAAACAGGGATCTTCTTCAACACTTCTTTCTCTTTTTTTTCTTTCTCATATGATTCAACTAATTTTAAATAAATTATACTGGTCCTTTAGTGGTTGTGTAATTCTCTCAAAACTACAATTAAAAAAGTGTTGTGATTACCCCAAGCCATGAACATGACGTGGAGAGGTGGACTCAGTCCGTGAGTTGCCAGAGGGTGGCAGTCTTCCCCCATCGTTTCCATCCTTTACACCTTTATCACAATCTCTTTATGGGATGAGGAAGGAGACAACAATGACTCAAAACAGCAAGCATCTTCTCTCAATAGTCTACCACTTTCATGATTTTATTATTGAATCTGTCCATTATTTCTTTAATTTGGATATAGTGTGTGTTAATTATTGATAGTGTTTTGTTAGTGTGGTGTTAATGTGTTAGTTTGTGTGATCATACATATTATTCTGTTGATCTGAACAATTCCTCAGGTCTTTTTATTCAACATTTGGGTTCAACTCCTTTTTTACAATTTCGGTATCTAGTTGTCACAAAGATGGTTCACAGAGCCAAGGTCCGTTTCTGATTAGAATACGATTCAAGTGATGAGAAATATGACCCCACATTGTCATTGTTAATCACTTCACCTCCTTTCATGAAAGATATCTGAGATGCCGGACAAAACGCTGCAGAGACCACACATTTAGCTGAGTTCAGGGTATGTAATATCTCCATTACGACTGTCTGCACGGAGTTGCGCTGAGAAGTTGAAAAAGACACCTCTGATTGATGTGGCACTGTATGAAAAAAAAGAAATATTGACAGCAAAGCCAACATTTCTCATCGGGTTCAGCAGTGTCAGCTTCCTTTTCTCTCCATCCTTCATCCGCTCAACCCTGTCCCCTCCACGATGAAAGTCGAACAAATCTGCTGACATTGATCCTGTCTCCTCGGCTGGCCTAATTTCATTTCAGCCTCAGAAAGACGGCTATCTACCAAGATCTTGACAGACAATTGTATTTACTATTTTCTTTTCACAAGCCAATAAAGGGGGAGCAGTTATTGCATCAGATTATATGAAAAAACGTTTAATGATTCCAATTTATAACTCTAGACTGAATAATGATACAGTTAAGAGCTGACAGGCCGTGATGAATGAAGGCTCATATAAAACATATTTAGTGTGAAGAATGGCTGGAGATGAATTGCACAGTGATACAAACTCATGATAAAGAACAGTAAGAGCCACTAGAAGACTTAATAATGTGCTATTCATTTTGAAGTGATTTTGCTGGTTAATAAAAGAGCACAAATTAAAAATATATTTATTGTAGAAAGACGTCTGGGAATATTGCCCCCCCATGTCTCCAGACACCCACCCTCACCCAATCTAATCGCTCCCCATCTCTTTAGATTGAACCTATCAAATCCTCAGTTTCCCTCTCCATCACTGCTGTCTCTCGGTGCTTTTCGCTCTCTATAACGTGCTTGATTTAGTGCACGTACATGAGTCCTTCCACAGCATATATTAGCTCATTCTGAAGGGACCGGCAGCATCGTTCACGCTGCTGTTGGGACTCGGCTGCTGAATTTAAACCCATAACACGCTGACAGCTACAGCGAAGCTAAAAGGAAAACAGCTACTTTATGTATCAGTCAAGCTCATTGTGCAAGAAGTCATTGATTTTGCAAATGTAAATGGTCGATACCTGCTTCCTTGAATCGCAGCAGTGAGAACACACAGGGTATACATACTGGGTAATTCAAAGGGGAAGGACTAATGTGCATTCTTTGTTGCTGAATGTGATGAAAAGCCATGGTCAAGTGGTGGACTCTTTAAAAATATGGTCAAGGACTTGAGTCTATATGCTTTTACTGGACCAGATAATATGTAATATCTGTAAGGGTCTTTTCACTGAGATATTTTAATGTCTGCCACGATGTCTATGGCTCATCACTTCGAGGCGACCAGTGCTCATCCAGAAAAGGGTTCATCAACTGTTTTGTGTTATTGCAATGGAAAAAGAAGGTTGTATTCTTCCCTTTTATGTGTTATGTGAAGCACTGTACATGTGATATATCCAGAGGATTAAAGGCAATGCATTGGTACAAAGAATCCACAATTTCATACCTGCAGCCAACAGCGGCTGCCTCCACCCTCAGGTGGTTATGATATGTATACAGACCATCACGGACTACTTGTCGCCTCTTTGTCGCGCGGATTGATGCACGCGGAGAGCAAGGGCAACAACCTCGCCCCGTCCATAACACATAAATTTGAATAATAAAAGTGCAGAGCTAATGAGAAAATGTAAATGAGACTAAAGACAGGCAGACACAAGCCTTCATTTCATGAACAAGAAATGAGGAGCGACATAAATTATCCCAGGATCATGTTCGCGGTGACACCTGAGAGACAAATGAAGTAGGCGGCCATTGTTTTTCCCTCAATGCGGATGTGGCGCGGGGGCAGAGGAAGCACCTCAGAATAGGTGACCCTGCCCAGCTCTGGACCTCCAGAAGGAGAGCCGGATCAAACAGAGGGGTTGAGCGGTCTGCTGCACTCCCTTTGACACCGACACAGATCGACACGGACCACGCACTCACACATGAATGTTGCATAAAGTACCATTTAGAATAATACAAACGGTTGTGGCATATGTTTCATTCATATAAGCTTCGGTAGCATATTCGTAGGAGGCTGTGGGTTGCAAGGTGTCACTAATGTATGACAGATGATGGTTATTTTTGTTCATAAAATCACCATTTCTGTTCAAAATCACAGAAGAAGTGATTTGATATACAATAAAGTGTTAAATGTGATCAACCCAGGATGGCATGATCTAATGGATTGTCATGAAATGTGATACATCTTCGCGTGAGGATGAATCCCTGTGACTATAATGATGTTTTTCTGTTCCTCTACCAGCAGGTGTTCACTTATCCTGTGATGTATCTCAACATCTCCAGGATTCACTGGCACAAACGTTCGTCAAAATCAGGTCAGCATTTTAAAGTCGCTCGATAGTTTTGTTTAAGACCAAATACCTGCTGAACTAATACCATCCCCCTCCGCCTCAGCTGCATGTGTACAAGGTACATCCCAATGTGTCTGCACTGTGAACGGATCAGAACCAAACACCATTGATGATGATGTGTCTGCAGACAGTTTAGAAAGGAGCCGACAATAGGGGAAGGTGATTGGCTCGGTCCATCCAGCATCGTAGTACCTAATTTGCCAAAAGATAATTCACTCGACAGTACAGTCGGATAAGGGAAAGAGAGCGGAAGGAAGTGAGTAATAAAGACAGCAAAACATACCAGGCCCAGGCCTATAAAAACTAAGCTTCTTCCTCTCAACAGCCCCTCCTTGAGATGCAGATCATCCGTGATCACCTAGTAGTTCCGGACACAGGGCGGGCTAAGCTCTGGTCGACCTCTCAGAGACAGCCTAGCAACACCCTGTGCCCTTATCCCTCTGGACACCCACACACTGCCTCTCTCTTCTCCACCACCTCCCCCAGGCCTCCCACCCAGACCCTCAGTCCTTGCATGAGACCCCAGGCCAACGGTGAACAAGGGGCTCCTGAATGGGCCCTGGACTGGCCTTTGTCTGGCCCTACTGCAGAGTCCCTTTATTTACACAGTCTTTAACGCTGTATGTTTTCTTGTCTCTTAATTGCATTGGCCTTTGCTGCCCCTTGGTCAATCAATACCATCTCCCCAATGACATCAGCAACTCTATTCAGCGAGGCCTGTCCAGGTGATGTGTGTTTCGTGGGAGAGCTGGTGTGGGAACGAGCCTTGTAAATAGACCCACTGTCCTCTTTCTCTTTCCTTCCATTACTGACCCTGTATATATATATATATATATATATATATATATATATATATATATATATATATATATATATATATATTTATAGATATAGATATAGATATATATATATATGTGTGTATATATATAATGTATATACTGTCGATATATATATATATATATATATATATATATACGAGAGACATACATACGAGAGACATACATGCAGCATGAGATATCTGTTTGCTATACTGTCTATTTATGTGGGTTTCTATCCTCGCTGGCTTTGTTAATTCCCAATTGATGCCCTCATCATGCAGACATGTCCCATGCGTAAGAGGGTGTGTCTTCTTCAGCTGCAGGCCCAGCACTCTGGAGTCCATAGGTGAGCTCACTGCATGATAAGTCCAGCTGATGAGACAATCAGTGCCATCAAAACAATTTTGCCGACCCTTGACTCTGGAGAGAGAGAGGGAGTTGACATGCCTTTACCAATCCTGAGTGTGTGTGACCAAGCACATTAATCATAAGAGGTCTAACCCTCTCTTGTGTCCAATTCGCCGATGATTCTCTCGAGCAGCACCATGGCAATGTTTAGACAGAGGCGGACATAATTGGCTTTTTGTGTACTTTAATAAGGAGACATCCGAGTGTTCAGACGACCACACAACTACCGTACAGTGATATTATCCCCTTCATTCCGTGTAATTAAAACATAAATAATTAAATGCCTCTAACTAACTGGTATGCAAATTTGAAGAACACAGGGATTTTGTATTTCTTTTTTTGTGCCAAATGGGAACCATTTAATGCTGACCTTTGGAAATTTTATTTGGAATGCAATGTGATGGTGCTGTTTAATTTGAAGAGGTGCTTATCTCAAAGTCAACATCTTACTTCTGTTTTCCTGATGCACACTCAGTCACCATATATTAGGCAGTAGCCTGGCAACCACAAGAGTAGAGCCGTACCAAATGGACATGTTTGCAGTACGACAGGCCCGGTGTGCTCCTCACCGCTGACCCCGCCTGCCATTTTGTTTCTGTCCTGCGAAGGTCTCAGTCATGAATGTTACCTTGTCTCAGCAGGTGTGCCTGGATGGAGGGCTCTGCCGCACGGAGGGGGTCACCAACCCCACAGTGTTTGCCCCCATTTATTTGACTAATGGGCCATTAGGACGGCTGGATATCCAATGTTAAAGTAGCTGTATGTGTCTCCTACATAAAAGACATAATTACCTGAGAGAGGGAGGATGTGTTGTTGGTGCACACTTTTCCTCAGCCGGCTCGAGAGCCCAGAGTGAGCACACACTCCTGCCATTAGGTGGCGACAGAGAAAGGCGTGCGGGGTGAAGGCCACAGCTTACACACACGCCTTACCTCAGATTGAGTCATTAAGTACAATGTCTAAAAAGGACATTCAGTTGAAACTCTGAGATTTTAGCAAATCACATATTGTGGAGTGGATGTCCACATTGGTGTGGAGTTCAGACACCAGCTTGTCCGTTTTTAGTCAGGAGGCACTTGTTCATGTTTTAATTCAAATGAATTTAAATGTCCGACAGACCATTCATGGAGAGTGAAGGTTATCCCCAAACTACAGTATGTATCTTTGAAATTACTTTTAGTCCATTGCTGTTCTCGTTTAATTGCATATAGTATCATGGTGAACAGGGAGTGTGCAATGTTTAAACCTTTGGCTTGGTGAAAGATGGAGTTGTCCTTTTTGTTTGGCACTGGGTCTCCTTCTTGCCTTTTATATTTCCAGTTCAAGAGAGACTTGCCATGCAGTCAATGGATATCTGGATTGGAAATTTGAAGTGGTATTTATATGAACCAAAAAGATTGCCAATTAAGGATGAGCTCTTTATCATATTTGCCCTTGGGGTTTTTAGTCCTCAATTATTATCACCTTATAAAAGCATCCTTTTAGCGCAAAGAATGGAAGCCCATTTTTGTGACCTCCTCTAATGCATTTCCATCCATCTTCGGCTGCCTCAAAAAAAGTTTTCACCTCCCCACAAAACATGTTAATTGCCATCGTGGGCCGGGAATAAAGAAAATATCTACACATTAATTATACAAAATATGTTGGAAACCCATCTGTAGACAGCTATTGAAATTACTAAATTGTGTTTCCTCCTTTTCGTCTTTCATTTTGGACACATTGTTCGTCAAAAGGCTTCAAAAATGTGCAGATGGGTAATCCTTGTGTCTGCAAGGAGCAGGCTGGTTCAAGGTGAATGTTTCATGCCCCTAAGCCCTTCTGTTTCTCTCCATTGTGCTGTTTAGGTTACATATCCTGATGGGATCTTCACTGTACTCCAATAGGGACTTTCCTCGATCAAATGCAGACACACGCACACTCCACTATGTACAACTACACTAACACCCACTCACAACCAAATTGGCCTTCACCGTATAATGACCATTGTCATTATTAATGTAATTGCCATTCGTAGTGAAGAAAATGCATTCCTGCTCCCCATAGAGGAACCAACAGTTATGCGAACATTTTAACCTCTTAACTTCAAAGACTGTCATCAGAAGAAATCCTTAACCTCTGCAGTTGTACGAGGCTAAGTAGTTGAGAGTTGCCTGATGGTGGTTAAAAGACCTTCGCAGCCCATTTTTAATTGTGCCATCACTTTTTATCTTTCATAAAAATGATTTATCATCATGACAGCCTTGGTTCAAAGCTCTTTTTGTTGGATTCCAATGCAGTTTCATCAATGAGCAACTATACGATTAAGCATTCAACCGTTCTCGAAGTGACTCGGACATAGTAACAATACATGTATCCCTATATATGTACGTCTCATTGTGCTCCAAAACCAAACCTCTTGACGCAGTGAGTTAGGAGATAAATCCCCATCAGATGGTCCATCTTCTGTACAACATGGCTGCCGTTTACGGTGCAGCATTCACTGAAGAAACGTATTTATCTTCAATCAAAGAAATGACGGCGATTCGGAGAAACAAGGTCTCAAGTAAGTGCAGCAATTATTCTCCTTTTTTTTCAAGCAGGTCTGCTTTTGTAACAATCTCTAATCAGGGTAAAAGAAAGATCCTTTTACGTCAAAAGTGTAATGGATTTCTTAATTTTTTTCCAATGAGGTTTTGAAATAATACACCAGGGTGTCCTCTACACCTTGAGTACAGATTTCACTCCTGTGAACCTTCACGTTGTCAAACATCTCAGCGGTTCATTACCAAAAGCCGACGTCTTAAAGTTCTCAAAGGCAAACCTCAGTGTTCCATTGAAGTATTACAGAGTTAAAGTGTGCCAGTAGTGTCTGCATGCATGCTGTTCGGCTCCTCTGTCATGCAGGCTGTCAAAGTAAAGTGGCTGAACAGCCAGACATCACTGAACATCGCAGTGCAGTGATAATTCCTGCTTCTTATGCCTGTCACTTGTTGCATTTGAGGAACAAATGTGTGTGTAGATTGCTGTCTGCAGAGTGTTTCAGGAAAGGACTAATGTGCCAGTTTCACAACTCTCCATCATGTTCTCCTTCTGGTAGAAAGCAAATCCTGACTAGTCTGCCACAGTCATCGTGGTATACGTATATTTCAGCGAGAAATATTTGTATTAAAAAAAATTAAATTGTCTTGAGAAATCCTGCTTCTAATTATTACATGTCATTTATCGGACGCTTTTATCCAAAGTGACTTACAATCCTGTTACATTCATACACTGTAGACGCAGCTACCGGGTGCAATTCAGGGTTAAGTGTCTTGCTCAAGGACACATCGACTAGGGCGGGGATCAAACCTCCAACCCCGTGATTGAAAGACAGGCTTGCTACCCACTGACCCACAGTCGCCCTTATTCAACATGTTATTCAAATCCAAATCATATTCTTCCCGCTCTACTCCAGTGTGGCTCTACTGCCGGAGGTAACTGTCGATATCCTTGCAAAGCTTTTGAACCTTTGCCCCAAAGCTGCTCTGTGCAGCCCAAGGACGAGCTCGCCCATCACGCAACGGTCTGTCCTTGACTCGTGCTCCGTTTATTGTCTCAGTATACGCGAGAGGTCTCGAGAGACTAAAGCAACCTGCGCTGAGAGATCTCTCTTTCAAATTCACCCTGGATTCGTCTGTGCGGCCTGACACGCGGCTCCCCGAGACACGGTTCCATTTTTTAGATGTGCGCTTCACTTCTGGGTTTTATTCACCACATGATTTGGTTCTCCACCCTTTTTTTTCAAAAAACCCTCAAAATGGATAAAAGTGCTTCACCTTTGAAGTCGTCACGACTACAATTTGATCCGGCTCCTCTGTTTTCACCTTGGCTGGTGGCGATGATCCTTTCAGGTCCTACTTGCTTATTGATACGTATCTACATAATGCTCCTTTCGTATCTATTGAGTTTTAAAGCAGCCCCACAGCAACGGGCCCCTGCTTTACAATTTCTAGCTCTGATGTGTGAGGGAGAAATCCAGTTTCTTCATTTGCTCTCACGCCTGTAGCTGTGACATCAGCTGCCTTTTCCAACAGCACCTGACTCATAAGTGCAACATTTTGATGGGGTCAATTCTCTTTTATTATTTGAAGCTCACCACTTTTAAAGCGTGTGACCTTGACTATCGTGTTTGCTTTGTGCCCACATACCACAGGGTCTCAAATGCTATCAGAATGTGTCCACTAAGTACTGTGTTTTTTGGCTCCTGGCCTCCGCAGCAGGGTTTACAAACAGCTAGAAGGCTCTCCAAGGCCGTGCACTAGCTTTGGACCAGATGCTTACCACTGGCAAAGAGATATTAATGTCTAAAGTTATTCATGTCAAGTAATGTCCACAAAGCACTCCCATGTCCATCTAATATTTATGATGGAAATAGCACACATTTGAGTTCTCTAAAATAACTTTTTTCTCAATCAGCGAACACGTTGACACAGTTCACACTATTGGTTCTCGCCCTTCTCTTCCTCTCCAGTAGGTTACACAACAGGGCAGAAATGTTAAGACCAATCGCCCTGTACACTCCAGAGCTCCTCCAATTCACAATGCACCATCGTCATTTAAGAATATGGTAATATTCACCGGTGTGCAGAATTGAGCACTTTGTTGGAAAACAACCCATCGCCTCTACTTTGCTTCACATCCTTTGAAGGGCTAAAAACATGCATTCACTCACCTTAGCACTCTTGGTGAGCCAATGCTAAACCTCTCTAAGTGCATTTGTGAAGGAAAAATTGCTAAGCCTTCTCCATTGATAGGACCGACTATCATCATGTATGAGTCTAAACCAGCACAAGTGAGCCCTTAGGCTTAATCAAACTTTTCTCTCTCTCGCCTTTAGAGAGCGTCTTCTATGAAAATCAACCGAGTCTCGTGGCATTTGTGTGTGAGAAGCTGTCCCTCTCGTCGTTCTCCTCGAGTGGTCGATACATTAAAACTTGAACTGATTGATTTCAGAATGCCGTGCCATCAGTGTCCTTACACAGCCATTAACTACATCTGAAGTATCTCAGTCATCAGGCTTTAGGCCAGGGATTGATAATAGCTTGACCGGCAGGGCCTATCTTACCCATCCTTTTTCAGGAGGCCTTGTGTTTAGCACCCAGAGCACTTGTGGCACATCTCAAACAGCACGAGGGTGTTCACAGCGCGGCTGAGTGGAAAGCTTTTTGTCATTCGTCTGCACCTCATGAATACATTCCAACTCTAACTTTGTCTTAATGTGGAATTTCAAAGGAGGTATGAGGCCAATTTATTTATTTGTATTCGTTGCGTCTTAGCGATACTCTTGAACACAGCAATGGCAGCCGGGATAATCTCTGTCTTTCATCAGCAAAGTGTCCCTGCACAAAACCCATCAGTAATGGATTCACTATTGATTGACCGTCGCTCCTGCTCTACTAGGCAACACCATTATTATCCTGCGTAGATTCCAGACTGCCCACAATAAAAGTATTGTCTTGATTTAAGGTATCCACCCACTCCGAGGTGTCATAATAGCACAACTGGTGTTTGCCTCATATTGCTTTCTTCCTCAACAATTACCGTCATCATTTTTACACCGACAACATCTAGCCTGATAGGGGAGAGGGTGTTTTCTCCGCAGGGAAATGTCGCTGGTGATGCACGTGCATCATGGGTAAATGGATAGTGCTGAAGAGAATGAAGATACGTTTATGGAAATGGACATGAAATGAAATAAATATGAAGTTATATTGTGTTTGAACTAGTTGTGTTAAAATTCAAAGTGAAAAAGAAGAAATTGTGATAGTTTACCCTGTTTTCTACAAAACCATGTTCCCTGTAAAAAGTCTCTTATTTTGTCACACAGTGGATATTTAATTTACTATACATATATATTACTTGTATATTTACATATTACTATATTTAGATTTTTGTCTTTTAGAAATGTTGAATTCAGATGATAAAGTTCTTAATTAAACTACTACATTTGGCGCATATAGTTTTTTTTCATTCGATACCCGATTAAAAATAGTAAGTTCGTGTTTGTGTGTGTCCTTAAGGCAGATCGATATATAAAAGTGTAGGCCTGAATTATTGTTTATATTATTGTAATTATTGGAGGATTTTTTTTGCGACCATTGATAGCAGAGATTACTGACTTGTGTATATCTGCCTTTCTGCTGTGGCCTATAAACTCTCACACACAGTTGCGGCTGTTTAGTGTCGACACACGTGGATCTATGTGGCTAACATGATGTGTTAGTGATGTGCCTCGTGGGAGATGCCCGGGTCTCGCATCGTTGTGAATTGCTGTGACCTTGGTTATCAATCATTGTATCAGGGTATCTAATGTAAACGCCACTGTGGCGTGGATAACATGCCACATCTGCTCTCTGCACCGCGCTGCTTCTTGGTTACCAAGCGATTTATTAGAGAGCCCTGTGTGAGGAATAATAGGTCGCAGTAAAAAATATCCACCGGCAGCTCCTCCATAGGATACAATTATCTCTTAAACAGGCTGTTGTAACATTATCACTCACCAACATTACTCGGTGGACACTTTCGTGGCCCCAGAAAAAAAAAACCTAATCCTAAAATCCTAAAGAGAGAGAACTGGCCGCGCAGGGTTAAAAGCGCCGTCTGCAGAGAGCTGTGTTTGCGCTCGTGACCAATTTATTGCCGATGAACATATGCCCAATATTTTGTCTCACGTCACAGCAAAGGGAAAACAAACACCGTGTAATGTTAGCCAGTCAGCAAGAGCAGAGCCACTTGGCCAGCTATGCAAACGCTCTTGGACGATATGAAAAGAGGAGCACTTGCTTTCTGGGTATATAAACCACATCAGGCTTATCTCTGCACGCACTCCTGACTCCCATTTGGAGATATTTCATTAACTCTGCGCGCTGTCTTAACGCTGGCATCACATTCAGGCCCCCTCCGGTCTAGGTAAGCTTTTACATACAGTGTTTTATTTCTGTTTTTACAGCCTATTAGACGCTGATGAACTTTCTTTTGCTGCTGTTTTACGCATATTGAGTGAAGCCAACCCTGGTCGTTTGAACTGTGTTTGATGCTTATTCAGAGAGTGGATATTTGCGTTTTTTTTGTTGTTGTTTTTTTTCTTGAGCCTATAGTGTATAGTTGAGGATCATTACGCACGTCGCTGAGAAGGCACATGTGAGCGTGGCCTGCACCCTCATGCCCGAACTCAATCAGGAGAATCATGTCCTTGTTTAGAAGAGAAGGCTTGTAAAGTATGTTTAACCAAGAGAATCAGAATGGGAGGATTCACCTGGCGGATCCAACAGGCAACATAAACAAACAAAGATCACACACATATACACAGCTTTCACCAACCGGTGCGCTCACCAGGTTCCGCAAGCCACCTTCACTGAGGAGAACATGTGTGTCTTAAAGGAGGGTGGACATGGGTGTGTTTGCTTAAGGGGAAGTATCATACATATGTTGTTTCCTCTTGATCTGTTCGCGTTGGCTAATATAATTTGTCTAATTGGGTGCACACAATCAGAACCCCCCTGGAGTTTCCCAATGGTGCCGGTAGAGACCGCTAGAGCTCTGCAGATGTCAACAGCTGTTAATGTTATTACTGCACTCACAGACAGGCTGCCTAACAAGGAGGACAAGTTGTCTGTACTTGTGTCAGTAGATCAGCTTCTCCTGGAGAGGATGCTTTATTCATTTGTTTATTCATACAAATGTTGTGCACAATCACAAATGGAACAGTTGTCCCCTTTTTAATTCATCGCGTGGAGAAAAAAAAGTCCCAGACTCGATTTATTTCTCCTTCCTGTCAACGTCATGTGCGATACTGAAATGAGAAGTGATTAAAAAATAATAAACCCCTTTTTAACAATTCATCTTACACGGAGCAAGATTAAGGCGAATGGCACGACGTGGCATGAAATTCACCGTTACAAGTAAACGGGTGGTAACAAATGAAGGCATCTCCTCCGGGCATGGGCGCGCGGCTATAATCTCGCCGTGACATGTTTAATCATTAGAGGAAAGGAGACGAATAAAGACTTTTGCCCGGAAGGGAAAGGTGGCTAGATTTTTTGGGGGTTTTTTTTAAAGAGAAAAAAAAGAAAAAAGAAACGGGCTCCAGAATGATTTCTGCCCTGGAGCCAAGTCTCCTCGGGCCATGGCTTAGCCCCCATAATAAATAAACCGGACCCGCGTTACCTGCATATCATATATATAGGCTTTTAATCATAGAGGGAGGAAATCGCTGTTGTCACTCCGGACATTTATCACGGCCACCCCGAGGCAGAAGGGGTTACCTTTATCAAAGACTAACTCCCTGCCGCAGGCGGCCAAACACGCTGAAATTCAGCGATTAAAAGGAGGGAATGATCAACGTTATTATGGATTCTCCTGCGGCATATTCTTATGTGTGCATTCAATCGAAAGATTTATTTAATCAAGAATATAAAAAGCTCTTTCTTCACTTATTTGGGAACAATCGTGGGCATGAATTTTTAGGAGGGAATTATAATTAATCAGACGGGCCCCGTTTTTTGGGGTTCATCCGAAAAATTAATTGTTTTTGGATGAGTCCATTCTGCTGTACGTTTGATTACAAAGCGGGGATCAGGGGGAAGAAATGTAACAAGCTTTAATAATGAGCCAGTCAGCTCTGTTGCTTATAATATTAAAATGGGAACATTGGCAAAACTGGTGATAGCATAATTATAGCAGCAATGAACACATGCAACGGTTTAATCTTGCACATACTGCACATACAGTTTTACGATGGAAAAATTATATTATAATGTATGTTTTTGGAGTCAGATTTGAAGATTTAGTGTCAACTGAACTCAAATAAGCGGCTGATGGGAAGCCTCAGCCCCGCGCCCCGTATTGTCCTTTAAATCCTGATGCATCTGCAGCTCAGAGGCCCTTCTTTACTCCATCTTCTGTCTGGTTTAACACCCTCCAACACACACACACACACACACACACGCACACACACACACACGCACACACACACACGCACACACACACACACACACTCCACACACACACACACATTCTGCACACACACACACACACAGTGTAGAGTAAAGCAGGACACATATTTGCAACAATGTTTCAACTCTTTAAGTTTGTTAAAAAACAGGATAGTTCATGTTTACGACCTAATAATGACAAAGACAAGACAACACCAATAAAAGTGCAAGAGACTATGAAAACGACTATGGGAAAAGATACTACATCTAGAACGAAAATAACAATAATGATATGAACAATATTTATGTTATTATTTAAAAAATATATATTATAACAATGTTACAATCTTCATTCTGTAAAAACAAAAAAGAGAGAGTCTCGAAATATGGCATTTATTTTTACACGAAATACATCTGGAAGAAGTGTACATGATTGCATCCTGAACACATCGTGAGCAGCTTTACAGGACACACTTCCCGGTGTCGGCCCCGGTAACTCGTCCCGCTCCGCACAAGATTGGCCACCGTCAGAGTGAGAAGGCAAGCGGCCTGTTTGAACTACCTGTGCAAGTAAACAGGTAAACACAGAGCGATATAGGCTCTCCAGGTGGAGTACGTCCACTTAGCCTGTGCACATTTACCTCTTCTTGCCGAAACCCTCGGCTCAATTGATCAAATAGTGCATCCCCAGCAACTGCCCACAGGCTGCAGCCCAGTGCGCTCCTGTGCGCCGTCACCAAACCTACTGTGACTTCCCCCTTGTCACTGTGCCACACGCAGCCACAGCAAAGCAGAATGACTGGGGTGATAAGCCGGCGTGCTCTAACACACCCTGATTTAGCTCCACACACTTTTGGGCCGTTAAATAAGTCTCAGTGAAATAATGTCCTGCGTGGGCCATGTGAGTTTCCTGATGCGATGTGGATGGAGGCTACAGCCCAGGCCATTCCTCCGTGGTGCGTAAAGCTCTCCGTGGGTCTTCTGCGGGCTGGATGTCCCCTTCACATGCCGGATTTAGCTGTGCAGCATTACTTGGTGGATCAGGTCAGTAACCTCTCTCTCCCGTATAGAGGCTCAGGCGCAGCTCCAGTTTGTCCACATAGCCCGTTCAGCTCAATGGAGCCTTTGTGGGATGTTGAGACTTGTGATTAATTCTGCCAGTCTGGTGACATATTTACCTCTACCTCCGGGCCTGGATGTCAGGTGCACTACTATATGGACCAGAAACCTAAGAAAGAACAGAGGTAATCTGTAAATTACATAAAGCCTGTATTGATTTTGCATCAATTTTCAAATGAGTTCAATTTTGTTTAATTTAATACTATTAGTTTACTACTAATAATTGGAAAACATAAAAATATAAAAATAATAAGAGTCATAATAATAATAATGAAAATCAAACTCATAATAATAATAACCATATATTAATACAATAAAATTGTATTTTATTAAATGCTACAATCAATTCATCCAATCTGATTTTAACAAACTGTCAAACTATAAAGAAGGAGAAATAATACTGTGTGTGCGTGCATGAGTGTACGTGTGTGTGTACGTGCAGTGTGTTTGTGTGTGTATGTGCTGAGATGAAGGACTTTCCTTAATATTGTGGAGCGATCCAGGAATTGAATGAAGAGATAGTCCATTGAAAGCAGTTGAATGCCATGACAACTAGGAACAACCTCAGATTTATTCCAAACAGTTAGGAAGCATTGTGCACGGGGCGTCAATCATCTATTATTTCGCCCCTGAAATAAATGCAAAAACTGCGGCCGGACAAAAGCTTCCAACAGGAGCCGGACATTTGTCTACATTTCCTCCATTGTCTGCAGCTTAGCAATCGGTTTGTATTTGTGTTTGCCGGGTCCGACCACCCAGGATGCGCAGAGGACTTGCTAGAAAACGTGAAACATTGTCACCCACAGCACATACTGGTTAGGAGGCAGAGGGAGGAGAACGAAAGGGAAAGTCTTGAAGGGGAGGAAAATAAAGTAAGCCACAATGGTACTCGGATTTCCACAGAAAGAGCAAGATTGAGCACTTTAGAGGGGGATCCACACACACGCTGAAAACAAATATTGGGATTCGCTGACAGGATGAAACTGAGGAGATATATTGGGGGAAACTATATATTTTTTTTAATAGCATGATTGCATGCTGAATGAAGTGTGCATTTTTATGTATACAAATGGTAAACTAATACATCACTGATTTAGGCCTAATTATCATTTAAAGTATTATAACCCTGCAGTGTTCTATACTATTCGACACAGTTTAATATAATTATTGTTATTTTATTCATATTTACATTATTATTATTCATGTTATAATTAGTACCGGTGTTGTTATTGTTGGCTGTGTAGTCCTCATTATCAGCATCACATAGATCGGCCTATACTGTCCTAAATACCTGCTTAGCGTTTTCAAACAAACAGAGTCCTGCTTCAGTTTCAACACAGCCTCTTGTCCTTAAGCCCTGGCAAAAATATTGACACAAAAGGTTTACATAAATTAGCCACCGAATATTTGAACAATAGCCGCTCTTCCTCGTGTTTCCCATCCCTACAAAAACAAACGAGAATTTGTTTTTAAAATAACGCAAAATGCATATTTTTATGAAAATGGATGGATGTTTTGTGAGGAAAGTAAAAGGCAAAACATTCAGCGGGAGTAATGTGTTAAAACGGGCTTTTAAAGTATTGTGAGCGTAGAGCTACTTGGAGGTTCTTTGTATGTAAATAGGGTGTAAAAAAGGCCCTCCCCGTCTTTGTAATTAATTGACACGTTATACCACTCATCATGCTCTGAAGCACCAATGGTAGAGGCTCGGATCTCCCCAAAACCCACAATTTCACATCTGCAAACACTGTCTTCATCCACTTGACTCCTAAGACCCGCCCACACGTGGCCAACCTTTCGCGTGTTTTAATGCTTTTTCACTGCAGGTTCATGTGTTGAGACCAACCTTATATGGACCGATCGGACAAGGTAATGGCTTATTTCACTCTAGCAGCCAGCAGTAGCACAGTATCCATGAGCCACACATAGCACTTCAGCCACTTTGGCATTCTTCCTGGACTTACACTGAATCCACTGCTCCTTGCTCAGGCAATGGTTATCCACAGTGGCTGCTCTGACTGTACTTCAGCATAGAGCGACTCGTACTCATCCGATTTTTTTCCTCTGAAACGTCGCCTCTTCTTTTTTTTCTTCTTTTTCTTCTTCTTCTTTCTTCTTTCTAAACAGCGGATTGTCCGAAAAGCTGGTGCAGCAACTTTTCCCCGCATATTTCCCCCCCCACCAGAATATGTCGTTGACCAACACAAAGACGGGCTTTTCTGTAAAGGACATTTTGGACCTTCCCGACACAAATGACGAAGAAGGATCTATCACCGGAGCCGAGGAAGACACAGAGGGATCGGAGACCAAGTCCACGACGAAAAACACTGGAGTTTTGGTGCAAAGTCCTCTAGAAAGCGTTCAGAACCTGCCTTTAAAGAACCCCTTTTATGACAGTAGTGACAATCCTTACACACGATGGCTTGCTACTACGGACAGCATTCAGTATTCATGTAAGTAGAGTCTAAGATTGTTTGCTGATCTTGTTGATAATGACTTATGTGATATTTCTAAGCTATGCGGTTTACATTAAGCCATAACTGATGCATGCAGCGTCCTATTCCAGCCTAACGACGCCCTTGGGTGGCGCGCAGCATTCATCTTGTATGCACCGCGCACTGCTGCGCTCGTCTTGAGGCGTTTACGGCTCCACAAAATGCATGCAGTGTTTAGGCTCAACGCACTTTGCTTGGTACGAATTTGATCGATAAAACACCGTGCAGGGAAAATAAACAACCGAGGAGGGTGTAAGTTATTCCAAGTATAAGCACGGTGTCAAGTATAAGACACGCATTCTGTGGGGATTTACGAGCAGACAATGCCACCTTTTAATGCCTCACTGACTCGCGCTCTGCTTGTGGAGAATTGGGCTGAAGAATCTTTGTTTTCCTCATGTGTGTGTGTGTGCTTGTGTGTATGTGTGTGTGCGTGTGTCTGTGTTTACCACTTCAAAATTACACCAACGAGTTAAAATTGCCCCAAATGTCCTGATGTTATTTTTTTTTTGACAAGTGCTCAATCATTAACAGATTATTTTACGCGCTTATTACGCAGCAGCACTACCCGTTTGCATCCTATACGTTTTGATTGCTTGTGATAATAAAATAATATGTCCCTGGGAACTTTACAACATAACATTTTGACAGTGTTTCTCCCGTTTCTTGCCGCAGTGCACGGTCTCTCCGCCAGCTCTCAGGACTCGGCCAAGTCCCCGGAGCCGTCCGCGGACGACGAATCGCCGGACAACGACAAGGAAACTTCCAGCAGCGGCGGCAGCGACTCCGGCAAGAAGCGGAAAAGGAGGGTGTTGTTTTCCAAGGCGCAGACCTACGAGCTGGAGCGCCGCTTCAGGCAGCAGAGGTACCTGTCCGCCCCGGAGAGGGAGCACCTGGCCAGCCTCATCCGCCTCACCCCGACCCAAGTGAAGATCTGGTTCCAGAACCACCGGTATAAGATGAAGAGAGCCCGGGCCGAGAAAGGTATGGAAGTGACCCATCTCCCTTCTCCCAGACGGGTGGCCGTGCCCGTCTTAGTCAGGGATGGAAAGCCTTGTCACACTCTTAAAGCTCAGGACTTGGCGGCCACTTTTCAGGCCGGGATCCCCTTCTCGGCTTATAGTGCCCAGTCACTCCAACACATGCAGTATAACGCGCAGTACAGCGCCGCGGCCACGCCACAGTTCCCAGCACATCACTTGGTGCAAACGCAACAGTGGACTTGGTGAGAGAAATTATAGAGACTTGGCTTGGAGGCACGATAGGGAGTTTCACGACAAAGCAAAGAGAGAAAAAAAATAAAACACAAAAAACAAAAAAGACTTTTCATTTTTGCAGCTTGACTCATATATATATACTACCCTTTTTATTCGGGGCTCATGTGTGCGCCGTGTTTACATGTTTTCGTTAAGAGAACTGCGTCCGAACCTCTCCCTGATAGATTTTATTAAGAATGTCAATGCTCTTCTTGTGAATTTTTTTGTAAAGTATGTTGTGTGTTGGTTGTAGAGATGTTTTCCTCTTCTTTTTTTTTTTTCTTTTTTCTTTTGTCCCCTTTTCGTGTTATTATCAGCACGTACGAACCACTTTATAATTATAGAAATTTTTAATTTCTTGCTTCTTTTATGGACCGAAAAAAATATTTATGGCCATGAATAAACACTGGCAACTTTGCAGCTATTTTTCTTTTGTTTTTATTTCCTGTAAATATCTTGTGGCAAAATGTTTCCGAGCTTTCGGGAGCGCAGAGCTGAAGGTCGGCCTCGATATATATTTAGGCTTCACATTTTAAAAACAACGAGGGAGTGTTTTTTTGCCGAAACGTTATGACTGCCGTGTCACATATTGTAAATAACGATGTGGCCGCGCGGGGAAGGCTAAATATCCCACCTTTTTTTTTTTAACAAGGACTTTAAAATAAAAAGCTGTGTTTCTCAACTGAGGGTTTGGTTTATACACGTGTCCTAATCGATGAGATCATCCCTGAAAAGGCATCACAATGGAAGGCGAGGTGCTAAACGCTATATTGTGGCGCAGAGAGGAGCTTGACTCTGGGAATAAATCTTCAACGCACTTCAGTTCTTTTCCTTTTAGACAAATTTAATCCGGAGAATATTTTTTCTCTGAATCCCAACACCTCACTAATAAAGAGCCTAAAGTCACTTGTTAAATGGGACCGAAATCCACTCACTTCATATAAGAGGGCTTCTTCACATAAGAAGCTTTTGAGTCAAAAGCTCTCCTTTTTGTCAGCATCCCCAACCACCCCCGGCCCTGGGTGAAAAGTGGGAGACTGTGAGGAGGGTGGAGGGTGTGGGTGGAGAAACAAAATCGTTTAATGCAATAAATGTTGTGTTATCTTGTTAAGCGCTAAACTGCAAATAGAGCAGGAATAATCAATGAGTCAGCAGTCTTCTTTGTTTAACCGCGGCCAACGGTCAACTAAAATACGCACGGCTCAGAGGGGCTTCCGCCTCCTAATAAAGTCATTTTTCATGTGATCATAGAGCGAGTTAGCAACGATATTCCACACTAAACGGCACGCTGCTCTGTTCGCCACCATCCTCTTTAAGGTGGACACCAAAAGGGGCACACATGGCTCCCCAGTGATCCGTGTAGCGCACTGCGGATTATCAGACTCCAGTCAATATCTTGGGTAAATATGATAACCTGGGAGAAAAATCTATGCATCGTGTTTGTCCCGGGACACACACAAAACAGCCTCAACAGATGTTAGAGTCGCCCCTATCATCACTGAACAAACAGCCAAATTGGGCAGATTTGCTAATTATTTACAGAATTGAGTCTCAAGGGGCTACTGCTTTTGTTGGCGACACAGACTCAATTTGTTCCCGACAGAAAGGTTTGGTGTTTTACCACTGGTTGAGCCCGTAAGGTCAAATAAATCAGCAGTTTGCTTCTAGATTTTCGTTCCTGAGGAATTGTGTGGTATCGACATGAAATACGCATGCAGCGCGTGCCAATTATCGCTTTATGCCACAGTTAGTGTGACGTGTGAGGAGAAATTAGATATGAGAAGGGAATTATAAACTACAAAAGGAGTTGCTAAAGGTGTGACGGTTATTTTATCATGGGGAACTTCTGCCTTTAAAAAAAAATACAACTTAACACAAGGAGAAAAAAAGAGACATTTAAACCCTCACGAGTAAAATAAAAATGAAGGCATTTGTGTGTCTCCTCGCTCTCAATATTTTGCCCCTGTGCTGAGGCAGTTATGTGACTCTATTATTGCATAATACAGTGCACGACACAACACCGAGACAAAAGCCCGAGCAGGCCTGGTGCTGCAGGATGTCGGGGGCGTGCATGTTAACGAGCAGCAGGAGTGGGGCTGCTGCAGACAGCGGAGATAGAGAGACTGACAGAGGTTCTTGGTGCTGTTCAGAGTCAGGGAGATGTATCCTTGGGCTTTTTGTCCCGCCTGTCACTTGGTGCCATTGTGATCTTTGCTGCACACGTTGTATCCCATATGGGCAGCTGGGCTCGGACAAGGAGAAAAGGGTCTCTCACAAACCCCAAATTGTCTCAAGCTTTCAAATAAAGCATTGTTGTCTCTCAAAGAAAAACGAATTAAAAATTCGTGCTATATCTATTCTGGTCCAAAAAAAGAGAAAAAGAAGAAGCCCCATTCACAGATAACAGGGAGTCCTTCTTCCTTGATAGAGCTATGGCAACAACAGCCTTCTCATTTCTCTTGCCCCTCTCTCCCCCGTCTTCATAGTGAAAGGATGCTTATTGTCTGTCCTAAAAAGTCGCTCATTTGGCCGATAAAAAAAAACTATTTTAATACCGGACAGGGTGCTTCCTTATTTGCCATGAGTGGTATGTGTAGGCCTGTTTCTAAAATAGCTTCTTGGAAATATATGTCACACTATCTGCTCCCATAAGTATCCGGTGTTTTAATGTTCCCCTGAGATGTACAAATATAGCTGCTATATGCTGCTATATATAAAGGTCGGACTTACCTGGATTTCTGGAGTTATATATATCATAACAATGAGCGTTTCGTGGTTTTCAATTGCAGAAATATGTAAACGGATGATTAGATCAGAAGTAAATGCTAAAAACTTCTATTGGCCTTCGAATTTCTTTGTCCATCCGATGTGTAAGTGATGCTGTAAGATGCAGATGTTTTTCAATACATACACAAACCATTGGCAGGTGTTTAGTGGACTAATCCGTCAATATGTACTGCCGATGGAAAGATTAAAAATGAACTACTGAAAATATGTTCTATATTTCTTAATATGATATTGTATTGTGCATTTCTATTTTGAGATATTTAATATTTTTATTAACCGTCCCCTAAATTTAAACCATGTTTGTTACCAAATGTATAGTAGACTCTTAAATTAAACCCACACAACTTTTTTTTATATTATTATTTTTTTGCATCACGCGTTATCCCAAACCGAAAAACAATACACAAAAAACAGCATTCCTGAAAGAGCCTGATACATATTCACGGCGAACAATATTCTATTTGCAGCCGTGTGTTTTGTCATTAACGCGCCAGAAAATTACACCACCCCTCCACCGGCTCCGCAGCAGGGTCAGATTTATCGGAAATTGCTTTTGGCTGCTTGAAGGGATAAAGCAGGAGACGTTAAAACAAGCATCTTGGCGTGCAGCATAGTTCAACCTGCGTGGATAACACTATTATATACCTAGGAATACAATACTTGAGGAAATATGCACTTGGGACACCATGGATCTTCGTCATCCTGCCCATTTGAACCTCGACATGAATCACTTTTCTATCATGCACATCGCCAAATAAACGAGGATTTCAAAGCTGTAATAAGCGGTGCTTTTCATTTAAAGGAAGCTATCTGGGTTTTATTGCCTTAAAGGAGATCCAGATTAGATTCGCCACAGTGCTGATATTAAAGAGAGAGGGAGCGATGGAGGGAGGGAGGGGGTGGAGGGGTGGGGGGATCGGAGAGGCGGAGAAGGAGGCGTTGCGCCAAGCCGCCACAAGATGGAAGCAGAGGTCTTTAGATGGCGTCATGCAGCGTTTACCTGCGCGTGCACAGCCTGTCCGGCTGCGTCTGATCCGCACACACTATCGCATCACAAGCGCAAGAAAGCAACGTGTATTCTTCTTTTGAGTGAACAGAGGTCCAAGTGAACTTGACTGTGTTTTTTTAGGTGCATGATTGCGTTTGATATAATTGTTATGGATCTTAAGAGCATCGTCAAATCACTCGAAAACAGACTCAATGTAAACAGTCCACAGGCATAAGCACTGTCTCCACTTCAGAGAGAGAGAGGCTGGGTTACTCCACGGTGTGGCGCAATAGGATAGGGGGACAAATATGGCGCAGATTAATTCACTTCACTGAAAGTGAACAATAGAGCAGAAGTAAGGTTTTCAGGGTAACGTCTCGACTCGATGAGTGTCCTTTACGTCAAAGAAGACTTTCAGGCAAATATCCTCAATAACATAAAAAAGCTGCATTCTCATCAAAGTGATGAATTAATTAATATGTTTTAAAGGCATTATATGAGTCCTTTTGGGGCACCTATTCCACAGTGAAACAGAAGATCAGTTGTGTCTGGTGATTCTTTAAAAAAACAAGACGCTTCTCCTATCTAGCAGGGCACTCACTTGTATTATTGACATGCCTATCACGTCCTGCACGTTAGGTGGACTTGCTTCCCGGGCTGCAAAGTGCCTGCATCATCTCCTCATGCGGGGAAGAAGTTTATGCAAAGCGCTGCAAAATGGGTCAAATAGACAAAATAAAAGGCTCCCCATCTTCATGCACCTGCTCAGTTCAGCATCAGTGAGTTTGCACCTGTAGGGGGCCTCATTGGGCTAGAAAGAGGCAGCAGCAGGGGGTGGAGGGCTGCTTGACGGCAGAGGAGGGAGGGAGGAGGGGAAGAAATATTACATCTGCAAGAGTTTAGGTTACTTGGATGAGGCCAGTGGAGTAGAAAACATTATAATACACGAAAGGGAAGAAACAGCTTCCAACTAATCTGCACATCAAAGTTATATCAAGATATTAATATTTTAAAATCTTCTCTGGGAATTCCTTTTAAAAATGTTGTTGTTGTTGTTGTTGTTGTGGGAATACAGACACAGAGATCTCAAATTCCTATTACAATACATCCAAGAGTTAAGGAGTTATAGAGTGCACAGTGCTGTGTGAACCCCACACACCACATCTACCAGTTGACTCAGTGGGACAAAGTGTCTGTGGAGCATTGTTACGATCAGCCTCCCGCCTGCATGAGAAGAACCCGGTGAGCTGAGAGCCGACTGACACACACCGGGTTAAACAAGGAAGACTCAGAAGAGCTGCCGCTTGATGACAGCTTTCTGTGGAGCTTAAGGAAAGAGAGAAAGGCCGTCCACGAGCATCTCCCACTCCTGTCATGTTGTGTTTATCTCTAACATTAATAAAAACGAGACTCTGTGTGATTGTATCCAATTGGAAAGCAGAGACTAGTCATTGGTATACGGTAAACTAATATAAAGCCTGCGACAAGTCAGTTGATAGAAATAATCTGCATTGCATTTCTTCAAATGTATTCATAATTTGTCGATGGCTTGTCGATGGAATAATTAACCTCTCTGTGTGCCTACAATGTGTGCCCTCGACAGAACATTCTCAATGTTCATTTGACAGTAACGTTTGAATTGAATTGTCAGGGACAATATACAAGTAAAGGAGAAGGAGACAGACATTAGTGTGTGCAATTGAAAATGGGATTATTTACCGGTAAACCGTCTAATCATAACAGTATCAAATACCTCAAATTATACATATGTGTGCATTTGCACGTGTCTAGATAATAAACATCCTCACAATATTGTTTAATTTGCTCTTCTCTCTACGAGGGGGCCTCCCTCTCCCACAGTGTGTCTCTTTCAGAGTTAAAAACATTAATACGCAAACAATTATCTTCACTGGTCTCCATGTCAGCTCTTTTTCACAAACGTCAAGTGTAAGTATAGATGTAGAAGACTGTTGGCTCATTTCCTGTCCCCATTTGAAGTCAAGGCCGAACTGAGTAACTCTGACATTTTTCTGAATACCAAGATTCAATGAGTAAAATAAAATCAAGGGTCAGTGAAAGTGTCTCTAGTGGAAACAAACATTTCCATTCTCGCTTCTTTGGACACGACCAAACATGCACCAGTGTGTTTTTTCTGTGGGAGACGCTGATAGTGCAGTTCTTCAACTGTGTGCCAGCTGCAGGTCTGAGTTGAAAGCACCTGCAGAGGGACAGCAGCCCTCTGCAGAGTCGTCTAAAAAGCAGTGAGTGTCAAGGTTCTTGACTTCGCTGAATGTCGAGATTAGTAAAAACAGCCGAGTCTGCAGAATTCACAGTGAGGCCGCCACGATGTGATCAGGTAGAGTGCTCAGAAAAGAGCAGGCTTTCTTTTTCTCTGCTTCCTCCCAGGTACCTTTCTCCACCTGACTGCTGTAGCCATGAAACTAAATAAAATAAAATCACGGTGGTTGAAATAAAGGACTACAGAAAATTACTCTGGCTTTTTATTTCGGTCACGTTGCTCTGCGGAGTGGGTTTATGAAGTATAGAAGGGTCACACAATGAACATGTTAATGTTCACGGCACACACTGCCACTTCCATAGGTTCAGTGTACATCCAAGTTGTATAAGATATCAGCAGCTTACATCATTCACAAATTTTCTAATCGTGGATATACTCCATCTATCTCCATGGGAGTCAATGACAAAGCAATGTGACAGTCAGGGTTAAAAAAAATTAAAATTAGCTTGTTGAGAGCTATTAACAACTAAATGTGCCTCAAGCAGGACGGTTTCACTCAGCGTCCCCCTGCTCTCACTGGTGGGCTAATGGTACATTACTGGTGGACACACACACACACACACACACACACACACCAACACACACACACACACACACATATATATATATATATATATATATGAACGTGCATATTTCACTATTGAAGCTAGTTTGTTGTTCAAGTAAAACAAGTTGGTGACCATTACATAAGTTTAGGCTATGGCCGAGCAAAGTTTGTTACATTGCTGCAAGTCTTGAAACAAGTATTTTTAAAAATACCACTTGAGCTGCTCTCATGCTGTCATATAAATATGTTATAACACTAAAGCAATGTTAAAACCACCTAAACAAGATCCATCATTTGAGTTTTCAGTTGTCTGGTCCTCACATCGTGGTCTGGTTGAATAACACATGGCTCACAGAGACTAACGCAGGCTGCCAGTGCTGCTCATACAAAACACTTCACTTTACTCAAGGTGACTTTAGTGGATGTAAAAAAAAAAACACACGTCATGATTATAATAACAGAGATGTTCATTACTCGGTTTGCAAAGGACTGAAACTGATTGACAACAGCGGTGCTTGTTGTTAACTGGATCAAAATAAAAAAAAATAGCAGCCAGATTCATTCAACTGCTCTTATTCAAGTTGACACTCGTGGTATTTCAGAGTTGATGTGCATTTGACAAAATGTTAAATTTGTAATGATATTGTGCAGAAAATCAAAATAACAAACTTTCCATCCCAATTAATGTGCTAGATCAGAGATATGGATGTCATTGTTATACATATGAACATTTCCTCATAGAATAGGACTAAATTCCAGATGAAAAACATGTCACGGGCTGAATTGTAATTCTAAAATGTAACAATTTGATAATACAGATAATGTGGTTAGTTAAAACTTAATGGAATTTTGCCATTTCTTGCAGGTGAATTTACCAACAATGCATGATAATTCATATTCGGGCACCGACTCACCTCAAAGTGCTCTGCCTTTTACATCTGTGAGCTTTTCTATTAAAAGTTCTGCTGCTGTGTTATGATATGCAAATTGCCTTACGGTCTTATTTCCCTTTGTCTTCTCTTTCCCAATGTTCCATCTCAGGACTTGAATTGTCTTGTATAAACCCCGTAGTCCGCTGCAGTCAGATGGGCTGGATGGGGGACAGCGCCAACAATCAGGTTCCCAGAGTTGAGTGTTTATGCCTTTCACTTAATGGATTGTCTCACCTTCTTCAGAGGATGAACATGCGGTGCTTGAGATGCCAGCACTGCAAATGGATCCTGGGGCTTTGAGCCTCATAACAACCGGCCGTCATCTGTTTCAGACATGCTTCAATCAGCGTGCGTGATGATCAAAGAGCAACAATGTGGCAGCGATGCGTTTTACCAATTCAAGTTGCCTAATTACCTTCCCGTCTAAAGAGGACGTCCAATATGTGTAGCAAGTTGTGCCCATCATGTGTTTGTGCACTTGTGCCATGTGGTGAATTTATAATGTGTTTTTTCGGAGTTAACTTCCGCTGAATGGAGAAAATAATAATTCAAAAGAAGAGCTTCTCTGTGATATTTCTGCTGCGTGGACTTGCTTCGCTGAATAGGTGCAGCTTTTCAACATGACCGAGGGACTTTATCGTGACCGAGGGACTTTATTGTATCATGTGTCACATTCAGGGGTTATGCTCTTTGGGACGCGTGAGATGGAAGCAATAACCTTCATATTATTTGTCTTCTATACAGCCACAGATACAGTTCGTCCACCATGTTTTTCATCCACACAAAGACGAAAACTTCCCGTCCTTTGCTGAGGGATACAATCCTCTCATCAGAAATAAAATCCATACCCACACAAAACCACCACTGATGCCTGTACATCCTTGTTTCACTGCGGACCCACACAGAGAAGAAACCCGGCTGAGACCATTAGAATAGGTTGAGTCACATGGCTGCCATTGCCTGAGTACACCTGAGCAAGGCACACACAACCCCCCGCCCCGTTGCAGGGCTCCACTTGACCTCGGGGCCCCTCGGCTCTTCTGTCCGTCGGCCCAGTCAATATCCCACGGAGTGGGCGAGTATTTTCTATTGTTGCCCAGATTGTGCAGTTTCTTCTGAACTGCCAGGTATTCCACTGTTGTTACATGTTCATTTTTAAACACTATACATTTCTACTTTTTCTTTCCGCAAAACTCAAATGTCAATGACTGTTTATTTTCTATTTAACATCACATATTTATTTGTCCTGTGCATTTTGTATTTTTTTACAATGTATTTATTCTCATTTTGAATGACGTAGATGATTTTTTAACCGACCTGTACAGCACATTGTTCAAAGTTTGCTGCTTTAAAATGTACAAATTGATGAGACATGTTCAATAAAGTAAATGCCACCATTACCATCATTTAATAATGTGTATTTCCTTTATTAGAAATACTGAATACAGCATATTTAACAACATTACCCTAATCTCTGGATGTACTTATACACAAACATATAAATCCTGAATTATAAAATGTATATTTATGCAGGAACTGCAATTTGATGAGACTTCAAGGAGAATTACTGCACTCCTCATTCCGCTTCATCCATGTGACAGCAGTTGTTAAGTTACTTGGAATAAGATGTAACATAGAAAAGGCACGCAGCAGTATATGTAGTATAAGCCTGCAGCATTGCACCAGCACCAGCTCAGATTATCATTAAAACACTCTGAAATGGAAATCACAATGAATGCCTATACTTTAGATCATTGTGTAAAGCTAATATATTATTATATTATATATATATTATATTATATATTAATATATATGTATTATATATTATATATTAATGTTATATTAAATCACAATGAATGCTTATACTTTAGATCATTGTGTAAAGCTAATATATTATTATATTATATATATTATATTATATATTAATATATATGTATTATATATTATATATTAATATTATATTAAATCACAATGAATGCTTATACTTTAGATCATTGTGTAAAGCAAATATATATATATAGTATACATATATTATATATTAATATTATATTAATATTATTATATATATTATTTTATTATATATAAATATATATATATATATATATATATATACATACATAATATATCTACCTTTAGTATGAAATAACTGTGTATTGTCCAAACAGAACAAAAGCAAGTCAAGTTGAATACTTTAAATCAGTACACATGTCTATAATTGCAGAGAACTATACCTAACTAATGCAAGTTAGTTACTTTATTGATTGATGAAAAGTGGTTAGTGAAGCAGCTTGATTGAATGCATATAATATACATATAAGTACATCATCCACAATGTTAAACCGGTCGTATCAATGAAGAAAGGCGTACTACCATGAAAGCTTAATAAGTTATTTCAGGACTTTTATTTTGAAGCATGCAAAAGAAGTGTGTCAGCCATCTTTAAGAAAAGTCCATCGGTGAGCAGGTCAAATCCCGGGATGAGCCGGGAGCACCTGTGAATGAAATACTCCCGGTTAGAGGAGTCCCCTCTCTCTGCAGAGGCCACTGAGGTGCTCTTGAGCAAGACTCTTCACCCTCCACTGCTTCATGTTCCCTCTCCACTGGACGGATGGGAACCAGTAATCTGTCTGAGACACTGCAGCCATGTTCAGACTAACATTACATAAGAATGTTTAAAAATAAATAGTTTACAATGTTATATGACAACCTTATTTAATATAATTGCCAGCTGCGGGAGACTTCCGTGTTGCACCTTCAGGGTTCGGGGGTTGGGTAATGCATGATGTCAATGTTGTCCTCACAAATTCACAAATACAGAAGTACAAGTGTGTGTGTGTGTGTGTGTGTGTGTGTGTGTGTGTGTGTGTGTGTGTGTGTGTGTGTGTGTGTGTGTAGGTGTGTAGGTGTGTATGTGTGGGTGTGTTTTGCAGAGATAGTTACAGTTATTATGTTACACAATAGAAAAAGTATGTATATTATAACCATATACATGTTGTATACATTAAAGGATAGGTTCAAATTGTTGCAAGTGTTACAAAATCATGTTACACAATAGAAACGGTGTGAATAATATACATTTCTAAATGTTGTATACATTAAAGGATAGGTTCACAATGGTTCAAGTCTGTCTTCCCAGAGGTGCCCAGGTGAACATTAAACAGGGCTGGCTTGTGATCATTCCTCCGGTCTGGAAGTGATGGGGTACAACATCCACAGACCTCTTTTTTGGGAAAAAGGCTCATCCACAATGTATCTGAAGCTCATATGAAGCTAACTTCTCATATGCAGAGTACATCATTTTCACATGGTGCTCACTCATTTATTATCATTTACAGAGTCTTAAATGTAAAACGCAGTATCTCTAAGTGCGTCTCGGTGTGAACGATGATAGATGGAATATTTGGTTTGGTTCGTCTCGTCAGTGTCGTTGCCATTTCCACAGGTAAAGGGCAGCTATGTCTAATGTGTGCAATGGCAGTGAACGGGAGCCAGCAAGCACCACACCAGAACCCTGAAGCTGAAGCAGCTAAATGGAACTCGGCCATCATTCATTTTATTATTGGCACTTGGGACTTGTTTATTAATGCTGTAAATCATTAAAAAAATACAAATTTGTATGTTTTGTATGTGCTGCCCACATCAATACATGGAATACAAGCGGTGAGCGGTGAGCGGTGAGCTGTGAGCGGTGAGCGGTGGCTGGCGGCGGTTGTGTGCGTTTTCCCTTTGACTCAGCAGCAGTCGTCGGATGGGAGGAATCTGTTTCTGGCTCCTGTTTCTGGTTCCTGCACCCGCGGCTGGCCGGAGGAGAGGGGAGGACCAGTCTGCAGCGTTGTAGCACACAACTTCACTGTGGTTTATCCAAGGAGAGGCCAGCCAAGCACTTCAAGTGGTGGCACAGCAAGAGGGCAGCATTGTAGAGGAGAGCAGGTAGTGTAATGATCAGGTAGACAAGATGACATCAAGCGTCCTCAGGGACGGCCACAGGCACCGAGAGCTGACATCCTCCCGGAGAGGAAGAACCACGAGGCAAAACCAACCAGTGAGAGAGCCATTAGCCCCGGGGTGACTTGTTGTGACTGTACAGCACCAAGTCACACAAAGGGACGTCAACAAAGATTGTGCAACATGTCGCCCTGTGTTGGATCTCATTGGGAGGTTTTGCATTTCTCAGCATGATTTAATAAAAAAGGAACAAACTCATTAGGAAAAGGAAGGAGGGGGGGGGGTATGCACCTTGACTGCGGGATGTGTAAAAGAGCATATAACACATGATTTAATACCTTCTAATGCAAATATATGATTATATATATCAGATAAGAAATACTAACCATGTAATTACGTTTTAATATTTAAGATACAGAGCTGTGTGGTTTCACCTTCAGGGCTTAACTATTATAAAAGTTACAACTGATGTATTTAAGGTTTTGTAAAAACTGAATATAATTGATGTGCTTGTAAAAAAATATTGATTAATATATTGTTGTTTTTACAATATGATAATACATATGCTAGTATAGGGCTAAGTGTATTATAATTATTGTGTTTTACTGTATGTGATGTTATTATATTGAGACATAAATAATGGCTTTAAACAGTAAAGCAATAACTGATCATGAGTTAGCAGTGAAGAGATGCGATATCAAGATGTTGACTAAAATTAATTCAAATCTCCTGAATACTATCAATATCAACATTAGAGGTGGGCTTTAAAAAAACTAAATCAATCATGTGACTTACTCTCCATATTATTATTTTATATATATATATATATATATATATATATATATATATATATATATATATATATGTGTATATTCTCCTCTGCTTTTTCAAGTCCAGGATCTACATCATTAAAAATCAAAAAAACATAATTGGAAGCATCTAATGTCACATCATAGATATACATTTTAAAACACCTTTTAACCCGTATGCATTGCTATACTTATATGAACTGTAATACATGGATTTATTTTTTTCCCAATAAAAATAAAGAGATGCACATGACACATTTAGGAAGTAGCTTCACAACTGATTTGGATGATAGGACATTTCACAACACGGAATGGTTCAAATGGTTTTATGATGGTTACTCCACACGCTGTGTTCACTAATAACTTCCATTCAATCTGACAGCAGCAGCTCTCCCTCCCCTGGTTGAAAGGCCTCCTGTCACACAGTTCCCTCTGGTGATCTTCATCTTGTATCATGATGTAGTTCCTCTAATGGCCACTAAAGGAATACTGGAAGAATTCAGCAGAGCATTTGTTACATATGGTTTGAATTTCAGTACACAAGCTGAATAGCCTAGATTAGCTTTTATATTTGAACTTTAACATCAACATTTTACAAAAGAGTGTTGCTTTAGCAGAGTCATCAACCATTAACAGCTTGTATAAGGAACACACAGTGTTGTATAACTTTATCTTAGTTTAAGTTCACATCATTTCCATTGTAGTATATCTCTTAAAATTAGTTAATAGGCTGTTCAGTGAACGTCAATCAAGTTTCTGAAAAGAATGATTTTTGTAAAGACAGCATGAGAAACCAAAGGCATTGAGCAAAGTATTTTTAAATAATGTTACACTTTTATGATTATTTTGTAGCCGCACATTAAACACATTAAACCTTTTCTTTAATGTGTTAATGTGTCTTAAACCAGTTGTTGATATGATTGTACTTCAAGCACAATACATGCAAATTAATCATAAAAGTGGAACATTATCTTAGATAAAAGTATATATTTGATGACTTACCTATCAAAATAAAATGGAAAATAATATTACGTTTTAACCACATTATTGTCCATGCAAAGTACTGTTGCGATGAATCAATATGAAAAAAAATATATTATTTTCTGACAGGATCAAATATAAATTCACATTATACAATACAGTAATTAAGTTTAAAAAGTATGAATTGAGCAAACCAATATATAACTATTTGTAAAAAATATTCTGATGAATTTATATTGCATACCGTATTGGAATAAACACACACATTGCACACATTATGAATATGATGTTGAACTAATTTACAATATACCAATACTTATGATAACTAATATTTATTTTCTCATAGTTCAGACGATACTCTTTTACTGACCCATGCAGCAGTTGATTCAGTTGATCCATTTTCTGAAAAGAAAACGAGAAGAAATTAACATGTTAATCTTTTCAAGCAGCTCAGTAGAAATGGGCTTCGACTTTATGCTAAATTACAGCATGTGACGAGTGCTCATACTGTCAGGATCAATACATTCAGAATTTGAAGTAGTTTTTGTGATGTGTTTATGTGGATTCATCCAAATAATGGCAGGCTATCAGGTGGCCTACGAGATAAAAGCGTCCCAAAGTGGGGATAAACAGACAGCATATGAAAATATGCACATTTGTGAAGCCATTTTAAAAGTTTCCATCTCCACATATACAGCACTCAAAGTGCTCGGAAACTTTTGTTCAGAAGATGCATCTCTTGACTGTCCTATGAAAACAAGCCGAATAAATGAATTCATAAAAGGACATCGGGAAACACTTGATACAAATTTCAGTTATTTGCATTCATTTCAGCTGTAAAAGCTCACGTGATCATTGTTATTATTTCGTCTACCACAGGTATGGTGTGAAATCTCTACAGCTGGAATGGTAACTATAGCTGAACTTTTTCTCAAGCACCAAAACTCAAAATTCCTCTGAAAAAAGAGGAACTGAACTCAATCAAATGCCTGCGCATTCCTGAATGAAAAAAGCAATACCCAACATGTGAACATGATTACCTTCGCATTGAAAATGCAGAAGGTAATGTTTTGGCCGGCGTGTATTTATTTGTGAATATGTCCGTCCGTCTGTCCGTCCGTCCGTTATTCATCTAAATCAGACAAAACTGAGCCGATTCTTATGAAACTTGGTGGGATGATTGGTCATGACCCAAGGAACAATCGATTAGTTTTGGGAGTGATTGGGTCAAAGGTCAAGGTCAAGGTCACGAAAAGGTGAAAAACGTAAATTTGCGATATCTCGGTTAATTGGCATCCGATTTGCGTGAAACTAGTGCCAAATTGTTCATAATTCAATCTTGTGATATGCGAAGGTATGCGCTCTACCGAGTGCCCATTCTAGTTTTAGTATTGAAATAAATCTGCCACAACACCCTGTTGTATTTTTTCTTTTTTCAAATGAATAACAGCGTTATGCTTAAACTACTATTAATATGATCACAATTTAACTAAAATAAATAATCAAAAAATCAATAAACAAATGGAAATAAATGCAAACTATCAAACAGCTCTAACTTTGATGACAGGAAAAAAAAATACATAAATCTATAATTCCAGCCTTGAGCACAAACATGCTAATATTGCAGTGAAGCAAACCAAATTTGTAATATTATGAATTTCAGGATGTGTCATTAAACAGGCCTCATCTTATCACAACAATTGTCTGCCAAGGGCAAATTGACGCAGGGAGAGATTGGCAGGGACATATTGCCACATGAGTAACTGGGTGACAAAGCCAGAGTGAGCCGTGGTGAGTCACAAGCAGACTCTCTAACAGCTTTGTTTACCTGCCCTGCCACAATTAATGCAGCAGAGAAGTGGACCAACCAGGCACCCTTGGAGCGTTGGTTATCTGCATTGATCTGCTGCTGTTTTTTGCATTGTTACAAAGCAGCTATGCTAAAATGTTGCCACTCAAAACAATGCAGGGGACAGCAGCACTCACAGAACCCGGACTACTTCACATTTTCGGAGGCTAAAGCTGTTCCAGACCCTGAAAGGTGGACTTTTGGCTCCCCTCCCCTAAATCACGAGCAACAGACGGATATAATGTATTTATTTATGTGTATTGAGTCATTCATTTATTTATTTGATAAAAATATTCTTTACAACTGTGCATAAGCTCCTTATAGTTTGAACCACATTACAGGAGTGAGGTTTATGTGGGATTCACACATCTCTAATTCAAATTTAAATCTTGAGAAACTTGAGATTTCATAAGAAAATGGCTGTGACACATCATTTGAGTTTGCTTACAAATATAAACATGTGTTTTGCATTTGTATTACTGCAGAGACAGATGATCAGCTCGCTCTAAAACTCAAAAAGACACTGACAACATCTCACAGTGAGAGAGGGTCTGCACCATGATCATGGCTTCACGTCACACTTGCCGGTCCTGGTCCATATATATTAATTGTATACATCTTCACTTCCTGCATCTCATATTTGTTTTAAAGTAAGTTAAGATCATAGAAATAAGTTGTATCTCCTTTGCAGAAGATACAACAGCTTATTGTATTGTCAGTTGTGTATCATGCTGCATCTCTGTGTATTTTTTTATTTGGTGTTTCCTTGGATTAGTGGCTTGAAAGCTCAACGCTCCTTTAGGCAACGCACACCATTTAAGAATGTGCTTCCAGTAATGAAACAGGCCCACGAGTTAACAATAAAAATCAGTTTAAAAACCCTATTTGCAACACGGCCATGTACACAGTGTCTGATTATAACCTGTAACTTAATCAGGTAAATGAAGTGCTGCACATTAGACAGCGAACCGTAAAGAACGTCTGCTCTCTAATCCTAATACAAATTTCAATTCTCCACCATTTTCCCCAGCAGTCAGATTATGGTCAGCGTCCCAATAACAGCCCACAGTCGTTTTTTGGCGCCCTATTAGCATCATTTCGTCCATCAAGCGACATTAATTGTGAATGAATGCAAACTCCCGCAGAAGAATACGGTCTTCAAGAGGCCTGCCGCATACTTTCTCCACTTGGGAGGACCTTTAACCTACTTAGCTGAGGAACCGCACTGTTTCAAGTAGTGCAGCTGAAAGATATGCACCTGCCCGCTTTTTACTCTCACACTGCTCGGGGATTTAAGGGGAGAGAAAGTATTTGATCTAAATGGCACTACACTGACTTGCAGGTGTGGAGTTTCCCCCACAAATTCAGCCATCGGTCTGGCCACAATACAGATGCGTGGTGGCTTAAATCGTACATCTGGGGTGAGGAAGACAAATAATGTGCTGTGTTGCCAGATTCAGGGTCAGTAGGTTCAACATGTGTGTATTGTAATGCATGCATAATAACGCGCCGATATATATATATATAGTCCAAGATATTTTGCAATAAACTTAAATTTTGCAATAAACTTAAATTAATAAAGCTTCTCATTGTATTTTATTTAAATAAACAAGCATTAGGAGAAAATTATTTGACTGTTTCGGTTGCCATGATTACATGATTTATAATATAAGACTTAAAAGGCTTCTCATAGCTTACAATTATTTTTATAATTGGGTTAATGTATGTTTCTCCAAATATTTTGAGGCAGACTTACATTCATAAATGAAGCCGTCCTGTGCGTAATCACTCTTTCGAAGACATACATACTTATAGCTCTGTTATAGCTCTGTTTTAGGAACGATACCGGGACGAAATATTTAAGTGTCTAATGCACCGTTAACATTTCACGATGAATATAATAAGTGTACTAAGATGCACAAGACAAAGGCAGCATATATGTTTACTACATGTTTTAAGTATGATCATAGTTCGTGCGTAAATTACGTACACGGGATTAAAACTGGAATTAGTTTTTAGAATTGCACTGGCATCAATAATATGTAATGTGTCAATATTTAGTTTATATTATTCACTATTAAATCACCCAAAAATATCTAAATATAAATCTGGGAACATCTTCCCGTTTTTCGTATTTCTTTAAATCGCATTATGAAACAGTTAAAAGTTAAGTTCGCGATTTGAGGCCTGCTAGACTAAATAAATCCCCATGTTTTCTGCACTTTGCACTCGGCCGGTGTGTGGCTGAGGTTGCAGGTCACGACACTGGCCCTTAAGCCATCTCTCCACATCTCTCAGGGTATTGAACCAACAACGACGAGATGGAGAAAAGCACTTCAGTACCGGCGCTTTGGTCCATCTGCTGTGCTGAGCTGAGCTGAGAGGATGATGATATTGGAAAAAAGATTGTCTCTATAATATAAACTACATAAATGGGTTGTTATTTGGTGGTCAACAACACTTAAATGGCCCTAAGAATGCTTCCTCATCATATACTGTAAAATTGGTTAACGTATCCCCAGTCAGCATGCTGTTTATTTTGAAAGGGCAATTTTACCCCAATACCAGATTATTTAGTCACGGGTGCAACCAAGTATTGTCACACATGGTCGGTTGTAATTCTTTTATTAGATAATTGAATTTGCATGTAAAAGCAATTAAGTCATTTTTAAAAGCTTGTAACATATTGTGAGTGAAATTACTGACAAAGTTTGACAATGAAGTTGTCTGTATAGTCAAAAAGCGCAGTTATAAAAGCGTATTTCGTGTATTTCGTGTATTTGCAGGTGAATGAAGACAGTCACAACGCAGAGTATAGCACACCACCGCGTGCGTAATGTCGTCCATTAAATATATGTGTCCCCATCATGCAGCAAGCAGGGTTCCACTTGTTCTCCTTGGGGCGGCAAGGGTCAGTGTAGGCTAATTCATATGAATATATTGTAAAGGATATTTGTCGGCATCTATCACACCCTGTTGTGGCTCAAACAGCAACCAGCAAAACCATAAACAGCTGTAAGAAATAATAATAATAATGAATTAAAAACGGAGAAACAAAAGGGAAATAATTTAAGTTCGGCACTTTCATTATTTTTCAACTATTATTTTCTCTATAAATGTGTGACAAACCTTTGCTGGGCTTGGCCTTCTTCTTGGCTCCTTGGCGGGTCCGTGCTCCCGGCTCCCGATGCTGGTCATGTCATATTCACAGGGAGGACAAAGTTTACTTGACAACTATAAATGTTGCACTATAAGCCATCAAAAGCGTCGCATGCAACCAACCAGCTCCGGATTTTTATGGGATCGTAATGTGGAGGGTCTGTGGACCAGGGCCCTGCTCTCTGACTCAGTAATCCACGAGGTTGAGAGGTTTGCCTCATTTGCATAATGTTAGAGGTCCTGGCCGAGGCCTACCTTTCTTCTGGCCATGAAAAGACGCCACGCTGCCGCTGCTAGAAGAGCGGAAAAGGCGCACCGAGGTCTGGACAAGTACAGGAATATTTGCAGGTATGAACTATTTATTCCAAAGCAGTTTTTATATTTTTATTATTGATACTCTGATAGAAATTTGACTTAAAAAAAAATATGACTGCATGGGAGCATTTGGGTTTCACCTGTTTACACACTTTCTGGTCAAACTCATTTAGTTTTAAGATGTTTTTTTTCCTTCCCCCACGGATTTTTCTGTCATCTCCAGCTGACTTTGGAATACGCGTGTTTGCTTTACCTCCACAACAATAAAGTCTCACCACTTCACATTAAATCCTCTGCGGAATCCATGGCATCTGTCGGCCGCCAACTAAAAAAAGGAGAATACATGCAAAGACTGAAATATGATGTATGACAATCAGGCCATCAACTTAACCGGAGACGTGACTTTAATTGATGGCTGACCATGTCACGTCTTCAACTGCTCAATTATGGTCGGCAGCTACTTGCTTCCATGCTAAATTACATTAGTGGCTTCATGGAGACGAGTGCTTCCTTCCTCCAATAAAGGAAGACGGGAACACATTTCACGTGTAGCCCGAGACAGAACACCTGCTCCACGCTGATGATGAAAAACATATCATCAGTATTATGATTTTAGGCATAAAACTATCCCTCTCAATTATTTGGATGGGTATACGCGTCCTAGATCCATAAAGGACCCATGTTAGGCAATGTAATGGAAAGCTACATCAACTGGTGTTCAGTGTGAAGCTCTTTTCTCTTCTGACCCCCCCGCTGTCTCTACCTCTGATTCTTCCCCTGGCGCCAGTCAGTTTGCTCAGAGATTACAATGTCAGGTCAAGACTGCAAAGTGTTATTAGTGCACACCAGACTTGAGGGTTTGATGCTTAGAATATTGTCTCCCTGTTACATTAAGTCGGATGAATAATGTTGTTTCTTCTTCTCAGAAATGAATACACATTTGACTTCTCCGAATTCATTCATTCAGTTTTAACAAATATAAGCTATACATCCTGTATAGAACATCCCTTGTGATTGTGAATGTTATAGGTGATATACTCACAGGTTGGCTTGCCGCTCCCCTTATTCAGCATAATGTCATTTTGAGCTAATTTGGACTTGTGCCTTTCTTTCTGGGCAAAATGATGCTTAAGCAGCATAAATGAGCCGGTCATACAGCTTCATTGTGCCTCTTTGATGATACTCGGTGGCCCTTATGTCTGTTCAAAGTGCTCTCAAAGTTTCTAGAAAGAGTGGAATTCCCTCCTGACGCAAAATAGTATGTGGTCAGATCAGCTGATGTGCAGCACATAATGGGTTATTCTCACCTGTTTATAGCTGAAAGGACAGAATCATATGATGTGTGTGTTTTTCTTCTTCACGTATAGAACTTAATATAAAACAACGCGTATTTGCATGAATTATTTCCCTGACATGTCTATTGTTTGATGGTTTAGGAGTTTTGCTCCGCCCCCTGTGTTTGTCGTAAATCTGGCTCCTGGCTCCAATAAACCCGGGCTAAGAGCGCCCTGGGCTCGCCTCCTTCTCCAAGGCGATCAATAGGATCTCAGGCGCTCTACAAGCACTCTCTTACGTAGACATCCACTAAGGAGAGAGCCGATACAACAACACAGTTGATCTGCTCAAACACACAAAATCTACCTGCTTTCTGAATCATGTCGTTGAGCCCAAAGCACACTACGCCTTTTTCAGTGACAGATATTTTGAGTCCAATCGAGGAGACCTACAAGAAGTTTAGTGCCATGGACGGCGCAGGGAACCTAACCTCTCCACTGGGAGCCTACCGACAGCCTCAGATGCAGACCGGCATGCAACAGCACACCATGGGCCATAACGGCTCCGTGGCCACCACTTACCACATGCCGCACACCGTCTCCCAGTTCTCCCACAGCGCAATGGGGGGATACTGCAATGGAAGCATTGGCAACATGGGAGACCTCCCGTCGTACCAGGAAAGCATGCGGAATAGTGCAGCAGCAACAGGGTGGTACAGCTCCAACCCCGATCCGAGATACTCCACAAGTAAGTTCTTTACTACACAATTTACTCTTTTTATTTCGTTGTTAATAATAATTAAAGAAACAATTCGACAACGAGGGAGGAAAGCGCAAAGGAATTAATATGTATCCCGTTCTCATATTATTTAATTTACGTGTTGGGGCTAACGATAACAAGTTCATTTAAATGTTGTACACTATTTTATGACATATTTAATTCAACATTTATATTTCTGGCGGTTAAACTGAAAAGGAGATAATTATTGTATCATGTTCGACTTCTTTAGCTTTGGCATGAGAAAATATGTCAAAACAATATCTATATATTTTCATTATAATTATTATTAATAATAATATGATTAATGTCGTTATTATTAATATTATTATTATTGTTATTATTATTATTTATTATTATTATTATCAAGTGTGTGTTTGTTAAATGCTTTCCAGCTTCAATACTTATCAGCATTACTCAATAAAGACTACTTCAGGCGAAACAGTGTTCTCCTCTTCTGTTTATTGAACGCACATATATGTATGTATATTTTTAAGTTTCTAGATTCATGGGACCTTCCACAGGTATGAACATGAGCGGCATGGGGAGTCTCTCAGGAATGGCCGACGCGTCCAAGTCCATGCCAGTCCTGCACGCTGCGCCCAGGAGGAAACGGCGGGTCCTGTTCTCGCAGGCTCAGGTCTACGAGCTGGAGAGGAGGTTTAAGCAGCAGAAATACCTGTCGGCGCCTGAGAGGGAGCACCTGGCCAGCATGATCCACCTGACGCCGACCCAGGTGAAGATCTGGTTTCAGAACCACCGGTACAAGATGAAGCGCCAGGCCAAGGACAAGGCGACGCAGCAGCTGCAGCAGCAGCAACAGGACGGTAACCTGTGCCAACAGCAGGCGCAGTCCCCGAGGCGCGTAGCCGTGCCAGTTCTGGTGAAGGACGGTAAACCGTGCCAGAACGGCTCCAACACGCCGACGCCGAACCAGCAACAGGTTCAACAGGTTCAACAGGGCCAGCAGCAAAGCCAGCAACAGAACGGGGCCGGAGTTGTGCTCGCCTCCCCGAACAGCAGCCTCGGCCAGCATCAGAGCCAGCAGCAGGTGAACACTTTGGAGCTGGAGGAGATGTCGCCCAGCCCCCCCTCACTGCACAGCCAGCTCAACATGGCCCAGATAGACACGTCTGCTGTAGATTACACCAGTAACATGGTGAGCTCAAACCTCCTCTACGGCAGGACGTGGTAGGACTCCAAACAGTACTGTCACTTTCCACTTTTTCTATGTGAACCTGCGGATGAGCCCATGCAACAACAACAACAACAACAACAATATATATATATATATATATATATATATATATATATATATATATATATATATATATATATATATATATATATATATACACACACACACACACACACACACACACACACACACACACACACACGCACGCACACACAGGCACATAGGAATAACATATGAAGGCTGAACACGCG
Organism: Liparis tanakae; assembly: GCA_036178185.1. Lineage (NCBI taxonomy): Eukaryota > Metazoa > Chordata > Actinopteri > Perciformes > Liparidae > Liparis > Liparis tanakae. Next base: position 11,475,438 of record CM070093.1, read on the forward strand.
GGGCCTTTGGTTTGGAGGGGACAATGCGCGCAGAGGCGCACCTGCTGATCAGGGCACATTTTCTTGACATCTCTGAGAGGGGAGTCTATTTTTGAACATTACAGAAATGGCTGCCCTCGAAAGCAATTATGTCGTTTCTGGACCTTTTGTAATCCATGTTTTTTGGACCTTCCTCATGATGTTTAAAACGTAGTCTATGTTGTTGAAACAAAAAGGAATGCTGCTTCACTTGAGTTCGGACCGGGGGTGGGGAAAGGTGGGATCAGGTTTGAAGTACACTGAGCCACCACTCCTTATTTACGGGGATAACCTGCTATTTTATCATATTAATATTGTAAACTAATGTATTCCTTTAGACTTATTAAATAAAGTAGGGAATTGTATATCTGGCTAACACACAAGAATGCGTTTAACTGTATAATAATCGTTATTGCGTCCACTTCTATGTTTTCTTTATTCTTTTGTAAGTTAAAAAGGAACAAATGCGTGATGGCTGCTGTATATGTTTCAAAACCAAGTGAACGTTAACAATAAATAACTTGAAGTGTGAGAGCTATTCCTGAAGAACTAATTTTTCTAAAAAGGGATCTGTTTTGGAGTGCAATTTCATTATGTTGTGATTGAGACCAAATTGAGCAGGAAAGCAAGGTCGATGAGGGAGCCAGCATTGTTCAGGTGACATTTTGGAGGGCTGCCTTTCATGGAGGATGTCTGCATGAGCCTAGGACTGAGAAATCGCCCTTTTAAAAATCACTAAAGCTTTCCGGCAGGCTTAATATTGGCATTAATGTATGCATTGATCTATTTATATAATCCTATGATGGTTGTATTATGTTTAATAATCCCATACTTTCGTTATGCCGCAATGTAATTGGTGCAGTTCATTGTGAATGCGAGCTTTCAGAAAATACACAATTACAATCAATTATTGTAAAAACGAATATTATCTAAAGGAATGGCGTACATGCATGCCTCCCATTATTTTAATGCGGAATTAAAGTTAATTACATTATTATTATTATCATTATTATTGCTATTGCTTTTATTCCTATTCCCATTATTATTCCTATCATTATTGAAATTCTTATTATTATTTTGTTATTACTATACACATGCCTATCTTAAATAATACAAATAAAGGATTAATTACAATTAGTTACAAGAACAAATAGAAAATAAATAAATATACTTCTTCATTTAACTTTGTCAATCTTTATTAATTTAGGACAATACATTAAAATAATTCACTTTTCCCTGAAACTGAGAACTGTATGAAACTCCATCACCTTTTCATTTTTTTTTAGTATTGATAATTAGGATTAACGTACTTTTGATAATATTCCACTAATATCTAAATTAATATAAAAATCACTTAGATCTAATTGTATTAAAAAATCATTATAATGTCCTTGTTTGACAGAATATCACAAACATTTACAAAATATTAGGACTTTTCCAAGAGTGCAAGTGTGTATGTATTATGTGTTATTTAAATTTGAGATAACCAATATCCCCACTGTTTTCTGATGCATTCACTTTTAGCTTCAGTTAGTTTCTTCATCATTCACACTCCTACACTGCAGACACACACACACACACACACACACACACACATACTGTACATACACACACTATTAGTGTCATTATTTTGAAGATGATGAATGATTTGTACAAACAAAGTGTTTAAGGTCGTCACTAAGCATCAGTGTCGGCTCCCCTTTGCTTCTGTCCTTCAAAACTTTGATTTTTTTCTCTCACACCATCAGGAGCTGATAATAGAACCCAACGCTTCATTTCCTGTGGTCATTTAAACACGTTTGGAAATTACTTCTCAATCCCCTCGCTGATGACACCCTGTGGTGGTGGTGGTGGTGATGATGATGATGATGATGATGATGATGATGATGATGATGATGATGATGATGATGATGATGATGATGATGATGATGATGATGATGATGATGATGATGGCTATCAGTGTGTCTAAATGGGGACCTTGGAGAGCCCCCATTTCCAACCCCTTCACATAGCTGGCAGCTGTATGTATATGTGCTATCATCTCTACACTCGAAGGAAGCATCAGAGCCAATATGCACCTGACATTTGGATTGACAACTCCATCAGAAGGGAGTTTGATAGGAGCATTAAAAAGAGAAATGCATTCCACAATACACTTTGATGCTGCAAGGTGTTCCTGATATTCTGTCCCTAAATTGAGGGCATGAATGAGCTGTCAACAAAGATGTTCGATAGTGTGTCACATGAAATGAAAGTGGAGGTGAAGCCATTCTTTTCTCTTTTCAATAGCCATAGTTATGGCGCACTAATAGGCTATGCTTGGTAATCACTGTCTATTGTGCCTGTTGCTTCTCTTGCTTTATTGGGGGGGGTACCTCTCTTTGTAAGGAAATATGAGGCAGTCTAGGCACTGTAATTGGTGCTGGCATCATCATCTCTGCCTGGAAAGTTTTTGGAGGCTGCAGCCGCCACGATGTTACTTCCACGTAGCTGCAAAACATCCACACCCACACGCGTGTGCACAAATAGACGCCCAGGTCAACACATTCTCTCACACAATGCCTCAAATTAGTGCTTTCACACACACTCACACACACACACAGACATACACATACTCAGGAATAAAGCAACCGAATAAAATGTGCATTATATAGACAATTACCCTCACACAGAAAGCAGATATTATCATCAGAGATAGAGAGAGTGCCATTTGTAGGATTATATCTCTCCCTGTCATAAACATTTGTTGTGACTATTCTTCTCAGGTAATTGCAGGTTGCAATGCAACATGTGAACTTATAGAAAGCCTGGCTTCAGTCTCTCCATCCCCCCAGCCCCCAACTCCTCCCTATTATTCTACTTAATATGTCAGAAGGTCTGATCGCAGAGAAACCTTTTCAAGTCCTTTTGATGTGTTCCTCAATTGACCATGGCGACCTAGCAACCTAGAGAGCGCTAATTGGCAAAGGCTTAACATTATTGGCTGCATAGAAATAGGGCAAACATATAACCCTCATCATACACAGTTCACTGTTTTTTTGGTGTTTTTTTGCCGGTACAACAGGATGGGGGAATTGCTTTGTGTTGTTGGTCTCAACTAGAAAAGCAATTAAAACAGAAAGCTAAAAGCAGAGTCTGGCTCGGTTGTGGAGTGGAATATATTGGATGAGTAAGATTGTTCCTGAAGACACACAGGTAAAGGCCGAACAATGGGGCTCCACTCGACAGAGAGGAGTTCATGTTATTTATGGTATTTATTGTGATATACATAGCCCTCCTGGAAGGGATATTAAGTCAGTATACAAAGTTTACTCCGCCACATTTCACAAACTCCTTCCTTACACAGAATAGGTCCCCAAACTTGCCCCGTAAGAAATGATGAGGCGAGGTTCACTGTGCGAATGAATGCATTGAATTGGTGAGTTCTGAGAGACACACAGCGAGATTTTAATTAGTGTATTGTCCCCGTATTCTGCCAAGGAGACACCATCTTTATCGTTTCTATGATAAACCTGTGCCTGCTGAATTTGCCTGGTTTCCAAAGAATGAGTCACTGCAAGTCTGCAAGTCTTTGCCCCGGGAAGCAGAAAGTTCTCCGTTGCAGGCAAATGGAAAAAAAATAGCCTGAAAATAATCATCTTCCTACAGAGTGGGAAAAAAACATTTCAAGAAGGTCAAAGGACTCAGAAAGCAATTCTCACTCTAATAGATTTCCATGAAATTAAATACATGAAACCACATTTTCTCCCCGTTGCCTTTGGTTTGACGATACTGTAACATTAACTCTAATGCACATGCATATACACACACACACACACGCATGCGCACGCACACACACATGCACACGGGTACACACACACACGCTATACTAGGACTTGGACTGGCTAATTCCATTGCTTACTATGAATATAATTTTAGCAATACGAGGAATCGCAATGTCAAAGCAACCTTTTGAAGACTATTCACAAATGTATGGGGGAGTGAGGGGGTTGGAGGACCAGGTTAGGAGTGTGTGTGTGTGTGTGTGTGTGGGTGGGGATGGGGGGGCAGCATCCCTTATTAGAGAACCATGTCACATTCTCTCCTGCGCCGGCCGGACTCGCTGCACTGCCAGTAATCCCCCCTCCAAGTCCCCCTATGGATGTTATTCAATTCGCTCATAAGTAGTTAGAGAAACTGTTTTCAGTTGCCACTAATAACTACTGACCTCCAGCGACACAGGCCAACAATGGGTTTGTCAGGCCTGAAACGCACAACCAAAGAAGCTGATTAGGAACTCAAGTGGTTTGAAGCAAGAATCAATGGCGGCTCTGTCCTGCCACGGTGCTTCCAGCATGGCACTGATGATTGGGGGACCTCCATTAGTTATGCCTCATTAAGTCCCACAAACTCCTTTAAGAAAATGAGTTTAGCCAATTCTAAAATCTATTACGGCCGTGGAGCCCCTACTGAGGTGCCACTGTGTTTGGACTCCCAAGACAGGGAGGCGAGAGAAAGAGCTGCTTCACTGAGACATGTGCGGGGGCAAGTGAGACATTACACGCCGTCCCCATGTACACTTTCTCTTCTTTATCGTTTGAACCCTTTTCGTCTTGTTTTGTTGACATAAAATGCTGAAAAATGCATCACAATGACACACAATGCATCATAAAATATATTTGTTCATGTTGGTGTTTTTTGTCATTGAATGCACCTGATATGTACACCTGAACTGCACTGGTCCACAGCCTGTGTGAGGGAAGCGTCTCCAGCTGAAACCTTACAGCGGCCCCACGCTGACACACTATTGCATCCGGAATTTGTTGTATTCTTTTATTTTCTTCATGTCGGAATTCTCAAAAAATTACGCTTTTAATATCTGGCACATTTCTTTCCCCATGAAAATATTTCTCAAATGTATCATTCCACACATCTTATAAATCAGATGTTTCTCATCTAAATAAATGTAAAATGGGGAATTTGGTTAACTCACGTGCCGAAATGGCTGACTAAACATTATAACACATATTTTCCTTCACATGAAGGAAAAGCTTCTCTGTAAGAGATTTGTAAACCATTCAAAATACTCCTGTACTCCTCTGTTTGTCTATTATACCGGCAAGGCCACGCATGATATAATTATACTCCATCCTTGGAGCGGGATTCAATCGACCGACAAAAATAACAATAATAATCAAGCGAGACATTTAATCGTCAGTTGGAAATTGGTTTTGCTGTATTCATAAATATGAAAAAGATACATTTACAGAACAAAAGAGTTCATCTCTGTCCTTCACAGCAGTCCTCTTTACTTTTGAACCAACAAGCCGTTTTCTCCCAGCTCACCGTTGCCACAGTAATGGCCAGCTGCCAGTCTGCGGATTACTGGTTAATAGGGCCAGGGCTGAAGAGCAGTTCAATGAAGGTAGGCAATGGATAAGATCAGTGTGTGTTGGCTAGGGCATATCTATCTATGTGGGTGTGCCTGTATGTGTGTGTCGCTTTGTTTTATTCATTTTTATAGTTTTCTTTATATAGACTCAATCTCACCGCCAGTGATGCATTTTAATTTAAGATAAATGACTGAGCATCCTGCAAACACACAAAACACAAAAGGGAGACAGAAATTGTACAAGAAAACAATCTGGAAAATTCAAGGACTCTTGAAAAGGGGAAAAAAATTAAAAAATGCTCTCAGAGCTAGTTAATGGGGGGGCGGTGATCCAACAGCAAACAGCCGAACACACACAAATCAACACACGCATTGAGATGAATGGAGAAAGATAACAGAAACAGCCACCACTCAATAGCTACGTCTGTCAAATTAAGCCCAGAAGGACATAATCGTTTCTTCAAATATAACATTCTGTAATCTGCCCCCTCCAAAACACGCCGGCGTCTCAATATAACCGTCCCAGAGGGCCGGGGGGGCCAAAGAGGACCACCCACTTTCTTTTCAATTATCATCTTGCAGCAACCTGTCTCCTCTCCAGCATTCAGCAGGAGACACTGACTGCTCTCCAGAGGGAATTACAATTAGACTGCTGTTTGTCTCTCCAATAAACTTTCAGACTGTAGCCGACAATCCCGACTGGTTAGAGCATGTGACCCCGAGGACAAACAGGATTACGCCCCAAATCCCATGTTCCTTTACTCTCTCTCTCTGAGGTTGCTGTGTTCAGGTGGTCTTCGGGTGGAGGCTGGGAAAGGAAATGTGGGTACACAACTGAATACCCCTTTAGGTCTGCAAATACACACATTGCTTCAGGTATTAGTGACGCCATTGTAACTCCGCAGACATTACGACGTCAGCTTGTATGTTTTCTCAGACCAAAACAAAATGTAATGCCATATGATATAATAGAGGCTTTATTCTCTGGTGTATTACTCTAAGTTGTGTTCATTTCGTCGTAGGTTGAGGTTACACAACATATTTGTGGGCATGTTTAGGATAAGGTTACCACTCAGGCCTAAAGCAGTGTGGGTCCCCACCAGATCACTCAAAGGTGTCGCTAGAAAAGTCTGAGCGGTCATGAGATCACGCCTGCGATGGCAGAGAAGCAAATAAATGTGTAGACATGTGATGTGGTTTACTTTATTTATTTCTATGAAATAGAGAGGAGGTTCCTTTCATGCCATGGAAATTGAAAAGTCCACAAAATCCCTCTAGTTGACGATCATGAATGATTCACGCGTCAATAATACCATATGTCCATATTAAATGTGAGTGTGAATCACATGATGTTGGTTTGCATGTTTTATATTTTGTGAAGTCAGATTGTATAATGTATGTGTAAAGACATTCCTTTACATTTGATGTGGATTTAAGATTTAAACAGTAAATGAAAATGAAAATTCAAAAGTCCGCTAAATCCCTTCAGTTGATGCAGATAAATGAATGAATCACACATAAATAGTGTTTCATTATAAGAGAATAAATGCCAAAAATATTCTGAGACTACTGATACGGGTCCTCAAAGTCCATCGTTTTTTGATTGGAAATAAAAGTGTGCTATTGAATTTTTACTAAATGTCTGCATGGTTTATTAAAGAAATGTTTTGACATTTTAGTTTATGAATGATAACCTTTTTTTCTTCTTTCTTTTCCTCATCTATCTGCATCTGCATGTTTTAAAAAGAGGGGAGTCTCCTTCTTTTCTTCCAGCAGGCTAACATGAGTCTATTAATTACTTGTAACTTGTATCTTCTGTGTATTATCTGTCTGTTAAAACCTCATCAGTGCAAATAACAATCACGCCTAGAATTTGTCTCAGGGACACCAATTAGGGCACAATCCACATGGGACAAAGGTTCTGTTTCAGAGGGGAGTCACACTGGCCAGTTGATCTGGAGTGTTTATTTGCCCCGCTGTAGCCAGCTGGTCATACGAAGGCACAGAAAGGGTACATTGACTCCACCCAGCAGGGGGTAGTGGCACAGCAAAGGGGAAACGGGACCCGTCTCCACAATGCAGCACGCCCAATCAAAGAGCCCTGGACCCCTTTGTGGAGGTGGTGAGTGGACAAGGGGGGGGGGAAGGGAGTTTGGGCGTCCATCCCCTCCTCCCGCCACTGTCCTGTCTGTACGGCCAGCCACACTTCACAGCTAATTAGTGGTCAGATCCACTGGCCCCTAATCAGCAGGACATGTTAGAAACTGCCCTAATCAGGCCTAATCTTGGCTTTGTGTCACACATGCAGCCTTCCCCTGCCTACTTACCCTGTCTGCCATATTGATTAAGGCATCAATTGGGGATTTGGTGGTCAATATACTGCAATCTGCGATGGTCCCATACAGGATTGCATTGTATGATGTCGTCAAATGCAAAAGGTAAAGCTTCAAATGGCGACATGGGTGGCTTTCTTCCACATCCGGCAAGGGTATGCAAAAATATTGAATATTGACATGTTGGTGATGCTGTGAGGCAACCATATTACTGCATTAGCTCTCTTTCATCATTAGTTGTATTAACCTGAAACATATGTGAAAAGTACTACTCAGTGATATACCAGAGCTAATGTACCTCTACAGAAGCAGAGCAGCGTGACATCTAAACCCTGTTTTACATTACATATACTGCGGGTGGTTCCGTTATGAATAATACCTTTGGTCTTATCTCCTATTGGCCATGAATCATACTGTTTTAACATGTATTGTATGTGTAGTTAAGACTATGCTTCTATACATATCTACATGAAGACCATATTGCCATAACAAATATGAATATATATCACATGATGTTGGTTTGCATGTTTTCTATATTGTGATTTTTTTTTCAGTATGAAATCAGATTGTATAATAAAGACATTTATTTTCATTTGATGTGGATTTAAGTTGGTCAAAAATAGTATTGACCATAACTATAACAGAGTCTTGAAATAAATGAACAATGTGTTATGAAAATCGTGAGCCGGTGATTATTTTGAATCTTTTAAAAAGTGTGCTGTACTGACATTTAGATAATATAGCAGTTATATTGGTTAGCACTTGTGCTATTAGATTACCCAGCATGCTTTGCCAGTCAAATGTTTTAACTATTTATTTAATGTATTTACTGAATTAGTGCACGGGCCATTTAGTAGCATAAGGGGCGTATAGTAATTGTTACTTATTTCAGTCTTTCAGTCATTAACTGGGCCATAGTGTTAATAAGGATGTAATGCACAGACACTCAAAGATGGGTGTGAATAATAATGAGCTTTTTCTTTATGCAGATTATTATGTGATGACTTGTGGGTGAGGAGCTGGGGGACAGTTTGGAAATACAACAGCGAGTCAGAAAAAGATATCTTTCAATTTAGGACAGTCTTTATCTCCACTGATGACTTAAATGGCGGCGGTCCTATTCGCCTGATTCAGTCGATTCAGAGACTACTTAGAAACTTTAGGAGGAAAAATGAGGTCATCAACGCAGGCAGTATGGATGAATTTGAATCCAAGTGCTGAACTGTGGAGAATGGATTAGGTAATTACCATACTTTTCCACGATATAAGGCCATAAATTAAAATCTCAACCAACTTCTCAAGTGACAACTCATCTAATCAGGGGGACAATCACAGAGAGGCCTTGCTGTTTACTGATTGCTCTAATCAAAAATGGCTTCTTCAAACACAGCTAATTGGTCAGTTTACTCACGGAACGGGGAGGCAAATGTAGAGGGGCTACTGTCGTGATTTGAAGGACCCAAATATCTCCCATTTGCATTGAGTGCCACCAGAATACACTTGACTCCCACAAGTTATCAGCAAACCAGACAATTATTCATCAGGCACAAATTGGCACATCAAAGTCAAATCAGAGAATTACCGGCGGGAAGACTCCAAAGCAATAGCCGAGCAGGGAAAGGTGGCCTTTGATTGACCGCGTTGCCCTTCGCTCATCCTGCCAGGCTTGTGTACCGGCAAGCTCGGCACCTTTCAGAGAAGCTTCAAGGTTCTTCACAAGTAAAACTACACAGCCTTTCAAGTGGAAAAGAAGAACCAGAGAAGGAAGGTCAAGGTCGGGCATCAAGGTGTTTTATTCTTTTCTCCCGTCAGAGATAACAATGATGAAACTGTGTGTTGCTGTGAAATATAAAACTGCTACTAACAGCTGGAGGGAGGGTTGTGACATGAGATGGTTCAAGTGTTGCAGACAAGATAATAATCATTTATAATGTTGACGTCTTGCTAATGTTTTTTACAAAAGTTGAGACAATTCAACGTATCTCAGGTTAAATTAAGATAGTTTTTTGGTATATTTACCGTTTCATAGCTTCTCTTAAGTTGCAGACTTAATAAATGTAACCACAAGATAATCTCCACCGGCCACTACAGGGGTAGCCGTTACGGGCGTGGAGCAGCATCACGTATACCAGTCAGCAGGCACTTCATGGCAAACCCACATATTCTCATATGTATCACCTGATTCCTCCTCGGTGTCTGAGGGAGAGGGACCACACGTCCATCCTTCAGCTGCAGTAGATCCTGGTGATCTTGGCACACTCAGCACTTTATCCTGGACACTTTAACCTGCTGAACATTCACTCTGGTCACTGCCTTGTGTATGTATTTGGTTTCTTCTGTATATTTAGTATTTTAGTATTAGTATTTAGTATTGTTATTGTGTTTTATTTGTATCTTTTATTGATGTTCTAATGTGCACCCACTGCTGTGTTCCTGCACTTTCCCCACTGTGGGACTAATAAAGGAATATCTAATCTAATCTAGTCTAATTTAGGCTGTCAGACATGAACTCCTCATAACTCATTCTCTCTTATCCAAAACAACAGTACAATTCTGTGAAAATATTAGTCCAATTTATTTTCTTCTTCTTCCTTGTCAAAACGTGCAACCTACATTACCCACGACGCGACTCAACTGCCGACCCTCCGGCTGGATATTCAGGTTTGCCTCAAGCAGAGAGGGGCCACAGAGGCCCGGTATACCGGTACACCCCCACATTATTTCCATTTCAGACTAAGTCCTCAGCCTCAAGTGACTTCACTTGAGGCTATTAAATATAATTAATAATAATGCAATGAATTAAAATACGTGAAATACGACACAATCAGATTGCATGACAGGGGACGTGTGTCATTTTCACTAATTAGTTTTACACTGAAGTAGCACGCTGCGCGTGGCAACATAAAAACAGTGGCAAGGTGCAGTCTGAGTACAGGTAGGGGGGGGGGGGGCAGCCTATAGGAGCAAGAACAACCTGTATGAGGCGAACAGTACATTAGTGCTGGCAACAAAATAGACAGTTATATGTGAATATGGTTTATTATGCAGTGGAGGTGAGTTACCCGGGGAACAGTTACAATAAAGGGAGTGGGCGGTTGAGGGCAGCGTTATGGGAGGGGTCAGCTCTGGGAAAAAAAACTGCCCCAAATCTTAACCCTGCAGCCGGATTCTACTTCAACATCTGGCCTGAAGTTTTGGCAGTATTAGCTAATACATGTACATTATTATTAAGGACCACAATCACATTTTTACCTGTGTGGAAGCTTGTTCGAAATGTGTGATTATTAGGATTTCTATGATTGTTTTGACATTTCTTCAAAGCTTCATTATTACAGAGCATCATTAATATTATATGAAATAGATTAAATGATACATTTGACGTCACAAAAGTGCATACCTCGGTTGGAAAGACACACTTCAGCTTTGCTTGTCAACATTTGCAGCATTGCACAACTAAACAAGCCGACAAGGTGAGCAAGGCGGCGTTTATGGAAAACAAAGGGCAAATCAAATAATCAGTTTTGATCAAAGTGATGAGGAAAATGGAACGTTGAGTCATCCTTTCAAATTCAGAATTAATTCAGAGATGCCTGTCACACAGCGTTCTCGTGCGAGTGGCCTGATTAATCAATGTATTCTTTGATTTTGAAGCAGCGGCATTATGTTGTTTCACGGTTAAATCAATGAATTTAATTTAATAAAAAACAGCCCTCTCAATCACTCCGTCCTAAATCTGCGAGGCTTCACTGACCCGCATACACGTTGTGTGTTCTTAGCTGGCCTGCCAGCCTAATCCACTGGAAAGCCTAAATTCACACATCAGCTGTTTACTTTTTGGAGTTGAGGTTGATTGAATCCTGCAGCCGTACTGGGAGGACGGGACATCTCAAGAGACGTGTGTGTAATCACTCACTGTCGCTAAAATAAAGCACCTGCAGGTCAGGACCTCTAAACTCTAGGCCGGCTGCTCAATAAGCCAGAGTTTTCTTTTTCTTTTTTTGTTTAATGTCTTTTATTATTCCTTATTTATTTCATTTAGTATTTAATGCTTATCATGTGGTTGTATTTACTTTGACTGTTCGGTCCCTCCCTCCTCATTGGGCCCTCCTCAGGGAGTGTAGATGAGGAAGTAAACATGTGGGAGGGGAAGGGTCGGAATGTTGTGAGGGTGTATATGTGGAGATGGATAGATGTGTGTGTGTGTGTGTGTGTGTGTGTGTGTGTGTGTGTGTGTGTGTGTGTGTGTGTGTGTGTGTGTGTGTGTGTGTGGGTGTGTGGGTGGGTGGGTGTGGATATGGATGGTTGTGTGTAGTTTTAGATATGGATATGGAAGGTTGTGTGTAGTTGTATATGTGGATATGATATGGATGGTTGTGTGTGAGTGGATATGGATGTGTGTGTGTAGTTGTATATGTGGGTATGGATGGTTGTGTGTAGTTTTAGATATGGATATGGATGGGTGTGTGTAGTTGTATATGTGGGTATGGATGGTTGTGTGTAGTTTTAGATATGGATATGGAAGGGTGTGTAGTTGTATATGTGGGTATGGATGATTGTGTGTAGTTTTAGATATGGATATGGATGGGTGTGTGTAGTTGTATATGTGGGTATGGATGGTTGTGTGTAGTTTTAGATATGGATATGGAAGGGTGTGTAGTTGTATATGTGGGTATGGATGGTTGTGTGTAGTTTTAGATATGGATATGGATGGGTGTGTAGTTGTATATGTGGATATGGATGGTTGTGTGTAGATGTATATCTAGATATGGATGGTTGTGTGCAGTTTTAGATGTGGATATGGATGGTTGTGTGTAGGGGTTAATGTGGATATGAATGGTTGTGTGTATATCTGGATACGGATGGTTGTGTGTAGTTGTATGTATGGATATTGTGTGTGTGTGGACTTTTGTTGAGGTGGATTTTCATGTATGTGAAGATTGGCATGTGTACTCGCGGTGGGCTGGACGATGGATACTGATACTACTTTTGGATGTGTGCTGTTTGTTTTGTTGTGTTTATTTATTTGGACGTCAAGAATTATTCAGTTTTGTTGAAAATGAAAAAGAAAAAAAAACAAGAAGAAGGCAGATGTTTTCTATTCCTCCAGATGTTAAATACAGATGTGGTTTGGAGGTGTTTGAAGCCAGTACTAATGTAATAATTAATATAACTAAATACTGATGTTGAATAACCTTGTAATTATTTAAATGTTTAAATGAAGCTGCCCAACACGGTTACAGCTGCAGAGCCTCGTGGATTTCTCCTTTTTGCGGAGGGACCTGGAGCTGAACGAGCTAAATCCAGCAGATCCACGAGCTGCCTCGCCTAATACGGACTTCCTTTCATACTAATTCCACGGTGATGAGGAAGACTTTGCAGCATCACATTTAAAAAATCCATGTTGTCCTTCTTCACCTGATGTCTGAAGACTAATGAGTGAATTCCTTGATGGCTTTACGGATGAATATTATACGTCACATTACCGGAGGTCATTGGTATAGATGTCTATTAATCTGCTGCAGGTGATCACACATGCCGGGTGGAAATGTACAGCTTCAGTGCAGAGGAAGAGCGGCGAGGCATGTCCCGAGAAAGTGTTGCAGTGTGAGGAATTATTCAGAACTCATGGGAGAGAAACCTGCATGCCACATTATATTTTGACTATTTACCATACTTTTTATTATATTATATATTTATTAAAATATGCTGAATTAAGGCTAAAATAAAATAATTAGGATACATTAAGTGGTAGGGTTAGGGTTAATCATCTCTATGACCTGTATTTCAATATAAACACAATTTTTAAAAATCGTAGAAGCTGTAGATACATATATATATATATATATATATATATACATACATATACATGATTAACATGTAAACAAACATTCAAAAGTTTGATGTGATGAAGAAGTATGAATAATTTGTTGATCCCTTGATCGTCGTGTTACTGAATGACTAACTAGAGGACAGCAGCATGAATAGGCCTTAGGGTTAACCTTCCTTTGCCGCGTATGGGGCTTTAGAAAAGAGGACTAACTGAATGGCATACATCGCTGTGTTTACATACAAAGAGCTACACTTATTTCCTTGTGCCTGACTGTGCCTCAAGTCTGCATTCAGAGGGTGGCAAATGAAAAGCATGCGCTGAATGGATCTATGAACCTGATAATACCTGTCCAGTGTGTGTGTGTGTGTGTGTGTGTGTATGTGTGTGTGTGTGTGTGTGTGTGTGTGTGTGTGTGTGTGTGTGTGTGTGTGTGTGTGTGTGTGTGTGTGTGTGTGTGTGTGGTATAGAGAATGACGGAATGGCAAAAGAAGATTGTTTTTACACAGATGCTGATCGAATGGATTGATCGACCTATACGTTAAAGCACATTTTTTGTTCTTCGGGATTTTTATGGCACAGAAGTAAACAAGTGCTCTGGTGTGTTGTTGCCAAGACCTAATAAAGGGTTATCTTATCTTACCTTTCTTTGACATCTGTTTTGTATGCAATGACATTTAGCTGATACTCACCTGAACCGTATCCAATGCATTCTTTGTATCTCTCTTTACTATAATATATATATATATATATATATATATATATATATATATATATATATATATAAAAAAAAACAGTATATAATCTATATATATTTGTTGCAAATACTGTTTTTATTGTCTCTGATGCTGTCCAAACTCTACACTTGTTGGTGAAATCAACTTTTAAGCTTTTAAGCTATGCGTAATGCCAATAAGTGCACACCTGTTACATAGTCAATGCAATGATTTAGTAATATGAATATTGCAATACCTTTATCTCATCGTAAAAGTCTGTTACATTTATGCTCTGGTGGTACAATATTGTCACTTACCAAAGGAAATAGGCCAGCGTCAGTCTTTGAACAGCATGTATTGTGTAACAAAAATTGATAGCACTCGTGTTCTGATACCGAGGGAACCAAATTCTTAGGGCTAATTGTCAAAATACCTCTTCCACCTCAAGCACTGCAAGGCTTGAGAGCACTTGTTTGCCTCTTCTGCTCTGATGATTCAATAACTCCAAACAAGTTTGCTGCCTCAGGAGTGATGGCTCGTACATCCTTTTTATCACCGCGAGACGCGAAGGGGATGAGTAAAGCTCTCAGAGATACCGTCGTGATCTAATAGCGCATTTCTGACCTTTGTGCCGCGCTCACGGTGCGTCGCGTTCGAGGCGCTCTAGGTTAAAGCGTCTCTCGTGAAAAGCCGGTCTGTACATGCGATGTTACGCTTCAGCCTCACGCTTGTTTTGTAGAGCGTGTGCCTCGTGACAAAAGGCCATTGCTGGGGTGTGTTGTCAGTGAGCCTATGTCCTCTCAAGCAACTACCCACAAAGCTTAGCGGAGCCACAAGTTCACATGCTCGGGTCACATGGCTAATGACGGCTGTGAAACCTCAGCGGTAACAAAACGGTGGCAGGCAGTCAGGGGTGTGTTGATTGAAGTTGAGCATTAGCATTTCTACTCCATGGTAATGGATGACCCTGTGTTCCCCCAGTGAGGACGTGTGAGCGTGGCGGCTCCCAGATAGCAGTCTGTATTAATGACAGGGGGTCCAACCAATCTCTCTGCTGTGTCTTGGGCTAATCTGCCTTGATCACCTTTGCTAACATCTCTATTATCAACAGATTTCAGCCATCAACAAGGAATTACATTAATGCCCCTTGCTGTGACCCAGCTGCACCGAGCAGCAACGTGTGTGTGCGCATACCTTTTGTTAGCATCCCTATTCCCTCGGGAGAAATGGAGAGCGGAAGAGAGGTTGCGAGGGCGAAGATTTGCACATGCAATAACATGCACCAGCCTGACATAATGCATTGTCCTCATTTCAGAGGCTCGTAAGCTCAGCAGAGGCGATTCACCCACCGAGAGATCACCAGGTTTCCCGCAAGAGTAGGAATATAAGACACCGCAACAACTCCCTCAGATCATTTAGTATTATTTGTGCATTCGGGGGGAAAGATGCAGAGCAGGAAATCTGCGGATGTGTGGCAGGCGGGCACAGACACGTCTCTAGTGGCTGTGGGAGAGCGTACCATGAATAAATTTAGCGCTGTCCCCAGGAGATTGCCTTCAATCACGAAGCATAAGGTGTCAATGCTGCGCCCTGTGTGCATGGAGCACCAAATTACCTTCCACCAGATTGCTGAGCTGGGTCTAATAGGAATTGGGAAACGGACTGTTGAGTGCGGACTGCTAATTAATCTGGCCAAAGTCAGAGCCCAAGTCCGGGGCCCGCTGACACACAGTCAAGTTGAGGCCAGGGATGCATGTACTGTCGAACGAGTTCACAAGCTCGGGAGAAAATACTAATGAAAGAAAGGATGTACACTGTGAACACAAAACTTTTGGTAAAGATAATTATATGTGTTTATTTCTTTTTGATTGCGATATCTGAACTAATGCGGAATGGTATAAACAACAACGTGGTGCATTATCTTTCTTAAAACTAATATTTGACAATGTATTTGACATAATCACATATTTATAACCTTTCTTATGGTGTGTAAAATCTCTGGAGCTACAGTAATGCTCCACCATAATCATTAAAGCATTTTGAGTCGTGTAACTGCATCAAATGGACTCCTATGGTGTATGAACCATAACATTAAAGGCCATATCCAGAATTCAGCACAACCTGAAATATTAACATCTCAATTTACATACAAATGTCCATGCATCTAAAAGCAAAGAACTCTTTACCAAGCCATTTTCCTATTTTGAATAATAGGCGGTTTTCTGAGATCCAGTTGATTGACTAAACAAAGACATGACTAGTGCATTAAAGCAATTGTTTATTGCCACTGAATCATGGCGTATGTATAAATTTGCTGTAAATGGATATTAACTGACACAGAAACCATGGATTTGTATAATAGCTGGTAATCATTCCACCTCAGGATGTGTTTTCACCGTCATACACAGGGTTAAAGAATTAGAGTGTAGTCAATTACATTTAGCAGGTCACAGAAATTGATTTACTGCCTAAGGAATTTTTTATTTTTTTCTCCTGCCGGGCTTCTGCTCACATAATCAAGGATGAGCG
The DNA here is from genome assembly GCA_036178185.1 of Liparis tanakae. Lineage (NCBI taxonomy): Eukaryota > Metazoa > Chordata > Actinopteri > Perciformes > Liparidae > Liparis > Liparis tanakae. Next base: position 11,492,232 of record CM070093.1, read on the forward strand.
TTGCCTGTCTACCCAATCTACTACTTGGTCCCACAGGAAAAGATGACTTGCAACAGGAAAACCTGCATGAATACTAATTTACCTACTTGGCTTTAACAGCTTTTGCAAGCCAATCTCATAGGAATTTGTAGAATATGAGGCCTTTCCATCTTTCCATATTAATTACCCAAACTGAAAATAGGGACAGCAAGAGATGGGGACAGAGGAAGAGAGTGGAGGGCATAGAGAGATGAGAGAGAGAGAGAGACCGAGAGAGAGAGAGAGAGAGAGAATCATGGGAATAGCTATAAGCAGGGACTCTCTGCTCTCCATCCTAAATGCGGTTAATTATAATGTGATTTGAAGCATCTCGAGCAGGAATCTGGTAATCTAGATTGGGAGCTCTCTGACCACAGCCCCAGTTTGGGTCTCTTCATTATGGCTCAGAATAACCGGTCTTTCTCATTCCCTCAGCCTCAGGATCAGGAAAAGAGAACTAGAGGTTGTGGTGAAACTGGGCCACATTAGTGATGTTGTGACTCCTGGACACGCACTCCTTCAGTTCATTTAAATTCAGGCAGGAGAGAGCCATTCCTTATTAGTTAATGCACCAGTACTCCAATTAATAAAGTGTTTTAAATCATAGAACATGATATTTTTGTATTTGTTTTTAAATGGGACCCGCAGTCAAGAATAGCTTCATGTGAACAATGTGCTGCACGCAGACGTGATGAGGCGACCTACATGATGTGGGGGGTCCCGAGGCTTATCACTCCTCGAGCCTCCTCTATTAAATATGTGCATGCTTCGACGAGGCCACATTATTTAAAACAATAACATCAAGTATCATAATGATGCAGACAACACCCACGCGCACCTTGCTCTCGCACCAACCACCTTCAGTCCCTTAAGTCGTGTTTCATGCACATAATGTGTCCAGCGTAGTTTTGCAAGCAGTCAATTAAAAAAGTAAAAAGTTTGAAGGATTTAAATATTGTGATTGCTATTGACAGTAACGTGGCTATTCATTTGTGCAGGTCAGCATGTCTTGCGTCGCACTAGTGACGACTCTCTCTGGCCAATCAGTGGTCTGCATCGGTCAAACTCCACCTTCTAGGATTGGAGCAGCTCTCTAGCCAAGGCGGTACCAAGAACGTGGTGTCGCTCTGTTGCTACTATCCACAACCTTTGTAAATGGATACATGAAATTAACTTTTTTAATGTTGAACAAACAGAACTAGACTTTGTCTTTAGATTCTCTCTGGGAGGGAATTAAATTAAATTAACACATGATTGCAAATCCTTCATCTTCAACTCAAGATCAAGAAAAAATATTTCACTAGTTTTCTGATATTTTCACTGACTTCCAGTGTGTCAGAAAATAGAGTTACAATTTCTGCTTCTTGTCTTTAAATCTCTCAATGTGCTTCGCACCAAAATATATATCTCTGGCAGTTGAGCTCTCTCTCCGGTCCACATCAGGAGGAAGACTGCTCCCTGTTCTCAGAGTACCAACTGGACCTATAAGCAGTATATTTTTAGCACCACAGAGCTGGAACACACTTCCAGAGGACATTAGATTTGCACCAACAGCCTCTCAATCCACAAAGAAAAACTTTAAATATATTTTTGGGAGAAGGCCTTAAAGAGACAGACCCTAAAACATGGTGTTTCAGACAGATGGTGTATCCAGCTAAATGCAGACACAAATAATGTGTTTATTTTACATTAGAGCATGTATACATTTTCTAGTAGAAACCCAAATACAAGTATCAACCTAAATAATTATATTGTCCCTTTACTAAAAAACATACATGTTACAGGTGAACTGTATAATGCTAAATACACCCCCCAAAAAACAAGTGACACACAAATACACCATACCAGAAATACCATATCAAATATTGAAAGTACACTTTCATTTTTTGTCAAATTACAATTTAAAAGAGGACAAATGAGATGTTATTTGAACACTCAACAGCCTTCAAACCCAGATGGATACTGTGTGCTATATTTATATCTACATGTATATATTGATATATGGCACAAATATAGTCTTGTAATCAAAGCCCTCTGGACATGTAACGGAAATCCATAAAGAAGCCGTATCCAGGGCGCAACACAGTGCTTTTATATAGGTCCACTGAAATCCTCCATAAAGCATCACCATAATAAGGGTTTTAGGCGTCCATGCTGAACAGATTTCACTTGGCCCTTTGTGTTGGAGAATCTCACCTGGTCTTTGGAGTGGGGGCAGAGGGGAGGAAACCTTCCTGCCCCGACTATGGAGAGACAGCCTTCCTCTGTAACCCACTCTCATTCACAGACGTCATTCATGTGCAAATCATCCTTGGACCTATTGTTCACCCGCTGCGCTTTCAGATACTTGCTGAATCAAGTGATGAATGTAATGGCAGGGCTGAAGACATGTTCCATAGTGAAAAGGTATAATAAGACTTAATAATAATAAGCACTCACAGCTAGAACAATAGCCAACCTAATTTTTTTGTGTAATACTAATATAGCTTTCTCTTTGTTTATTTGATATAGGACGCTTTCTCCAACATGTTTGCTGACAGGCTCAGACATCATTGTTCCCATGTTGGGAGACAAAAGTGACTGAAGTCTTAAAATGTCTTAATGGCTGGTTAGCTTCCATTTTGGATTAGGTGTGGGATGCTTGGATATTTTCTATATATAGCAATACATAAGAATAACTCAGAGTACAGAAGATGAATTTACTCACCAATAATATTTTATTAAAATCTCGAAATGGTGAAGCAGTGAAGTATCTATGCAGCATTAAAATAACGTATGGGTGTTGTTGGCGATGTGGCGTGGTCATTATATTAAGACAGATGCTGTTAAGTATTGTATCCTATATAAGAACATGATGACTAAAAGCCATAGAACATCCCATATAAGGCCCACAGCTCTTTGTTAATGAAACATGAAACCAAATATTGTTGGTAATATCCAATGTTTTACATGTTTTTCCAATGTTTGTATGCTGTAAAAAGTGCAAAAATGTCTTCTACAAGACAGACACGTAGACATGTCACAGTAGGAAAAGCAGGTGTAAATAATCAAACTTAAAAGTCAGGTCATTAAAATCAATACAATATGTCCTCTGTGGAGAATACACATATCAAACGCATTGCCTATTTACCTGTGTTTTCATCCATGATGATAACATGACCAACATATATTTGTATATATATATAAATAAATCTGTGTATATATATGAACAAATATTTGTGTGTATATATATATATATATATAACTGCTAACATTGTTAGCGATGTAAAGCAGTGTGCAGCACGCACACAAAACCGAAGCCTTGGAGCCTGATTAAGCTTTGCAAACTGACTTATTTGTGTTTCGACATGGACACATTAATTCGTTCTCGCCAAATTAAAGTTGTTGCAAACAATGCTGTTGATCGGTGAAACCGATTGCTTAACTTTATATAATCTCTTTGAAAAAGCCACAGCTTGTGTAATCAAAAGCACAGCCTTTTGTCTCTCTAACACACATACCAAAGAAGCTGCCCAGGAGGCCACATCAGAATGAATGAATATTTAATTGAGGCCTTTTGAGGCAGAAGATCAAAATAACCTTGCTCTTAATGATTATTCAGTGATACAAATAAAAGTAGGATCGAGGAGAATGGAAGACGCACATTCGAGAGCCTTAGCTTGTCCAGCAGGAATATATTACACAAACATACAGAGTAAAACCCTCGCAGTTTTCCACTTGCTTTCATCCATGTTCACCCCAACTTGAGAAACATTTAAATCATAATTACACCAAAATCCAAAACACATAATTCCTATTTTAAAAGCACAAAGAGGATTGAAAGAGTTTTAAAAAAGAAAGAAAATATTACTTGTTTACACAGACAGATATAGATGGTGGACGGTCTCGGGTTAACAGACTCGATGCAAGACACCAATGAAAGAACAGCGACCCCTTCTCATTGGACGCTGTCTGGACAAAAAGCAGGTCACTCAGGTTTGTGAGGGAGCAAGACCCTCCTCTCAAATGTCCAGACACTCATGGCAGCAATTGGTGAGAGAGAGAGAAAAGGAAAAGGCAGGATTGATGTAGACTGAACACGAATGGCTTCATGCTCAGTACTTGGATAACATGCCAGACTGACTGTTCTCATGAAGATGTATTAGGAGTTCATATTCAAATGTACATTTATGTTATTTTGTGTATCAATGTGACCTCTTCTGGTGTTAAAGCTTTGTTCCAGGATTCTTGGGATCACTCTACTTTTATATTTACAACCCAAAAATGACATCTCGAGCTATGCTTATGAGTAATATTTTGATGACGCCTCATGACCACTTCCCGTGCTGTACATCCTGCACAGCTACAACAAGCTTTGACTCGAAAGAAGTGTGTCAGCAAACCAAGACATCCTATGAACATCAAATGTTGCAGCTTTGTTGTTGATGGATCTACCGAGTCATTCAAACTTTTATTTCAGACTCATGTTAAGATAGTACAAAACATAAAAATAGAATAAAATACATACAAAACCACAACTAAAATACATAGAACTTCAAATGCTTTATGAATAGACAGCTGTACCAATGTCTTCACAGCCCGATAAAACCATGATTTAATATATCAACCCGGCAGATACATTTGTACATAACATTTCCTAAAAACACCTCTGAAAGTCTTGACTCCTGCAGCCACAAACATTTCACTTGCAATCATTTATCTCAATCGATTTAACTTGATTTAAAATGTCAGCAAATGGTGAAGAAGAGCACATGATGGGACCTTCAAATGTCTTGTTTCATCCCAACAGCAGTCGAAACCAAAGACACATGTGAGAATCTCTCCGTTGATGATCAGACTGTATTGTGTATAAAACTAGTTCATGATACACACTATTTGGTCCTTGCAGCCTGTTTCCAGCTGGTGATGTGTGGTTCACCTGTTATACGCCCACTGATACGTCGTCAAACAGACACTGTCAGACCTTGACCTTCGCTAGACACGGTAGACGTGGAGCTCTATGGGCGCATACAGAAAGAGACATACATGCATGTAGAGTAACCGTGAGATGAGGTCACACGTTGCCAATAGGCACGGTTGTTGTGCACGTCATTGTTGTGCTTTCTCATTCGGCAAACAAATAGAGATCTCAACTTCTATTGAAGTTCCACATTACATTAAAAGCCAGAAATATTGCTTCAGAAATTAGCGCTGATCCCAAAGGTCACTCTTGATTGTTCCTGGTTACATTTTGAGGCCGTTGATGAAGAAAAGACCACATAACTGATCATTTGTATTGCACAGCGACAAATGAACAAAACAAAAAAAATAGAGAAAAAATAATTTCCTCCAGGAAAGAGAATCTGAATCTAATTGTTTAGGTTGCTTTCACAATTTTGCTTTTGACTTTCATCTGAAAGGGAAACATGCGTGCAGTGAAGACGTCTCTCTGCCCTTTGCTCACCCATTGAACCAGTTTCAGTCATTTCAATCTGTCACTTTTCAAAATCAGTGAGAGTGTAAATCTGTGATAGTTTCACTTCTGGTAAAGATACAAAAGCTTTAATTTCTCATTTCAAAGAAACACAAAAGAAAGTGTTGGGAGTCAAAACCCACGAAAATATTGTATAATCCATTCCAGCATCAGGCATGTTAACTTTTACTGAAGTCTACATGTCTGCTACTTTAAAAAGTATGTTTGGACTGGAGTAATACAATTTGACTCATTCATACAACATAACATGAAAAATGTATACGGCATCTCAGAGGTGAGCGATTTGGAGAGTAAACATTAAGACCCTGATTGCATTTATAAGGAGTAGTCATGTCTCCTTAACTTCAAATGTAGCACAGCAATTAAAATTAAAAAAAACAGAAATTAATTATTATAATAAATAAATTTTCCCAATTATTCATGTTATGTTGTTTTTTGTGTGTTTTGTTAAATACCTAAATAAAAATAAATAAATAATAAATATAATAATATATAATAATATAATAATAATATATATAAATATATATATATATATATATATATATATATATATTACAAACAAAAAAAAAAGGATCAAATTGACCGATGAGTACAAGATGTGTTCAGACAGTGAAAAACAAAACATCGTGTCAATTTGATGTTTTCCCCAGTTGTCCCCTAAAAAATAAAAAAGAAAAACACAATCAATATTTTTTTTAGAGACGCGAACATCGGGGTCAAAAAATCCCCCCAAAGGTAACAGGAGGGTTAAAGAAACGTTTTACAGCTAAATCAATACCGGAGACTTTAATCCATCAACTTTGTCTATTGATCTATTATTGGTTGGTTATTGGTTTGAAGGCTCTAGGAAGGACACACTGTAATAGGTGAGCTTCTTTCAGGCGTTCTCTGGAGCAGAACAAAAATAGCTAATATTAGTTATCCTTAGGATAATTTGAAGTGTTGAGCAGCAAAGTGAAATAAGAAAAATGACATCACAAGTGGTATTGTAGTGTGACAAAATAATAAACATGGACGCCTTCACCAAGCGCCTGCTGTGAGAAGTGAGCGGCGCTCCGTCTAATGGCCGCCGCCCCACGACGGCTCAAGTAACGCAGACTCTCTCGGTGATGGAAGATAAAAACCTTGCGCGTCCTCCCATGACGAGCGAGCTGGAATTCATCCTCGTCGTCTCTCCGGCATGGAATCAGAAAAGTGCCTTTTTTAAAAATGTTATTGTGTTAGTACACATTAGTATAATATAACTCCCGCTCCCACCGCAAGCTATCGGCCGCACACAAGTATCTGTTGACATGCTCCTTAACATGGATATTATGTTAGGGAGCCTTTTAGCAAACTCCAAATTATTCTGCCACAGTCCCTTTTCTGTAGCGGATCAGGGCTGTCTGAAGCCATTATTGGTAATGAATGTGGAGTCCTACTTTAAAAGGTTTAGGCATGTAAAGTCACCTAAAGCTGACTAATGGAATCCTGCTGACACCGAATGCCAGGGGCTTTTACCACATCCCAGAATGGCAGATTTGTAAATTTACACTACAGACATAATGAACTATGAATGTAAACTTGGGAATGCTGCCTCCCACAAAGTAGCTGCGAGTTATTAATAGATACCGAGTGCTCAGTGTGCCGCAAAAATGATAAACTGCAGGAGGCTATTGTGTGGTTTCAGCAACAATCCGGCTACTTGTGACTCATTTACACAATAACGCAAAGGAATTTAGACGTGCGTCTTTGTGGGCGTCAAAGAAGCAAAAGAAGTGGAAATATGTGCGGCGGCGTTTGTTCGGGTGGATCCAGATATTCGTAGTTTGTTAGCGCTGCAACACTTTGCGCCCTGGGAGATGGGCCTCTTCAGCGGGTTCACAGGTCGCACAGCAGCGTGCCGAGTGGCCATTGTGCTTTGTCGTTTCACAGGTGACTCACATCACTACACTCGAGCGTGCTGGAGGTAGAGCACTCGGAGATGCTCGCGGCATTCAAAATGCATGATTTTCCAGCCTAGTGCAAACAAATCGCTTTAAAAGATCAGTTTAATCTATTTGGAGCTGTTATTATGAGCCGGGAGAGTTGTTCAGATAAAGAGACTGAAGCAGGGTTAACATCAGAGTGCTGGACAACTCTTCACGCACTTTACCCAGCGGGAGAGCTGTCAACTTTATTATTTGTTTTTATAATGCAGCGTGCATATATGACTTACAACGCAGAGCACTGGGAGACAAACTGCCTGAGACTATGCGACAAAATAATGTATTTAATGTATTTATAAAAAATAAAAAAACATCTGCGGGGGAAATCTCAGTCAAAGAAGCCATTAATGTCCTTATTGTTTGTGTTGAACAGTTGAGGACGCAAGGCTGCTTCAATCTCCGAGTCGCTGTCTTCAGAGTCCCTCCAGAAAGCTGTACAAAAAGATATACGACATTACAATATTATATTTCCCCGACTTCAAATGGAACCTTTCATCAATCTATATACTTTCTGTCTCCCATTCATTCTGCGCTTTCTTTAAAAGCGTTCCAATGATGAAGCCGCTGGAGCTCAATCTTACCTTGAATTTGAATGCAAGCGATGAAAAACCGTTCACTTTTTCTCAAAATCATTCTCCCTTTTGATACAGCTTGATAATTTGAATTAAAGCTATGCCCCGTTCTGTGAATACAGATGAGCGACACATACATTGAGATTCGACCACTCAAGCTGTATTTAGAGGACTGTAATTTTATATTTATTTGGCAACACAGGCCTTAAGACATTCAATCTATCGAGGAGAGAAACTAAGAGGCAATCTGACACTAGTGATCAACTGCAATCTGTAATATGTAGATACATGTTGATAACCCATGTAAAACATCAGACATATCTGCCTGCTCCCTATTATAATCAAGAACAATCAGCTGTTGAAGGGTTGATCAGTAACAGCGGTCCTGAAGTAGGACGTAGGAAGTTATCTCTGAGAGGATGTAGGAAGCGCTCGCTGACAACATATGTCAACGCCTTCAGGAACCTGGATTTTTCTTCAAGGTCATTCATTTCAATGCTCAAAAACGGCATTTTCAGAGAAATATATAAAAAAAGCGGTTCAACATTTACAACAAAATTATGCAAGTGAACGCATGAACTTCAATTTTTTAGGACAATTGTAATGAGTGTTTCTACTCACCTGTGGACTGTTGGGTAATATGAACTTTAGAGTTTGTCTTCTCTTTCCTGGAAACACAAGGACAGTTATAAGCCTTCTAAAGTTATTACCTGCGGCTGTTTTTTAAAATAAAACATGATTTTATACCAAAAAACAACCCAAAAAGAAGAAGAAAAGGCAGACAGACAGTGCAGCAGAGGGAACTTCCTTGACTCCTGTGTTGTGTAAAAAATGCTCTTTATTGAAGAATAGTCCCATAACCAGGGCGGCCAGGTTCCCATAGCTCTGCTGATATCGCTATGTAAATGTGTGAACCCCGAAAAGGCTTTGATCTACCTCAATGCATATGCAACAAGCCCCCCCACCCCAGTCCACTTTTAAAAGGCCTCCTCTTTAATTTACATCATCACAGAGCCTATTCAAACCCACACTATAGCCTCATCATCTCCCAGGTTAGCATACATATCCATACGGCTTATTTCTTTGGACTTTCTATATTGGAGCCGTGTCTACGCTTTTCTCAGAGATGGAGAGAGGAAACAAAAACAAAAAAAAGATGCAGAGTTTTAAGCAGATGAAAAATACCCTGTTGTCTCCATCTGCATCAATTCAGACTCGTGACCTCTTTGATTGTCATCCTCTCAATCCCCTCGTCTCCTCCGCTAAGTCTTGGCACATGTGACTGTACATTGAGTATAAGGAGCACACGATTCTGGCTGCGCTCCAATTGCTATCTTCCGAACTATTACTGCTTTGCACCACTCAAGGCAGCGCGAGAAAAAAAAAGATGCAACTCCCATTCCTAACTGTGAACAGATTGCTCGCTGCGAAACGCAATCCATCCACACATCATACAACCATTAGATTATAACCTATGTATTCACGAGCCGACGGGGCTTCGTGCAGGACGTTCGGAGGATTCATGCATCCGTGCCGACGGCATGTTGAACCTCAGCTGCTTAAATAAAGCAAATCAGAGCAGAGGCTGAATAAATGAAGCGCTGCCAAAAGAAAATGGAGAGCAAACACACAGTGAAAGATGATCTAACTATCTGCCTGCACATGACCGTGTTTTGGTCAAATAGAGGATTTTTGTTGTTTGGCATAATATTTTCCAAATGATGGTTGGTGTTGTTCTGCCGAGACTACGTTGTGGTTAGGAACAGAACACGGGAACTCTTTTTACTTGGCAGAATCATTTCCTACGGACCGATGGCCGAGTGCAAATAAACATCATAGTAGTTTTTAAAGTGAATAGGAGATAAAGTACAGACGCTGAAGCACAACTAAACGGCTGCATCCATTTACAACAGATCTCCACCGCAGCAGCAAAAATACAGCAATAATCTACTCGATTACTTCCTCTCCTTTGCCACAATAATAGCTGTTACGGAGAGTAAATTGGGCTTTTCTTTTTCTTGAACCCCCCCCCCACCCCGGGGATGGGAATAGTCTATCAGCTGTTCCACTTCAGTGAGGGACAGGGCTGATTTCAAGACAGGGCTATTACCATAGAGAGCCCAATCTGGATCTGACCCCACCAATCTAATATTCCGTTTCCATAAACATTTATGCCAGTTCATCTTCTGCTGAGTTTCCTTTAATTGAGGCAAATTATCTGAATATGTAAGACTGGGCTGGCTGGTGTTTTCACCAGCTCTGGTAGACAGGTAGACTGGTAAAATGATGCAAATTACAGCTATTGTACGACCCACTTCCCCCCCCCCCACCAATGCCTCGCTCAGTCTCTTTCCCCCGGCCTTTACAATTCATATTGTTGTTTATCTTGTGTTTTAAGTTTTTGTGTCCGCTATGCAGAGCGACTTTTAGAAGCGTGTGATGGGTTTCATTCCGTCTGTGTACTTCCTTTATCAAACCTCTGTGTAGTTTTGTCGTTTTCTATGAGCCGAGTGAAAGCTCTTGAAGAATAACACCATATGTGAATCCAAGACAATCCGATCTGTACGTTTAAAGTCCTTTTGAGAAGATTCTCTACATTTATAGATACATATTCCTGTTCTTTCTTTTTATTCAGTTGGGTACTCAGGGCAGCATCCCGACTCCGTTTTCCCAAATCAGTTGCGATATCTCAAGGTGTATCGACCGTGGAACAAACGCACACAAACCGCTAATGCAAATGTCTCACCAATACAAGTTTGAATGGAGTCAAACCTAAACGACGCTGCACATCACAGTTTTGTGTTCTACAGTTACAGTAGGACACCTAGCCATATTTCACACCTCTAAACTACAGTTTACTCTCAGAAAAAAATTATCCAGCACTGTCGTTGTACATTGACAAAAAATCCAGAACATACCGCCCTTTCACGCAGCCTCACTAATGGCCAAGCAAGACTGTGTTCCTCAGACTCACTGAAAAGTAGTCACATTAACACCTGACAGATGAAATAATGCTTACCAAGCATTTAACACAGCTTTGCACACGCAGAGAGTGAAACAAACTGCTTTTATTTACCATTGCTTTTTTTTTTTTTTTTTTTAGATGCTCCTGCCACCCACACACAAATGCTAATAGCACAATAGCACTTTTGCGCAGCGGTGCTAGTCTAAAGGTAAAGGGAGACCCATCACCTCATCATTCCCATCAACTCCTACTCCCATCCCGGCTATGACCCTGCAGAAACATTGTTTAGGCTCCGTTTAGATGTACTCTAGCGGGCCTGAATGGCAGCAGGATGTGGCGCTCAGTGGGGGCAAACAGTGAGAGGCAACTGTGAGTGCACTGTGAGTGGGCCCTCTCTAACATGTGAGTGCTCTCTGCTGGCAATGAGCGAGTACTGCAACTCAGAGGAAGAGGTGTTGGGGGGGGGGGGGGGGAGGGAGGGAGGGAGGGAGGGAGGGAGGGAGGCAGTGATTTCAACACAGTGGCGCTCTCCTCCTGACTGGTGGCAGTTTGGTTGCTTCACCCATAACCAATGTGAGGCTGGCCCTTATACGGTACACACACATCTGCACAAACACAAGAATGTAAAGAAAATGACATGACCGAGTTAGAATAAAGAGCAAACCGACAACATGCCCTTCGAAATGGCATCATAGTAAGTTACCACAGATTTCAAAATGCATCTCCATCTATTGTCCATTTTCTTTAGAGCTAAATGCTAAAGAAATCCAAAAGCTTCCTTGAAATCAACAATGTACAGAAAGACTTTGAAGGCCAACTTATTTTATTTTTATAGAGCAATCTTGACAGGTTAGAGGAAGCTTATGTAGGACAGTGACCTCCTCTGGCTGGAGCCTCTACATTCTCTCTTTCTCTCAACACCACTGTCTTATTATTTCACCGACTACTTTGTTGTTGAATGTAGAAAAAAGGAAGAAAAAAGAAGGGAAAACATGTTCAGTGCCATTCTTCAAAAACAAGCACTCGCAGAAGTGCAGACATAACGTGATGTTGTCTGTTAAATTGTTTACATGCGTTTCCCTTCATACATCGTTAGACTTCAGAACAAGGAGCACGTCTTTCACTCCGTCTCTTTGTCCGCTCCGGTCTCTGTGTCTCTCTCTCTCTCTCTCTCTCTCTCTCTCTCTCCCCCTCCCCTCCAGTCTTTTCCCTCAGCTCATGTATCTCACCCCTCCTTCCCTCATCCCAGTGAGCTGTCAGAGATCCACACATTGGCTGCCCATGTGTGTGTTTTGAGTGTGAGAGTGACAGAGAGAGAGAGAGAGAGAGAGAGAGAGAGAGAGAGAGAGAGAGAGAGAGAGAGAGAGAGAGAGAGAGATTCTGATTTTGACATTGTGAGTGATTTGTGGTTGAATGCTTGAGCACATCCTGTTGTCCAAGGCAAAGCTGGAAACCACTAATTGTTGAGTCAAGGTTTTTTGTCAAGCAGGCACTAGGCACAACAATCATCACACCGGCTGATGGCTGGAGGATTTTGTTTTGTATGTGTGCGTCTGTGCACATGTGTTCAAACAGGTGGGGGGGTATGAAGGAATTAAAAGAAAAGGGAGGAGAAAAAAAGAAAAATAAGAAAGGAGTGGCATCTGAAATGCCTACAGTAGAAAGGAGCACAATGATTCTTTGCACGGGAGGAAGCAGTGGCATGCACTCGCATACAAAGGGGAACAAGTGGTCTTTACATGGAGTGCAGCTGCTTATTAAGACTCACTCCTTCGTGCATTATTCCTTTCATCCCCACTCAACCACAAAGTAATTTTACTTTGCCACTCACAAAGACAGCAAAAGATTTCTAATGGACAAATCAGTCGCTTCCCCACGAGTTATAATACAATAAACAGCACATTCTATGAAAGTATCTGACTGAAAAACACTGTGTGGGAGAGAGCAAGGAAGAGAGAGATAGAAGGGGGGTGAAGAATATGAAAGACCTCAATTCTCTCCAATGCCATAATAGTGAAATGAGCACATATAAATGTGTTAAGAGTATCTCTTTGCATCTTGTATAGACTGCATGTATTTAATCTGTAAAGCTTATTAAGGCCCTAGTCATTGCTATGCAAAGCAGCACCCCGTGCTTTTCTCTCGCTTTTCAGCCGAGTGCAGTGTTTGGCCAATAGGACTGGCCCCCCGCCTCTCATTCTGCATTCATAACATGCAACATTTGCACAATGTATCTCTCAAAGGCCCTGAATAGAAGGCCTTAATACTCATGTAAACAACTGCAAACCAATTACTTAATGAATCGGGCCCACACATAATGAGGAGCCTCACAAAGGGCTATAAATGCATTTTTTGCACCAAAGCCTCTGCTTTAAACTACAATCCCTCTGCTGTAGTCCGGGCTTAACTGGCAAATCATAATTATTGTCTAAGACAACAGAGAGGAAGCCATTTCTGTATTTCGAGTCCAGCTCCATCCTCCTTTTGATGTCACTCATCAGCTCGCTGACAAAATAAAGCAAATAATTAACAAGTAGGGTGGCGGCGGGGAGGGGAGAGAGAGAGAGGGAGAGAGAGAGAGAGAGGAAAACACAGGAAGACTGAGAAGAAGAGGGGGCAAATAGATGACGGAGGCGCAAAAAGAGAGAGAGAGAGAGAGAGAGAGAGAGAGAGAGAGAGACGCACACAGAGAGAAAGGAGGGAAGCAGTGTTATGCTTCTACTTAAGTGCAGGGCTTCCAGACCACTCGTGGAAGCAATAAAGCGCACGGAGTGACTGCGGTAAGTGGAATGCTTAAATCGGAGCGTCCAGGAGAAGCAAAGAAAAGACGTGGGAAATAGTTGCATGAGCAAAGAAAGCCTTTTTGGCCACAGCGGCTGCCTCCTCCCTAACCCTCATGAGATTACAGCACGCACTTCCACCCGTTCGTCAAATGTTTTGCTTATGTCCACAATACGCGTCTCATCGCCGCTTTGTTTCTGTTCTCTTTTTCCTGCAAATTTAGTTTGATCACATTTAGGACAGGCACCACCTGAGAGGGTCTGGAGCTGAAATTGGCTCATGTTTATTAAAGAGGGGTGGTCACCGGGGCTAGCGGTGGCAGACATCAGCAGCTTTAAGGGCCACAATGGAGCCAGCCCATTAGGCCCTTCCCTGGGCTAATAGGCAGACGGGGAGTGCCTGCTTGCCAGGCCAGGGAGATACAGGCGTCGGCCCTCGTGTCAGCGTGGTGCCCAGTAATCACATGAAATCAGAGAAGATTATTCCTCATAACGTTTACCCAGCCATTACCACGGCCCGAATGGGTTCGCCGTGAAGAGGCGCTCTGAGGACCCGACACGCAATTGCAGATTTGATGAAGTCGCGTTGATATTCAAATGTAGCCGCGGCGGTGTTAGCTTCCAGCAAGCTATTTATCATTAGATCTTCTTTTTCCGAACCCACTTAGGGCTCTGATTTGAGAAGCCTAAATACTCTTCGAGGGTGAGAAATGAAAAGGGCATTTGTCCTTGTCAACACTCGAGTCTCCTTCTTCCGGAACAGTCGTCCCCGATTCTCTTCTCGACATGATCGGTTTGCCTTCTGACGACAAGCCCGACAACAGGGGGATTTATTTTCGTGGTGGACTTTTTTTGTTTTTGATTTCTATAACCCGGCTGAAGCCAGCGAACAGTGAGAGGGGGGCTTTAGGGGCCTTTTGTCTTTGTAAGCGAGTTAATGGGTGGCGCCCCCTTGATCTTATGGAAATGAACAGGGAATTATGAGAGCGGCCATGCAAATGTACATCAACCACTTTGGTGTCTGGTGGCCCATTTCCTGTGGCCCGTTGAATAATAACAATGTTCTTACCGAGGGTAAGGGTCTTGATGTGAGGAGCGTTTGGCCCTCCCCAGGTCCTCTTCATGGCCATGATTTATTCCTTAAAAAGAGCAAACAGGGCCGGATAAAACCATTTGATTGGGACATCTCATCACAAGCTGATCTACAATGCATACCAACATAGACATTTATGGTCAGGCTTATGCGGGGCCAAGACTAGGCATCTCAATCCCGGCTCCTCTTGATATGCACACAGATTGTATATACAGTCTGCCTGCTAAACATAAGATTATGAGCTAAAACAAAAAGTTGCGAACACCTGGATTGATTGCTTATCGCTTACATTTATGAATACACAAAATATGGTCCCGCTGTGATTATGGGAGGACATACGGTCAGTGTTGACCGATGGTTAGGCTCCCGTTGCTCGCTAGCTGCCTGGTAGAGTGGCCCGCATCCCTTACCTGAGAGGCCATCGTCATCCTCCTCCTCCTCCTCTTCTTCAGAAGTCTGCAGCCTTTCCTGCATGGCTGATTGTTTAAGTAACTGATAAGCTTGGGTCTCTGTTCTCACACACACACACACACACACACACACAGGAAGAAAAATGAGTCACTGTCAAATATTTGCTTAAAAGCCAGGTTTCCAACTTCCAGAGGTTTCCGTGTTTGATGAGACGCCACGCTTCAGTAGCCGAGTCCTGTGGTCTCAGTGCTGAACGGAGTGAGGGGGGAAACACGGCGCTCAATCAGCTAAGCTGTTGATTCTAGCCTACAGTAGGTAGCAACAGTTTCCATGAGCCGCGGCAATCAGCTTCTCACATTATCTTAGCATCCCCTACCGGGAAGGCAATGATTGATTTTCTGTTTTAAAAACACTCATAATTACTTTCCGGCACACTAAAGTAGGTATCATATTCGAGAGGAGCAAAGAGACTGCGTTGGCAGCAAAAAGAGAAAACAGGAAAAAAGAGCAGAAGTACATCATAAATGGTCTGTTGTCACGATGATGTCGCTGAAACACACATTTCAACTCAAATATGAAATCAACAGTGTGCTCTTGAATGAGCACATTCTAATACGCTTTATTTCACGCTTGGTTTCATAATAAAAGTTAGTTAAGAAGACGCGGTATTTATAGTGTTATTCCACCCACACCACATTATACAGGCATTGCTTTTACGTGTGTATATATATTTTTTAAACCGTATACAGACATGCATTGCCAATTACTATCAGCTCCACGGTCGTGGTATTTGATTTTGAGATTGATGTCGCTCACCACAGGCCCTCCCCCCCTCGCAAAGTCTTTTGTCATGTTTTCTTCTTTTTTTTTTAATAGCGATGGCTCTTTTGATTAAGAGTAGCGATTGTAAACTGGACTCTTGTGGCTGGCTGTGCACCTTGGGGATGCAGGCACATGAAACAGCCCGTAGGACATCGGATAGCCATGGGTAATATAGGGTCGCTTTACATTTCAGAGGTGCGGCTTAGGGATGGGCACACCAGCTGCTTCCAGGATGCCTTCACATCTAGTATTTTTCAAGTCCAGCCTTTCCAGAGCATTGTTTAGAAGTTAATGAGAACCGATGACAGATCTCCTGCGCTTCCCACCCCGGCGTCCAGACTATTAACGCGGCCGCATTATGCCGGGCCGGCGAATTATCAACTTTGCCGGAACGCTTCAGGCCCGGCTGAAAACATAGCTCGTGTTTTCTCGGAGATAATTAGAGAGAACTAGCACAGCTCTTCAGGTGGTACTTTGACCCTGGATTCACCTTGATCATCCTGCCTCAGCCATTGTGTAAAAGAGCCTATTATTCACTGCAGTGGGAAGAAAACAAACCACAACATAAGGACAGTGTGAATGCTGGGGCATCGGCGATGCCTTTTTACCTCTAATAGGAACACTTTCCACAGAGCTTTCGTCCTGGCTGTCCTCTTCAGTACTTTGTAGTTCTGTAAGAAAGGGAAGCGCATAGTGAGAAGCAGTGGCAGGGAGGACGGGAGTCTCGGGATAGCAATGGGAATGGGTGGGTGGGGGGTGGGGGGGAGGTCTTTCTTTCGCTCTGAATAGAAGCCTGTAGAAAAACTGGGCTGGGAGGGATTAATAAAGAAAAAAAAGAAGCTCTATGGTGAAATTGATTTCTTTCATAAAAGCAAAGTTTTAGTTCTCTGCAGAGGTGGTTAACAAAAAATAAATCAAAAATAGCAGCAGTCTACATTTGTTCCCGTTAATGGTCTCGTTTCATATTACTGTGCAAAGACAGAACATTTGGGCTGTTTTGGACATTTGTGGGATTTTACTGGCAACTTTCACAAAACACTTGCTGAGGGGAGAGTGTGTTTCTCGCTGCGAGACAATGAACCCATTCCTCCGTGACAAATAACCACAACCCAGCTAATACATATTGTGGTCCAATTATGATACTCCATGCCTATTTCAATGGTAATAATCGTTAGTAACCTTGGATCTGCTGCTCCGGTACCGGCCTGGCAGGCTTCACATCCCCGCCAGCCAGGAGAGGAGGAGGACTACACGAAGAAGACAAGTCACTCCCGTCCTCTGCTGAGGGGCTCTCCTCACTGGACCGGGACACAAGTGTCCTCAGCAGCACTTTGGCCTGTGAGCGGCACAAATTACAACCACACTCTTAATTGTTCCCATTTTGTGAAGGAAGTGTCAAATTGAACTTGCGCCGATTAGGCGAGTCATTTACTTTGGCCACGGCTGCTCGCACAGAGGTGCAGCCGCGGTGCCTGTTCAAACGCCAAGAGAAAATAACTTCAAATTCTCTCACCCGTTTAGCCAAAAAAAGAAAAAAGACGATTATTTTGCACACATTCGCTCCCGCTCTCAATCACACTTTTTTTTCTCCCTCTCTTCCTCCCTTTCTTCTCATCCATGAGATTAGAGAAGCGCCTAAAGAATGCAATCACCCTGGTGTTAATGTGCAACACGTTCATGATATCTTCGCTCTTGGCGGCGAGAATGCAGACAAACTGCTCTTTTCCTCCCTCTCCAGCTCTTTTTTTATTATCTCTGGCGAGATGAGGATACACAATTAAGAGGAGCTGTTCCGGGAGATGAGGAGCAGGGAGATGCTACACACCGATTTCCTTTCTCTCCCTTTTCCCTCCCCCTATATCAAATCCTGCCATCATCATCATCATCATCATCATCATCATCATCATCATCATCATCATCATCATCATCATCATCATCATCATCATCATCATCATCATCATTTCTCTTTTGTGATCAAAGACTGCCTCTCAGCCTCTGATGGCCATTTGCAACTTTTAATAAGTGCTAATAAGGAGGAGATGATCAGGAGGATTTCGACAGTGGGTAACTTTAAGCACATTGTAAGTTGTTATCAGTCGGTCGCAGTGAAGACTGACGATGAACATGCTTTCATTTTCCTCGAGGGGGAAGAGAGGCAAAAACATGCCAATCTGAGCTTGCCACTTGGTATTTGATGTCGCAGCACAATAAAAACTGTCTTGATACTTGTCCCCGATATCGGTCTTTGTTTTATTTTTTTAGATTTAGTCAAATGTACCGTGGCTTGAGGGCTTTTCGCGGACCCAGTGCATTTTAAATATCAATGAATGCAACTGTTAGCACTTGAATATTCAAAGGACCTCTTTGAGTGTGTGCATGCGAGCTGCATGCTCCCATTTGTCGGAGTGGCCGGGCTGTGTGGCATTGCGTGAATGGAAATTTCTGTTTGCTCTTGTGTGAGGGGAGTAAGCTGTTGTGTGAAGGGACAGAGAGGAGGGAGAGAGAGAAAAATAAAGGGAGAGATGGAGAAATAGAGGGAGGGACAGAGAAATAGATGGGAGTAGAGAGATAAAGGGGAGAGAAAGATTTTTTTTACTCAGGCTTTTCCTGATGCACTTGGACAAAATGATGTAGATGGCAGTGCCTCTGTTCCTTTTGTTGGTTCATATTTTCAAGAGGCTCTACAGTCTCCCTCTCTCATTGCGTCAGAGACACTGGAGCAAGACCTCTGAGCCACAAGAATCCAACCCAAGCTGAGCCCGCAGCAAATAATAACGTTACCTAACCTGCATGCGTATATGATCATTCCTACACTTTACGGAATTAAAAAGTGTGATTCCTGTCACACCTCTTGACCTTATCTCTGGGTTTTTAGTGTGGATATGAATCGCAACGTCTTTCTTTGTTTAATTGATCTGCAAAAGGTCAATGAGAGGGAAATCTAAAATAATCTTGTCCGTTGTGGAGAGGGTCCCAATGGCTCCGTCATTCAATCGCACCCAGCTGATGGCAATACTTTTGGCTAATGCCAAATTAAAAGCAAGTGTTTCTCACATGAATACGCCACGTGAGATGAAAGAAGCCAAGCAGAGGCTGTAATTTGCGATTAGCGCATGGGTCAGGGTTTCCCTTCTGTCTAGGTCAACGTGTGGAGCAATCTGATGAGTCGGCAGCCGGGGCTTGGTTTCAAACACCAGACACAAAGAGGGCACTCAGTACCAACTACAGCACTCTTTAGAAGAAAAAAGAAGAAGAAGAAAAAACACATGTAAAGAAACAAAAACACTCGCCATTCAGGAGAAAAGAAGAAGAAGAAAAAAAGGAGGCATGCCACTGCAATCATATGTGCCTGTGTAGGTGTCAGCAAATGTAAGTGTGACCTCCTGTTTGTGTGTCTCTGCAAGTGTGCGGGCCTCCAACGCTACCTGGTGGCTGTAGGTGGCATGGCGCTGCAGCAGCAGCGGCGTGAACAGCTGGACCAAGCGCTCAGTGCTGAGGACACGGCGCTCCTTCAGCAGAAGGGCGTGCTTGAACCAGCGATCCCACAGCCGAGCAGCATCGGGAGGGAGGCTGGCGCTGTGGCGAGGGTGGGGGTGTTGGGAGAGAAAGAGAGGCTGTCTCACTGAGTACACACAGTGGGATAGCTGTAAATAACTTACAATTACACCTCCTTGCAGTGAGAGATGCGTTGATTATCAGGAAGATGGAGATCGCTTTCAAATTTGACCATGAATATGATTCGTTTATTTCACTTTCTTCCACGAAGCCTTTTCAAAAGGATGCTCGCTAGTCCGTTTTACCACTTCAGGAGATGAAGAAAATGTATGAATTCCCGTTAAACACTGAATAGACCGACACAGCAATACAGCACCTGGTTGAAAACTAGATAAAAAGGGCCAGCGGGCACGTCCACAGAAAAAGAGAGGGAGGCTGCGAGATGTGTTTCTGTGGATCGAGTGCATAGCAGGGGAGGTCTCGGTGAAATCAATAGGGTAGTGAAGCAGAGCAGGGATTTGGCTCAGAGTATAACTACTCATTACCCAAAGGACTGGAAGTCACAGATAGGGCATTTTAATTTACTCATGACATTCACCCATGTGGCGTTACCGCGGGAGGTGACACCCGAGATGACCTTTACATTTGTGGACAAGGGAGACAGTATTGAATGTTAGAGTGCAATACGTCAGTGACTGTTGTGATTGCGTGCCCTCTCCTGGTCCAAGGGAGAAATAAATACAATAAATACAATATTTATATATATATATATAAAAGGGGAATTCACTTTTACTGTAAGCGTGGTCTCTGTCTCTATTGAACCCTATAGCTCTCAGGGCATTGTTAGTTGTGCTCTGAATTACTCGGTTATAGCTAGGTAGTAGAGTTCAACATGTCAGGTATACACTAAACACACACTGGAATACAGCTATATTTGACCATAGAACTGCTTTTATCCTGGCATGTCAGAGGTTGCACCGTCATAAACGCAAACTTAAACACTTTAACGTTATTTGTTGTCCGAGCACTTTATCTTATACTTAAGTTAATACACACATTGCACTGTTGCTGTCGCGTGGATTGTTGTTTGTCATGTTTGGGAAAAAAAAACCTTGTTTGTGTAAACATTCCTGGCAATAAACGGTTTCTGATTCTGATTCAATACAATGTATTGTGAAAGTGAAAAACAACACTATTGTTTTCCATTTATATTGTGCTTTACAATCTCATGTGTCTTTTTTAAATTGAGGGTAAAAGAAACAACAACAGAACTGAAATCCGTGGTTGATTTTGGGTTCAGAGAAACCAGGAGGCCTTACCTTATTCCATGCGGCTCAGTGCTGGACTGGTGAGCACTCACTAGATGCTGTGGTAGCAGGCAGCCCGTCGCCGTGCTCCATGACAACCTCTGAAGCTCACGAAGGATGACTGCTCCACATGCTTCAAGGTCCTCTGCATTCAAGCCCGCTCCACGGTTACAAAGGCTGTCCGATATATAGAGAGCAGTCAGCTATTGCCATGGAGCCCTGCAGGGCTCAGGCGGGTCAGGAGCACATGGAGTACATCCAACAGCTGCCAACACTTCAGACACACAGTATACAAGTATGATCATACACACCGATGCACACGCACACTCGCTCACATAATATCACAGCGCGACTAAACATTAGACCGAGGGTCCTGACACAAGATGGCCACTCTCTTCTCGAGTGACGATTGTGTTGACATCGTTTACAACACTCGTGTTTGCGTATTAGGGGATGAGTGTAAACTGGGTTTAAACGGGGAAAGAGGAGCTTTTCATTCTCCAGACATTTATCCATACTTTACGACAAGAACTCCAATTATGGTAAATTAATCATGCTATGAAATATAAAAAAGGCTTATGGAAAATAAGCCCAGACTAATGAAACACATTCTCTATCCTCCATCTCCCTGACTCCCAATAACAATTCAACAGGGCGGTTACTATAACAATCCCATGTGTTTGAAAAACCCCTCAGAAATAAAGACGTGTGCATGTTGGTGATGACACTTCATCTAAAGTGAGAGCCCTTGGCAGAAGGATAATATATTTTCCCCGTTTGCACAAAATGCTCCATGGCCGTTAAATAAATATACACAGCGTTTTGTTTAGAGGGGGAGGGGTGAGATTGTAAAGTGGGGGGAAAGGGTGTACCTGATAATTCTATTGAGTCGTCCTCCATCAATCGAAGAACCCACGTACACACTGGTCCCTTCGCCATGGAGTCGCCCTTCGACGTAGTCCAGCAGATTAAAGAAGCCTTCCTGGTGGAGACTAAATACATATTACCCATTAACGTGGCGAAAAGACATACAAACGGAGGCCAGGCGATCGATTGGCCTGCTATGTGTAGTTGAAAAAGAAAAGAAAATCAATGCTGCGTTTTTCCAGGCAATTTCCTTGAGGTACAGTACTCAAGGACTGCAGGAGGAATCGGATCGTTACGGTCGCTCCGCATCACAGGACAATGTAAAGGATGTTCACCACGACACGTGGCATTCAAAACTAGAGCTTGTCAAATTAGCTGCTGATAAAATCAGATTTTAACAGTTCAATAAATGTCTGACAAAACATCGTCATAAATATTATATTTATATTATATTATAGAAAAAAACAACTATGTAACCACAATCTCACCTTAAAAGGAGAAAAAAAGCTAAAAAAATGAATAAAAAGGGGCCTGAAAATGATTTCTTTTGGTGAGAGATTTACGCTTTAATCTGGTCCTGTTTGAGGCAGCAAAATGAGAAATGGATGCCTAATGCATGTGGATATTGGGAATCCATCTCTTTCTTGCGCATTAAGCTCTGGGTGGCCCTCATTGAATTCTCCCATGAAACCCCAAGCCGAGAGAGCCTGAGCCCCCCTACATAAAAGGGACCAAAAAGAATTTATGACAATCTGTAATGGGCTCCTGGGTTAGGGGTCAGCAAACAATTGCTCCCTCTTTTTTGCAGGTTGTTTCCTGGTAACATCCTGATTAAGCTGGCAGCTTGAATAATATCCATGACATTCTGTAGTGTGCAATCCGTCTGTGCTAAGTCCTCTTCAGTGAGGCTGAAGTAGCATAGGCAAAAGCTCCATCTTTTTTTCTCTCTCCCTTTCCCTCTCTCTCGCTCTCTCTCTCTCTCTCTCCCTTATCAGCATGGGCCTTGAAATAATCATCTTTCTTTTTTTCCACTTTATTTGTCAACGCTCTTCAAAAAGAGACCTTTAGAAGGGGAGAAAGTGAATTAGTTTGTGTTTTTCTGCAAAACCACTCTCTCGCTCATTGTGTTGTCGCCAGCTTTCATGTCAAGGTCCGCAACCTCACTTTAGATGCTGCCGTTGTCCGCGTCGACATCATCAGGGGCGCGTTGTTAGCCCGGAGGAAGAGGTCAGCCTCTCTGCCGCGATGTTGGTCGACGGCGTACAGTATCTCCAGTGGGATTTACCACGCGGAATGGTCTCATTATTGAGTGATTGGTGTCAGAAGGAGCTCACCTTGCAAGGCAGACGGCAAATATGACACAAAGGCACGGAAAAATGTACCACAAGTAAGAACACTTTGAGTGCAGGGATGAATTTGGGATATGTCCCACCACACCGTGGGTACAAAATACTGCGTGGCGATGTGCAATAACTTCGGAGACGAGATCGAACCACTTAAACCTACCGAGCAAAGTGAAACAATTAAATTAAATAAAAAGTAATGCCCTAATGACATTAGAAAAAAGAAATATTAATAATTTTTCACGCCTATATATCTGACATTCCATCTCTAGACGAGAACTGGATTTTTTGTTTGTATGGCGTGCTGTCCCCAATGACGCAGAACCATCCAGCAGTTCAGGGACGACATATTTGAGAGCAGGACACAGTGAGGCCATTATGGTGAGTCTGGAAGAAAAAACCTGGAGGATATTTCAGTCATGTACCCTCACTCACCCCAGGCATGCTGGAGGAGAAATATAATGGGATAATCTAATGAATTGCCAAGGCTTGTTTTTCCTGACTGTGAGCTGAATGGAGGGAGCGATATAAACTCTAACCTTAAGAGAGAGAAAGAGGGAGAGGATAGAGCCTGGATGCTCTCTGAGCTTTACATCAAAGCCTCTGGGTTTCTCCTCATACACAGAAGCTCTTGGTGTGAACAATGAAAGCTGCAGCCCCCACTGTCGTCTCCCCGGTGCAGGCTAACTGCAGCTCCTCTTGAGGTCACGCCATGAATAGTATAGTCGAGCCCACACAAACGCATGTCATGAGCACGCTAAAGTCGCGGGGAGAAAATAAGAATTCCACTTTTCATCATGTCTACTTAATGCTAAGAAATATTGTGTTTGTGGGTGCTTAAATCGTAAATAAATAAATAATGTTTAACAGTAAACAAGCATAATGTACACACCAAGGACAGGAAAAAAACACGCAGAAATAAGAAACTGTCCCTGAGAATATGGTAAAGAAGAAATAATTACATAAAGAGTTTTTCTCATCTTTTATCAAGGACATGAGAGGTCCTGTTTATAAATACAGGATGTTGTAGGGAAAATTCAGAACTCTGGGCACAAACATTCACACAGGCTTTTCTGTGGCTCTAACCCCATCCACAATTATCCTTCAACTCAGAGGCCATCCTCACGCTAAGGATGTGTGGCTGTAAGTGCTGTCCACATGCCCATCCTCCACAACACTCTATGGTGCCACACATTTCCTCCTCCACTGGGGACTTCCTGAGGTCTCTCAAGCAGAAAATTGCTCTGTTACAGCATTATCTTGGATTATGGCAATACTGCCGGTGACAGGTCCTGAGCTCTCCCTGTAAGATGCATCGCTGCCACCACTGCAGCTGCCGAGCCACAGCGAGCACGGGGGCGTGGACTGTGACTCCCACAATCCCCTCTGACAGCCTATGATGTGATGGTGGCGAGGACTGTACGGTGTCTTCACCCGCTCCTATCACTAACAGCCCTCTGTGGTTCAGAGGGGCTGTGCAGAACATTCTCCTTTCTTAGCTCGCCTTATAATCTTAGGGGGTGAGAAAGAAACCCATTGACTGTGTGTAGCCATAAAGCTGTTTGTTATTGTTTTTCTCCCCCTTTCCAGATGACAATGTACAGAAGTTATACACAATGTACCTTTCAAATGTCACCCCTGGAGCGGAGGATTCACGGTTCAACTGTGGTGCATTCGTGGACCCGTCAGAGTGGTGGGAGGATTCAGGACTGGGCTGATTGCGATCATCATCGCTCGCTCCAGAAGTGTCATTCCTCTCCGATGCCACGCTCTCCGGCAGATCCTCATCCAGGTCAGATTGTGTCAGCGAAAGAGACAGGTCACTAGCACTGCTCTCCGACAAGAGCTCGTCGGAGCTTGGTGTGCCGACGCTCCCGCCTCCACCTGAATGGGAACGCATTGAATATTTAGGTAAAAAAGGCGGTAAAAAATATATTGCAAGATAAGCGAGGAATGGCATCGCACACCTGGTATATCCTGAGCTTCTTTTCCGAAAGTGGTTTGAGGCGTGAAATGGCCGAGACCTCTCCCCCCCCCGTCTTCCATTACGGGGGGCTGATGAGCCGCCTCTCGGGAGCCAGTGTGTTCTGCAGGGGAATTCTCAGCCTCCATCAGTCGACTGCTGCCGGGAGACGGACTCTTCTCAGGACGCGTTAAGGAGTGAAGGTTCTTGTTCATCGTCACTTCCAAAAGGCAAGCTTGTTAAGGCACAAATGGACGGAACAGACGGGAGCGCCGCCGTCGTTCTTTCATGTTTGTCACTCAAATTACCGCCGTCAGGGGAATCGTTTGAGGCTGAAATGTCATCTGATAAATGTGCTCGGTCGCTGGCGGCATCCTCTCCGACAACTCTGAAGTCCTTCAAAAGGCCACTTGGTAGACGTTCGCGGGAGTGCACTGTGCGATTGGGTGAACGATGCAATGCTTGGTGTGAGTGTACACTCGTGGTGTCAGCTTCAGCGTCAGCCCCTCTAGAGGCCTGGCGGCCCATAAGAATTACCGCCGGGGGTTGTGTAAAACCCCGAGCCGGGTGAGAGAGGGAGCGGTCCTGGTACTGTCTGTGCACGGCTTCATCCTGCAAATATGTGGGGGGGGAATAACAATGTATATTTATTTTTTTAGAAATAAAACCCTTCAAGGACTTCACATGTCTTGCTTAGGTTGAATAAGTCTGGTTTGAAAGAAATTCAACTCGAGTATGTTAACCATCCACTTTACAAATATGAATGAGTGCATCTTATTTGGGCCAAGGTCAGAATGCTTTTCACAACATCTTTCACAAGAATGTTTCAGGATCAATGTTTTAACTTTTCATCTTATTAGAAATCCTTTATACAAGTTTGTATTCATGTCTGCAATGTCACCAGGGGTGGGGGGGGGGGGGCAAAAAGGCCTCCCTCCAAACATAATAACAAAAAGCATGGCTTCTGTTTCTTTTCTGATAAGCGTCTTAAATACCAAACAGTTAGCTATTTAATAACATTCACTGTAAACCATGCAGCCTGGCCAGCAGATCCACAAAGTAGGTAAAAAAAAAAAAAAAAGAGGAAAAGTTAATTTCTTGGCTGAGTGATTCCATCGGTAGCTGCAGGGCAAAGTAGAAAGTGTTTCACTAAAGTAGCAATTGATTCTTCTATCAATCGGCGGCACGCGTGTGCTCTTCCAAGGAATGTATTAAATATGAAAATCATATCCCGTTATCATCTGTCTCCAGCTTTCAGCCCGGTAAGCTTCCCTTAATGAATGCTGCAGCCTGAGGGACATGCACACTGCCAGCCAATGGCTTGTATGCATAATGGAGTGACGGTACCATTTTGCTCATTACAATATCGACAGGCTGACGGGGGTTTTGCACACAGTTACAAGTGACTGCTCTAGACAGCATGCTCCAAGTTATTATGAGATGTCTTAGACATTTCATCTAAAAGAGCTTTAACTGCTTTAAGTGATGGGAGAAAGCAGCTACGGACTTGAACTACATCGCCGGTACAGATGCACCAGCTCGGATTAGACACCTGCGCTATTACAGATACACAGTTTAAATGTAGACTCCTCTACTGATTTACCAGGCATAATGTTTACTCCCCTTTGTTATTCTAGACCTGAACACATAGCTTGATAGAACTGAGATTTGTATTAAACTTGTAAACATAAAAAAAGGATCCAACATTTTTTTTTTAAAGCAAGTGCTATTTTTCAACCCAAAAAAGGATGTTTATAAGGACGCGTGCACAAAAACCTGACACGCAAACATATAGATATGAAGTGCGTGATGTAAAAATATGTTACTTCCGAGCATGAATCCTATGCTTATTACCATACTAATAGTGTATGTTGAAGATTACCTTTGCTGCATCAAGCCCTTTCTCCATACACTTCTTTGCTTCCATGAATCCGGAAATCTTTTTGAAAACGTCAGCCTGTAAGAGATGTAAAGACAGAATGATACAGAGATAAGAGCACGATAGGAGCAGAAAGATGATAAACGTAACATATAACTGACGTGTGACAGGCAAACTCACTCTTCATGCAAACACTAGGAATTGTCTGTTATAATGCCAGGATAGAGTTGTAGAATATTATCTACATGGTGGTGTAAAAGCAGAGCGTATGAGAGCAGAGGTGACAGCGTCAAGCATCAGTCAATCACAACGGGTTTTCCCAAGTGAGTGCCCTCTGTGGAGCTGCTGACACCCTTTAACATTTATCTGACCGGCCACAGACTAACTTACTGCATTAATCCCAACTCCAATTAAAACAACCCTAATGGCCATTTGAAGGGCACTTGGATTACCTCAAACATGCCCAACCTTTTAATCAAAACAATGGCAGTTTACAGAAGCAGACCATTTAAAAAAGCAGCTTTCATGAATTCTCATTTGCCCACTCTTGTTTTTCAAATGTTAACCAATATGAACAAGATTACACTTAAATCGTCATATATGTACGCACCTCACCATTTTCAAATGACTCGCTATGCATTGTAGATTTTTTTGTTTTTCATTGCGCCAATAACAAATCAACAACAGAATTCAGGGTGATTTAATACAATGGAAACGGCGAGCAACAGGACCACCAAAATAACAACAAACATGTAGGACTCATAAAGCATCAAGAGGAAATAAACCAACTGCTTGAGGGGAGAGAATGACTAAACCTCTGGAGCACTTCAGAGTCTCTATATTGGGCAATTAACTCAGCGAGTCATAATTAGCCAATTTTGTTAATTTGATATTAAGCTGTCAAGCACTGTCGTTGAGTTTTAAGTGATAATCTGACTGGCTTGTTGTTTTCCCCCTCGTTCATTTGCTTGTCGTGATAAATTGCACAGTTTGAGTGTTTACTGTTGTCACATTAAGCAACTGCAAGCATTATGTTTTACACTATGTTAAATTACAGAAATGGCATTATAGAAAACGTGTATCCCACACATGCTAAAACAATACATGTACATTGTTTGCAAAATGGTATTGTATTCTAGGTTTGAGAGTTTATTATTCCTATTCTGAATTCAGGGTGTATTGGGTAGAATTGTATTCTTTGTTTTAAACCCCAAACTCTATAAACATTTAAATGTAATACAATATTTGAGAGGAAAATATAATTGTCTAAACCTGGATAAACCTTATGTGCAGGGAGTTTGCTCAGATTGCTCTTAATTAATAAAACTCCATCCACTAAACAAATACATGTGTGTGTGTGTGTGTGTGTGTGTGTGTGTGTGTGTGTGTGTGTGTGTGTGTGTGTGTGTTTGTGTTATACCTTTTGTTGTTGAAGGAGACAATGGTCTGGACTATATTCCTTCATGCTAATTTCTATGCACTCCACATCTCTCAGAAGCTCAAGGTTTCTCATTTTTGCTCGTGCTCCCCTGTCACAGATTTCCTTGAGATAACTGCGCAGTTTGGAATGCTTTATCTGTGAGCTGAAGACAGTGAAGAACTATTATTCCAAAGAAATATTAACGAGGAACATTGTCAAAAAATAAGAGCTAGACTTTTCAGAGGAAAAAGGTTGAGCACAATATCTTTTAAATGTAAATATCACTCAACTCCCCTATCAGCTGTTTTGACCTGGCACATTATTATTTATGAGCATCAATTTACTATAAAAACAGACTGTTCAGCTTACGTCCAAAAGGTGCAATGTGCTTTTCACACACACACACACACACACACACACACACACACACACACACACACACACACACACACACACACACACACACACACTGTGGTGATGTTGTTTATATGCATGTCCTTTATTTATATATATATATATATATATATATATATATATATATATATATATATATATATATATATATATATATATATGAATAATGGTAATTTAATAATAAAACATTAATATAGGGCTCTCTAATTAAAGGTCTCACAATATCAAAGTTACAGCTTAAATAGTAAAGTCAAATAATAATAACAGAGCATGATAAATCAAGGTATAAGAACAATATATGAACTGATGTACCGTAAATCTGTGCAACTTACATTCTGTTATCTGATCTGGAGTAAGCAAACAGGTCCCTTTCCAGTTCCAGCCTCCGTTTCTCCCTGCACAAACACAGGTTTGCGCGGTTAATTAATGAGTAATTATCAATATTAACACCACTTTCCTATTACGTTACTTTATGTTATTCGTTAACAATGTGTACCACGTATGCTAATGTTGACGTGCGATTATGCTACGTTACATAACTCGAGCTAACGGGGTGCATGCGTTTGTTATTGTTGATGTACTGTACGAGTTGGCTAATGCTAACTCCATGACAAACAAGCGCGAGCGTTAGTTTCAGGCGAATTTGGCAAATAACTATGTGGATGTGAACGGTGCACCATGTCAGATGAGCGTAACACTTTTCTACATGCAAGAACAGACACCACAGCACTGCTTGTTTGCTAAAGAGCTCCCAAAGTAAACTGCACTGACTCCGCTGCTAGTTAGCCAGGTAGCTAGCCGATCAAAGAAGCGACCGTGTTAACTGGCGACTTTGAATCAACGGTCCGTTTTTGCCGTAGTTAGAGACAGCTGTTGAAAATAGGAAGAGTAAACGTAGCTGCACAATTTGTATAGTATATATTATTAAGTATAGGAGAGGTGTTTAAACCAAGCGGCATTCACGAGAACAGTTATAAGTGACGTGAAAAGTCGGCAGTTAACACGGTCGCCTGTTAAACCGTAACACCGGTTCCCTCCGTGTGGGAGAAGGAGGCTGATCAGAACTCGAGTCCGCGGTCTCTACTACCGCCAACGAAAGAGAAGGGGGGACTCACCTCTTATGCATGACTTGTTGAATCGATGTTATCTTC
This sequence comes from Liparis tanakae, assembly GCA_036178185.1. NCBI lineage: Eukaryota > Metazoa > Chordata > Actinopteri > Perciformes > Liparidae > Liparis > Liparis tanakae. The sequence goes on from CM070093.1 coordinate 11,522,172, forward strand.
TCGTAATACTTTTCATCACTGCGAGCCATGTTGGTCATTTTCGTGGCGCTACACCAGAGCCGAGGCAAGGGAGGAGGGAGATGGAGGAGGACGGCCGGCGTTTACATCGGTTACCATGACCACAGCTTCCCAGAAATCCCCACTGATAAAAACAGAGAACACGTGGTGCGTGTAGGAGCGCGAGGCCTTTCTTTTTAATCTTCCGTGTACATGGTCGAGGTATGCTGTTTACGACCGTTTGGTCCTGCTGTCACGAAATTAAAACAAACATTAAAGTCAAGACACATTTTTCAGGTAAGAAAAACTGTAGTCCGTTCACCAACAAGTATTTGATATTTACTGAAACAGCCCTTTTAGTGTAAAACTACATATAAGTAAATCGTTTTTAAGCCATTTAAGCACACATATAAAGGAATGAGCTATTATTAGTTAACCTAATTTTCTAAGTGTAAATGATGCCTCGATAATTAGGACTGTATACTCCAGAAAGACCCCCGTTTGCTTCCACATGTCTGCAACATTAGAGCTAAATACCAGCCATTAAAAGGCTGTCTTTATCTTCATTTGACAATATTCCCCTCCATCAGATACAGATGGATGTCTCATTTGCCCAGGTGGATGCTGTAGCTTGTCTTTCATTATCAAAGTTCACCACTGACAGTTCTCATAATGTCATGTTTTGACTGCAGCAGCGTGTCCTTGTGTAAAAGGGGACAACACAACACTTCCTTAATGGGAGTCTCACATCGACAGCCCCATCCGAATCTACACCCTAATCAAGTAATTTCCCCAATTCCAGTCCCATCAAATTGCTCTTTAGCTGTTGAACTGGGGTGTTTTGTTGTCCTTTTCTAATGCTAATAGGTCCCATTCAGCATCTCTCTATGAGGCGATTTGTTGTGAAATAAATCCCCTTGTTTGCCTGCTGCATGTATAATTGATATTGTTGCCAGGCTTTTTGTTTGTGCTGTGGTGAGCTGAAAGGCGGTCCGTTTGGAGGTGATGAAGAAAATAAGGGGTTGCACACATTGCCATTCCGGCTGAGCTCAGCTGAGGTTGATGCAAGTGATCAACCTTTGCTGAATGTCATACCATGCATTCATGATCATATTCAGCAGATTGTGGTTTAAAAATATAGATGACATTCACAACCACCATTTACTCACCACGCTCTCCCTTACTTTGTGTATCAGGCGGAAAGCTCATCAAGATGCCCTGGCATCCTGGGTGAGATTGCATCAAAAAATAAAGACACTCCAATTAATGTGCATTCCAAGTGACTTTACATAGATAAATGTGCAGAAAAACTTCAGGGCTCCTTCTCTTCCACGAGGTGTTCTTATCTTCTCCCTGAACACCATTCATTTTAACTCCTCAGTGACCGTGTTTACATGCATTCGAATAACTGGCTTAGTCGGACTGATATTGAATTATCCGTTTCATGTAAACACCTTTGTTCGACTATGTGCGATCCGATTAACAACCCTAGATAACTCGATCCGATCCGGTTGATAATTCGACTATCGCGGCATGTAACGGTGAATTGGATTAGGAACTGGACTTTGCGTCTTTGCGCATGCTTGAGATCTCGCCACCCTCCTCCCTCCCTCCCTCCCATGTCGTGACCCGGAAGTCGAAAGAGACGACCGCGTCTTCTCTCTCCGTTATCAAATCAGCCAATAGCTCCATTTGCATTCGCTGTACTCCTATTAACATCATGCAAGAATAGTAGAGGGATGTAGCTTTGCCTTGCTCTCTGTTCGTCATCTTTCTCGAATGTTGTTGTTGTTGTTGGTTGTTGTTGGTAGTGGTGAAGAGGTCAAGCGGAAATGGCTGTATCACCACGAGTTGTAATGAAAACAGCGCCACCTATCGTATCAGAGGTGACGCTTTCGGCCAATGATTCGAATTACTCACAGACATGTTTATTGAGATAATAGCAGATCCCCCAAAAGATAGCATAGTCCGACTAAAGCAAGATTCAAATTATACCATCATGTATACACACTTAGTGAGTCATCTAGTCTATAGCTCCTTCCTGAATTGGAAAACATAGACAGCCCAAAAGGTGCCAAACAAAAACAATTTTGATGATAGAGTATGTTTAACCTTTACAAGTGTTCATCAGTATAAACAAGAAGATGCCGTGGATACATTTCCCCAAATCTTATTGTCTGAATGGCTTCACTGAAAATATAATTTCCCCCATTTGTAGTTGTCGACAGTGTTTCTGCCTGCTGCTTCTCTGGAGACATACAATGTGTATGGCCATTGATATGCCCCAACAGAGGTCACAATTTGCATGAGAATTAACAGCTAGTAAATTAAATTGATATTCAGTGCACATCTCCGTTGAATCCTTCAGACCTTTGTTCCCCCTGCCTGGCGGAGCCCATGTTCAGCCCCTAGCTAGTCAGAAACATCTGTGCAGTTAATAATTTGATAAACAGCTTACACAAATGCTAAATTATCTTCTCCGCCCCCCCCTCCTCCATTTTTCTTCCGCCCCTTGTGCGAGACTTGGAACAGTTGGCTCACCTCTCTGTGGTGTTGGGTTTATCTGTCTTTTGTGGCTGTTCTTCCACAGCTCTGGTTTTCATGGCTTTCCCTTCACTCCTTTCACTATCACTGAGATACCGCTGCAGCGTTTGCTGTTAATGCAAATCCTCAATTCTCATCTGTGACAAAAGACGGTGTTCGGAGTCGCCCATTGTGGCGAGTTTTAACATGAACTTTAGTCATTCATTCTTAGTTTTGTCTGGATAGAATTTACAAAAATGTTGATGAGGAACTGTGACATTTATCAACACGTTTGCTGCACATTTATTCTCCCATTGGGGCTCCGTTGAGATGAAACGTATTGTTTAACCAGATCTCGGGTGACTTCCTGTGAAATTGCAAATTAAGGTCTGACTTTTCTTTCCCAGAGAGCATTCTACATCAGAGTGCAAAAGCTTTCAAGTTGCATGTGCTAATTCAATGGTCACTTGTTTCCATAATTGGCTGATACCCCTCGCAAAAGAGATTTGACCAGGCTGTTATAATCATTTCAAACTGTAGGCACTTGTAGTTGGCACAGGTATAGGTATGTTCAAAATATTAAAACGATTAAATAGGTCCAGAGGTTGATATTAGTAGCATCTGTTCAGAACCAGGTTTGATTTTGAAAAAAGGAAAAACAAATGTCACAGTATGCACACATGTGCCTTCATGCCTGCATGTGGTTTATTTGTGTGTCGATGTTTTACCAAGTGCGTTTTTTATCCAAGAGAGGACAGCCAATAGTTAAGTGCTATCAAGTGGATGAAAAGCTGCAACAAATCCCCTTTATAATTTCATGGAAAATAAAGCTTACGAAATACAATGGGGCGGAGGGGAACTAGTTTCCAATGCTTGCCTTTTCATTTGCAACTCAGGGACAAATTAAACACCAAGAGGCTGCGCTAAGCTGTGTAAAGACACTTTTTGAAGAAAAAAAAGATGATATCTCTTATTTTTCGTAGATGTTGTCTCTGACGCCAGTAAGGATGCATTGGGGAGATCAGATTCAGCATGATGCTGCACTTGTTGTTTATTTGAATAAACATCAAGGCCGTCTCGAGTGCCGTCTGAGAGCACAATGCGTCAGTGTGGTTTGAAACAAAGACTGCCAGTGACAGTGGCTCGTTGTCAGCGCACGCACGCCTTGTGATGTCGTAGTTTGCAGAGTGGATTCATTATATATTTTATATAATGTCTTTTTCTCTTTCCTTTGGACATCTAGTCTCACACAGACGTTTTTTCCAATAATTTCCGCATTCCCGCGGGCCGATCCTGTCAGGGGCCGAGAGAGACGGGAAGGAGAGGATGATCTCTGTGTTTGACAAGTGAGCCTGGAGTTTGACTGACAGCTGATAGCAGGGGCGGCGTGGTACACGGCGGCGAATAAGGGCAGCGTGTGTGGTTGTCAGATGATGAGATTCATGGGGGCTTGGCTGCTTGGGTCAGGCGTCTGACTGCCAGGGCTTAGTGTTTGCTCCAGCAGTGGGCCTGTTTGGTTCCAACGATTCCTGGTCTTGTTAAGACCGTGCCCTTCCACCTCCGTGTTTACCAACTCCGGCTGAGCCCCGGTGACCCGGCTGTCAGGGAGCCGGTGACTTGCACTGATGCCAATCTATTACTGACGCTGGAGAAGGTGGCGAGTTTTCTCATTCGGCATCCTTTGTGTTCAACTAACAAAGCAATGTTACACTGACACAACGCAGAGGTGGTGGGTCTGTTTTTAGTGCACCTTGCAGTACATTTGCAAAAACATTGTGTATACAGTAAAACTGCAATAATGGTAAATGTCAAGCAATTTTGTTACAGTACCAAGCTCTGTAACTTCCTATCTGAGTGACAGAATACACACGCAGCTAAAAATAGACGTCTCTTTTAATGAGCACCTCGTCCCCCCAAAGAGCCAATACTGTCCTGGATGGCCTGTTTGACCCCCAGCTCCCGCAGAGGCCCACAGGGCACACGTCACGTCTACATTAAGGCGTTAGAGAATGCGTTATTTGTTTGCGGGAGGTGCATCCATCCTCTCCTGTCTCTTCCATGAGGGACACACTCGGTTGTCCCTGCTACTGCATATCATTGCCCTTGTGTGGGTTTAGTGTTCCAGGTCAAATTTGCCGTCTATTTGAACTGAAATTGGGGACGGCAGAGGCACGGATCAGGCCGGGGCCCAGAACCTCTCCTCTGTATTAAGCCATCAGTGTTGTAAGGCGAGCTGGTATAATGAACCCTGTCACCACTACCGTGGCACCAATATCCCCACAACATGGCGTGCATATTGATTGCAGATTGTGAGTGCGAGAACACGTGCGTGTGCGTGTGTGTGTGTGTGTGCATGTATGTAATGCATGTGTGCACGCTCGCGCAAGCTCACCTTCTTCTGGCAAGGAGCAAGGGAATCGTGTTACTCTCCGACTGATTAGAAAGCTCATGCATAGGAAATCACGGCAGAGACACTGCTCCCCATCTGCCCGCAGTGCAGGTGAAAACAATTTACACATCGGCAGGCTAATGGATACATTCATAGGGAGCGCAGACAGAGGGAAAGAGGGATCAAGGGGGAGAGGGAGAGGAAAACGGAGAGAGAAAAGGAGAGGGCTTGTAATGGGCCCAGGCCGATGCAGGCCAGTGGCCCTGCACATGCGGCCAAGCCAGATAGCAGCGTATCAGATAACACATAATCACCGGGGTCAGGCACTAATGAATGCGGTCGCGGCCCACCAGAGCAGGCTTTTGCCCGCGCTAAAGACACTTGTAAACAATTCGTCTGGGTGAAACATGGCAATAATATGTTGATTCAGCAGGTAATGAGGTTCTCCCTGAGTCAATACCCCCGGCTAACCCCGCTCCCAGGTGGCCCAGTGAAGAGCAGAGAGCCGGGTTGGCGAGCGCACACCTCCGCCGATGACCTTTCCACGGCAGTGAGGACACGAGGCAGTCTAAAGAGGACTATTCTCGTATTGCACAAGGCGCTGAGTGCCAGAACTTTCGTTCGCAGCAAGCAAATGAACAGGCAGGCGCTGCATGCTAATGAGTGGCAGGCTATTTCCCACCTTTTCTATCTGCACATTATGCTCTTGACTTTGGAGAAGGTGGGAATTAGGTTGGACCTCAGTGTCAGGCTGCCTGATGGCTCCGCTCAGGAAAAACTGGTAATTGAAGCCGATGGCTGCCGTGGAGGAGGTCTGAATTTGGAAATAAACAGTTTCAAGCACTGCGCGTCATTTCTAGAGAGATGACAGGGGGAATGGAAATGAGCCGTCTGGATCGAATGTGCTTTCCTAGCAGGGGGAAAAAGTGGTCATCTTTCAGACGACAATCCCTCTTATTAGGACTTTAGTGCCACCGTGATGACAAGAGACCAAGTTGTTAAATTCAAAAACGACAATTAGGAAATGTTGGCACCCAGACAAACCAAGTAAACAAGGACACATGGCTCTGGATTGTTCATAATCTGTGGTTCCACGTAGTGATATGCATCTAATAGCTTTTAAGGGGAATTATACAAGGAAAAGTAATAACAAGCCTCTTGTCACAATTTCAATTGTGTTATTAATGCTTGTTTATTATAATTATATTACTCTCACTGGTAAAGTAAGTGTTTCATGTTTCAAAGCCTGTGTTTCAGTTTGAATTCAGGTTTGGATTTAATAAAGCATCTGGATTCATACAACAAATAACAATTTTTATTGTTTCTGGCTCTGTTTTGAGAGCTTAGAGTTATCCATATTGCTATATTGTCCTAAAAAAGAGATGCTAAACCCTGAAGAATTGGTTGTAACCGCAGTGACAGTAAACAGTGTAACGGTGAGACCGTAAACAGACTGCAGGAGTCGTTGGTACCTTGAAACCTCATTTTCTTTAATACGCTCCTCTGCAAATTTGGCAGATGTGGCCTCTTCACCTTCCTCTCGCTTGGCCCAGTCCTCTGCACCCCCCGTGGGCGACCACCGACTTCTCAGGCTCCGCGACGCTCTGGTGTGTGTACATCGCTGCCATGTGTGTGTCCACTGCATTGCTCTTCCTCAGGAGCCACCGCCTCTCCCCGTTTCAATTTCCAAAGGATTACCAACAACAACACATTTCCTCAACAGTTGTTCAAAGTTCCTCCACTCCCCTCCGACACCAGCTCTTCCCCGGGCTGTCCAAACAAAGCCCCGGACACCCAAACGTAACTCGTGGACTTGTCCAGGCAGGATACCGCGAGGCGAATATGCCGGTCTGCCTATTTTATCTTCCAACATGGCTGCCGGGTTTATCTCTCTCGCTGCATTAGTCGTGTTCTTTCAAATGACAGCAGCGGTTGATCTCTAATGCTTTTTAATGTGGCGTGTAAAAAGAAGGGAAGAAAAAAAAATGCAACCTTCCATGGACGCAGCGTGCAACCTTGATGTAGCGGGCGAGACCACAGGGGTTTCTTCGACTCCGATAGCCTTCATGCTCATGAATAAAACAGGGGGTTTAGGGGGCTTCCTGTGCAGCTAATTCACAGTGCTGAGCTTCCAATCTGTTTTTATGGTACTTGGGCAGAACAATTTCTCTCCCCTGCTTCAGGGCCACATACAGCACGGAGAGCGGATTCTCGGCAGCTCGTACAGGGATGGTAATTTGCCATAATCAGTCATTGTGCACTGGTGAGTTCAGCACAGGCTGAGACGCATGATGCTTTGCGGTATTTCTTCAATTTTATGCAAATAAACAAAGCGACACAGCTTCGAAAATTGCCCTTTATTTCGAACATGAATGTGTCTGTTGGCGTGAAATTGTCAACGCAACTTTCATGTAGCCGTCTCTCGTCGCTCAGCTTTTCTTTTTTTTTTTTTTTCACGAGTCGTATGTGTGTGTGTGTGTAAGCGTCTGTCACGGAGTAGAGTGATCTTTTATAGGCAAATGACTGATTATCGTAAACACCGTGTCCTTTGAGACATAACCTCTTGCTAGAAATGCAGAGCAACACATTACCATCACTCACTGCAATTAGTAATGGGAAGCGGCGTTCTGTTCCTCGTGAGTCCTGTTTGCAGACTCATTACCAGGCCCCGCTGGTTCCTCCAGCACTGAGAGGAAGTTAAACAAAGCACCACTCACGCGCAGCCCCTCCGTGGCGACAACAGGCTCCAAACCCATCGCCAAACGCTGAGAAGTGAAGGGCCTGCGAAAACAACCCACTACGACACCCTTCACTCTTTCTTCTACTCGACCGCACCCCCGTCACCACCCGAGCCAATCACCGGCACCTCGAGCGGCGTTAAGAACTGAGACAACAAACCGCCGGGCAATAAAGCCCCAAACCTCTCCAGCTTAATTCTACCACGCTCTTCCTGTCTCAGATTACCTGTTAGTGTAACCACCCCACCTTCCCTTTTTTTAGAGGGGATGAGAAATCATTTCATTCCTGACTAGGAGGCGTGACAGAAATAAATAAATTGGCATTTTTAATAGCAAACTTGCACAGACAAATGCACACAGGTACACAGAAGTGGTTTTATACTCAGATGTAGATATTGATATACACACTTATATGCACACATACAGTACACACACATACGCACGAGGCAGAGGGGACCTAATTAAATGCAGACAGTGTGTGGACTGGCGCACAGTGGAGCTGGGCCCCAAGCTGCCACAGCAACAGTTCATCTCGGCCAATTAGATGTTGCATCAAAGCCGGGGCAGCCATAAAGCGGTGGGATCACAGGCGACGTGGTTGTGTGCGTGGTCAGCAATCAGCGACATCCCCTGCTGGGATCTGCCGCAGAGAGAGTCACCTGACAACAGCCAGTGCAGCAGAGGCTTGCCTGCCTGCTGTGTGATCTTCTCCTGATGCGTATGTGACCGAACCACAGGCCTCCGGGATGGAAGTAATGTGACGTTAAGGAATATATATATATATATGACCCCCCAGCGAGTTGCCTTTTTATTGGTCCTCGTTCAATCAAAACGTGTGTGTGTGTGTGTGTGTGTGTGTGTGTGTGTGTGTGTGTGTGTGTGTGTGTGTGTGTGTGTGTGTGTGCGTGTGTGTGTGTGACCCTCACGGTGCCCGAGTGCGATGCTTCCCAAAAACTAACGATAGAAAGTAACGACTTTTGCACAAGTAATAATGAATCCTAAACTGTTTAACCCCGGTAGTTTTGCTCATTGCGTAAGCCTAGGTCATGAGTTAGACGTCCAATGATTGCCTTCCTCCCTTGGAGCTTCATGTTTTTTTTTCTGATTCAACAGTCCTAATTTGCATGGTTAATTTTTCCAACTGACTTTAGTGATACAATGATCTCAAAGAAAATAGGAAAGGTTTTGGGTTGGTTTTACTCCAACATTGCAGTTTATATTCAAGGCTCTCATAAATGAAGACAAACATTTCATATCCTATAAGTTATGACACAAGGGTGCTTCCGTGTGTCATTTTTTTTTCCCATAAAATTGAAACGCATTAGCAAACATGCCACGTATTCTCCGGTACTTATGTCTCGGTATAGTCGGCCCCATCTAATGTAGATACAGGTGATCCGGTTAGAGCCGCAGGAGAATCACAGCAGAGGGGGTGTCGTTAAGAGCAGGTCCAATGTTTAACCTGTCGATGGGCACAGGGTGCAATGAGCCCCGGCTGGTCCTCTCTGAGGCGGAGCAGTAAGTCGTCGGTCCGTTTCTCTCCTCAACCCCGAAGCTGTGAGTCAGTCAGTCCAGGATGGGTTTCCCAGGAGTTGGAGGGGGTCAGGGCTGGAGTGCTGCCACTCTCCCTCTCAGCAGCCGAGCCACAGCTCCCTCATTATACCTGAGGAGTCAAAACATTACCCATGGTGCACTGGGGCCTCTGGGACAGGCCCGCCCCACGCACCATACAGGGCGGGGTGGACTCATTTCCATAACAATTGTGGCCAGCGAACAAGCAGATATTGGTTATTGTTGTTGCGTATTGAGATAGAAATGTGCACGCCATTGAGGAATAATTCCAGAGAACAGGAAAAGCCACATTTGAAATTGGTGAAACTTATTAATAGCCACACTCCCTCTTCTAACACTCCCTCGCTCACATTCCTGTGGATGTGTGTATTGTAGGTCACAAAGTGTAATAGCTCGAGCCCTCACAACACGTAAAGGCATCCATTAACCAATCACATCAATAGGCTTTTGTTAATTTATGTATATTTATTTATATATTTCCTTTCTTTCTTTCAGCAGTGAAACATAATTACAGATTATGTAATGTTTATGCCTGGCATGTTGATTACTGTCCACTGTTTGAAAGGCTGCAGTTCTTAGTGAATTAGAGAACAATTAGTGCATGGCAAATCTACTTCATTCTCAATATGTTAATTAACAGTTTATGCAGTAGTTAAAAGCACTAGTAACCTCACACAAGCTTTAAATGTAACCACACGCAGTTTGGCGTGCCGTGAGTTTCTTTGAAAGGCTATATTTAATTAAATGCCATACAGTAGCCATTTCGGGGCTAATGGAACTTATATTATATGTAAGAGATCCGGTGAGGAGTCACTTAACCATCCATTACGACTGCCGTGTCAGTTCTGCAGCACCGTGGTCCTGCCACATGTAAATGGGGATTAAATCAGCATTTTAATACAAATAAACCCACATATGTGAATTGAGTTTTGCAAACCAGTGAGATACCATTGTTGTTGTGTTTTGTCACATGTTGAAACATTCTGTGCTTTCTCAAATTCCTTGTGATAAAGCGATTGGCAGTGATCGATGATAGTAATTCAACGGATATCTTTGAATGTAAAAATGCGTTCCCAGTTGATCTCACGGCATATTATGTGGAGCCACAAGCTGGGAAGTGCGCTGGTGATTTAAAAGCGTACACGGCTACAGTTCACTCCTAAGTAAAGCATTTCAACTTTTGAATAGTGGCGAGCATAACAACACACACCTCCTGGTTTCATTGTGGCGAGTGGCTCCACTGATGGCGCTCGCTGCCTCATCTCTTGGTTAAGGGTGCCCCCATCTGGCCAACAGCTCACCAGTGTGCACACGGATTGTGGGAGGCAGGTTCGGTTGCTCCTTTGGTTCCCACCCCACCACTCGGTCTTTGCACCGACTCCTATTCTGAAGGCTAATGTTGGATGATGTGGATGGTGTACTTACTAATACTCATGCTCATTTCATATTGACAAACAGGGATTTAAATAATTGCAGACACAAGTGTGTTTACCGTGGATTCTAAGAGGACAGAAGGTTGACGAAGGATTTTTGTTTGTCCACCATATTCTGGTGCAAAAGAATAATCTTTTTCTCTCTTCCTCTACCCCCCCTACACACACACACACACACACACACGCACGCGCACACACACCCTCAGGGCGTATGCAGCAGCAGTTGTTTTTGTTGTTATTTTTTAGGAGGTGTGGGGGGTTAAATATGGTGTGCGGTGGTGTAATTTGCAGCCTTCCCATATAGGAGCCCTTTTTCTTGCCCATGGTCACTGGGCTCCTGGCTGTTGTTCATCAGTATGGGAGTCTGTGAGGTTGAGAAAAAATTGTAATGATGGACACTGAGCGGCGGGAATCAGCTGCTCAATAAGCCCCCCCTAATTGCTTAGCAACAGTGTTCCAGGGTCTCTCATTTGAGATCAAGAGTTTAGTGGACTGAAGACGCCGCTTTGGAGAAATAGAGCTTGTGCCATTCGATAAGGCGGCGGAGAAATGGGCTCTATCTTCTACTTCCTTTGTGCCCTCCCTCCCATTCCTCCATCACCCCCCCCCTCCCACCGCATCTTCTCTCTCTATCCCTCTCTATCCCTCTGTCTCTCTCTTACTGACCCCCCCCCCCCTTCCTGCCAGGATGATTATGTTACTTTCAACTGCATGATGTATTCAGTTCACTAGATTATTTTCTGTCATCTAAGTTAATTGAATTCTGTCCATCACATATAGATGTTTTTACCATTTGCATAAAGGTTAGAGTGGTGAAGAGTGTCAAACTTCAATTTAGACAATGTCACTCAAATAAAAAATACTGGCCTCTTTCTCCGTCTCTCCCCCTCTCCTGGCTCTCCGGAGGTGGGTATTTACGGATTCGGTCTGAATTTAAATGGATCTGTATTCCTGGGATGCGCCGGCTCTCATATACATGTAAATATGAATATGAAAATGACCGGATGGCTCTCTGATATGTGGTCGACTTCATGTGAGAATCCCTTCAATCATCTGCACGTTCGCAGATGATTTTAGTGTGTGTGTGTGTGTGTGTGTGTGTGTGTGTGTGTGTGTATTTGTTTGTGTGTGTGTGTGTCTGACTCAGTCCACATGATCCCCCCCCATGGCAGGTATGTGACACAGACGGTATGTGGGCATCACTCTCCTCCACAGAGGCTCTCATGAAGCTCTTCCTTCTACTCCCCTACTCATTGTCAAGTGCCTCTAACGTCCAGCCTACAACTGTCATGTGAAAATGTAGGGCCACGGTGGGAGGAGTGAGAAGAGGACCTACCCAAGTTTAATGTGTGAACGTATCTACACTTGTGGTGAGATATACAAACATTTACTTCACACACACACACACCATTGAGATTTTAAAGCAGTTACTCCATGGCAAGCAATCTGTTAAATGGCTTCGTCTGACAGAGGGAAATGGAGCATAATAACATGTCACAGAAAGACCCACAGCAAGGGGGGGGGGGGCAGACTTCTGTGACAGACAAGAAGACCCGGGCCAATTCACATTTAATAAGTGTCCCGGAATATCCAATTATGTTTGCTTTGGGAAATTGATTCATGTGTCTTTAGCGGCAATTTTCATATTAGTCTCTTTCAAATAAACATCTATTAGGTTTATGTGTCCCATCGGCGTGCGGCGACAGCATGCAGCCAGAGCTAAAATAAGTCGGTGTCAGTTAGTCAATAAATGGGAGCGCAAAGACGACGGACAGATTAGAGTGCTTATCTCTTTTCATCAACTCTGAATGCCGGCTGAATTGAAGGTCAATATCTGAGGATTCTCCAATCCGAGCAGGTGTCTGGAGAGTATGGATTGGCTGGCGCTCGCAGCCTCTGTCCGTCTTTGTAGGCAGGCCAGGGCCAATTTCAAATGTGTCAGCGCCGCATTCGAGCCAGCCGTTACCTGGACAAAACCACTATACATTATACTGCATTCCTCTTATACTGCATTCCTCTTTACCCCCCCCCCCCCCCCCCCCCCACCACCACCACTCTTGTCTCCGCTCTCCTTTTCTTCCCTCGCCGTCCCGAGTCCTCTCCGTCGGTCTAGATGTGTCACGGTGTGGGCTTTGTCTCGCCACGTGACACACGGTGCGAGTTATCTGTGGAGAGTTGGTGGAAATGTCCCCTGAGAAACAAACAAAAGGTGGGTTATTATCAACGATAACACCAAAAGACAATTTTGTATTGACGGAAAGGTTTGTAGTCTTCTCTCAGGAGCAGATGCGTCCGGGGGGCTCGTCGATGGACACAACGTCTTTTTTTGGGGCGATTGTAAATTTGAAAACACAAATATATGGTAGAAGTACAGAAGGTGAAAGCCTGCCTCTTTTCAACAGGCCATCTGTTTACAGACATTTTCAAGGTTGGTCATTATTGATTGCATCTTTATTCGCCTCCCGGAGATTTAGTCTCAGCAGATAGCAAACTATTTAAAACTTACTCGGGCAGTCTACAACTCTATCTCGCCTCCCCTCCCCCCCCCCCCGCGGTGTGCAGTGGATGCGGAGGTGTTCTTGTTGGGGATGGACGGTGAAAGCCCGGCAGGCCGTGAACGGGGCAGATGGCGCTCTGCTCTCGCCTCCGGCTCCCAATGTTTGCGTTTGAGCTTAGCGCTCTGTTCAAACTCCAACATCACACAGAAAGCAGGAGATAAAACAACATCAGCACTCATGTGGAGCCACACATGACCGTATGCAGAATGTGTGTGTGTGTGTGTGTGTGTGTGTGTGTGTGTGTGGGTATTGGAGGTTGGTTACGAGGCTGTGGAGGTAGCGCTTGTATATTGAAGGGTCTTGTCCAGTGTGTCAGAGGGCCCTTTCGGCTACTCTCTTCTCAGACAAAGCTTTGGTGAAGGGGCTCACTCCAACAGGACATGGCTGCTGGGGGGGGGGGGGGGGGGCAACAGCACTCCAGACCTACTCGCCTGCAGGAGGAGGCTATCTCGGCCACCTAGTCCACTCCTCAGGCTGGCAGATACCCGCCACCGCCAACACCCACGGGGAAGGCCATATCTGACCTTATCTCCGCGCGTGCGGATAGCTGTCCAGCAACTCTCACTGGTAAAACCACAGAAGAAGAAAAACCTTTCGCGGAGAGTGTAGGAAAATCAAAAAATTGGTGGCAGCACTTAAATGTGTACACAGCAAATATTGAAACGTGAGACAACGATATTGGACACACATTGGTCCCACAGAATCGGTGCTCAGCTAAATTGCAGATGATATCTGAATTTATTTTTGTACATTGAATTAAACCTCGCAAGAAATTCATATACTTTTCGGAGCGCTGAATAAAGAGAAAGGGCCTGCTGGGTGTTACAAGGAAATGAATGGCTGGCTTTATTTGTGTACGCATCTGTAATGTTATTGTGGGCCTTTTTTATTCACGCAGGCAAACTTGTGAGCTCACCCTTGGCTTTTTTATTTACATGGTAGCCTTTCGTCTGCTCAACGGGAGAGCCTCGCGAGCTGTAGATAGGCCCTTTCAGATGCTCACAAAGGCCGCTTCAGCAGCTTTTTGTTGGCGTAACTACCTCTTTCTTCCTCACATTTCAAATATCTTTGGTTCAAACCTGGTGGCCTTGATGAACAAGGTTCTATGGAATCAATCAACTGCTTCTCTTAGAAGATCCTAACGTGGTTTAATATTGGCCTTGCCACATTGTCCTTTTGAGATATAAACCTCATCTAACTTACGCCTGGGATCCAAGTTTCATTTCTGAGGGGTCTTTTAGTGTAGAGTGGATTTCAGAGCGGCCCGTGTGTGTGTGTGTGTGTGTGTGTGTGTGTGTGTGTGTGTGTGTGTGTGTGTGTGTGTGTGTGTGTGTGTGTGTGTGGGGGGACACAATTGGAGACAAGCAAGGCTGAGGCATATTGTTCTCACTAATGAATAACAGTATACCTCAAGTTTTCTTTCTTTTTCGTGACTTATTCACCGCAGTCAAAGAAACATCTTTAAATGAGTCCTCTTGCATATATCTTCCACATCGCTTTTAAATGAAATCCATTCATTTCATTATACGGATATTTGTTGACCTTAGCTCGCCAATTGAATCATTTATTTCCCAACGGATGTCATTCTTTTCAATACAAACAATAAAACATAGAGAGTGCAAATGCAGAAGGTGTAATATCTTGCCCGCTGCACTGGACTGACATATGCTTCGTGAATATTATGTTCTTCCTGTATTAGATCCGATATAACACATAGCACCTGCATTTCTTTCTTTTGCGTCGTGTGCAGCCGTAAGCATCGTTATTGAAACAGACCGCCGTTCATGGTGGACATATGTGCGGAGCACCATCAGTGTCTACAACCTCTCCCAGCTTCAGTAAAATGGCAACATCTGCCTTCCGTGTTTATAGCCCACAACATATGTCCCTTCTTTGGAGACAAAGCTGGCTCCGGCGCTCATGCTGTTCCCGTCCCCTAGTCCAAACATACATCTTTAGATACCTGTCAGCCTTTATTATTCCGTCCTCTGTCGCCGCAGATAAGAGAAGTTAAAGTTTAATGAAATGCAGCCCGGCTACAGAGGCCTGGCTTTTATAATTTGTCACAGGCTGGGTGCCGGGAGCCCACTGCTATGTAAACACGGCCGCCAGTGGTCACGGCCATTACTTCTAAATGACGGGACACCAACGAAGTGGCGGAAATGTCACTCCGCACCAGCTATTTTCCTGTTGTTGCGCCGCGCGTCCCCCGTAAACCAAGATGGAGACATCAAATATTGAAAAATACAACCACACATTCTAATAAAGCCAGTGGCAATGTTTTCACAGCAAATTACCCCCCCCCCCCCCCCCCCCCGGAAACTGTATCCAAATGCAGTCATTTTCCGTCTGTATTTTCACATAAAATTGATAGCCAGCATGTTTCTCAGGCTGTGTTGTGTGTCGTCTCGGATATGAGAACAAATGATGTGGGAGTAGGACGTGTTGATGCTTTCCAAGTCCCTGCAGCGGTGCTCCCAGTGACCACGGCCGACGTCCACACTCAGGCCCGGGGAGGAGGAGACCCGCTCCCTGTCTCGTGCTTTAGGGCCACAGCGGTACTTACACCGTGTCCACCTATATGACCCTAATGGTAAATAGAGATAGGCCCAGGAAGCCTAGAGCGATGGTGGTCAAGGAGCGCCGATGCACTTTATACCACTGGACAAGAGTCTTAACCGCTTTTAAGTACTAAACATGTTCTGAGCATAAGCTTTGTATAGATCAATCGTATAAACATCAACAGAGGGGTAGCTATACCGTCCATTATCTCTTATCTGGAACAGCAGTTATTAGCAGTGCCGTTAATTGGTGTCCCCATCAGCACAGTGGGACATATAAGAGACAAGGACCATCCCTCTTCACTGGTTTGTTCTGCCACTTCCATTTTGAGCTCCATTTTAGCCTGGACTGCAGTCTCTAGCTGAGAGCAGGGGTCCACACACACACACACACAGCACACGTGCACCACTTCAGCAGCAGTTGATGTCTTAATACAGGCAGGATCTAATTTAGCTGATCCTCTGACATTTATCCTTTGGGTAAACTCTAGCCCCGCCCCTCTCCGGCAGCACCCGTGCCCAAAAAACCCGGCGCAGGCATATTATAGAGCATCCGCTTCACACCTCAAAGTGCCCTCAGGGACCGTTGTGTGTCTCCTCTCAGTGTCGTCGTCAAATACTCCGCGTTTGATGTTACGTCTCGGGACCCTTTGTGATCAGGTACACAGAGTTAACCGTGAAAAGAGCTTTCATTATTCACGGCTGCGGCCATTTTCAGGTGGTGCAGAAATTGATGGCCAGTGGTCCACAATAACATATGCGCTCACTTATGGCTAGGCACACCAACAAAGCTGTTGAACAGACATGTGCACACACACTCAGAGGTGGGCTGTGTGTGTGCGTGTGCGGGGACTGGTCGGGGCTACAATCAGTAGCTCTGTGACACAGGAGGGAGGTGGTGGCTGGCGGGAGGGACAGACGGACAGGAGTGATAACAGATTGAGCGACTCTGATAAACTCTCCTCTAATGGTTCTGCCTGTCCCTCTCCCCCTCTTTCACTGGCGGCGGATTAGAAACCTGGATAAGGAGAAGCAAACACTGGCAGCTTCTCTGAGTAAGCAACAGAAAGAGGGAAAGCGGAGGAAGATAGAGAGAATGAGGGAAAGAGACGGGAGGAGGAGAGACACGAGGAGAATGAAGGACGGAGGGAGAGAGGCAGAGTGGGACGGCAGCCGGAGAGGAGATTCAAGGAGTGGCACTTACCCACAGCCATCCATCGTTTCTCCTTGCACCACCCCCCCCCCCCCCCCCCCACCACCCGCCCCACCCTGCCCCGATCCCCTTCTAGCCTCCTGCTTTATTTCTGCTTCCTCGGCCCTTGACGACGCAGTAACTGCTCACGGAGCACCAGAGCTGCTCTCTGAGCCTGAAGTCGATGATGGGTTCAAGTGGCGGGTTGCGGGAGGTGTCAAACGCGGCCTAATTCTGTGTGGTTAGCGGCTCGGCGTGACACGTGCAGGACAGTGTAAACATGGATTAGGTTGATGTCTCCATCACAGCATGGCAGGCTGACAGACAGGCCGCTGACACGGGGAAGCGGCATGCAGTTCGTACGGCGGTGGGAATCCTCCTCCTTTCACCGGTTACGGCGGTGCTTTTTATTTTCTGCGACTCAGTCCACTGAAAAAGCTTGAATACTGCAATTAAATATGGGAGTTGATGTGCTTGAGTCGGTTATTGGGAACACATTTTCAAGCATTTATAAGTTAGGGCACTTATAAGGTAGATAGCTTCAGCCTTAACCCTTTTTCTATCAGCCACATGTATCTTTCATCTTTTCTTTACTACTGGTGGTTGTATATTTCACTGATGGAAAATGAATAAACTCATTCAAACGATCATTGTGGATTTGAGTTGAAGAGCTTTACAAAATTCAAAGCAGCACTTTACATCGAACGTGTATTTTTACTGTATAGTTGAATGACTTGGAATATTGTGCTACTTGATCCTCCGTTCTCTATTAATATGAGTGTGACACTTTGATATTAAACTTGTTTTAATGTACTCTTATTTGTTCATTTACCATTTATTTTACTACTTACTTACTTTATTGTACATTTTCCATTTTTAAATGATGTCTCATACAAGTGCACTGTGTTTATTGTTATGCACCAGATTCATTGTACGTGTAACGTACTCCAAATTACACATCTGTGATTACGGGTTGCCACCTGAGCTCAGAGGCAGCTGAAACGGCTCTGATTTCACATAAACACTGGATTCACAAGATTGCACATAAATGCACCTTAGAAGCACACCTTTCAATTACTCTGCTCTTTAATCTCCACGCCAACCTTTGAATGAAATAAATACTAAATACTTAAATACAGATTTAAGTGTACATAATTTTTTTTTATGGATGGGGCAATTTAGCAGTGACATTTAGATTTACAGCCGTGAGCACAACGTGACCCCCTGAGCATCAGTAAAGAACCAGATATGGAGTGAGTGCAATGCTGTGTTTTATTGAATATGGAGGGGGAGGAGCCCAACGTTGGCTACAATTCAGACAAAATAAAGAGGGATAATGTAACCATGCTAAATGAAAAGCAAATAATTATATCCAGCATAAAAACCTCTATTAGTGCGTTTCCGTACGAAAAGATGGAAAATTGCACACTTAGTAATTTCCCCATTTGATTATGGCCACTGAGGGTGTGTGATTAAAATAGTGTAATTATATCTACTGTATTGCATTCATGCCCTGAACAAGGCGTTGAAATATCCTGTAGCGGCGGCTTGATTGACTGGACACAATACTATGTACTGCGGTAAATTAATAGACCGTTCCATTTACTAAATTGATCCATGAAAACGATTTACCCACAGGAACTGGAAGTTAAACTGCACATATCTTTCACAGTGCAACAGGGGTTACACTACTAAAGAGACCACTATTGACTTCTACCACAATGTTCCTTTTCAGATTGTGGGAACACAAAGCATTAAAGCGCCACTCCACACAGACGGCCGTATGAAAAGGAAAGAAAACACTACGTTTAACTCCACATATCGAAGAAGGAATAACAGAAATCACTATATGGATATCATATCGAACGGCGCACTCGTCGACACGGGCGTCTTTCTCGCAAGACGACGTCACGCTTCAGAGGACCGGTAAACTGGACAGGAGAACACGAGGCATCGCTCGCCCTCACGTTCCGGTGTCAAGTGCCACGAACAATATACACTCCGCTCGACTCAGGAGACGACACGCCTTTGCAACAACAGTTTGTGAGCGACAAAGGCCCTGTGTAACTCACCATTGACTTTACCTCACAATCTGCTATCTCCGTATATATGTCTCACCGCGAGAGCAAACAAACGGGCGGTAAATAACTCGCTCGGTCCCCGCGGGCCGTCAATCAAGTGGACGAGTGTACACCGTGTCACGGAGCTCAGGGCTGAACTAATCCAGTGAATTCGACAGAAGCCCCGACCTGGGGAAAATCCTGTGTGAAGATCCAGTCTCAATCCACAGGAGGAAAGCTGGGAACACAGGAAACCTAATGACTCCAAAGCAGGCATGAAGTGTGAAATCCTAATGTTCCCCCGGAACAGCTGAGACGGCGTGTGGCGTGTGACGAGGCTAGCAACGTGTGCGGTGGTGGATCATCATGTGCGTTGATTCACTAAGTGGAGTCATCAGCTAGTTAACATGTTGCATACCAGAAATATTATGCATTATCGTTGAAAGCCACGAGTAAAAGAATGTCACTTTAAATTCCTAATAGGCAAATGAATGCAACTATTGTTGGATTTTGAAGTCTTTCAATGGCCGCCTCGCCATCATCACACTCGTCGTACCAATGCATTATGCGGTAAACAAAAGAGCTGAAGACCAATTATTGAAAGATCCACACAAACTAGCGAGCTAGCTGGATATTGTCAACTCCAGTCAAATTCCCAATCTTCCTCTATTAATTAAGCCATTTAATCATCCACCACACTAATTGCATAATTAAATCACTGCCTCCTGGGTGCTACTGACGTGCAGTGGCTAATCTGGTGCACAAAATAGCACTCATCAACAATGTGGGCTAGTTGATAATGGTAATGGATGGCTCGGACCACAGCGAGGGCAACTTCATCAATACAGTTCTGGTCAGTTTTTACACCAATATTATATTAGAGAGAATGTTAGGGAAGAGGTTTTATTGATTTATTGTGGAGAATATTGTAATGATGACACATGTGTAAAATAAGCTATTCAGATTGATATTCAATTACTTCTGTTAATCAAGCAGCATTTTATATTCTGTTTGACCAATAATGCCTTCATCTGTATCATCTCCATACTTGTAAGTGTTGTAGTAAACAGTACTTAAACTTAACGTGTTTTTTTAAAACGTGCATTTAATAGTATACATATTTAATGATCACTGCTGGAGGGACCCTGAAATATACAAAAAGATATGAGGTTTAATTGCCAACAAGTGCTTCTCTGTAATTGTTGTGCAGTAAAAAGTAAATACCTTGACCTTGAAAAAATGTAATATAAGAAAATAAAAAATGTATAGCACATTGTGCTATACATTTCTGATAGCACAATGTGTATCATTGTTTTTTACCGTGTTTTAAAATAAATCATATGATCATCATCTTTTTTGTTTTCAAAGAGTCTAAACAAACAGATTCAAAACTACAAATAATTTCAAAATAAGAAATCACTAAAAGTCCATTCCACTGGACAAAAGATGCAGCCCCTCATCCAAATGCAACGGCACGCCGGAGCCCTCCAACTCAACACAACGTGGTCAGTCGACACGAGGGTGACCGGCACACACACCTTAGTGTGTTGGCATCGTCGGGTCCGCTCGTCTCAGCACAAGACTCAGCGGCTCCAGCCAAGTGTTTAAATTCCTGAAGAGCCTCCAGAAGAAATTAGTATGTAATGGCCACACTCTGCAAGAAGAAAGACCCATTATGGCTTTCCACCGACTGTACTTGGCTCTCATTTGTGAGCTAAATGGATGCGCGTGAAGGTGAGAGTTCACTAGCCATTCAAGTATTTGGCTTTAACTGGCTCCAGCACTCTTGCTTTAATTCAAGCAGAAGGACAAGTATGAATAATCACTCTGTATAAGACTCATCACAACCAGCGGCATGAGCCCCACTGGTGACAGTGGGGCTCTCTCTCCCCCCCCCCGCCCCCCCCCCCCCCCACACACACACACACACACATACACACTCACACACCCCACACACACCCTCCTGCCCCCAAAATGGCAGAAGCTTAATGACAAAACACCATTTACATCGTGCCTTTTAATTTGCAATTTGCCAGCTTTTGTCGCTGCTATCTGATTTTGGTCTTTTAGCCGCCACACTGTATTATTTTGATGCAAATTTCCCCGCAGCTCATCTCAACTGGTTGTAATTTCACATTTGTTTATCGGAGCCAGAGAAAGTGGCGAGGGAGAAATGTGTAACTCTAATCAATGTAAAATAGAAGACTAAATATCCAATGATTACGATTCCGGGAGAGGCTGGCAGACTGTGCAGAGAAATGAGGCTGTGGGATGCATTAGCCCGTGTGGTATTATAGACACAAAGAGACCACACCCAGCTGACACGGTGGGGATGAGTTATACAAAAATAAATTGAGGTTTTGAAGGGAAATGTCTGTCATTGGGCCCGGACGAAGGAGTGACTGGTTTATTTAAATACACAGGAGTGTACGGCCAAAACTGCTAATTCGAAGCCCCAAGGGGGTTCATCTCATGTAATATATGCACAGGCTAATTTATTACACCAGGACTAATTTCCATTGCTTGTGCTTGGAGTTGCCTTGCTAATTATGGAATGTTTTTTTCTGCAAACCATTTTTTCCCCTCCCTGATTCATAATTGCACATCCACATTCAGGGGCAGCATCTTTGCAAATGAGATGAGGCCTTGCCATTTGGCATTCACTGCCCCCCACACCCAGGTGAGCCCACAGCCCACACAGGGCACACGCAGCGCTTTCCTTTCCTTCCAAAACCCCCCCACCCCCCCACCCCTCCCCCCTCCAATCACCCAGGCGTGGATCTTTGATGGGCTCTGCCCCCAGAACTGCTACGGCCATCTCAGAAATATCAGATAGGCTGGTGTGTAATTAGACTTGGGACTTTAATTAGGAAAAGTTAACTGTTAGATGAAAGCTGTCACATCTGTGATACGTACTGCGGGTTCAGTGGATGGATCCCAGGGGGGTCTGCATCAAAAGGCCCTTCCCCGCTGAGCAGGCCCACTCTAGCATGTTCTCATGCGCCAAATCAGGCCCTCTGAGTGGCAGCGGATGTGAGGGGATGGAAAACAGAGGCACATACACAAGTTAACTGCGTAGGAGAGACGAGGAGGAGGAGGGGGGGGGGGGGAAAGGGAACGGAGGAAAAAGAGAGGAGGGAGGGAGAAGAAAGAGAAAATATTGTAGAGCCGTTTGGCTGCTTTTTGTTTGTGCGTGTAGGTGTGTGTGTGTGTGTGTGTGTGTGTAGGTGTGTGTGTGTGTGTGTCTCGTTAAATGGAGAACACGGCACAGACACAAAGGGATCTGAGGGAAAACAATGTCGCTTAACAAGACATCACTGGCTCATCATTAGCAATTTGTTGAGGGCATAATTTTCCCCGGCCCCTTGCATAATAGGTGCCCTGGGATATTGCCGGCGCTTTTGTGCGCCCTCATTTGGCTATTTATTTACTTGGCTGGTGTCACAAAAGAGATCTGGCCACCTCGAGCGGGAGCCAAGATAGCGGCGTTATGGCTCCACATCACAGCTCCATTAAGATGGCGCTCCTTTAATTGACTCCCCGAGCTCATCGCCTGACCTGCAGTCCCACTGATCCCACCCACCGGATGAGAGGCCTCGTCTCGCGGGGGCCAAGCGGAGAGCGCCACGCCGTCTTTCTGTTGTTTTGGCTTGTGTTGTGTCGAGCGGCTTTGCTTTCGGGTGCGCTCGGTTGTGTTCACGCATCCTGCTCTGATTTAAGGTGCTAACACAGCAGCCAGGAGTCATTCTGTATTTTAATTGAGCGGCTCACCGTCTACTCTCTGGCTTGTGCTCTCTCTCTCGCTCTCTCTCTCTCTCACTATCTCTCTCTCTCTCTCGCTGGACTGGGGAGGGAGGGGATACAACAGCTGCAAACTGCTGTAGCAGTCTTAAATATGGTGAAGCGGCTTGACGGATATCACTGCCATTAATCACAGAAGCGAGGAGAGAGGAGACCTTATAATTTCATTGTGAAGGTTTCCTGTTTACCCATCTCCACAGATGGTACTGCCAGCGCTCCACACTGGAGCTCTCGCACTGTTGTTCCGTCGCCCCCGCTTTCTGTGGCCCTTTTGTGACAGTATAGACACAGAGCTGTCATTTACATTCAATAGCCACACACACTGGGGATGGATGACCCGTGCCATGGCAACAACGCAGCTATTTGGAAAGACAAAAAAAAGAAGCAGTTTTTCTGGAAACGGAAAAGAAATTGATGATGCTAGCTCTCGCTGCAGCGCTGACAGATTGCGACGAGTATAATCGTGTGCATACACTATCTAAGGGCCCCCTGACTTCCTGTCGCTCGCCCCTTTTTCCACTCATCGCTCTGTTTGAATGACATCATTCACTTCGGCGTGACTGTAACACCATTGTCTGTGTGCTTGAGGAAGTGAAAATAAAGCATTTGACCTTTGTACTGTTGGAACAACGGCTTAAAGGGCATCCGTATCTGTAGAAAAGATATATTCAAGCATTACTTTAAGTTGCTGGGAGCACCTCCCTTCAGAAAGGAAATATTATATATTATTAAATGATTAAATTAAAACCTTATGACCAAAGATTAATATCAACATAAATAGCTAGTTTTAAAGTTGTGAATAGAGGTTGGCAGCATTCACTCTTGCAAAACATTAAATAGACTGGCATAAAAATGCATTAACCATTTTATTGATAACATATTATCAATTTAACTACAATCAACTCAGCGGCGTACCCGATACTCCAAAGCCATACCTGTGCATACCCATGTCCTGTTACGCCGCACTAATAATCAGGTGACGGAGGCAGCACATGAAGTAACGGGTTACTTTGTGGTCGCATTGTGTGTATTGTGTCTTCTTCTTGCCAAATATGCTTTTGTAGTGTCTTATCTTGTACTGTTTTATGTTTGTTATTGCTTTATATGGTAAGGTCTGTTGAGCCATTTATGTTTTAACTGTACATGGTCCCTTTTAGATGAACATAATAATACTACTAATAATTTAGAGCTTGGCTTTGTTGGCTGCGTGTGGAGTTGGGAAGAGTGGGATTCCCAAGAGTTGAGAGTTGGGCGAGCAGACATGGCTCAGTGGTCAGAGAGCCACCGGGTGAAGAGCTTCTGAGACTCAGGTGGGGAAACATGAGGGATCCTGGGAACTTTGCTCAATGGCTTAGCTGCCATTTGGAGTGTTGGGGTCCTACAAATGGCTTAGTTAGTTAGTTAGTTAGTTAGTTAGTTAGTTAGTTAGTTAGTTAGTTAGTTAGTTAGTTAGTTAGTTAGTTAGTTAGCCAGCCAATGGTGGCCCTCAGACTGATGCTGCAGTAGCATCCCTTCACGCCACCTCTCCCTCTTCACTTCTGTCCTAATTGTTAAGCCTTCACATCAGGACTAAACAGCGTTAATGTATTCCGTCCATAGCGATACATTTGCATGAAGTTATCAGGCTTAAAGCGGTCCCCGGCCCTTCATGGCGTGAAGTGTGCTAAATGTACGCGCACGCACACCGGCGGCCCCCGTTTGTCTGCCGCGTTGACGTGGGGCCGTGCTTCGGCAGGGCCAAACGAGGAGATAGTGAAATCGATTTCCGCATTGTGTTTCACACCCTTTCATCGGGGCCGGCCCTGCCTGCAACGCTTGTGATTTCAAAAGCACTTAACATACGCCAGCCCCTTTGTTCAAGAAGCAAACTACTTCTGAGGAGACATCAATGCAAATAAAACCTACAAGCAGAGCGAAGGGAAACTCAAGCTGAAGAACAACCACATTACCCGTAGTTAATACGTCTTCATTACAATTTCTCTCTCTCTCTCTCTCTCTCTCTCTCTCTCTCTCTCTCTCTCTCTCTCTCTCTCTCTCTCTCTCTCTCTCTCTCTCTCACTAATGATTGTCTGGGCATTAAAGAGGCACCCACTGCTGTCACTCTGGATATGAAACAAGAAAACAGATTATTGTCGAGATCACCCACTGTGAACACCCAAATGATACTTAAAAAATAATGACGTTCTTAACCGTACTCATTAACAGCACAGTGCAGTGAAAGAACAATACTCTCCTCCACGAAAGACAAACAGATTTCAAATTAGAGCATAAAGCAGAGAGGCAATCAGTTTTGGAGGAAAAAAAACACAGAGGATGCAAACAAAGCAGACGGCGTGCTGATATGGCGTTCCCACGCACGAGGACGTGTGTACGCTCGCGGTGTAAAGTGGCGAAACATTTGGCCACGTTGGTGCACATTCTGCATCTTTTGTGTTTCTTCATCACGGCGAACACATGAAAGGCATCCATTGACATTGTAATCCGGTATCTATCTGCATAAGGTTGATCAAATAATAATAATATTAATGTATATTGTTCGCTCATAAGCTCATTATACTGTATATTAATATAAATCTGTTTATTTCTTTGCTACTGAAATATGAAAATAGTAGACGGGACGCGCCAAATTTCTGTATTTGTCTACTTTAAAACTAGATGTGTATCTTTTATATTTCTTCATCACGGTGAACACATGACATCCATTGACATCGTAATCCGCTATCGTAACTTGCATGACGTTGATCAAATAATAATAATATTTATATATATTGTTCGCCCACTGTTCTTCACTTCAAATGTGCTCATTATACTGTATATTAATATAAATCTGTTTATTTTTTTTCCTACTGAAATATTGTTCACAGTACATTAGGAACCGAAAAAAAAGAGTAAACGGGACACACCGAATTTCTTGTATTTGTCTACTTTAAAACGATTTAGTCATTGCAACAAGTTGCCGATGAATGAACTGAAGCCTAATTTCCATCAGCGATTCAAATGTTGGCCTATAAACGAACAGTAAAGGAAGTCCAATGTTCCATAACTCAAGCCTTGTAATGGCGTACTTTCCTGAATAGGACAACGAGAGACACAGTGGGATTGTTCAGTTCTCGCCGAGCCAAAACGATTCTTTGTCAGCCAGGCATAAATAACATAGTGTTGATTGTTCTGTCAAAGTTAATCTGACAGCCCGGGGAAGCAGTCATTTATCTAATGACAGAGTTTCTATGACGACAATCGATCCTCCCGCAGTGTGTGTGTTTTTGTGTGTGTGTGTGGACAGATATGCTTTGTCCTAATAGTCCTTAAAGGTATTCTGTTATTACATTCTTGAGCTGCCACGGTGTTCTAGTGTGCTGCAAGGTTTTTTATTTTTCATTTCTTATTAATATTTCATCACAATACCACACACAGCACGTCTAGTGTCCACCAGTGAATTGTACCTACAATCCTGTTATATCCTGTATTGTCAAGCACTGAGGGTTTAAACACACAACATCTACATTCACACCTTTCTTTCTAAAGCAGGTTGATCTTTTTAATGCTTCACTGCAACTGCCATCAAGATTATAATTTGTTTCTTTTTTTCTTCTTCTAATATCACAAAAATTTAGATTTTGTCGCGCAACCATTCGATGTCTAAAGATACCACCGATGTAAAATAGTTGTATCTTTATATAACTATGTCATCTCCGTTCCCTTTTTGAGTCACTGAAAAAAGAAAGCATTTTATTGGCCACATTTATTTTTTTGGGAGTTGTTGTGCAGCTGGAGAGAGAATGTGCATGAATATTTCCGCGGCTCGTATTCTGCTTCGGTACTCACCTGTGAGCGGAGTCAGAGAGATCTCCACTCTCGGACTCTCCAAAACACTTAGCTAAATTCTCACTGTCACGTTCTTGTTGCGGCACACAGGTAGGTCACCGCGATGGCGGCCGCGTGACCTCGGTGCTCCGTGGCGACGGCGACGCGGGTTTCAGGTGGTGGGCGGCTGGCGGAGAATAGATTGGAGTGTTCCTGGAAAGGTGTCCTTGCATGCCGCCGCTATCAGAGAATAACATTTGGAGTAAGTTTGTCTTATTGCTCGTCCGCCAGAGAAAACCAACGACAGCTAGAGGAAGCACACACGCCTTTATGATGATTTACACCCCCCCCCATAATAAAATGCATTAGTATTGCGAGAATGCTGAACTTGGTCAAATGCATTTTGGATTATAATGAGTTGAAGGACATTGCGGAGCTGAATGACCCGGCATCATTGGGTAACAGCTAGCAGCGGAGAAATTAAATATATCTTCTTGGCAGAAGTCTGGATGCATCTGCTTAGCTCTGTCAGTACTTTTAAAATGATATTACTCCCAGGAACATTCAGCGTATTAAATTTTTTTTTAAATGCACCGCTGTTTCGTTTGTCCACGAAGGAAATTAAGAAAGACTTTATAATCCGCATCTGCTTTACCTAATGTCCAAGTGTCCCGATACCTCGACAGAAGGTGTCAAATTGGGAGGGGGGGGGGGGAATAAAATCTAAGACAGAACCTTGACAAATATCATCCATAACATTAAAATGGCACCTATTGTCGTTACGGACAGTGAGATTAAATTCATCTCATCAGACTTAAGTATGACCGGTGCCTCAATAGGCTGATGCCAAGCGGCAAGCAGAGAAGATTAGCGGGGCACTGATATCATTATTTACGCCTATCAGGGATTTAGCAGGGAGGCAATTGTAATTTCTGGGCTTATTAGTTCACACTCGGAGGAGAGAGCGCCCGGCGCCGGCGCCGACTGTGACAGCCGGCCATCGCGGCGGCGGGGAGGGCCGTCACTGTGCCGCTGACATTTGGTCAGCGTGCCCGTGTCCCTGTAATCCCGTCTAACGGAGGTTAACACACAATACAAAGAGGTCCTCATCATCAACGATCACAACAATCCACACATTTGCATTTTGAAGTTTTTAAAGAGAGGTCACGGAGAAAAATGAAAATGACAGAGGCGGTAACTTGTGGAAATGAAGAGGAGCGGGGTGTGTGTGTGTGTGTGTGTGTTTGTGTGTGTGTGTGTGTGTGTGTGTGTGTGTGGGGGGGGGGGCGGCAGGGGTAAAGGAGGGAGGGAATTTATCGGGGCGCACACACACAGCGATGCAAGCGCACACACCCACAGCACATGGAGTGTATTTTAAAGTTGTGTGAAGAAGTGGAGCGGCAATCTTGAGGGTGGCAGGCAGGCGGATCCTCTCGGCGGCGGCGAGACATCTGCCTCTCCTGCCGGGGCGCGCCGCTGCCAACGCCGGCCCCTGGAGAGGGCCCCGCTTCCAGCACACTAAAGCCCCCAAGTGTTTGTCTAGCCTAATAAATATTGCACAGCGCTTCCTCTTAATCTCATTAATGTTTGTGCATGTCTGTCGGTGGCTGTAGATATAAACAAGGGATGAACATTAAGCCCTTTAAAAAAAAGAAAGAAAGAAGAAGAAGTAGAAGAAGAAGAAGAAGAAGGGAAAAAAGGACGGCCGCCATCGACGCCCCCGGCCCCCTCCCCTAGATGTACAACTTTGTGTTCGGCTTCCTTTAAGCCAGCAAGACGGCGCGCGGCTGAAAGACTTAAAGCACACAGGCGTTGCTATCTGCTCCCCAACACCTGAGTTCATCCCCAGTTTGATTTGTCCCAGCTGGCATGGGACGGGGATGCTGTCATATTTGGGCCAGATGAAGATATCTGCGCCTATGTTTGGCAACATGTCTCCTTAATTATGGCTAATTTGTGGACCTAACAGCCGCTTATCACTCCCACTGTCTGTGACAGCTTAATAATCTCTAACCTCCGTGTGTGGGTGTGTGTGTGTGTGTGTGTGTGTGTGTGTGTGTGTGTGTGTGTGTGTGTGTGTGAGAGAGAGCCGGGGAGCGTGACCAGGACCTTAATATGATTTGTGTGTTTTGGTGTCATGGTTTAACAGTTTTATAAGCCAGCCCTGGTGATAAGTATCATGTTATTAGGGAGTTACATATTTGACTTTATTTTTCTCAAAGGAAGCCACATTGTGACCAATTGTATTACAATGACGGCATTAATCAGGGTCTCACGGGAGGAGGGGAAAGGTGATTTGCATTGCGGCAGCTGACAGCTCTCTGTTCATATCTTTGTCTGCATAGTGGACTCCCAGTGTACGCTCCACAAAAGCTTATTGGGGGAGAATAGAAGCACCCGGAAGGATTCTGAGCAACGTCCTCCGACTTTAAGATGGCATTGTGATTACAAATGATGACAAATAATCAAAGGGGGCTGCTGATTGCTTTAAAAATCATCAATTTCATTCTCCTCTCTCGATACATTCCTTCTCTTTCCACCGTTTCTAGTGTGATTATGTGTGTGTGTGTGTGTGTGTGTGTGTGTGTGTGTGTGTGTGTGTGTCTGCATGTGCGTGTGTGTAACATAAGGAGGGGGTATGGGAATGGAAGTAGAGGTGGGCGAGAGGGCCCTAATGGCCCTGCAATGAAATCTGCCTGAGCTTGCCTCTACTAGCTGCAATTATCATTAAGCCTCCGATGGAACCGGTCCACTCCAGAGACTCCTAAAAGCCACCGCAGACCCACACATAATATTGTATTAAATGGGACCAAAAAAATCAATACACAATGCAAATGAAAAGCAGGGGAGTAGGATCCACTCAGTATGCATATTTCCTGTCAAGTACACTTTCTGACCCCGGAACTCAGTACTTTTGAAAATGACTGATGATCTCTTGTTATGAGCCCCTATCTGCCTGCCTGGCGCTGTTTGGCACGCGCTTGTCTGGAAACCTGCTCGCGTCCCCCGCTGAATTAAAAGTGTTTGTCCATGAACTGAGGAGTATGTGCAGCTTATGGCCTTTTTTTTGTACCCAGTAAATGGAAATGTTGATAAATAGCATCTCCCATGAAGCACTTGTTTAGTGGCGGCTGTGTGCGGCGCACAACGGCACAAGAGAGCTAATTATGAGAAGGATGAGCCGGGGTGAAGAGCCGGGTAGGCAGCTACTTATTTCCCCGGCCTTTCTTTCCATTGTATGGAGATATTATTTCTGGGATGTAAACTGTGTGTGTGTGTGTGTGTGTGTGTGTGTGTGTGTGTGTGTGTGTGTGTGTGTGTGTGTGTATACAGTACATGGGAGCAATCCTCTCACAGGGAGGAAGGAAGCGTCTGAATGGCTGTGCTCCGTTAGTGCAAACAGATAAGTGCTTATCATATACCTGTAGCCAGGAGGTCATATCCAATATAGCCGAGCAATTCCTCCAAGCTCACTGGCCCCGGTTGAATTTGCAATCGTAACTGGTCGGATGGCCCCTTCTATTGTGAGGAGGGCACACACACTGGGTTGTCAAGGTATTCTCACAGAGGCCCACATTCACTCCGTCACACAGAGGAGATTCATTCTCTCTCTCTCTCTCTCTCTCTCTCTCTCTCTCTCTCTCTCTCTCAGTCTGTCCTTCTCACTCGCACACATATTATTTTAGACACATTTTATTTGATTTACGGGGAATCATTTTCAGATATTACAATTTGATATGATACTATGTGTGTGTGGGTGTGTATGTGTGTGTGGGTGTGTACCCGAGGAAGCAATAGTGTATGGATCTGTATTAACTATTAAATAGCTCCATATTCCAGTTGACTGGTTAAAGGGATTTGGAGAAATGATGCACAGTTTCTAAATGTGTGTGTGTTTGTGTATTTATGAGAAACCGAGTTGAACCGTTGTCGTTGTTCCTTGATGGGGATGCAATCTTTTACCAATATGAGTAAAATGACAATTGTAGAAGTGATTAAAATGTTCAAACTAGGACTCTTCCAACTAAAGTTCTTGTATTTGTTCTTATTTCTGGCCTCTATAACATAATAATTCAAATAAAGAAACAAATACAAGAAGTGAAACTGAAGCACCGACATGGTTGTATGGTTCACATGTTGTAATAACTTCTCGTCTGTAAGTATCATAATCATTTAAAGTATTAGTTATAAAAATAAATGTCACAACTTTTCGTTAACCCTATTAAAGACAACCTGATCAAAAACCTTAATATTCATTCCACCTTCATTGTTACCAGCGTTTTGTTGTCGTCCCGAGACATTAAACGCATCTTAAAGGCACAGTTTTATTTATTTTAGTTTGTGTCACAACCTCAGACCCACAGTCACCATATGTATACATACTATAGGTAAGTGGCGCCATTTTACACCCGATCAGTGTCATCATGTGGGAGCGGAGAGGAGCTCCCAGCCAACACGCTTGTAAAATGGGACTTTGCACGAGGACAATGTCCGTCACACTCAACACTGATGTGCTCTTTCGTTTTCTCTTCACCCCTCTTGCTTTCTTTCTCTCACTCTCCTTTTATTTTTATTATTTTTATTCAACTGCACCTCAGCGCCGGAGAAGATTTGTGAATTTCTTTTAGGTCAATGGTTATGACGTGAACTCATTATAGGAAAGGTCAGACCCATACATAAATGTATACGGGGGAGAAGGATCCGTCTCCGAGAAGGATCTCAGGATGCTTAGAGGAGCTCGCCATGGGAAGAGAGAAGGGCAGACCTCACAGGAGGTTCACAGCGGAGCGGACTGTCTGTCTCCGCCCGTCGGCCAATCCCGTGTCTCACTTCGCTGATTATGCACACTTCCCAGACCGCACTGGAGATACTCCACAGGGAGAGGCTCCAAGAAGCGGGGTTTTACACGTTTGCCGTGTCTAAATAATGATGTCGCCGCCGTGAACAGGGGTGCCCGCTATTCCCCTCGGAGTTTTTTGGTTCACGGCCTGCCGCCTCTCTGGTTACGGCTCCTGTCTCTAATGACCCGTGTCAAAGATCGCCGCGCACTGCCGGAATGACATATCATAGCTCATCACTTAGACCCCACGATGACAATTATAATCATATATATGGCTTTCGCCGCCAGATCAGGCCACTAGTGTGACAAATTGATGTAGGGATGAGAGACTCGGCGTGGAGAAGAGAAGGAGGGGGGAGAATGCGTCCGATGAGGGATGGCTAAAGACACCTAGTGAGGGATCGCAGCATCAGTGTTGCTTACACAGGGGCTCATTCTTCACGCAAGTTATTGTTCATTCACACCCCTTGCCCCTTAAAGAGTCATATCCTGCCCTGTTTGGCTAAAGAACACTTTCTCTCTGTATGGGCCTTGTCACTCCCCTCTTGTTTCCTACAATGGGGGGTTTTAAGCTGCCACACTAGATGTGTAAAGCCCTTCCCTTTCTGATGGGGCGAGGGCAAGGACCACCAGCATGCTTGGCCCCTCTGCTCCACGAAGCACCCAAAACAAAAGTGCATTGAGAGTCTCCCCGGTTTTTGTTCCTCGACCTCGAGGTACCAACACCCACAAGGCACTGGGCTCACTTCCTGTGCTGCACTTTGCTGTACATTTATTACCCCGCTCTGCCAATAACATGTCCTTCAAGCTGCAAAATGGATGTTTGCTGAATGAGTTAACCTTGTGTATATTTGACAGTGGCCATTGGTGGTCCGCCTCTTTGAGGCTGCCTTGGCACAAAGGGCTTTTTGTTCCCCTGCTTTTCTGTGTCTCTTCCTTGTGTTTCTTCTTGTTGTCCTTTGTTCCCCGCCTCTCCATCTCTTCTCCTAAAATAAAAAGGGAGTAACCTTAAGGGCAGGCTTTTCAATTCAGCATCTTTTTTTATTCCCTTTGCTACATCATTTTTATATTGCCACAATATCTCCCACCAGTCCACCAGTCCCCCCCCCCCCCCCCCACCACCAGTTTCTATCCACAGCCCAGCCTCCATGCCCCAGCCCTGCCTGTCCTGCAGCAGCTTTAGCTTTTGTTGGCTAGTGTTAATAGGATTAAAATGGGTTACTAGCTCAATCACAGAGAGCTTCAAACCATCCCTAAATGTAAGTGTCTCATGGGGGTCGGGGGGGGACATTGTGGTTCTGTCTCTCCCCCCTCCGGCAGCCCTCCCGATCGGAGAAGAGACCCCGGGCCTGATGGGGGTGGCAAAGGTTTGGCCTGCAGGAAAATCCGCAGGATTATGTCAGCACTCATTACAATGTACACAAAGACCACAGGATCAGTAGGAGCACAAACGGAGCAGTTAAGTCAAATAGGGTGGGCCAGGGGATTCTCCGCTTCCACCCTGACATTGATTAGCCTTTGTGCTCCGGGACTCCCCACATTCAGACGGCAGCCGCTGGGCGAGCAATAGGCAATGTGTAAAGTTGGCTTTACATTTGCTTTTATTCTGCCTAGAATCTCAATTTCGGGGGCTTACATTTCTGTTTGGTATTTCTAGATAAAGTTGATTGGTTACCACGAGCTTCAGTGTTCACTCCCATGTTTTTTTTCTCCTTTTTTTTACAGAGCCAGCCATGATAAAAATCAAACCTTGGCGAAGTGGATATTGTGGGTATAGTGCACTGTGCCCAGCACCCCATCCATAATTAGACAGTAGGTGAGAATAGTAGGGGATCTATTGTGATGATGTGAGGTCACATCGCTCTTGAACATCCATGATAATGACCGTATCCGATGAAGTTGTATCCATTAGGCACCCTGAAGTGTCCAGTACCCCATTCACACAGCCCAGAGACACACACACACACACACACACACACACACACACACACACACACACACACACACATGCACACGCACACGCATGCATGCATGTAACTCATTTCCATAGCGCTTAAACAAAAATGAAAGAGAAAAAAACATAATTAAAAAAAATAAACCGCAGGACAGGATTAATGTGCTGCTTCTCATTAAAGCGCCACAGAAGCATCCCGGGTGGAGCGTGTGCGTGACTACTACAGCGTCACCCTCCGCGGCTGGAAAACGCAAAGGGGGTCGGGCCAGCGATTTCATGTTTGTGTTTATTTGAATAGGCACTCAGGGGCAGCGTTTCACCCGACGCGCAGCGTTTTCATAGGTGACGACAGCACACTCACAGACACATACGCACTTGAAGACAGATAAATAAGTGTTGTGTTCATACACACACACACGCACACGCACTCGCCATCTTCTGCTACGCACAAATGCTTTTGTTGATCAGCGTGCACACTTGTGTTAAGCTATGCAAAACGGCAACATTCACACCTCACAAGTGCTTGTGCATGCTAAAAAGGGCTGATGTGCCAGCAGCATGCATGTGTGTGTGTGTGTGTGTGTGTGTGTGTGTGTGTCTGTGTGTCCGACATGGAGGAATGACTGCGGCGATGGAATAAAATATGCACCGAAACTGAATCTACTGGGAGCGTGGATTCATTTTCGCTATAACAGAATCTCCATGTAGCGCCACGCTCAGGCCATTGCACAGATGTTGCGGAGCCAATACGCCCCGGCTAAACAACAGGAAGCGGTTTGAAGGGATTTTGTTTCCATTTCTGCTGCATCAGGTTAGGAAACAATTCACTTGGTCCACGCGCAGCGCACACAGTGAATCTTGTTAAAGTAGCTTCTCAGTAAAGATTGCTGAGCTCCTTTAAGAATATTACAGCCATATGGGTTTTCCCTCCACACATATCGGTTTATTTATTTATCAAGATTAGATCATAAAATCATGAAATTACCCTAAAATTGCTTTTTTGAGAATGCACACAGTATATATATATATATATATATATATATATATATATATATATATATATATATATACTTTGCCCCTATCCCCTCCTGTCAGC
Organism: Liparis tanakae; assembly: GCA_036178185.1. Classification (NCBI taxonomy): domain Eukaryota; kingdom Metazoa; phylum Chordata; class Actinopteri; order Perciformes; family Liparidae; genus Liparis; species Liparis tanakae. The sequence goes on from CM070093.1 coordinate 11,556,690, forward strand.
GTATTCATAAATGTTGCTGGAAAAATGTCTTATTCTAGCAAACCTCCAGATAGCCAGAGCCCATTTCCATAGCTTTAAATAATGTCAATCTGGGCAAACCCTGGATTGAAGCCCCTGAGCCGGAAGGCACAATTTCTCCTTTGCCTACAGTCTGATAATTTTCGGAGCTATTGGCAACTTGGGAATTTTGCAGCCTTATCACTTGGGCTCAGCGAAGTTCACTGCCACTAATCGGTGCAGGGATCACTCATTCAAGGATTGCATGATCATGTTTTTTTTCCAGGCCAGTGACAGCTGTCTGCACCGGGGGGCATTAGCAATGCAGATGAACCAGCCTAATAGGTTAATGCCTAACACACGAAAATTAGGTTTAATCCCCAGGCGAAATAATCTAACATTTCCAAATTATTTGATGTGGGAATAGAGACATTGCCTATGACTCAATTAGGTGCGATGCGGATCAAAGCAAATTTACCTAGAGCATGTGCCCTAGATCCCCAGCTCCCAGGCATGTGTGCACGCTTATGTTTGTGTGCGCATGTGACAGTGAGGGATATGGCGGTCCTCCCAACACTGCAGGCAAACCCTGGGCGGCAATAACATCATCATGACAGGACCTCTGCTTGCTTATTTATTGCTTTTACTTACCTCACCGCTCAAATAATGTCAATGCACACATGCACACGGACGTACACACCCTGAGACACACACACACGCGCGTTTGAAAATGAATAGCCTCAGCCGTGGAACCTGCAGAGAGGTGATAACTGAGGCGGTGTGAGCAGCCGCCGTCACAGCAGCATGTGTTTTCAGCCTAATTGGAACTAAGTACCGGACACATGTGGGAGCAAATATATGTGGCGATTCATATGCATGTTGGTCAGGTTGGGGTATATTTCTTATTTAAATCAAAATTGAATGGGGGGCTGAATCCATTCCAAATGTAGCGCTAATGTTCGATTCCATCCCGCATCATGCACCATGCTTATTATTAATAAGCTCCCTCCATGTGTACATCGGGAGACCGTGTACGGTGTGCCCTGTAATGGAAATGTAGCATTGCAGGGGTTCTGTGTGTGTGTGTGTGTGTGTGTGTGTGTGTGTGTGTGTGTGTGTGTGTGTGTGTGTGTGTGTGTGTCATTAACAGGGTGCAGGTGGCCATTACGGGGTCCTCGGGGTGGGTGTTGTTTTGCTCTTCTCCTCACTGTATTGCTGTCAGTTATTCTCTAATGTTTTTACTCTGACCACCGGCACTTTGTTAGGGGACAAAAAAAAAACATTTCCGCTTACACAAGTGCGCGTGAGTGAGGTCGAGACTGATCTCTCAAAGCAGGTAGCGAGTAATGAAAGACACACTCTAAGCCTTTCGCGAATTGGCAAGCAGGAGAGGAGAGAAGGCTTCAGGAATAAGAACTATTTGGGGGTGGCAAGTGTCAAAATGCACCAATTACTATCCCCAGACAGTTACCCCTCCAAAAAAAAAAAGATGGAACACTGAAATCAATGAGGACACAAACTGAACAATCAGCTGCAACTAGCTATCAACGATGGAGTGGAATATGCAAAAATTCCAATTAAATGTGTTAGCATACGCACAGTTTTCTTCCTCTCTTGTTTTATGATATCCCAACATCTGTGGCATTAGCCATGGCTCTCTTTATGTAAAATCGAGCCGGGGAAATGAATACGCAATCTACCACTGTGTTTTCATCATTAGTGCGCTCCAACTCGCGGCTCTGCTGCCTCCCGAGCCGGCTGAGTGGGGAGCGAGAGGAACATTTATGTGCCCTCCCTTGCCAAATTAATTCTTGTCTTGACATCTTAATTCTCAGTTCTTGTGTGTGGTCAAATCAGCCTACTATAGAAAAGCAATCAAGCAATTATTCCCAAATTATATTTGCCCAACACACACTGATTGGTTATTCTTTTCTTATTGAGTAAGCTCATTAATTCTGAGCAGCTTGCTTGTTATGCCTCTGCCATTACTCCTTTCCCCTCTCATCCCCTCTCTCTCTCTCTTTCTCTACTCAGTCCCCCCCCTCTTCTCTGCTCTTCATCATGCACACTCACTCCCAGCTCTCACTCCCACTCTCCCCCTTGCACACACTCCTCTCTCCAACAGATGCACCCTATCTTCCAGCCCCAGCCTGCTGATGTTGTGGAGATGACATACTCTACAAAAGCCCCATGATCTGTGGCATTGTCTAGTCGGCCAATTACTATTCCCATCTCTGATTAACTTTGATGTGGAACCTAATGAGATAAGGCAGCTTATAAAGGCAGCAGCTGATAGCGCTCTCATTTATTCCCGGGCCTGGCACAAGTGACAAAAACTAATGAGGAGGAGTTTGTCTGCAAGCTCAGGTCCAAGGGACGAGCAGAAAATATCCATCCGCAGGTCCGTCAGCTCATGCCCGAAATGGCCCCGGTGTCGATGGCGTGGCGGCGGCGTGGCGGCGAGACCCTCCACATAACAGCACCGTGGCTCGCCGTGGACCGAGAGCCACGGGTTCCTCCTCCTCTCTCTCAGCGCCTCTCTCTTATCAGCTCCTTTGCTCCTTCTCCAGGCTCTAATGGTGCAGCTAATTGCTCAGGTTGTTTAGCTGGGCGGAACGGAGGAGCGCGAGCACAAAGCAGCTCCCTTCGCCTGATATCCGAGGGGTGAAACCTTAATTTTCCACTTCTGCCATCTGTGTCTGTTTTTATTTCATTCATTAATCCAATCAACAGCGAAATAGGCTCTGCCGTTTGATTGGATTCCTCAATAATATATGTCGGTTCTGATAAGGAGTCAGTCATGAGGCACATGTTTGCTTTTTGAAATTTAAAAGAGAAATCCGACCGTGTCACACATTGAATTATGGTTTGAAAAAAAAGAAAAAGTAGAATTAATATCCCAGCGTTTCAATTGCAGTCGAGGTAAAAAAAACAAGTTTCTGTTTCAAATAAAAATGCGGTAACTCGTCTAGTCTCTGTGTCGCCGTAAGGCAGTGTAATAATTACTGTCCTTTAAAAGGGTCGTTAATATTTTGTTATCAACAATACCACTACATTGTAATAAAACGGCCCTTTAAAATAATACTGGCAGCACATGCAGTTGAGGAAGGAGAGGGGAGAAATAACAAAAATTGAGAACCCAAAGTGAATCGAACTGTAAATTCTCCTGCACGGACTGTGTGTAGAGGCAGGAAGTGTGTGCCTTTTGATTTGGAGTATAAAAGTAAATAATATTTGTACATCTAACACATACTCGAAGTGAATGAGCAGCCCCTGAATGTGTTTCTGTGAGCGAGTGGAGAGCTCTACAGACTTTAAAGCCGGAGTCCAATTAAGCCTCGCCTCATCGCGAGAGGGAGAGGAGCTGAAAGCTGAATACATAAGATAATGCAGCCGCACTAAGGCAGCCGGCTCGCTCAGTGTAAAATTAGAGAGGGGAGAAGAAAAAAATCTTGATAAAGGGAGAAGAAAAAGCAGGGACAGACAGTCGGGGGGGGAAGAAGAGGGAAAGAAGTTCCTTTGGGCCAATTTCCTTTGAAACTGGTTAACCAAATACAGCTATTCATATTCAGCACAATTAATAGTGTCTCTTTCTTGTTCAGACGGCACATCATAACGGGCGGAGGGGCAGAGCGAGAAGAGGATTTCTTTCTCCCTCCAAATTGTAGCCAATTTAAGGACAAAGCGGTCCCCTCCAGTTCCCCGGAATAGGAGTCGCACGCAATAAAAGAAGACTGACATCCAAATCTCATTCACGGACGCAATTTCCCAAATGCTAATCATAATCTGCAGATGTTGGCCACCGATACATCCGTTTATTTATTTATTTATTTTTAGAAGAAGCATGTCGGTGCCCACTTGGACGGCCTGTGAAATTTGAAACAAAGAGGGGAAAATCCCTTCTTTTTGAGGCGCGTTGAACAGTGCGCTGGAGCGGCCGCAGCACGGACATCTGCACACGCCTCAGATGGTGTGTGTTTGCAAGCACACACACACACAAAAAAGAAAAGATGTGCACACAAGCAGAGATGCACAGTCAGGCACCGGAGGAAACACACTCGCAGACGAGCATTTCTTTCCTCTTTTTTTTTTCTTCTTCTTTTTTTTCCTCCACTCTCACTCTCCCTTTCTCTCCGGGTCATTTTAAAGTACCTCAGATGTGTTTCCATCTGAACCTGATGGGGGGGGAGGGGGGTATAAATACTTGACAGAAAGGTATATAAAAAGAGGACACTCTGAAATGTTGAAATTTCCTTTTTGCACAGCTGCTTCAAAATGAGTCGGATGGAGGGGCAGAAAAGCAACTCCAAGACGCGTTTTTTTATTTTTTATTTTTTATTTTATTTGCTGCCTTTTCTCCCGATCCTCTTTCAGGGAGATGGAGGCTAGCACAAGGCCACAACTCACCCAGCCTTCTATCCAGGGACCGTGAAAGAGAAATAGATTTGGCTAAATTAATTCTGGGATCTGTTCCATTCAGCCAAACTCGAAAGGATAACCCTTTTTTCACATTTAGATACTAAATGCAAGGTGAAACTCCACCTCTCGCTTGGGTGACATTAAATACGCTGCTTAAATAGACTCAACTAGTAATCCTATTTATTCAAATCATGACTAGTGTTGAATCTGTGGTGGTGTGTTGGTCCCAGCTCACTTGTTTTATTTTTTCCATCTTGTTCTTACTCTTGATTCTGTAGTATTTCGCTTCCATCTTTCTTTCTTTTTGTGAGTAAATACACAGATAAATGTCCTTGGTGAATAATGCATAAGAAAACATCCATTTGTATTACTGTTATTCAACCGTTTTCTATTGGATGTTCTAATCTACAGTAAATGCGGAGGCAGACGGTTCACATCGAGAACACGATGACCCTCCATCATCTCTGATTGGCTACCTCTGTTATGTAATAATTAATATGTATACGTCGCTACATATGACCCGTCCTATGACGGCTGCTTGTGTTCTGGAGGCCTGTGTTCTGTGGCTCGGCGGGGTTTATACTCGACTACACACGCTATCGCTTGAGGCGCACTAGAGGGATGAGTATTGTGCTGCTATTTGTTATATTTCGCGGTGGCTTAGCGATGCTGCATAGACGCTTGTTTTCCTTTGAGGGCGGTCTCTGGACGTTTCCAGAGCCACTGTTGGCTCCTGGCTCGACTTTGTTGACTTTGTCCCGCCACCCCCCAATAAACAATCCTCCCAGCTGATAGCATGCCAGGTTCTGTTCCGAACAATCAGTACTCATGCCCCTCTCGAGCATGCCAGGCCAATCAAAAGGCAGGGGAAGACAAACGGAGCCGTGCAGCTGTCCTCCGGGACAAAGCAAATGAAGCACTTCCGGCAAGGAGGACCGGGGCGCCGGGCGCACCCTAAAAGAACCATTGTGCTCTCCCAGAAAAGAAACCTTCGGGATCACACCGCACCCGATTGCGGGCCAAGTGACACTCCTCCGCACCCACACCTACAAATCACACATTTACCTCCACCCCCATCCCCCCCTTGTCTCTCTCCCCCTTTATCCATTCATTCCCTTCCTCTCCTGGGCGGTGAGACCTGGTTGTATTCTTCAGAGAGGAAGAAAGAGGAGTCTCCTCTTCTGCTACCGACGGATGCAATGGCTCCGGCATCCCCACCGCCAGCAGACTCAGGGAGGCGGACTCTGCATCTGCAGCCTCCGAAACACTCAGCATGCCGCCGCAGTCTGACTGGGTGCTGAAAGGGGGTCTGCGTTTTAATATTCATATTCAGTGCACCAATTCATTAACATTCTATCGGAGCCCACAATAGAGACTGGAGAGGCTCTGACCCTGCGGTTCCCCGATCAAGGTCAGTGAGTAAGAAAATAAAATCTGAATTGCATCCCGGCACACAATTGGATCCTCCAGACCGGCTCCATCCGTGCTTAGGAAAATTGAATTACCCATCCAACCCCTCCCCCTCTCCAACTTGATGAACCAATTTACTGTGTTCTTAATAAGGGCACTTTGGAATGAAAAGACTGAGCTTCAAAAGTAAAAAATATAATTTTGATTCAACAATATGAATTAATCTTCAGGACGAGCATCTGCAGAGCACTCCTGTCATCATCGTGCCCCTTGTGAATGATGGATTTGTTAAGGTTTTCTATTTAGGCCCCATGCTCGCGCATACACACACACACACACGCACACACACACACACACACACACACACACAGGGAGGTGTCTGTAACTCACAAAAGCTCCCTTTTTCTTTTTCATTTTTACCTCTCCCCGGCAGCTTTACAAGCCATGCCAGCTATGCAGTGCATGGTGTCTGTAAAAGGTCACTGTTTACATCCCTGCCTGCACACAAGGACACACACACACACACACACACACACACACACACACACACACACACACACACACATATGGAGAGTCAAGAGAATAAATCTGTCCGACTAGTCGATTGTGTGATTGGGGGAGTGTGACAAAGGGTGAGCATGTTGCTAACACGTTCCCTGTCAGTCGAGGGACTATATGTGGGCAGACACAAAGCCTCATTAAAATACATACAGGGGCCGGTGCTGCTCTGGTGGGTGGGAAAGATGCTCCATCAAGATGTCGTTACAACAAGGCTATCTCCACCCACTGGCATGTATCTCCCTTGCACTGTCCTCCCCCATGCCTGGGCAGCACAATGGCGGGCTCCTTTATAACCAGTGCGGGCCATTCCCTCCATTCCCCGCGAGGTCAGGGCCTAATCCTCGGGGAGTTCTCGCATTGTTTTTCAGCACACCGGGGTCAAACTGTTTGAAATGAGGGGGTTTAGTTAAACATCTATTAGGCAGGCCCTGTGTGTTGGGGTGTGCTTGATTTATGTGCAAAGCTGTTGTGCTCAGCTGCCCGTATATTCTCCAGCACATTGGGCAGTATGTTCCGCAAGTCCCGCGTCAGTTTGAGACAACAGGAAAAAAAAACGAAATCCTACGGCGTACGTCGCCTTAAATAATACGCTCTGACCCGACGTTCACCTCGACACATGTTCACCTACACACGCGATCTGTCTTCCACGAGGACGGCGGAATAGTTCACCCGTCTGTCGTCTTCTGCCATTGAGAGGCGCTGTGCCGGGCGAAATAAAAAAAGGAGGAGGAGGAGGAGGAGGAGGAGGAAAATAAAATTAAAGAATAAAAGTTGAAAGTAGCTGTGTTGTCAGCAGTGCCGTCTAGGCCAACTACCCTGTTAGTGAGGCTGACATTCAAAGAGAGTTGGGCTGCCGACAACAATCCCACAACCTCCTGCTGCGAGGAGACATTTCGCTGGGTGGCCGACTGCTTTGATACGGCTCTTGTGATCCTCGCCAGCGTGGCTTTGAGAAAGCAAACACACAGCCCGGCCATCACCATTACATATACCATTTGAACACAGTGCTTTTTTATATATTCCAGAATTTTCCATTATTGTTGTCATGAAACCACCCTCTTTCAGCTGCCCGCTAAGCGCGTGTTTTCATGGAAATGTGGCTGGTTTGGCATCTTTTGTTGCAATCTTCAGACCAATTTAAAGGTTTTATCTCATGTGTCTATTTCTGAAATGATTTTCTTTTTAAGTATCCCACGGTAACCATCCAGGTACATGACATTTATTCCCACAGAAAAGACCACTTCATTGAAAGTGTCCTCTTGTCATAACCAAATAGAGAATAATTAAAACACGACACAGTCCTCATGCTGCCCATTAATAGCAAGGCTGCCTCTATAATAGCGAAACGTCTCTGCAAGCAAAAGCAGTAATGCAGGTTAGTGAATATGCAGCCCACTTTCAAGACTAAAGGCTAAAGGCTCCTCTAATTATCAAGGCACTATGCAGTCATTTTTCTGAGCAAGGGTTAGCCAATGGTTGCCCATTACTTCACTCTCCCTGCACCGAATGCTTAAGATAATGACCAGTTACTAATTGGTGCTTACACCTTGTATCAGTTTGTGCCGAATATAATTGCAGCTATTATGGCGCTAAATAATCATTGGAATTAGCATCTTTTTGCACACAAAAAAACAGTGCTAAATAGAAGTATAGAGCATTTTCCACCGGGAGGTCTTAGTGTCGATGCACCACCGGTTGATTCATCATTAACTAGAGGGTTCAGGGCAGGAGGGATGCCTTTCCAATCACATGGTGGTGTCAGTGCATCTTCTGCACCAGCTAATGGAAACACTGATGTAGCATATTCACATGTGTGGGTGTGTGGGTGTGTGTGTGTGTGTGTGTGTGTGTGTGGGTGTTGGCCTTCTTCAGGGGCATATCGGGCGTGTTTATGTGCATAGCGTCAGTGCGTGGGCTCATAGCCGCCCGCGTATGCTCACCACGAAGTGCACAAGTAAACGGAGGGAGGTCTATAGTCTATGCAGATCACGCTCCCGGTGCTTCAGCGGCTCCTCCTTTGTGTTGGCCCTTCCGTCAGCTGTTGACTTCCTAAGTGTCTCAGACAGCCGTGTTTCTGTCTGCGCCTCTGTCCACTGCCTTGTCCCGCTCACATTTCTGAAGTCCGCTGACTGCTAATGGCCGTGTCCAGACAAAGAGCCCACTCTGTGGCCACTCTGCGGGGCCAGGCCGGGGGGAGGAGGGGAGGGGGGGGGGGTGTTTGTAGGGAGTGTTGGGGTCCAGGGAGGGTTGGGTTTTGGGGGGGCGAGTGGAAGGGCTGAAGCTGGGACGAGCACCCGGCACCGCCTGCCTCTCTACACTCATGTCACGCTCGTGTGACAATCACTCCTCTGTGCTTGTTTGAACTGTCCTTCCCAATTAGCGCTAATAAGTCACTCTGTAAGGATGAGCAAGCATAGTGCGCCCAATCACCCCCAGTTCACTTACGCATAAACAGACCTGTACACAAAATGCAAACACACATTCTCTCTCTCTCTCTTTCTCTCTCTCTCTCTCTCTCTCTCTCTCTCTCTCTCTCTCTCCCCCCCTCTCCCCACCCCAAGCTTAGCAGCCCATGAAAATCCCAGGAGTACAACCCCGCTAATAGACAGAGGAAGCCCAAAAAGCATCTCGTTCCCAGCAAACAAGTGCCAGTAAAGAGGCAAATTAATGACAAGTCGTTTGAAGGGTTTGCCTTAGAATAATTTGACTCTGGCGTCTCACTACCACTGAAGAATTGATTAGATCCCCGCTCAATCAAAGTGCCTGAATCAATAAAGAGCGGTGCAGGCATGCTCGGGACCAATTTATTCACAGCGTCAAGCTCACACACACACACACACACACACACACACACACACACACACACACACACAGAGAGAGAGAGACTCTCTTGACAGGTGACAATGTGAGGGCCCCTCTGAAACTAAAAGCTAGTGTCAATAGGAGAGAGGCAGGTGTGCCCCAATTCATGCAAGTGCAGCGCTCACGACACTAACTCAAATGCCCTGCAGCTTCCATTCGGGGATCCGCAGCACGACGTTGCATCATCTGAGATTGTTAGGCTAATAAATAAACCTTAGATTGAAAGAATATAAAGCCTTGCGGAAATAATTGCTGTTATTAGGTTTCAAGAACAGACACACTGCACAGGGAAGAAAGCGACAGAACTCTGGAATAATGACTTCACGTGTGTTTTCACAAAAGTACAGAATGGAGGACTTAGTCAAGCTCGGTTGTCCCCGGCTGTTTATTGTTGCCTCCTTGTTTATTGTCGTGCAGAAAGCAGACGAGGTATTAAAGGCAGATTCTGCCCTTATTTTAAAATGTGCTGCCGAAGATTAGAGCGCTTGCCAAACACTGTGGGAACACTTAATTGATTTCCTTTGGACTGTTTACCTCTACTGTAGCCCTCCTAAAGCCCAACACTGGCTCACAAGCACGCACGCACACACACACACACACACACACACACACACACACAAGCACACAAACACACACACACATAGAATACAACCCTGGCCCCATTGACGCCAACGCAGGCCTGCCAAGAGCCTCATTAGTATTCACAGCAGTGGCATTTGCCAGCCTGAGCGTTGCCGTGGTGATGCTGCCCACACAAGTGATGATAAATGGTGCTTTCAGCTTCTCTGCCTTCCACAGAGCAGAGCAGGGAGCTGAGGAGGTGCTGGCTCGGACCCAGCCACGGCGAGCAAGGCCTCATCCCCGACACCGGGCAACTGCCGCACGACTACACAAGCCCGGGGATGCTTGAAGGCTTTGGGTGCAGGGGAGTGGTGGGTAAGAGGGGATGGGCTGTGTGTGCGGGTATAGAGAATGGAGATATAGGGTGTGTGTGTGTGTGTGTGTGTGTGTGTGTGTGTGAGAGAGAGAGAGGGGGAGGAGAGGGAACGTTGGGACGAAGTATGTGCTTGAACTTGTTATTGTTGGCTGGAAAAAAGTGATGTCAGCTTCAGTGTTACTCAAGTGTGTTTTGTTCCCTGTATTTTTCCATTATGTGGAAATCTGACTGGTGACATAAAATATCTGACTTGAAAATCTCTCAAATTGTATCTTGGTATTTGGTATTGTTGACTTCTATGTATGTATTTACAGCCATAAAAGCAGTGATGTACTCATTGCAGACGAAGCCATTTCAATTGTTTGTGTAATAAAACATATTTTCCATTTATACGCGACACAAACATATGTTACCATCACCCTAAAATGTACTAAGAAACACATCCCAATAAAACCCATCCCAATATATATTTACAATTGGAAATACAATGAATACACAGAAATAAAAGGATCCTACACCCAACAAAAATATTTGTAACTATACAAATGTTTTTAGATAGGGATGTTCTATCATAAAAAATAAAATGTGTGAAATAAATCCGACAGAAAGTCAAATCTCAACTGTGATGAAAGAATACATGCTGTATTGTATTACATATAATACATTTAAACCACGCATGGAGGAAAGCCTGTTCAACACTCGTGCACAACATAACAAATAACTGATTACCGCGTGAATAATTATAAATGAACTTATTGGATAACTATCGGAGCACTGCGGGCCGACTCGGTCCCTCTCCGGCTCCCGTTGCAGCAGGTGTCACAGTGAGAGTTGTTTGAGCCTTAAATCAGCGTAGACACCCCGAGGGTCACGCAGCTACACCTCCCCAGAGCCCACAGGACAGATGTGTAAGCGCTGAGGACGAGGAGGCTGCACCCAAATCCTCCTGGCCCGAGTCGAATAGAGAAGGACGGTGTTATTCCCTCATGATGGTGCAGCGTATTGACAGCCCGCCGGATTACAAATCATTATATCTGATTGGAAGTGGTTCCGTCTATATTTGATGCTCATATCTAGTTTTAGTGTTGACGGTGGTTATGTAAACTGTATTTGGTTTAGTGTGTGTGTGTGTGTGTGTGTGTGTGTGTGTGTGTGTGTGTTTTCACTGTAAAAACTCACCATTAAAATTTATAAGCAATCTAAATGTATATAAAATATAGACGTATTCACATTTTGTTTTTCCATTTCTTTAAAAATTAAGATATTCATCTTGGGGGGCAGGAGATGCAAAAAAGATGTAATGTGGCATGAAAAACAAATTGTCTCAATAATACTGATTTATATTTTGTTGTTATCTTAAGGCTTCTCAATAACTGAACCCCTCTTCCAGCTTCAAAGTTGAATACAAGTAAACAACATAACAATTTTGGCACAGCTGGCCATTTGCATCACACAATCCTCTCACACAACTTCTCTATTCGTGGCACGGCCAAGATGCCCCCTTCATATACTTTTTTCGGGAGTCTGTTAAATTCTAAACTGGGCAGCTCACATGTCCAATGAAATTACAGTAATTCTTACTCGGAGCGTATAGCCCTCTTTGGTCGAACTTGGGGATGACCGCCCCTTCAAAAGATGGCCTGACCCTTCCAAAATCAAGCCTGATTACCCATCTCTAGGACACTAAGAAGCACCCAACTTCAAAAGGAGCAGAGACAATCACGGGTGGGTTGTAGTGGGGGGAGGGGGAGGGGGGGTCAGGAAGGGCGGGGTGCTCAGGAAAACCTCAGCCCTGCGCTGTGGCGGTCTCGGGCCAGACTGAACGGTCTCAGCCAGGGGGGCCGGGGCTATTAAAAGATAAATGTATTTCTCTGTTCCATTATTCATGATGCGAGGAGGTGGGGAGGGAGCAGCGAGCCAGAGGCTTAGCACAGCAGCGGCTCCCTTCTCGGCCCCGTCAGGGCCGAGGCCCCCTGATGCAGGAGAGAGAGGGCGAGTGGGGTGGGGGTGGGGGGGTGCGGGCGACAGCTGTGGGGTGAGAGAGGGAGATGGAGAGATAATGCATCAGTGTGTATGCTCATGCTCACACAAACCTATTAAACGCCATCATGTCATGTAATTGTAAATGCATTTGTGATATGAATTAGTAGCGACTACATCTCGACACTTTATGGCTCGAATAGATTTCTTCATCAATATCCTGAACCAAAGTGTTATACGTATCGGTTGCTGCTGTGGAATTGCTCATAAGTGTTTTTTAACTCATTTATGCACACACACACACTCACTCTCACACACACACACACACTTATCAGAGACTTGGAAGGAGCATCACACCGCGGCTCTGAATAACCTCTCAGCCGCTGATTAAGTAAAGGGTTTGGGCAAATACTTTGGAGACATATTGGACTTCTATACTGAAGTGAATGGAAGAGTGAGCCTTTGTCCGACTCACTCTGATCTGCAAGAGAAGCAGATTAGGACGACCCCCGTGTCACTCATTTGGAGATGAGTCACTGTCGAGAAAAGCTAAACACACTGGAGAGAATGTCAGCTAAGCTTCTTCTATTTGCTTCTGCATGCAATTATTCCATTTTTTTGTACCCTCTTATATAAGACTAAAACCACATATTTATATTTTTTATGCGGATTATTTTGACTTTTTTTCTCATCGAAGCCAAACAAAATATAGCAATATACGCTATGTTTGAATGATATTTGTGTTTCAAACACGGGGCTATTGCTTTCCAGCTTAGCGTTGTCATTAAATCTCTTTTTCAGAGATCAAGGAGTAAAACAATAGTTACATTGTGTTGAACAAAAAACATTCATCTCACATGCCTCACGCCGGGAGAAACTACCGGTTTGCGCTTTAATCAAACGCTTTTCAAATTGTTTCATAATTACCTATAATTGAGCCCACGCTGTGTAATCTGGTGGTTTCCTGCCAGTTTCTGCGATTGCTCGAATCGCACTGGCGTTATCTTTGTCCGCGGCACTAACCGTCATCTCCCGGGTTCCCTTTGCAAACATACTGCTCTCAATTGTTTTCGTGCAAGATCACAAATGAAGTGTATCCTAAGTGTATTTAGGATAAATTCATTGCAAAAAATATTATGCTATATAAATATACAGTGGGTACGGAAAGTATTCAGACCCCTTTAAAATATCATTGCAGCCATTTGCTAAAATAAAAAAAAGTTCATTTTATATCTCATTAATGTACACACAATGTATTAATGGATATTTTAGTTTTTCCTTTTTAATACATTTGCAAACATTTTTACATTTCTTTTTTTTTCTGTCAAGATGGGGTGCTGAGTGAACAATAATGAGAAATAAAATTAACTTTTGGGATTTTAGCAAATGGCTGCAATGAAACAAAGACCAAAAATGTAAAGAGGTGTGTATATATATATATATATATATATATATATATATATATATATATATATATATATATATATATATATATATACACCTGTCACTGGCCAAAAAACAGTCAATTACAATTCCATCCTTTCAACAGAAGTCTTCTTGCAAGATAGACCAATGTAGTCCCCTTGTCCATTAAAAAGTGCTTTTCCCTCGGCACAAGTGGTCCCCATTGCCTATATTAACAAATGTGAGATGCATTATACCGGCATAAAATGCACACCAGAAAAGAAAAGCTCTATGACAGAGTGGAGGGTGGTCCGAACACATCAGTACTCATGACTCCATGCTGGCATCAATTGTTTCCAGGCAAGAGGGTGCAAGGGTGGGGAAGAAAAAAAGAATATAAGACAGCCAGGAGATGTGGGATGTGTGTGCGTGTGTGTGTGTGTGTGTGTGTGTGTGTGTGTGTGTGTGTGTGCACTAAAACAGATGAGGATGTTTTATCTGTCTGTGTGTACCGTGTTAATGTGGATCACTATTCTTGTTTTGCCACTTTGCGCATACTGGCTTGAATTAGACACGAGACAAAAGGCTTCATATTTGTGCTTGCATGTCAAGGATTACTTGTTCCATTGAATGTGTGTGTGTGTGTGTGTGTGTCCCATGATCTGCTTATCACTCTCTGTGCTCTTTAATCTCTTTCTTGTCTCTCCTCAATGGCTTCCTCTCACTGTCTCCCCATCACAAATGTAGCCTTTCTCCCCTTCTATTTTTTAACACTTACAAAAGTGAAAGGCCTGGCCCGGTCTGGGCCACCTGGAAGCACCAGTGAAGCTTTCTCCCAGGCCTGGCTCCCTGCCACTAGCCAGCTGTAGCATTGTGAGTGGCCCATCTCAATTAATTCCGTGCATTGCAATTGTTGCCGGGCACTGTTTACAGCCACCTCCTACTCCGCCTGGGTAGCCTCTCCGATTGTCCCGGGGCCTCCCTTGTTTAATACTGTTTTGCAAGTTATTAAGCCCTGGAAGTCCATTAATCACAGTTCACGGGCTGTGTAAGCCCAAACAAGGCAGGCAGGGGTGGGGGATGGGGAGGCACACTCGCTGTCCTCAATGGGCTTAGACGGTGGTCCATTCAGATCCCTAACGAGATCATTACCACTAACTAAATACAAACCTGACCCCTCGACCCGCTGGGAAATTACGTAGGAGCTCCCTGGTGCAAGGCCTTAATACACACCACCCCCCACACCCCACACACACACACACACCCTCTCCGTCTCCACCCCTCCCGTTTCTCCTGCAACAGTGTGTAAACGCCCACCCCCAAAGTCTCCCAGTGCAACCCGACCCCCGCTCCCCTGCCCCTCCCTCTTGTCCATTCTCACTTTCTTGCCAATGGACAGAAAACTAAACCTGTCATCAAAAGGGTCCTAATCACTGCTGTGGTTGTGGTAAACCAAGCCTGACAGACATTTCACTGAGGCCTCAATGGCCACATCAGTGCCACCTCCATAGCCAGCCCCCCCCCTCTCTCTCTCTCTCTCACACACACACACACACACACACACACACACACACACACACACACACACCCTTCTTTCTCTCGCTTTCTCTCAGTCCCTCGCTCTCTCTTTTTACCAGGCCTCTGGCCAATGAGCGACAAACACCCGGGGGCTTTTCAGATTACTTGACACACTGTGTCCACTTTTGGGAGGGAGACCACCTGGTAAGCTCATTTTAATACAAAACCAGTTCAGTCTCCTCTCCCTTTTTTCCCCTACTCCGCTAATTCCGCCTCTCAAGCCAAGCTACCACCATGAATTCTGTCTAATCCAGTGACCCCCACAGAAAATTCCTGGTTTTACACTCCTCGGAAGAGGCTGGATTTGGGCGGATTACATGCTTCCAGTTCTGTTAGGAGGCACCTGTGGCTGGAAGCTGAAGGCAGGACCAACAGGGACAGTGAAACGTAGAAAGAGTGGAGACGGAGAGAGAGATTCCTCCCTTTCCTCTTCACCTTTCACCTTTTCATTTCAACTTTTTGAATCGGCAGAATCTTTTTTCCCCCGCTGCCCACCTGTTGGCTGTCCAAGCAGCCGCAGCATGGTGACGGTGGTGGTAGGGGGGGTTAGGAGGGATGACGGAGCAGAGGTGAAGGATGTGGGTGTAAACATAGGTTGGTTAGGGGGGGGGACTTTCACTTTTAGCCCCTCAGCTTATGTTAAGATGTTGTCACTTTCACCATCTCAAGTGTTGCCACTTCAGATGACGTAGGCTTAGCGTTCGGATCGGGGAGTCTGGGAACATTTCCATTTTAAACAAGGACAACTTTGTCACACCGTCACCTCACGACCATGCCACCCACTTTCCAATATTTCCCAACTTCCTGTCTCCTCTTCAGCTGCCTCCCTTCATCTTTCTCAAGAACTCTTAAAGGCGGTGTTTCCTCCGCCAATCTGATGAATTGTATCTCACAGCCCTTTGAGTTTTTCGCGCAGTGCGCTTAATTGTCCCCCCCCCCCCTACACACACCCACACACGCACACACACACACACAATATCATGGCAGATGCGTGCAGTTGTACATGTGCATATTTTAAATTAGGTGTAATATCCCCCCACTTTAATCCATGATAAGATCTCAATTGTTCCATGATGTGAAATGGAGATGCAGCGACAACCAGGGCTGAATTAAATCGAAATCCATAAAAAAAGAAAATGTACCTGGATATCATCCTCCAGTGAAATTTAATCACCGACTGAATAACCGGGCACACCAGCAAATTCTTAATTGACTCTTAATGAGCGGCATGGAAGATATTCTTCAGTGGAGATGCAGAGATTAGGGAAAGGCAGCTCGCTGTAGGCTTTGAAAAAAAGAAGAACATAGGCACTCGTATTTTCAAATCATCCACTCTGGAGTACACAAGCATAAATACAAAATTACACACAGAGTCGCGCCGCGTCGGGCTGGTGGTGAAGTGTTGACCCGGCACCGCATTGATTGTTCCTCGACGCTGACCAATTGTAAGCTCATAATGATGATCTCTGGCACGACAAGTGATTTCAACCTGCCTGTGGGCCGCCCCCGCGCAGAGTCACAGATCAGCTGCCCCACGTAAACAAAAACATTAGGAGAGCGTTCCACATTTAAGAGCATGCTAATTACAGTCATTCCCATCTGAAGTACTTTCTGCTGCAATTTGCTCAGATCACCAAACCTCCAATCCCTCTCATATAAACAAAATAAACCCTCACGCAACAAAGAGATAAAGCAAATAATAAAATAGACACTGGCGCTATCGGAACTCGCCGGGGGCACTGTGTTTGAAGTAGGCTTCAAATAGTATCATACTACTCTGTGGCGTGCAGTCCTATAGCGCCCTGCACATCCCCAGCGAGGAATAATTACGCGGGTGGTTGTTGACACACTCAGGAAAAACAAATCCTTTGCTTTGTAAAAAGAGAGCGGAGATGAATGGAGTCCCAATGCAAGGAAATCATGAAGTTCATATTTTTTGCCCCCCCCAAAAAAATATATAAATCAAAAGCTAAATTGGATTTGGTGAATGTGAATTAGGTCATAATCCAATTTCTGAAATCAAGAGATTGGAGTTCAGATGATTGATGTAAACCCAACAGGTGTCAAACAAGTTCTCCCTTCAGTTGCCTTTTGATGACAACAACTCCATGACCACTTCCTGCCGGGCATCCCTCCAGTCGTATTTGCTCCCAGCCTCTCACCTAGGCACCGGGGCAGATCCACCGCGACAGATACGGGCGTGAATGTCACCGCGGCCCTCTGCAGCCCTCCAGGTGAGTGTGCTTCTCCAGCGGGGGAAAAGGAAATGAAGCGAAAAATGATCGAGTGTTTGTTTTCTGACATTTTGTCTCTCCGCGGCCTCATCAGCGCTGAGCCTCGCAGACGTCAAGTGTTAATTTAGGGTTCCTGCCGAGCGTGAGCCTGTCAGTGGCGAGGCTTGGAGGAGGGAGGGGAGCTCTTGCAGAAAATGACCCTTCTGGTCTGATTGTCTTCTGGCCTGCAGACTGGCACTGAGAGGAAAAACAAAGAGACAGAGACGGGGGGAGAGAGAGAGAGAGAGAGAGAGAGAGAGAGAGAGGGAGAGAGAGAGGGAGAGAAAGTGAGGTGGCTGAGTGCTAATGCACCTAGCAGCAATTAGAGAGGCTTACCTGACTGTGTGAGCACAGCATGCACACACACACACACACACACACACACACACACACGCACACGGTACACTCTGTAAAGTACTCTCCCACCTCTCTCTCTGTCTCCCTCACATACAGCACACTCAGGTAAATACATACACACCAGCAGATCCTTTTGATAGAAACTTACTCGCTCAGCCGAGCACACACACACACACACACACACACACACACACACACGCACACACATACACACACACACACGCCTTCGCCGCGGCCCGTTCAAGGCAGATGGCTTGCCGCCACCATTTAGCGGGGTGATTAACAGGCCTGAGCTTTAGTCTGTGAAACTTAAACAAAAAGGGCCGGCCTCTCTAAAGATTACAGCAGCACATTAAGCACAGAGTGAACCATGAAATTGCTTTTTCCCCTCCTGCAGTGTTGCGAGTCTCCGGTGGTCACTGCCAGTCACAGGGAAGGTGCTCGGGTGCCAGCGTTACATCACTGGGGGACAACATGGCAGCCGGGCGGCTGCAGTGGACACAGGTATGGGCGGTGAGATAATAGGCAGGGCAGTTTTTATCCGTCAAAAGAGTGCAGCGCGTCAAATTCACCGTGATAACGAGGGTTTAGAGGGCAGTCACGTCGGAAGGAAAAGGTTCATTTCGTAATTATTTCAGCGTGAAAAATAAATAATGTACTCGTTGCCGTTTTTCCATTGTTTCCTAATTTGCTTGGAAATTCATTTTCTTTTCTTTTTTTCCACTCCTTTTTTTTCACTCCACCTCGACCAATTCAATCACTTGAGTTCATCTGTCTGTGTTATGCAAATCTGAGCGGCTGAGCCTGAACCCATTTGAATACCTGGTTCAACTCGCGAGCGGAGGGGCTGATGGAAAAAGATGAATTCTTCCGTTTCAATGTGTCTCCTTTTTTTTTCACCCAGTCGCGCCGTATCAAGGCTACCCTTTTTACATAGTGCTCGCCTTTATTTTAGCCCATTGCACAATGCTGCTAAATACAGATACAGAATACAGAGAGGGAGTCGTCCTCTCTCTCTCTCTCTCTCTCTCTGATGCTCGAGCCGAGGTCTGTATCTAAGACCACGGCCACGAGCAGAGGAGACCAGAAAGATCACTTGGGAAAAACATTCATTGGGAGCAGGAGATTGCCCAAATATCCTCCATATCAGTCACTGGCATTTTTCTGTTTAAAAAAAAAAAAGGCAATCTGTGTTTGGACTCTTGATAGGCTGGGCTTGTCTGACTGGACCGGTTTTTGATTGACAGCCAGCCCTGGGCCAGAGGAGGGCTAATGCCGGTGTCTTGGAGGCAGGCAGACGTAACACTATTTATTCCAACTTATCCCGAGGAGTAAGTCCAGGCAGCCAGGGCCCCAGCGGGAGGCTAATAGACTGGCCCCGAGGAGCCCCCCTGAAGCGCCATTCATTGTGTCAAGGCCTTGTCTACTTCACACACATTAAGGATCACATGCCACAATTTCACAGTACAGCAGGGGGACTGGCCCCCGCCCCTAGCCCCTGATTGGCCTGTGATGGATGGTGTTGACAATTACAAGCCGAGTACCAAGTGGAGCAACACAAAGGTCAAGGTTGAAGCTGCCAGTGTGGTCTGTTGAACAATGGAAGGTCTCCATAGTAGGAAAATGCTGTTTCTCCTAAACACTAACTATGCAGTGTGTTACATGGGCACAAAGGGCTTTAGTCTTTTGAAGCCATGGCATTTGTCAAACACCCAGGACGCGCTAGCCTCAGTATTTAGCATTCAGGGGCTCAAAATGCCCAAGTGAAAACATAAGGATTGTTAAAGAGTCCCATTTTAAAGACGTGTAAAGACAAACGGCTCGGAAGGGGACATTTGCATGAGGAAGCTACCGCGTTCCAGAGAGCGGCGAAGGGGAGTGAAACAGTTGCTGCCGCCACGGTGTCCTGCAGGAGTGAATCTTTTTCAATACAGCACTTCAGGTTGAAGACATTTCTCGTGTCATTTTCCGGCAGTACTTCAGTGTAATTCTTTTTTCTTTTTCCTTTTTTCCCTTTCCTGCTCTCCCCTCCATTTTGTCCCCGGCGACTGCAGTATGTGGCAGTCTGAATTGTGTGTTATTACCCAGCAGGAGACAATATCATTACCACATATTTGCTGTCAAGGGTCTGCAAAGAATGGTGCTGTCTTGGGCCTCAGTGATCTAACAACCTCACACAGGGCTCCAGAATTACCCACTCCTGGCTGGGGGAAGTCAAACACTACCAGTTAGAGAGGGGAGTGAACAAAAGAGAGGTACCTGCACCCCCCCCCAGTCTTTCTCTCTCCCTCTCTCTCTCTCGTGAAGATGGAAGGGGGGGACACACCTCCTCTGCGCCAAACGGAGGATGCTATTCTCCCGCGCCTTGGTAGAAATATATGTTTGGCTCAAGTGCCGAATGATATGAGACCGGGAGGTAGATGTGGACGGGCTGGATGTGTGTGACAGTGTGCTATTTCCCGTAAAGACCCAAATTGTAATCTCCGTGATGTATTATTGGTGTTGGAGTAAGCTCATAATTACCGGCACTTTTATCAAGTTGTTGCTGGATGCCACCTTTGAATTCCACACACTATGTGGAGAAATGAGAGGACGGCTTGTCAATCGGTGTCCTCTGAGGTGTATGCAAAGGGAAGTCAAGTTACTTTTTCTGCTTTCCACTTAACATATCACATTGTGACAGGGGAGTCGGCGTTCGAAAGGGTCCAGGGAGATATGGCGTCTGACGGGAATAACTTGAGAATGGACAAACAATCTCTTTCATTAAAACCGCTGCTCCGACTGTGTAACAATGTCTCTTCTCATAAGACAAATAGAATTGCTATCATTTCTGTTGACGGCGTATAACAAACAGACCAACATTTTATGCATACTGAGTGACAAAGCCATCTATTTTCTTTCCGCAGAAATAGGCAATACACACTCTGGCAATTGAACCGCAAATGAGGAGTGAAAAATTCAAACTTCCTCTCCCATCCACCGTCATTTATACAAGCCATACAAATACTTGATTGCTCTTGCATATCTCCTCACGCTTAAGGAGGCAGCAAGCCAATACGCGGCCACATAAATAAAGTCTGGGAGCCTATATGAGCCTATCATTTAAGAATCCAAGCGAATCAAGGTCGCAAACAATCAGGAGCGAGAGGGAGAGAGAACTCTGGGAGAGCTTCTGGTTCCGGTGCTTTGAAGGTGTAAACAGAGACCCTTATCTCAGGTAAGATGTGGCGGTGCATCCTTGATACACCTCCGCGCTGAAACAAGGCACGAGTCCTTGTTGTTTTTTCCTCCACGACAATAGACGCCGGCTCTTGAGGAGGACACATTTATATTCATGAATTCAGGATCCATAGTGGTAAAGTGTGAGCATGCAGCTCCATGTGGAATGTTAGAAACTTTACAAAACCACGGAGTATTCATATGAAGGATACAATTCTATGTTGCACGTGTCTCCCGTGTGCACAATAGCAGACAAGGTCAAATTTCTCATTAATTACATTTGATTCAACACGGTGTCCATATAGAGAGGCGTAGAATGGAGAAATGTGAATACCGGGAGAGGGAAGGTCAAGCAAAGAGTTAAATGATAAACAACTTGGCATTTTTTCAGAGCGGACTGAAGGATTTCCAGCGGCGGCGGCGTCGCATTCTCTTTATTCAAAGGTGCACCGCTATCAATTGAGAATTTAATTAATGTGGGGTTCCTGCATTCACCATTCAGCAAGTGATAACCAAGATCATGCCTCAGTCACACGCGTTGTCTGATATGGTGGTCAATTTGAACAGTTACACCTTACAAACAGAGAGCACTCAAAGACATCAGCCGATCGGACGATATGATAACGTTTTGAAATGGTTGGCACCGAATTAACCTGCTTCTAATAGGATTGGATGTAGATAACGTGGAGAAATTACTGTCTTATTTTCAAGGCGATATACAAAAATGGAAGCGCCACAAATTGATTTTTCTATTTCCTCCTGAGACGCCCGCCCCACCCTCCCCCATCCATGCGTTTTTCATAATTTGAGATGAGCCGATATGGCATTAATACTCCCTATCTTATCTTGTCACATCCTGAAATTGTTGGAGAGGATATGATTAGCCGAACAATAGCATGAGAAATGCACTTTATGGAGGCTATCCAGGGTGTTATGACAAAGAGAGCGGAGAGGTGGAGAAGGGGCCAGGAAGCAGACACGGCGGCAGTCAAATGCCCCGGTTCCTGCATCTTGATTTGTCGCAGCGGGCATTTATAAGAGCCCGGGGCCTGACGAGACACGCACGCCCACCGGTGTTGGCCACTCACACCTGATTAGCGTTGTATTATTGTTTATAGGCCATTTAGGAAGCAGGAAGACAGCCCAGAGCCAACGGTGCAAGGAGGGCTCCAAAGCGCCGTGTTGGACTGGTTAAACGCACCATTAAGCCTTTTAAAATGAGCTCCACCTAAAAACAAACGTGTCTTTCTGGCTATCAATGGGCACCACTTAGAGGAAACAATGCCACGTTGAGGCCCACCAGTTTCCTCATCAATGAACATCAAAGATGAATGAGCCCTGGCTGACAGCTTTGTTTTGACTCTGATACCCACAAAGCCCTGCTCAATATCACCCTGGTGCTGTTCTCCTCTGGGCCGCCCCAACAGGTGTGACCCCTCTTCTCAATGCACCGTTTGACGAGACCGCGGATGGGCGGGGGTCCACATCCGCCTAAATCCATCCCACTATAAAAAAAACACTTTGAAAAACAAACGTTTGTTTGGCCAAAGTCAAAGCTCTGGAGCCCGGGGCTCATCCGTCTGTCTGCCCAGGCTTTCTCTCCTTTATTCCTGCCCGTTTTTTGCCCCATCCCCCCCCCACACACATACACACACACACACACACACACGCTCATTTGGACAGGACATTAAACAAGGCCGCAGAGTATCTGATTCCCAGCCATTTCCCACAAGAGGAATACATACAGTTACAATAGCCAATTGTTTGGATTATGATAACAGTGCCTGAAGAAGAAGAAAGAGTGGGATAGAAGAAGAGGAGGAGGAGGAGAGGGGGATCTGGGGGGTGGGGGGGGGGGTCTCACAGAGCAAAACATTCTGCAAAAAAAACCACCAGCATCAAAAGACGCAGAGCACGGATCAAAACCCGATTATCATTCAAGTTAGTCTTTAGATGCGGAGCGTTTTAAGCCGGTTAATTTCTGAGCTCCCCCTCTTCCTGCAGTGGGAACTGCACATTTTTTCTTCTTCTTTCTGCCAGTGATCGGCTCCCACTACTTCATGGGGAGATTAGAGCTTCTCCACTCAGGGATATAGAAAGGCCTTCAGCCTGGCAGAGAGAGGGGGTAGAGGGAGAGCCAGTGTTGAGCATTTTAATCTAGAGTCACAAAGATAAGATGCAATGGCAGATCAATATGTGCTCTATGGCGGCGGCTCCCGGAGAACGGCGTCTCTCCGAGGAGCCTTTGCCCTCCGCGTGCCATGGCTTCATTTCTCGGCAGACCGGCTATCTGCGGGGCCTGTCTCGCGGTGACATCTCACACCGGGGGCATGTTTAACCCCCAGACGCCGTGCATAACAGACGCTGAATATCTAAATAGGATCACCCTGCGAAAATTTGCCTCGATAAATCACTCCAGGAATCATCCGGTTTGAATATTCCATATCACATCTGTCCTTGCCTACCTCAGGGTGGGGGGGGGGGGGGAGACAAGGCAGGTCTGATAAGGGATATTCAGAGTGATTAGATAAAAATAAAGCTAAATTCTCATTTGATTGCGAGAGATGCGTAGCAATGGTGTGTGCACTCTGCCACGTCCGTGTGACTGAAGTAAAGTGTACAGGTAGCATTCAGGGTGTCATTTGTACTTAATTTCCTCTCCTTGGCATCAGTGCGGCATTTCACCATCCCCTCATCATCAGATGTGCTGTCAGCGCTGAGGCGTCGTCAAAAAATAAATAAATAAATAGATAGATAAAAATGGAAATTCTCCTCTGCCTTTCAGAATCTTGTAAAGTGGGACCTTGAACTCCTTTAATTTCCAGCCAGATAAACTGCTCCCACAGCACGTTATTATGTTCTTAAGTAGACACAAAACTCGGCACTCGTACAGACGTCGTTGACATACACAGGTGGGTTACAACTTCTCCCTTTCATGAGAGTCCCCGGCAGCCCACATCCTCCCGTGTTTACCGCCGTGCTTCACATTGCGGCATCCTTCCTCCGGTGATGCTTTTGACACGAAGGTGTCCTAAACAGAAACAGATCATTAAAGCTGGGGGACGCCAGGTATTTTGTTTCACGTTTGTTAATTTCCATCCCGGGCAGCAGTTCAGATACAGCAAAAAAGGCTTGAAGCCAAGCTCCAAAGTGCTGGAGCGAATCTGCATTTGTGAGCACAATACATGTTCTGCAAGAGACAACCGCAGTGCTTTGGGCAAAGGGTGGATGCTGCGAGGTTGTGTATCTGTGTGTGTGTGTGTGTGTGTGTGTGTGTGTGTGTGTGTGTGTGTGTGTGTCACGAATGCACGCGCACGTCTGTGTGTTGTGTGACAGCAGACCTCGCTGAGGAGGACTAGCAATCACTCCATTCAGCATCTGCTGCCACACAGCTCATATTGTCATTCCCCAGTTTAAAGGAACCTTGAGCGGCTTCAAAGATCTTTTCAAAGCCTTAATCCTAATAGGTCGCGGTTTGTTCTGTCACATCAAAAGGGGGAGAGAGGATGTAGCGGGAATAATGCATCGGGGCTGGCAGAGAGTCTTAAGGGCGGAAGATTGGCAGAGGATTTGCAGTGCGGGGAGGACTGAAATCTGAAATATCGGACACGGAATGCCTGGTGTAATAGATATGAAATAGGTCTTCTCAAAAGCATGAAAGGATGACATTTCCAGAAAGTTTGTCATGAGAAGGCCCTTTTATTCCCCTTCGTCTATCTGCGTTTGTACTGCCACCTCGTCCACAGTGGAAATTCACAAGTGTCACTCCAACAGGTTATAGAATAAGGTTTGGACATTTTAGATTTTTTATTTTTTTTCTCTTCCCTTTCTTTATTGAATGGTTAGAATTTTCCAGCGAGAGAAGCAATTGAGTCGGGGCTACGCAGGGAAACGGCCCCCTGCATGGCACTCAACTTGCTATTTCCATTCCAAATCCCAGCACTCGTTTCCTGACCCTCTGCTACAGCCAACTTTTTTACAAAAAAACGACCATCAGAGGTGTTCGTGAGATAAGAAAAGCTTCCTTGATGAGCATATACTGCCCTCGCCGCGGTGCACGGACGATAAAGTTCAAATCCAATCTCGCCAAAGCATATAGTGGGTGGGGGACCATAAGTGTCACTTACGCGTTTACTCCTCACCTCTCTGACACTTTATCAGCTCTGAAGATGTCGCTCGCGCATTTCACCCGATTGACTCGGCAGACAAAGAGATCCGGCCCGTGATTCAACAGTGCACAAGTGTGCAGCTAATTAGGTGCTCATGGGAAACCGGCCATTGATTTTCTGTCAGCGCGTCTGCCCCCCAAAAAGAAACTGGGCTGTTTGTCTTTTTCTAATGATGCACCGTGTGCCGCTGATAAGGCGATAAAACAGGCCAGAGGTGTAGCATTAGCAAACTTGGACACACTATACCCGTGGGAACCCATATATAATGTTGCCCTTTAATTATATATGGGGGGTGGGGGAGGGGGAATAGGTAAGGCAGTAACTAGTGGGAAGCCAACAAAGTTTTCCGGGGATGGAAATGGACTGAGTTGTCTGACAAAAACATACCTTTTCAGCTCTGTAAAGGCGTGAAATCCCTCTTGTGCTTGTTATTTCACACTCCTGTGGCTCCGACTTGGGCCAGCCGCGGCACGGAAAACAAACAAACGCATGTGAATTCACGCAAACCGCACACACACACACACTCACACACACACACACACACACACACACACACACACACACAGAAGAGAGGGGATTTGGACTGACAAGTTACTAATGACCTCCCATTTTCTCGTACAGAATACGAATCCCAGAACCGCACGGAACATTTTTTGGTGTGCAAGTTATTCCAAAACGCTGCATCTCTGGCATACATTTAAGACACAATCCATCTTCTTTCTTTGGAATTATGAAATAACCAAGGCGGTTAATTCCCAAGGCGGGGGAAACATGGCTTTGGTGAGCGCACGGGGAACTGTTATGTATAAATAATGGTTTCAGTATCACGCTGGACGCTGTGCCAGCCACCTGCTGATCCATCCACACAGGTGGAGCCAGCCGGGGTGACGCGGGGCCGTAGACACGGGCATTCAATCTGCCAGCAAACTAATCAGTGAAAGGGATGAACTTCAAGCTTATCAGAGGGGGTCACGGGTGTAGGTGGAGGAGGCAGGGATGTGTTACGCACCCACAGCAGGGTGACACAGTCCCAGAATGGGAAGATTCACAAATCTCAATGCAGGAGGTTGGAAGAGCGCAACCTTCGAGGAGGTGAGGGAAGCTTCGCTGCCTACCACCCACACGTTAGCCGAGCATGTCAGACGTTAACACCTTCAGCTCGCCGATGATATCATGAATGCCCGGTTCACTCGCCTTGCGATGGATATCTCGCAGCCACTGTGTGATTCTGTCGGTCTAAACAGCGAATCGGGACAAAGAGCCGCCGCGTACACATCCCATGTTGGGAGTTGATGGAGGAATCTGGACGGCCGTGTCTGCTGCAACAGGAGCGTTCTGAAGTGTAGTATTGTCTCTCAAGCACTACCCAGTTAAAAAAGACAATTCATTTCGCTAGATGGATGTCCGTCTTTGAAATGCTCCGGGTTGAACAGTTTGTCTCCAAATTCCAGAATGTTCTTTTGCCTCCGCACGGCGCCGCGGCCGCTGAATGGAGGCATCATTTCAGCTGTCTGCATTTTAAAGGTACAAGAGTGTATATCAGGAGGTAATTTCCCATCTTAACAGAATCCAATTAAAAGCGTGGACATTTAAATTAAACGTCCCCCCGGCTGGTCGCTACGGTGTCACGCCGTAAGTGAAATTGGAATCAGATTACGGTGAGAACCTGAAGAAGTCTTTTTCTGCACAATAAGGATCACACAGACCCCTGTCATGCATACTGCAGAAGAAGAAGAAAAATTAGCCTTTCTTTGCCAACATTAGTCATTTAATTCTCCCTCCTCATTAATTTCACAGCAGATTACCTGAGAAGATACAGAATGCCGTCAGCAAAGAGTTTTAATTAAGTATGGGTTATGCTGCCATGAGTGCCTTATGTGAAACTGCTGCCTTATAATGCTCTTGTTTTAATTACTTCAGAGTGCCCCCTCATTAACCTATATGGAGATGTGCTACAAACTACAGTGTTCATTACAAACACTAGATTTGGAAATTGCTCATATCCATGTGCAGAGCTCCACATTTGACGACGCGGTAAATTCGGCGCGGGAACAAAAGATGTTTCCTCATTCGGTTGTTTAGAATAATCATCCTCATTTCCATCGTTTCTAAATAGAAGGAGAAGGCTGTGCCATTTTGAATTTCATGCTTTGAACTTGTTAATTGTGAGATAACCTTGGCGGTTGGGGGCACCATGACGACCCCTGGTGGGAGCTGTCATCTCACATTTTTTTGTTGGTGCCCTATTTGTCCAACCGGCTGTTAAAAAATGGCATCACGGATTAAAATACAAATATTTCTATACTTTAACACAACGGTGGGACGAAAATATATTTAATGAATATTATTTGGTTAATATTATTTGATCCATATGTATAAATATTTATTTATTAATAAACATTTTTGCATTAGGGGTCATAAAAAAATACTAATAATTCTAAAGCGGTTGGTGTGAGACGAGGCTCCGGTCGACTGATTCAAACACAGGTTGGTTTTGTTTCATCGTTGCATTGCTCCGTAGCTCATCTCTGTGAGCAGCTGTGGGTGGTCTCACAGACGGAACAAAATCAGCAGCCCTGTGGACATTTTCCTTTTCATCCTTTTCATCCTGAAGTTTCTGAATGGCTCAATATAGATCAAAAAATGCTCAGAGAGTGGGCTCCTATTCAAAATATGCGGATGGATAACGGTGCCACTGTCCACCCCAACACCTTAATGTGGTTTAACAGGATATATTAGCTTTTAATGGCACTTAATTGTACAAAAAGGAAATCCATAACCACATAAGGAGAAAAGTCAAGTATTTCCAAGCTCTTTATAAGAACAATTTAGAGCAGACAAGTGCTTTTCAAACCTTGGATTGGAATCAGCCCGACAGCCTGGCCATGAGAAGCCGAGGCTACATTTGTAAGGTTACAGTGCCACCATTTGGTCACGATGGAGCGCTCGATTCTCTGCAAAGCCCTGGCAATTGGCAATTCTAGGCCTGTATGAAAAAGAATAAATTATGCTGGTTTATTCTGTGGAAATCCCATTTTGAAATAAATGATCTTGTTCGACAATAATGTCACAGTTGGCCCCGTAATTGTCTAATTCAGCACGGAAGTAATTTTCTTTTCTCCAGAAAGCAGTGGCGGGGCTCTACGGACGACTATAAAGTCGAACTGTCTCAGTCTATGTTGGTGTGTAATTTCAGAAAATGCTGGATCCGAGAAAAAAAAACATCCAGGTGCAGATTGAGAGACGGAGGAAAACATCCAGTCCCATTGTTACCGTTGATATAGCTTATCATCTCGGTCCATGCCATCTTAGATAATGAGCAATAACCTGCACTTCAAGAACAGGGGAGAAGAAATGGTGATTACAATCAATTAAGACTGGTGACAAAGCACCAATAATAACCCTGTTTGTGTGAGTGTGTGAGTGTGTGTGTGTGTGTGTGTGTGTGCATCCAAGCGTGTGTTTTTATTCATGCATCCTTCCAAACTACCCTGTTTTGTGTAATCAACATCTGTTGTGACAGGCAACCTCCTCCTTCCTCAGAATGGCCCACTTCAGATAATGAGTGTCATACCAAACTGCAGGGCAAAGGCTGATTTTACTCCTTCTCTTTTTTTATTCCTCCTCTTTGGCCTCCGCTCTCACTACCCTCTGTTCCGTCTCCGATCATTCAAGGCATCCATTGTGCAGAACCTTGAAAAAGAGAGACAAGCACTCTCGCCACATTGTCAGGGCTCAATATGTGGGGGGCGGTGGATGAAATAAAATACAGTCTTGTCTTCTTTCTGCAGAGTGTGATCGCTCACGGCCGACTACTCAACGCTGACATTCCCCTCAATGCTTTTATTTTGCTTTCCATGTTGTTATTCTAACAAAACCGACTCCTTGTGTGAGACTCATCTCGCGTTTTCTTTGATGATAGTTCCTCCCTTTTATTGCAATATAAATGATTTTACACCTTTTTTTCTTCTTCTTTTTTTATACCACAGCTTTATTTGCAGGATACACATGTGCACTTTTTATTCATGAGAATAAACAAACTCAAAGCGTTGCTTTGTTTGCCTTCAATCGCCAACGGTTTAGGCGCCACCTCCTGGTCAATCCGGTTATTTAAAATGTCACTTCACTCTCACTTGAGCTTATTGTGAGTTCAATAAATAGAACATATTTTTTTTATAATAGTAGACTATATCTTATAATACTACGTCTGGATTTTTTTTTATTGCATTATGTGATATGTGATAGGGGGAACAATAGCACAATTATAGCTATATGTGTATTTTTTTTTTCACAAGTAGACTTTAAGTCTGAAAAGATTTCTCAGTTGCGAAGTTGAACTCTACAGTCTAAGCTCTATCTTCAATGAGACTAAAATGTGTGAATAAAATAATTCTCCCAGCTTAGCCTCAAAATTAATTGCCTCCAAAATAAGAGAGATAGATTCAGACAAGCGAGAGTGTGAGATTGCACCGAGTGCCAGTTTGTTGGGCTTGATTACCAGACACATCCAATTTCTTCAAACTTAAGATTCATCTCAGAATGTAAACACTTGTTTTTTCATTTCCAAGATGGAATTTGTTGCCTGCACAACCATGTAGAACAAATTATTTTAGAAAAATCCATTACATTCGCGAGCACACTGAACTCTGTTAAATGTATTATAACCCTAAGTTTACTATAACTGCAGGAGAGCTCTGCTATTAAAAAATGAAGACGAAAAAAAAGCAATCCCCTGTATTCGTATTAATTCATCAAAACCTGCAGTTTAACGTGTCAAGTGGCAGGAGTTAGAGTGAGCAGTGAAGCTGTTAGACCTTTTTTCTCTGTGTAAGTGTCACTGTACACGAGTGTGAATATCAAAAAATACAAGTGTCTTTGATCTGGAAGTTGGGTTCCTCGGTTCATTCATAACTGCCTTGTAACAAATGGTGCTTTCATTATGGATATTAGTAGGAAGACCTGCAGTATTTTTAATACAGGATTTTTCTAAAACGTGACCAGCTGGAGTTTATACAGCATGACCAATGACATGAACAAACTGACCATTTTACACTGAATATTGTTTCAGATAGAACACATACACCTACATTCAATGGACCTTTCTTTTCTTTTTATTCACTGCAGACGTACACATTTACCCAGTTTAAACTTCTCGTAGCAACTAGGAAACTCACCAGTACACCGAGAGCATCAATGGTGATCCATGTAGATCGAGCATGTACACTACCAAAGCCCTGAGAAATAAAACATGCAAACGGAAGGTTGTTAATGTTATTAACATATAGCCTTTAAAACACAGGTGTTATAACATGCATTATAATTTGGTTATAATTGACTTTTTCTTGAAGTTCTGGAAAATCTGAAAAAGACTAGTCTAGAGTATGATTAGTGAAATGACAGAAAACTAAGTAAGTAGCTTTACCACTAATTAAACACCTTTGATACAAACAAATTACTAAAATATCAAACTGAAGATGTTGTTTAGTCTTTAAATGTTGGGCTTGCAAAACAAGCACAATGTGTTGTTTTACATTTTATATATCAAAATATTATCTAGAACATAATATGTAGATACATTAATAATGGAAATAAGTGTTGGTCGTAGAGTGATCCCAAACATACATGGACTCAAATGTATTGGCTCCAGTCACATGGATTTCTATATCGTCGTTGCCGGTGAACTGCGTTTCATTACCTTCAACACCAGAGGGCGCTTCTGAGCTATTAAACCACCAGACAATAATCTCCAGTTCCCAGACGTCTATTGTGTGAATTAAAAGTGGAATCGGTTGTTTTAGAGCGAAGATGGGTGGCAGTCTTGAACTACAGCTCACTGCCAGACATTGCACTCAAGCGTGCCGTTCCCATTCTCTAAGAGGTAGTAGCGCAAACGGTGCGCGACTCGAACGGCGAAGGAACCAATTCAATTAAATGTAATTCAGTTTATTTGTATAGCCCATTTTCACAAATTAGAAATGTGTCTCAGAGTGCTTTACAATCTGTACACATAGACATCCCTGTCCCAAAACCTCACATCGGATCAGGACCCGCGTACCGGCTCGGCGTTAAACTACAAACGCGTCAAGTGTATCGAAAGGTTAAAAACGCGTGAAAAGCAGTCATCGCTTGGCAGCGCGAGGTGGAGCGGTTATAAACAAGGAGGCGTTTTCTTCCTATAATCTTGACCACTCCTCTCTGTCAAACTGCGCTTCCGTGTTTACACACCCACCAAAAAAAAAGAAAAAAGGAAAACGGGACTCCAGCGGCCGTTGGCCGAATGTTTACCGAGCAGGCGGCAGAGTGGCGGCGGAGAGGAAAGTGACAGTCGCGCTGGAGGCTCGGTGCGTGGTGGCAAACACAGGTGAATTCAGCGTCCACGGTTACATTTCACAGCGGTATGTTCACTCGAAGGGGACATGGAGACGTCAAGAAATCTACACAGAAAGTTCTGGACCCAAAGAAGGACGTGCTGACCCGGCTCAAACACCTGCGGTCGCTGTTAGGTGAGTGAAACGTCACCGGGCTTCTTGTTTTGTGGGATGCTGCGTCGAACCACGGTTAGCTAGCTCCAGCTAGCTGGCACCAGCCACGGCTAACCACAGGCGTCAGGTTAGCCGACTGGCTGTCACCGCGGGGACCAACGCCAGCGAGCTGACAGGCGATACACATTCGCTCGCAGAAAAAAATACCTTCGAAAGCGGGCGTGTTTGCCACTCGCAACAAGTTTTCATTGATTTTTTTAAAGTTACTAATATCGGGCAAGACGCACTGAGGTGAGCCATGGATGCTAGCGACAGGGAGCTAGCTCCCCTTGTGGCTAACAGCTAGCCGCTGCTAAGTGATGCTGCCCGGTCAGGGCATCGGTCGTTTGGGAAGCAGATGCCCACCGCCAGCCTTTGTTGTCATGTGGTCCTGTGTCAGCCTGGCTAGTGTTTACTACTTTGACCCCTGACAGACAGAGGTCACAGTGGAGTGAGAATGCAGCTTTACTCTGCACTTCTAGCTTGCTGAGTTGCCATTAAGTTGCTGTTTTTTATATTTGATGTGGGACATTACACAAAATATATAGACGAGAAAAAAATGTACGTTCTTTTCGTTTATTTTTTTTATTGGACAAGAAAGTGCGGTATGTGTGACATTCATAGCGGTGTTGTTACAACCCTGTCCTGGTCTGTGATATTCCAAAGAGACGTGTACTTGTGCTGCACGTCGGAGTTTTGTATTACACATAATGCAGCCTATTTACAATCCACTTTCACGGTTTCATTCATTGATCCCTCTAAAAGAGTTGTTTAGTGGATTTCTTTGAAAGTCTAATCCACTTTGCAAAATGTATGGAGACGGCAGATGACATGCGAGTTAAATAGTTTATGTGCATTCTGTTTTGCTGAAACTGAATCCACGTGACTCGAGATCAACCTCATACTGTAACTTCAGTTGCACAAGATGACCTTCATAGCACCGGGGACTGCAGCGTATGTTTACTTCTGTTATTTATACTATCACAGATACAACGGGGTCAGGAGGTACTTTGGGAGTAGAAAAGAAGAACGTTATCAGGAAATGTGATTAATGGAGGAAAACTGCGATGGATTTATAAGAGTGCAACGTACGGTGTACTTTCTCTCCAGAATTGCAAAGTAGGTCAGTTATGTACAAGTATTGCTCAGAACTCAAAGAGTTTGTGTCTAGGGGTTGTAACGCAGTTTAATATATATAGTCTAATGAACTCATAATATGTATACTAGAGGTTGACCGATGCAGGTTTTTCACTGGCTAATGCTGATATTTGGAGAAAAGGCTGGTTGATATTGTATATTGCAGATTTATTGTTGTTGTTGTTTTACATCTGATAACGACAATATAATTATAACAATTGAGACACAACAACATTAGACTTAAATTAAAATGTATTTAAAACTACATTTTCTGCACTTTGTCTACATTGCACTTATATTAAAGAAACAAATATGATCTCAATAAATATCCGCAGGTAATTAAAAAAAAACTTTATATATATATATATATATATATATATATATATATATATATATATAAGACCTTAGGATTGTGAACCACAGTTGTCGGAAAAAAAGTCTGGATCACGGTATCTTTCAGATGTTTAGGGTTTGAACTATTTGTTAACTGATGCATGATCGGGTCAGACCCTCGTGGCGGGTCGTCGTTTTTATAGATTTTCTGCACAGTGGCAAAGCTATAGCCGCCATCATCAGTGTCATCATTTTTTTTTTTGTTCGAACAAAACTGTTAACGCGGCCAATAGTTCTTTCGGCTATCGTAGCACGTTTTCAATGTCAAGACTAGTACAACCAAAGTGGAAGTCCATAGCGAGCTCTGCATGCTCTGTTTTTATTTCCCCCATGTGCAGTTAAAGATAAGCGCGCTCTGTTTGTCCAGCAGCTGATAGAAGGGCCTACGAGTTGAGGTCCCCCGAACCTCCCTGATTTCACCGCGCTTTCAGCCGAGTAAGGACTTCCTCCTCCGACTGCTGCTTCTTCCTGTGTGGACAGGAAGCAGTGATGAGAGACGGGGTGCTGTGGAGGACGGCATCGGGACATGAGGGAATATAGCTGGCCTCATTTAATTGCTGACAGTTTAAAAAAGATAAAAACAAAGTGAGTCTATCGGACTTCATTCCCTCATGTTTGTTTAATGTACAGCTTTACTGTATTTGAGTGAACTTAAACAAGCCTATCTATCACCTGTAATGGCAGATCATTTAAATGTCACGTGTCTAAACAATATTTGTACACAAGTTGAGTTAATGGCAACTTGACGTTGTCGTAGACGCCCTGTAAAGTCCTTGTAAGCGGTCTGTTAAACCAGCTAGTTGAAACTTGTCATAGTATCAGTGGTATTGGCATTGGAAGTACAATCTGTGGTTTGGGCTATTTTCAGAGTGGCCCTGTATTGGTTTTCTGCTCAGTGACTGAGCAGATCTGTGGGGTAGAGTGTGAAAGCTGCTGCATGTTAATTTGCTGGTCATGCCTGGCTGGATTTGGCTGAGGTTGTTAATTACAGGAGCCCAGCAAACCACCTGATGGAGGCACAACAGCTCATTCCTGCTCAGGGTCTTTCTCCGGCACGGCCCCGAGTTATACAACTGCCCCTATTCCTCTAAAAATAGGCAATTAATGCAAAACAACGTTCACTACTTGGATTGTTCCCACTAAAGCAGTGTTTATCTGGGGGAATATCCATTTATTGCTGGAGGAGATTATTCACTTGCTCCCTCAATGGAGAGGTCAAAGACCAGTCGGTGCTGCTGGAGCTACACAATGATACTTTTTGATAGATAATCATTCAATAATGTAAATATATTGACTAAGTGGGTGAATGCCAACATTATAGAAAAGTTGGAGCAGTCTGAAAAAACTCAGCTATATATATATATATATATATATATATATATATATATATATATATATATATATATATATATATATATATATAAATCCTTGCCCTATTTGAGCATGGACCCTATGGTTGAAGGACAAATAACTAAATGACCAAATCGACTGAATAGAGCTACATCTCAAAGCTTCTTTTTCTTTTCTTTGGTTCTCTTCAACGGCTGTAAACAAGTTAAGCTCTTGGACCTCTTGATGAACTGCATGGCAACAACAGTGACTGTGTGCAGGTGTTGTTAGTGACAACAGTCAGATGTGGTTGTTTGTGGCCAAAGCTAATGATTTATTTTATTTTTTTAAAAGAAGAACTGCACTCGTCTTTAGAAGAAATGAAATATCTTACTTTTCTCCAATTGTGTGCTCCAAGTGTTGCTGAGGCCAGGGTCAACTGAAAGCGCTGCTGTTATAAGAGGAAATTGCAAGGTGAAGCACCAGAGGAAACAATGTGCACAGCACTGGGAGGGCTTTCAACAAGGTCCTCTGTGCGGCTGAAGTAAAGGCTGAGATCACTCGACTTCTGATTCTGCCCTTTTATGAAGCACTCGGGTTAGACGTGTGAATAACATCAGCCTCTTAGCATCTTTCAATCTTTTATTCCACACTATGTAGGCATGGTGTCGACTCTTGAGGGTTTTAGTGTTACAACCGCCAGAATCACAAATGGGTTTTAGTGACTTTTGTTGTTTCCGAAGGCCTTCTCCTCTTACTTATTTACAGGCTATCACACACTGAAGAAGGAACTGCTGACGACAAAGATAAGCACAAATAGACTCTGATATTTCAAATTAAATGTTAAAAATTATTTAAATGATGCCATTGGCCAAATTATCAGACAACCCTAATTATTAGATAAACATACAGCGTTTGAAGCAGTCTGACACTTTTTTTTACATTCATTCATCATATAGGCATTTAGCTCAGGGGGATAAGTGGTCGTCCCGGAACCACAAGGTACCCGGTTCGACAGAATCATCTGTTTTAACTATTTAAATAATGTTGTCATCTAAAGTTGCATGGTTTTAGCTTGAATTGTAGTTAGCAAGATCGAACTTTTGAAATAAGTAAATTTAAATGATGTTATTGGGCTAAATGTTGCATTGAAATGTCCCTGACCTAATTCACCATTGTAAACTGGTAATATCTGACTGCCGATACCAGTCAAGCTGTACATGAGATGGAGAATTGGGGTTTTCCCCACATTTCAAAATCAAAGACAAGCTGCCTAGTTGTATTATTTAAATATTATTTCACCGCCTAAAATTGGTGGAAAATAAAACCAAACCCAACACATTACCTTTGAACCAGTGCTGCTAAAAAGAAAACCTAGGTTTTGTCCTCTGTCCTAACGAGTCTTACAGAAGACATCGGATAGTAAAATATGAGGACCGTGTCATAATTTTCATGAAAAACGGTTATTTTCCAGCGTTCATAACTACAGCTCATAGCACGCCGTACAAATGTGTTTCTCCATGAAATGACCTTCAATGCAATTATTTGTGCGATGGGTTTAGAAAAAGTTTTCTCAAACTTTGCCCCAGGATCAGCTGGTTATACATACGGCAAGCTGAAGCTGAAGAGTATCCAACCATTTGTCTGGTCAAAAGTTAACTGTTGAATATATAACTGGACGCTGTCCGCTCTTAATCGTCTGTGAGCTTTGGCCCGCTCCAAACTATTGTTGTTGTATCAGAAGTTAAAATACAAAGTTAGTTGGCCTCTTAATAAAGTTCTGTGCTGCAATCCCAGATGTGTTAGAATAGCTAACGATGATAAAACAGAGCCGTTAACTGTTGCCCATTACATTACTCATAGTGTCTGCTGGGATGTTAATGGTGAGGCGGATACTGCTGTGTGTTCATAACACAATACTGTTTGTTAAATCAGTAACAGGTCTTGTTGGTTTACACATTCTCCAGGGATGTCACGGGTTTGAATTATGGTTTGCTTTTTTTATTTATATATATATATATATATATATATATATATATATATATATATATATATATATATATAATGTTTTAGAGCACCCGAGGGCCAGCTGAGTCATTTCTTATCTCAATCAAAGAGCAGACTCTGTAATGTTCTGGAGCCTGACGTCAATACTTTAATCTATTTCAAGATATTGTTATGTCCTTCCTCTTTTGTACTTAACAAAATCATGAACTTTTAAAAAACTTAACATTATTTGCGTAAACTCTTTTGACAGAGTATGTTTTTTTCTTATTGGTGACTTCTAAACACATTTTGTTAACCACTAGGATTTCAAAATTGCACAGAAACCATTTGATAGTTGAGTGTTTCTGTTTTCAGGCTGTAGCATTCCTGTTTATTATGTGTTGCAGGGCTTGCTCTAAACAAGCGTTTCAGAAGTGATATGAATCACATGGTGTTGAAAGAAAAGCTTTTTTTCCCTTTTCTTTTCTCTACTGGCCCAGGAGCTAGAGATAGGAAGACGTCAGTGCTCTCTGTTCCAGAAGATGTACGCAAGATTTGACGCTGCACACGAAAAACCAGTTAGTCTAGTTCCACTGTGTACCTGTCACGCTTTTATAATAGCCAAACCGAGCCCAAGACTCAAGACCTGCAGTTTACGAGGAAACCATTTGCTATTGAGATCTGATCTCAAACTGGATCTATGTTTCATGTCGCCTTTCTGAAAGTCCAAGCTCCCGCTAATCTGCTATGGCTTTTCAGGTTTAAAGCCAAAGGGAAATAAACACTTAGCTTTGGCTTACAGAAGAAGCAGATTGCTACACAGACTTGTTAAAGAGATATTTATGCTCGGCAAAAGATATGAGAACATATCTACATATTGTTTTTCAGGCAGCTCCTCTGTCTTCCCTTATTGTGTTCCCTTCTGTGGGCCCTGTGGGGCTTAAATGTATCCTGTCAAAGAAACATGAGGGATCAGCTTAAGTCAAATGGCAATCCTTATCAATTGCTATTAAGTTAGTTGGAGCAGAGGTTTTGCCTTCCGTAACCGATAAATCAAATTATTCAGGCCTCCCGTACTTGCCCTCGGTTTGCGTTTTTCATTTTAGCATTGTGAACGGACATCAAGCACAAGATTCATCTATAATAGCATATATTTGTTTCACCCTATTATAAATGTATGAATAGAGTTTCTAGCATATAGGAATTATTTTTTCTATGGGGCCACATGAGAAACTAAAAATATTGTGGAGGGCCGGCCAAAAGGCTGAACTCGATTCTTCATATTATTAATTGTATTTCTTTATAAAAAGCAGTAAATAGCATTGTTTTGACAAGCTGGTAAGAGTATATATCATAATTAAACACGGCGATCTGCTCCCCGCAAACTAAACACACGGCTTTACCTCCGACTTCAGTAAATAAATACTTAGCAGTCCAGTCTTTGTTGAAAACCCTGCATTCGGCATCTACATTACATTACATTACATGTCATTTAGCAGACGCTTTTATCCAAAGCGACTTACAATAAGTGCATTTCAACCTAGAGTACAAACTAAGAACAACAAGAATACAGAAAGTAACATTTCCTCAACATAGTCAAACTACAAAAGTACCATAATAAGAGCCATTCAAGTGCTACTAAAGTGCGAATCTGTATTTTAATCCAGATATAGTCGAAAAAGGTGCGTTTTCAGTTTCCGGCGGAAGATGTAGAGACTTTCTGCTGTCCTGATGTCAGTGGGGAGCTGGTTCCACCACTGAGGAGCAGGACAGCAAGCAGTCTGGACATTTCTTTTTTTAGCAGCGGACATTTCTAAGGGCTAAAGTCGTCTTGTGACTTGCTAGCGACAATGATCCAATCATGCGCACGTGCACGTCTTGATATACGTATTGCGTCATCATGTACGTGAATAAAAAACAACTTAAAAATAAAAGCAACGCAGTTTCAGTCCATGCATGAGGTAAAATAAGACAATATGTTTATTTATGTTTATTATAATAATAATAATAATAATATGTTTATTTTGTAATTTCCAATTAACCTTACACGGGCCGTTCAAAGTCAACCAAAGGGCCGGATGTGGCCCGCGGGCCGTACAACGCCCAGGTCTGTTCTATACCATTAGCTGGAAGGAAAGGTGACGTACGGAACAAGGAAGAGATCATCACACTGCTCTGTACGGTGAAACATAAACGGTTTGAATTTGACATTTTCTTTGCTGTCCAGAAGGTCTGATTCTCCAGGGAGACAAATGAAACCCCTGTAGTGGTAACAATGAGGAGATTAGTGCTACCTGATGATGAAGAAGGAAAGTTGCCAGTTAAGCTGCTGAAATAAGCCCCTCTCTAATGTGTGAACTCGGACTGGGATGAGGTCAGGCCTTGCCAGTTCTACCATGACTCGTTCACACTGCTCCGCTCCGCGTCGTCCCACCAGCCCCAATCTGTTACACAGCTTGACGGGCCGCACGTTGAGTGGCACAGTGGCGCCATAATGAAATTATCTTATGCACCATAAGTGCTGTAATTGCAGGAATGGCCCTTTTTGGTAATTATTGCAATTCTGCAGTTAGTGCTTAACCCTGAATCATAACCAATATATTGGCACTCTGCTGTAGCATGTCATCTTTACAGCCATAACAAGCCAGTTGACATGTTGACTAAGGTTTGTAATTACAGACTGACATCATACTTTAGGCTATATTAATTGAGGCCCATGCTGTGCCTCTGTCAAGAGAGCTTCCTTCTCGTTCGTTCCATTGTTTTAGCCCAGCAGTGTGTTCAGCGCTCTCTGTGGAGACTTACATCTCATGCGCTGCATGGCTGAGATACTTTATTGACGGCACCTTAAATGTGGCGAGCCCACAACATGTGTACATGGTTGTTTGTCTACTATTGTGCAATGCCGCAATCTTAAAGGTTACTAAGTCAACCCAATTCCTAAAAGGTTAGTCTTGTGTCAAACCTGTTAGAGAAAGCTAAGTGAATTGGCTCCAATCCCCCCCCACACACACACACACAAACAAACAAACAAACAAACAAACAAACACACACACACCTGAAAAAGAACATTGATTTGGCCCAGCAAGTGTTGAATTACGATGGAGTAATTATCAGTTATTAGAAGCAGCTGTGTGTTATCAAGGCCTTAGATGAGGCTCATGCAACCTGCTACACACGGTTACTGTACCTTTAAATCGCATCATGTGACACACTTGCCCTCCTCAGATTTATGATTATACTCTGTTTACTTTGGTCAAATATCAACTTATTTACTCATTGGTCACAAAGTGGCTGATCTGCTTCTTTTTTCTTTTCTTTGTCGTCACTGTGGCCAAAGAAAACACAATAACCGAATGCTCATATAATACAATATGGCGTAATCTTAATGTCACTAATATACATTAAAGTTTTGTATGTACATTTTTTGTTGTTGAGGTTTAACATTGAAAGAGACTATTTTAAACTATGGGGCAGGGTGGAAGAAATGTGAGATTTATGGTGAAAGAAAACGGTGGAAGATGTATTTCGGGATTCGGGAGATTTAAATGTAGAAAATGGAATTGACAGGTATAATTTTGGAACTGGTTAAAGTACTGTCTGTCATTTTGCCCTCTGGGCTCTCCCTTGTGCATAACCCAAGATGTTTGCCATAAAAGGAAATCCCAAAAGGACACGTCTCTCTATTCCTCAAAACTATCAACCTCACGCAGTCTCTATTTGAAGTTGTTTCTTCTTTGTTTTGTAGAAACCCATTTAAGAAGGGACACCCCATCTCTGGTGCACCCCTTAGCTTCCACTTTAGCGACCACCCCCGCATCTCTTCTGCTATGTGCTCCAGGCATCCCTCTTAAAGAGTCCTCTGTGTTACACTACCAAAGAAACATATCCGTCTTTTCTCTCTCTTTCTCCCCCCATCTCCTTTCTGGCAAGCATAAAGTGCACCTGCAGCGTTAGCTAGCCCACAGCTAATGCAAATGAGTGTGTGTCTGATCAAAGGCCTAATGAGATTGCTTTTTCTTTGCGAGTATGACGTGGCATATTAATGATCTTGCGTCAGGTGGTTTGAATGCTATGCATTGTGGGTTGTCCAGAGGGTTAAATACAGCCCCATGACATTAAATGGGAGCACTTAATGTGTTGTGTGCTGATTAAGTTTGAACAGGGAGCTGTGGGCAGAGCGGACAGTTTGGTTTTGAGTGTGTAAATATACCCACGGCTTCAGCTGACCAGATGACCTTCACCCGCTTGGCTAACAAGCCCGATGTGCACACACCGCTGTGTGCGCTCTCCTCGTGCGCGCTGGGCAAACCCAGTTTAGCGTCGCTTCATTAGCAAACCACTGAGAGAGAAAGTAATTATTCAGCTGGAGCTTTAAAATGATGCTGCTCGGCCCACCAGGTGGACGTGTCCTATGGTCACCTCACGCAAAGTTGTTGTACACCAGAGACATGCCATAAGTGTGTGTACTACTGTGTGGCACTCAGTCCACCCTTCCACCCGTGGCCCCAGAGGTCACAGTGAGACCCTTCGTGACGCGATCCAAATATCGGTGTAATTTTCAAACTGACTTTGGATGGGGAAAACATTTTTCCTGTGGAAATGAAAGTGCAACTCCAATGACTGCACCAACAGAACACTTAGAGAAGATGTGATTTCGTTCTGCCCTTCATAATAGTACAGCTCTGCCCTCGGCTGTGGCTGTATGCACATTATCCTCCAGATGGTCCTCACTTATGGGGCTGGAATTGGAACATCTGCCTTTCCCTGACATTACGCAGGAAACGTATCACAATGGCGAACAGGGTCCCCCAGCCCAGGCCTGCCGTGGCTGCTCTGTTTGGCACGGGAGTATTGATTCCACCGGAGAAGATTGCAGGTCTCTGCTTCATTAAGTTATCAGTCAGCAGTATCTAGTCCATTGTTCACATGTTTTTTTTCTTTTGTCGGTTAACAATAAGGCTGACTTAATATCCCCTTGCAGAATAGTCAGTTTATTGCAATTTAGGCAGCTGAAGTGGGGCAATAGCTCAGTATTTAGCCTCAGTCAATATGTAGTAGAATGACTAAGATAGCATTTAGGGCAACAATTAACCCGTGGTCTGTTTTGTTGCTGAACTTGGCTGGGTGTTCTTATACACCCTTCTGGCCATTCTCTTCTCCTTTTATCCGCTCATCAGTACTCTCCCCCCTTTGAGAAGTGCTATTACGTGTGAATCCCGTCACTGAGTGGAGGCATTAACGTTGCTTCCTTGAACAGGGGGGCTATCAGCTGCGGTCGCCCCGTGGCGGCCCTGTGTGAGCGCAGCTCTCTACAGCTGCCGTTCATCCAGCATTGTTGTGTCACCTTTGGCACAAGAGTCTTGCAGACGGGGGGGTGTCGATGGAAGGCCTCGGTTATCTGGTCGGGCTCAGAGGATAGGGTGTCATCGCCTGGATTCCCAGGGCCCGGTCTCTCTGCGGCCGCACGCCGCCACCTGAGACGTCGGCGGAGCCCCTTGAGTGACGGAGCTCGCTGGACATTGCAGTTCACAACGCTGATCGCCATTGTACGGCTTTATCTTTTCAGTATTTCTTTTACGAAAAGCAAAACCAGAGAGCATGGGGGGGGAAACGGGAGCTTGTTCATGCACCATAATTCTCACAAGTGGCTGAAGGTTAAAGTTGTATACACATCACCTGAGAGGACTTTTACAACCTCAGCTGAATTAGAGGTAGTAACCAAAAACGTATTCAGCCTAGTGTAATTATCCTATTATGTTTATCCAATATTTTAGCATACACCAGACAAACAAGCATATCTTGTTTGTCCCATATTGTCTAACTCATGTTGTGACCAGAAGGCTTTACTCCTGCATGAGGAT
Organism: Liparis tanakae; assembly: GCA_036178185.1. Lineage (NCBI taxonomy): Eukaryota > Metazoa > Chordata > Actinopteri > Perciformes > Liparidae > Liparis > Liparis tanakae. The sequence continues at coordinate 11,599,086 of CM070093.1, forward strand.
TAATGCTCATCTTTGACCTTTTTTCATACTCATGCAGCCTGGACAGGAACCTGTTCGTACATCTTTCATTGTAGATTTTGACTGTCTTTGTCTGCATTGCACCTCCGGGAGGCTCATCAGCATCTTGTCAGCCTTTTCCAAGAGGGTTAGCGTCCACCTCCCATTCTTGCTGTTATTAGGCTTGTCGTCCTTTTGGAAGATCCATCCGTCACGCCTCGGTGCTCGGTTTGGGGTATCTGAGCAGATGAGGAGCAGTGAGTCTGAAGGGTGGAGAGCATATGATGACGGCCCTGTGACATGCAGCATGACATACAAAATTGACCCAACCCCCCATCAACTCTTCATGCATGCAACAATATTCAAATCAGCTGCATAATCATCACACAGACTTCCTCTCTGTGCTTCCTCTATTTCTCTTAAGCACACAGGTACACTGTGTCCACTGATAGGACCCCTTTGTTATTACAATTATATTGTGTATTTAGACAGGATAACATCTTCTTTATGTCATTACATCATTATCCTTGGAACTGATCTTAAAGAGACAGGCCCAAGTACTGGTCTAATAATAGAAAGCAAAGCAAAGCATTTCTTTGTCTGAGGGGGTTTGCTGAATGTAAAGCAAGGCCGCTGTGATTTGGTTTCCTTTCCCCTGGGACTCTGTCTTCCAGAGCTGGCAGGCTAACCAGAAATCAGGAAACCCTCCCAACAAAATAGTGTTAGAAAACTGAAGCATGTGATGGACTGAAGTGCTGTCATACCCCAACCCTTGGGTATTGGTCACATTTCTGGTCCTCTTTAACTAGAAGAACTTCATTTCAGAGTCTTAACGTCTTAATTAATGTGAAAGAGAATGAAATACATTTTGTATTTAATAGTGTATTTTCTATTTGCATCTGGCCTTTAAGTGACAATCTGCAATCTTCTTACTACATATACCAATGGAATATTATTATTCTCCTGTAGTATGTCTTTGAGAGGTGTTGGACTCGGTGTAACCTCAACTTCATTCCCTAAAGTTAATTCCACACGCCCAGTATCATAAACCATGGGGTATTCCGGCAGGAGCGTTATTGTTGGTCCATAAAACCAGTTTATTATTCCTGCTAGCGATACAGAACACAAGTTGGTGGCAAGCTAATCCTGCCAGCTCGAAACACAAAGAAACCAACGCTATCAGTGGGAAACCACTTATTTTCAGTGTTTTTCATCCAACATATAAATGGGGTAATATATGCATTGCATATGTATCATAAGTACAAGCCAGATAACATCTTAGCCACAGCCGTGAAGCTGCTTTGCACATGATGAGCAGACTTTGCCTGGAGGGAAGAATTACCTTGTGCACTTCCCACTGGCTGTGAGACGTAAGTCGCAGCATGGACAATCATTACTTCACCATTAAACTGTTTCTCAAGGTTTGCAGGCAGTGAGTGTTAGGACGTGAACTCGTGAACCTTGTGTTGGCGCTTGAATGGGAAATAAGCAGTTGTTTAGTTCCAGGAGCTAGGGGCGTTTATTATAGCGTTGCAACTCAGAGTGTGAGCATCGACTGTGTTCTTTAGTGGGAACGACACAGAGTGTGGAAACCAGTCCGATTCATTCATGTAGAATTGGTCTCTGGCTAACTGTGATTGTTCAAACCATTTTAAGAGCATCAGAATACACTGAGGGTGAATACAGGTATGTGTCTATGCCAATGCAGGTGATACATACAGCATGAGGAGAATAAAGGGTTTTCAAATATTTAAAGAATGTAAACGTATTCTCGTAGAATCCTAAAATACGAGAATGAAATGAGCGCGATGTGCTTCTTTACTTTCAAGGAGCGAGTCGCCCACTTGGCTTCCTCAGCTGATGCCTTGCTGATTATCCTGTGTTGAGGAGGAAAACAGCCATGCATTTGACTTAAATGCAAAGAAGAGAATGTCCCCACTGCGGGATCAATACACATTTACGTTATTATTACTAGATTTGCTTTAATCGCAGGGCAAAGATAGTTCATCTAACTCTTCGTCGCACACCACATAATTCCCGCACTCCCGTGAGCTGGACTGCTTCTTTTGGGAGCCTTCCAGTTCGCCATGTGGTCGAGAGAGAACTGCAACAGAAGGTGAACCGTAATTGCTGTTAGCGTGCCAGTACTGCTCCTGGCCTACAATTGATTATTCAGACCCGGCTTATCTCATTACCACGGTTGTCTGAGTATGACAAATGATAGGGATTCATTATATGGAGAATTTGGGGATTTAGTCGCTACCAGTCTTTTCTGCGACGGTACACATGTACTACGTACTTCTTTCATCAACAGTTGCAGCTTGAGCTTGTGTGGTCACCTCCATCCCTCAGACCAGCCCTCTCAATCTCCAATGGACCACAAACCACATGGAAGAATCCCCAAACTCATCTAAACCGACAAGTCAAGCTGACGTCCCAAATGACCGAAAACCTTTTGAAGAAAATGTGGATTGAGAGTTGAACATAAGTTCACTTGCGATTTCCCATCAAAGCAATAGATGTTCCTCGTCTGTGAAGTCTCTCATTAGGCTTCTCTTTCCACCTGAAATGGGGAGTCGATGTCGATGTTTCAAACTGTCAAAAGAAAGGGGAGATTTCTTTAGAAACGGTTGTTTCTCAACACCTCCAAAGAGTCTCTCATCAAGTCACACAGAATAAGGAAGTGAAGCGGTTTGCCTTGATGTAAAACCGATGTCGTCTGCAAAATGGGAACCAAGTGGAACGCTGTCAGAGCAACAGTGATGTTACTACAGGGTCACTTTTGAATGAAAGTGATGGTCACGTAGCTGCTTGAAGAGAAAGAGCTACACTCACTGGACTGCTAGGGGGCATTACATTGTAGTAACAATAGGTGTTGTTTGCAAGATTAGTCGGGGCACTTTAGTTCAACTTTCTGTGCACTTGGATGAACACTGACACGTGGACACACAGACATACTGACACAATCAAACATTAGCCTTTAAATCAATTCAATGATGGATTACTGTTGATTGGGAAGATGAACAGAAACTCAGAGAAAGAATATCATCACTGAAACTGATTGTTATGATCAAAGAAGTAGCACCATTTGTTGTATATTTGAATGTGTTTGGAGTATTGTATCATTAACTGTACTTCTGCCTTTAAGACCAGGACAATACAAATATAAGCCATAGCCAGAATAATGTGATTGACAGAGATGTAGACAATGATATGTTTAGATGTGAGATGTCATGACACTCTTTCCCTTTTCTCTTTCACAGATATCATTGACAAGAGTGAATTGAAGCCGTTCTTCGAATGCAACTGTTCTCAGATTTATTTTATCTTCTATGAAAATTTCATTACACTGGAAAGCAACTTAAAACTAAAAGGTGAGTTCAAAGGTTCACTCACTCACTAGTTCAGCCCACCACCCTCGACCCTGGTTATATAATTGACCCTCCGCGTTAGAACAAGGGTTGATTCCTCTCTGCCCCACATTTACAGCACATGTACACACATACAGTAGTCATTTCGGGTTATGTCCAGTCCTGTATTGGGGGTAAGGGGTTAAATCCCACTGGGAGTATGCTCTCATGGTAACACAAATTATTTTGAATAATTGTTCATGACATGGCCTCTATTATTGTTGCATTATTGATGAGGCTAATGCAGTCTACCTTCCAGTTATGTGTTTAAAAACCGTAAGTACTCTCCTTGTGTTGCAGGGAACAAATCTCAAAGGGAGGAGCTGGACTCTATCCTCTTTATTTTTGAAGTAAGTCAACCGTCTTTTTCTCTGCCACTGTCTCCATCTCTGATTTCCACTGATAGCTGCTACCGCCTCAACCTGTTTACTGCCGATCTCTGGGGCAGAACCGTAGTTTCCATGGTGCCATCCTACATTTAACGCTGCCGCTGGCTACGTCCTGAATTTGCCTCAAATAGCCTGGAAATCATTCGGAGAAAAAAAGAAGAAAAAAAAGCCTGGCTCAATCATTTCCCAGCCTTTGGCGCTGTCGGTTCATTCCTTGTTTCTAAAGCCGAGGCGTGCATGCAAATCCGAGTGGGTGTGTCTAGTGCCAGTCGGTTGGCCCCTCCCTCTATTCTTCTGAACGCTCTTGTGTTCCACAGGCAGGTTAAAATCCCCCACCTTGTTTTCCCACCTGACTCCAAAGGCAGCTCCAGTTTCCAATACAAACAGCCTGCTCTCCAGTTACATTTGCTCAGGGCAGGGTTGTAAGGGTGACAGCAGGTTGAAAAAATAAAAGATGGGAGGGCAGTCCGTTTGTGCCTCGTTGTACAGTGTGTCTTGTCCTAGTTTTTCTGATCACCTGGCCAGACTGTGTGGGAGTGTAATATCTAACATAGAGTAAATCATTCCGGCTTAGAAAGCACAGAGAGGGAGGACCTTTAGCATCAGAGCAGATATGGCTGTTCTCTGGCTATGAATTCATCATTTTCTAGTCTGGCATATCTAGTATAGCTCGGACTCTTATTTTCATGTTATCACAATACATCTTTTTTTTTGGTTCTTCCGTCTGGGTGAATGTATGATCGCAGTGCTTTTGCTGGTGCTAGACTCACTCACTGAGATTTGTAATTCATGGGCATCTCATCTTGAGATTAGTTCATAATTTACTGGACATCCCTGCAGTTTTCGGCTCTGCTCACCGAGACAGCCTGTCCGCACACATCCAGTCATCTAACCTGTAAATAAAGCCTGGAGTTATACCTCCTACATATTTATGGAGTCATCTTTTTTTTTATGTTAAAAACTAATATTGAAAGCAGCTTAACCCTCATTTGTCCCCTTTTAGCCCTGTCCTGTGCCAACGTGTGCTTTTACCCGTGAGCGGAGGAGATAAGCTTGCTTTGAGTGGTGTGTACAGGACAGATACACACTGGCTTTGATCCTGAGCTCTGCTGCACTCTGCAGACTTTCTCTGTACGCCACATTAGATTAGGCCTATTGGATCATATGTGGTTGTGAATATGATATCAATAGATACTTTTGAGCTCACAAGCATGCACTACTAAGGTGCTTAATGTACAGTACAGGGACATGACAAATGTACTAACATTGTATTTCTGAGGCAATTTGATTGTGCACACAGTCATGTGTAGCCTATGTTGAATGTTCGGTTGTTTTAGTCAGAGGTCAATCAACCGAAGCATAAACCGCAGCAGCCTTTGTCCAAAAAGCCTCAGAGCGGTGGCTATGAATGGACAACGGCTGAGACAAAGGCCGTTTTGCGGCGCCGTGCTTTGCGACACACTTTAGTGACAGGTTCATGGGAACAATGGCGCTCCACATCGCTGTCCCTCGTTTCTTCCGTGTGAGAATCCCCCTGCAAAGCCACAGTTGCGTCTCCGTGCCTATGGGAATCCTAGCCACCCGCCCTCTCCGTCACCTGGGTGCCTTCTCGCGCTCGAGTGTTGTTGACGGGCCCGGCGCGCGTCTCCGGCATGCGCGTTGGGTCTGAGCCGGCCATGTGGGGATTACGCTGCTGTCATGATGAGGTATGTGACCCCTTTTTCCTGGGTTGCTGTGGGGGAGTACGATATCCCCCGTGCTGAGCCGGTTTGAGTAATAGATATCTAGAGGGGGGTAATCTTTTTGTCCCTCCTTCTGAAACTCTGCTAATCACCCCACCCCCACCGCCACCAGCAGCCATTCCCTTCCAGGATCCCTTTGTGTCGGCTGCCACCAAGGCAGCCACCATGGCAGCTTGTGATGCTGCACCGGAGCCGACAAGAGATGAGGGACCTGATCTCTGTGAGAACGCAACAAGAATAGACAGTGGACAGAATAGATACATGGAGTATTATTCCCACCCCCTTACAATAATGCAACTAAATCACCACTGATGCTGCTAATTGTTTGTAAAAGTTGCATAACAAGTTCAGCGGACACTTTTGTGTAATCATGGTGTGACAGGTAATTCTATGTTCAAACCACTGAAGACGAGGGAACTGTGAGGTCAGTCGAGGTAGCTGTCCGTCTGTGAGGGATGGGCAGCAGTAAAGGGAGGCGCAAAGAGCCGAAGTCGAGTGAGAAAAGCTTTGAACAATCTATTTGTGTTCTGAAAAGCTCAACCCTGCTGTTGGCCGATGCTCCCCAGTTTAAGTTGTTGTCGGAGCGTGTCGCTCAAGCTCGGTGAGCACCTGTTTACAGAGATATAGAGTCAAAACTCGCCGTGTGTGAGACAACTTCCTCGTTGGCACTTCCCTTTGGCAACCGTTTGAATCAGAGTGTAGAAGCGTGCTTTCTGATCACCTTGTGCGTCGCCCCTTAGTGCAAGCAACTGTAAATGTGTAGTGCGAAAGCTACCATGAAGCTGTTCTGGACGGGTACTAATGATACTGTGCGACCACATTAAGCCACTTTCTGCATTTGGAAGATTGTTTTTTATTTGCTGTCAGAAGGACGAGATGGAGCTTCTCGGGACTCCGGTTTGTTTACGCTTCCAAATGACCGCAAATGACCTCTCACTGTCTGAAAGCCGCTCGATGCCGGGGCCACGGAGGTTGTGGGACAGGTTACGAGACAGCTGTGGGACCAACACAACTCGGAGGGAAGTCTGTTTAAAGCCACTCTCTCTCCAGGATGCGACCCCACCGTGACCTGTCATCCGTCAACCGGACCTGACTCGGCGTTCTGAATTCCCCTCGTAATGCCCTGTAAAAAGCCCCTCATCTAGACTTGAGAATTGACATGCTGAGTTGCCTTGTATATCCCACTGAGAGTTTCACTTCAGATGGGCATCTAAGTGTCAGAATGACAGCACCGCCATCTGCAGAAAACCACCAGACAACCCAAACGGAACTGGCATCCGCAGAAGAGACCAGCAAGATATTGCTGTTTCTACAAAACTTGCGTTCCAAACAATTGCATTTGCGCAGTTAAGAAACTTATCATTCACAAATGAAGCCCAATTATGGAGGAGTGATCCGTATTGTTGTCCACCTGCCATAGCCCGTGGCAAACAGACGGTTTATTGTGATTCACTATCATTTACGTTCCACTCCGAAATGCACCGTCTAAGCTCTGTGTCTGTAAACGGTTAGTAATTAGTAAGTGGGGAATTAAAAGCACAGCGTCACTCTGTCATGGACACCCGTCAACTGACTTTTTCTGCCTGGTTCAAAGGCATCCTGTTCCTCTCCATGCACATCTTGGCTGGATTCACTGACCCCCCCCCCCCCCCCCCCCTGCATGGTGACTTGCATGTTGCTGAAAAATTAACCCAAGGCCATTTAGCAAAGTGATTTCTGTATGCAGTCCTAGTTATGACTGGCAGCTCCCCAGCAGGGGGTCATTGGTTAATGCATGAATGCAAATTTACTGAGTGTAGCTCGGCTGTGCACTCGGAGCCGGCTGAGTGAATCCATCTTAATGAGGGTGTGCTTAAACCTTGGCCCGCGTTTACCCTTTTAAACAGGAGCTGATTTAAAGTTCTGCAGCACCATTTTATAGACGACTGTTTTCGTCACATGCAAGAGTGTCATACAATTCATTTCATATAACACATGTACCACATTTAAAAAGGAGGTGACCCCAAGTGCTCTTTAGAAGAGGCAGGTGGGTCAGGATCTGCCTCAATCCAGGTATACATTAATAATAGCAATGATACATAATACAATACAGCAATCAAAGAAAGGTAAACATGACATTTAAAAAACTGAATGAAACCAATTGCTTATTTAATACCATTAAAAAGAGATTATAACTGAGTTGGGGTCTTCTCTGTGGATGGATATTTGTTTAGTTGACATTTAGTTTTCTTCCGTGGTCCGGTACCGCTCTGAACCATCTCAAAGGGTCCCAGAGGAAGCAGCGTGGCTTTCACATGGAGCGAAGAGGAAGAACTGGTGGAGTTTGTTTGCACTCCTCTGCTCCCACCTGCTGGCCGCACAGAACAATGAAAACATCTTAGGTCGTGTTGCTGATACGGGTCAGGGTATTTTAGAATATGATTGTAAAGTCAAACTCAAGAAATTAAAACTTATACTTTAGGGTCATATTAGATATGTACTTCAGCTTAAATTTACTTTCCAACAAATAATAAGCGGTAAGCTTTGAAAATATGGTTGGCATGTGGAAGAGGGGTCTGGACTCTGCTGTGAAACTGAAGTCTTTTACTCACCGTCCGTTATCAAGGGATTTTAGTGCCATGGTCTGATTTCCGTTGCAGAACTAAATACGTTAAACTTCAAAGATAATACTTATTAACAGTATTTCACTTCATTCCCAACACGATATTTACTGTGTTTTACAGTCTTCTGTGTATGCGTTCGGCAAGCCGTCCATCCTCTGATTGCTGCGTGGACGTCTTGCCTTAGTGGCTTTGTCGTATGTTAGTGGTTTCGGGCTTTGTGTCTGTCTGGAGATCCCATTGTCTCTAGATGCTATAATCATCTCTGAGTTGTATCGAAGACCTACACAATATGCAAATGACCACATCCATCCCTCTCCGCTGCGTGTGTGTCCCTGCCGTCCTAAAGCCCTTGTGGACCACCTCTCGGAGGAGTGTATTCTGAGTAATGTTCAGGCCTTGCGACTGGAAACCTAAGAGCGGATCATGTAAATGCGTTAAGGCTGTAGTTGCACCACAGTAATGCTCCCATCTTTATGCCGGAGTACGGCTGCAGATTAGAGTAACTCCACCAACCTTCAGTCCGGCAGACTCTCCATTCGCCTGATATCAGCCAGTAAATTCCTCATTGTTGCGGCCGCCATGCCGGCTCCGCAGGGAGTCTTTCTGAGCTAGCTTCTCCATCTCATTCCCACTCTCCCGCCCTGGTGCTCTTTGAGGGGAGAGAGAAAGTGTTATTGTGTCTGCTTGCACACACACACACACACACACACACACTCTCACTCACAGGGAAAGGCTTAAGCAGGCTACCCTGCTGTGTGATCGCCGAGTATAATGTGTCTGCTGCCCCGAGGAGACGGAGTGAAGGAGGCCAGTTCGAAGCCTGCACGCCATCGGGTAATCCCACGCAGGATCAATAGCGAGCTGCAGCGGCGCGCCTGTACATGCATACCATCACGCCTGTGGATCAGAGAGAAATTGAACAGCCAGATAGTCGTCCAGAGCCCCCTTAAAGTGATGTGTGTCTTTCCGTGTCTCTGCTGTCACCGGTAATGCCGGGGATTTACTCTCAGAGGACAAGAAGGGAAAGTTAAAGACGGAGGATGACGACGAGGGAAGAAGGACACTGTTGACAAACTGAGACACTCAAAACACGATGACTTCTGGACCGCGGCAGCATAATGTAGAGTAGCTAAGATTCTCTTTAACTACAAAACAAATGCACAGTGGAAACAAGCAAACTAATACTCCCATTTCACTGTGTACAAATGGCATGTTATATCGGTAGACAGTATTTAGTATATACTACTAAAGATTTGTATTCACTCAAAGTGATCAGCTTCAATGTCACTAATTCAATACTTATCTTCCTGTGTGTGTGTGTGTGTGTGTGTGTGTGTGTGTGTGTGTGTGTGTGTGTGTGTGTGTGTGTGTGTGTGTGTGTGTGTGTGTCCATGCATATGTCTCTGTGTCCTGCTCTGCGTCCCCAGATGAGCCTTTCATTATGCCGGCCCGAGCCGGTTGTCTGGAGTGGGTCGGCGCTGCATACGTAGAGCAGTCCGGGACAGACTTGACCTCTACATTGCAATCATGAAGTATTATTGGGTCAGTGATTAGGATCTGATAAGAAGTGAGCCGTTGGGGGGCATCAGCTGCTCACAGTGCATCGACTATTAACTAGGCCGCGCTTGCATGCGCACACACATCTGCCGTCCCCACAGTTTATTTTTTTTAATCCGCCCCCTCCAGAGGGACCCAGTTAACCTGTCGCTGCATTCAAGAATAATGATAGGCTGCTGAAAGGTTAGGGCGCTCTAATTGAGTTGTAAAGCGGTTATTGGCGAGGTGATGACATTTCTCAGTGCCGTCCTGTGTCGCGGGGATCTGCAGACATGCGAGGCCGAGAGGAGGGAAAGGGCACGGACACTGCATTCCTGGAGTGTGTACTGCGTTGGCAGAACAGTGCCACTGACAAACCAGAGGCAGATGGTGTTTGCTCCCTTATTTAGAATCAAATGAAGAAAACAACGCTGTAAACAACAATTGTTTCTGTTGTTGGGTCATTATTTCCATGCTTTATTGATTCATCGTGTGGTCCATAAAATGACAGCACACACATTCTCAAACACTAGGTGAGGTCCTCAAACCTAAAGCTCAAAGAGAGTCCATTTTCAATCGCATAAGAAAACTAGAACGGGCACTCGGTAGAGCGCATACCTTCGCATATCACAAGATTGGGCATTGAATTATGAACATTTTGGCATTAGCTGCATGCCAATTGGATAGAAATTGATCGCGCTATGGTAAAAAGAAGATTTTGACTTTTTCATGACCTTGACCTTTGACCCGATCAATCCCAAAATGTAATCAAATGGTCCCCGGATAATAACCAATCATCCCACCAAATTCATGTGATTCGGTTCAATACTTTTTGAGTTATGCGAGTAACACGCATACAAATAAATAAATAAATACACGGCGCTCAAAACATAACCTTCCGCATTTTCAATGCGAAGGTAACCAGAAACATATTTACATATTAGAGCCTCGATCAGTGGATGTTTGCCATTTCTGCATAAACTAAGTTGATTATCTGTTGATCGACTCATCGAGTAATCAAGTAATCGTTTCAGCTCTAGAAGAACGTGTGTTCTTCAGAATGAAGCCTGGGGCTGTTCAGTCAGTGCTTTGGGAAAAGCTCCTCCTCTGTAACCTGATACAGACGTCATTAATGTGCCTAATCCTAACTTTTTCACTTTTTTTTTCCATCAGAAAATTCTTCAACATCTGCCTGAGAAAATCTACAACCGATGGCAGTTTCACAGTATAGGTATGTATGTTATTCTTCATATGCATTAAAGATGTTGAACACACCTGACGTGCACGACGCATACGTTTCTCCGCTTCCGCCTCCGTGACCTAAGACGGACAAAACAACGTCGGCCGTGCCTTTCATAATGAAGAGAAAAGAATTAATCTCAGGAGGGGATGTAAATGAGAAATGCAAATGAGGCCTTCATTTGAAATGCAAATCAGTAATTGAATCATACTGCCGTGATTTCAGTCCCACACACAAAAACAACAGGAAAACCCTTTGCAAGAAGCGATAACCCCAATTATAACTGTGGTGTGTCAGCCTGCGGCAGTTAACCGTCTGGGTCTCGATCGCTGCTGGAGATTGGCCTTCCCCTCAGGCTTGCTATTGCACATATCAAGACTCATCTGGGGTCGGATGCTCCAGACAAATCCACCACTTTGTCAGTCATTGGACAACAAATCCTAACGGGCTGCAGGCTGCCTCTTGGCTCTGGCTTGAACTCGCCCTGACTGTTCTTTAGCACTCATCAGTTCTGGTGTCACTGGTCAAGATGCGGTTCTTTCACTGTGTACTTCTGTTTTGAAGAATGTGCAGTGGTGGTCTGGATAGCTCCTTGCCACATCTTTTAGTTTTAATTGAATTGAACCATTTATTTCACGTCATTTTCTTCTTTTTTAACACATCCTACAGACCCGCGGCATTGCTGAAAGCATTTTAGTGCCCTTGGATAAATTCCTTGTGGCGGGTCACGAAGCGCAGGAAGGACATTAATGACTTGTGGTGGTTTTGTCGTGTTGAGCTGAGGATGGCAAGGTCACAGGTCTTTGACAGAGACCACTAGAAGCTGATGAAAATCCTCAAACCTTTTATCTTCCTTTATCTGCTAACTTGTTATTCCTTCTCTCCTGAGCCCTTTTTGAAAGGATCTCCTTATGTGCCTAACATATAAATTGTTATAGATTGAACCTGATGGGAGGAGAACAACCTAAGCACAAAACAAACACTCATGAACTCGACCACTCGCATGCAAACAGATCAGCTTTTCTGTACTTCTGAAATAACGTGGCTACTTAATTGTGTCCGGGTCAAATCACTCAGTTGAGAAAGACCTCTTGTTGTTGTTGTTCTTCTTCTTCTTCTTCTCTCCTCTGGAGTAGCACCTGTTGCCCTAACGTAAAAATTAAAAAACTAGCCAAAATGTCATCACAGCCTACCGAGGCCTCAAAAGGACAGCTGCTGTCTGCAGGCTGTCAAGAGCATGTCCTAACACACACACACACACACACACACACACACACACACACACACACTGACAGACCTCTCTCGCTCAAAGTAATCAGAGCAACGTCTCATTTGATTAAAGTGGAACCCAATTGCCTTCATGAATGCTTGTCACTGATAGTTCCCATCAGGAACAAGTGAAGCCCTGCTGCTCTCCCACTAGTTTGTGAGGACCAGCCATTAAGGTCAGTGTGCGGCGGGTTCCTCCCGCTTGTCGCGCAGCAGACTTCTGTTGAATTTTTGTCTTTTTCTTCCTTCCAGGTTCCATACTGAAAAAGCTTCTACACACTGGAAATTCATTCAAGGTGGGTTTCTGTTTTCATTGTGTTGTTGCCGTGTCAACCCCAACGACTCACTGCAACGCGGCTCCATCTCCTCCCGTCTAGATCCGATGCGATGGGATCCGGCTCTTCCTGCTGTGGCTGCAGGCCCTTCGGGACAACTGCGCCGAGGAGCAGTTCCTTATCTTCGCCTGTCTGGTGCCGGGATTCCCCGCCGTGCCCTCGTCCAGAGGGCCCTGCACCCTCGACACCATCATTTACAACCCCTTCTCCAATCCCCCTGATGGTGAACATGAATGTTTCTACACGTGTGATGAATGATGTGAACGCTCGGAGACATTTCTAGAGCTTGTGCTGTGATGCGTGTGGTCACCGAGGTCATCTGTCCCATACTGAACTGACACTGAGATGTGTAGGTGCCTTTTATTTTGCGAGGGAGCTTTTCTCAACTAAACTCGTCTCTTTTGTACCCGTTGATGCGAGCAGCCAAGGTGGTGCCGGAAGAGATTACCCCGCTGGTTCCGGCTGTACTGGGAGAAAAGGTTGCAGATGACCAGACCTGTTACGTCCTCGAAACCCTGCTCAAGTACATGGTCATCCAGGTAATAACGGATTATGCTAGGAAGAGGCTAGAAACACAATGCCTTTGCCGGATTATCGAATTCAGTGCGGTGGTCATAACTTGGATCTCAAGTTGAACTGAATCCTGTGTTCTACTATTGGGTGACATGCACAGGTCATCTTGTTGTGAAGGGCTGAATGTAAGTCGGAGTGATCGGTTGTGGTCATCGTGTAGATGGTCTGGTATCGTCACGATGCAGATTGGGTCTACATGACCCTGATTTATACTTTAATGCCTAGTAAAAGGCTTTGTTGGTAGTTGATTCCATCCATCCATCTGACACCGGGGGTGGGCAGAGAGGTGTCACAATTTAAATAATTCAACTCATCATTTTGAACAGTGTAAATGTTAGAGTACAATTCTCTGTACAGCAGTGAGATGAACAATAAGATCAGTAGTTAGGTGAGTTGTGACCCTAACCCCCATTCATGTCCCCTTGTGTGCACTGTACAGAGAACGAATCATTTATGTGGAGGGTGCGCTGTCTCTCAGAGGAACCTTCAAAGTGTTGTGTCGCAGACAATAATACTGTCGCTTTCTGAGCGGCGCTGGAACGTCTCTCCCTGAAGCCTGACAGCGTCTGCCTTTGTGCTCCGTGTGCTCCAGGCATCCAGTTTAGAGTGGCGCAACAAAGAGAACCAGGACACGGGCTTTAGGTTTCTCTTCAGCCTGTTCAAGAAGTACTACCTTCCACACCTCTTCCCCGCCTTCACCAAGCTTACAAATCTCTACAAGCCTCTATTAGGTAAGCTGACGATAGGAATTGAAGGGCGGAGCGCAGGCTTTTCACTTGGTAATTAAAATGTGGGTGTTAATAAAAAATGCAGTAACAATTTAATTAAACTACACAAATAAATAGTGTTTTTGTTGAAAACGGAGAATGATGTGTGACGTTGTGACTCCAAAACATGATTATGAAACCGAAAAACAGAAAGGTATAACAAATGAGCAGTAAAGATAAATAGCATGAGGTATATGAATATTATTATATTCATATAATAAATACTGCTTGTTTTGTGCCAGAGACGTTATGGTTGAGTGAGCAAATGTTGATGCATCTGGAAACTGGAACAACCTTCCCAGCCTGGTGTTGACGTTTAATCTCTTTCTCCTTTTCTCGCTCTTCTCCTATTGTCCTCCTCTTCTTTTTGACCCTCCCTCTGTCACCATCGTTCACTCTTCATCCCGCTACCTTGCTCAATCAGACCTCCCCCACCACAGACCGAAACCCTTGTATGTGCCGGTGACGCGGAACAATGAGAGCACCTTCTGCACGCGGGACCAGTACCTGGCCCCGCGTGTGGCCTTCATCTCCTGGCTGGTCACCTTCTTCCTGGAGAAGAAGTATGTCAGCAGTGCCGCTGCGGCGCAGAGCGCCAAGAACGGCACCGAGGTCATTCCCAAACTCATCCAGGTGAGAACGAGAGCGCTCTGTTGGTTCCTCGTGCCGTCACTGAGGGCGGAGGATGGGTTGGCTGTTATGAAGGGGGTGTTGCAGCAGAACCGCTGAGCTGTATCCGTATGAAGACTCCCTAGAGTCGCTAATCATTGCGACAGGAAGAGAATTAAATGCAAAATGAAGCACGGAGGTGAGAATCATTTTACAGTAATGGCCGGTACAGTGGCTCATTCCCCATAGAAAGGGTCATAAATTACGACTTGGGAATGTATTCAATGAGACTCCAGGGCCCAATTATTTAAGCGAGCCGAGGCAGCCCTGCAGCGTATTTCACCGTTTCCGTGGTTGCCCAGACTGTCACTGCAGGCAGTAGCAGCCAGGAGAAGGAGAGGGAGAAGACGTCCGATGGGGATACCACCGGGCCGGCGGGTGAGCCGGAGAAGAGCCACTCCAACAGCAGCACGCTGTCCGACCGGCGGCACAGCGATTCCAGTTTGTGTAGCATTGAGGAGGAGCACCGCTATGTCTATGACATGGTGCATGCCATCCTGCTGTCCACCAGAGACAATGTGAATTTTGTCAACGAGGTCTTCCACCAGGTACAGCGGGGTCACCCAGTGATGTGTGTTTGGTTTGATGCCGTGAAAATGAATTTGCATTGCAGATTTTGTAGAGTTTTCGTTTTGGGTCATGATGAGAATGACACTGATATCATGTACTAGGTTGCCCTCTGCTGGCCGTTTGTTATCATAACTTAAAGATGCCTCCGATGACCAGGCTGCCTTTATAAAATAAACATTCACATGCCCATGTTTCCCCTCCTAGGCCTTCCTGCTACCGTCTTGCGAGGCATCAGCAACCAGGAAGGTGATTAAAGTGTACAGGAAGTGGATCCTGCAGGACAAGCCCGGCTTTATGGCAGAGCCTGAGAAAACCAGCCAGGAAGATGAGGTTGATGACCACTCTGAACCAATCCTCAGCCCAGAGGTCAACAACATGCACGTCGAGGTAAAACCCCACATACAGACACACCATTATAGCACGCATAGATACAGCTCTTGCAATTGGTTATTATATTGTATAAGGGTAGCTAAGACTTTAGATTTTTTTCATGGTTATGTGCGCACCTATTTAGAAGTGTAGTTCGGATGTAAAGAAATATTGCGCATACAATATGTAATGGGAAATCTCAAAGCCATGGGATAGGTTAAATGATCAGCAAACATAATTACAGATGGCAAAATAACCCATTATAGGTTCTCCAATTTATACCAAAACAGTGAATTTGCGAACTCTTTTAGCAGTTAGGAATATATTTTATATTTTAATATATTTCAATTTTTTATTCTTCTCACTTTAATTTGGCGGACATTACATACTCACCTGTACACAGTAGAGTACTGGACATATTTACTCAAGTAAAAGTACAATTATTCTCTTTTAAAAAGGAAAAATGTACATTTGACAAATCCACTCAAGTAAAAATATATAAGTATTTGGTCAATAATACTTTGGCCTGAACACAGTAAACAATATTAAAACACAAAGATTTTTTGGGGGGTCATAAAGAGTTTTATGTCAAGTATCAAGTGTTTAGAATAATAATTGTGACGTCTGCTGTGCATCAGATTTCAAATAGCCATTTAGCAATATGTTTAATTCTAGTGAATGTGTTTTGTTTTGCACATGGATTATCTCTAATTTAGCCATTTCTATTTTGTATCCTCAAGAATGTAAAATAAGATGCCTTACTTTATAATAGTGTACTTCTGAGCTGCCCACTGTTGTTGCCTGTATCTGATGTTATCTTGATGGGCATGTAGCTAATTAAACTCTTCTCTTTGATATGAAGAGGGCTGCATATGATTTGCCCTGCTCAATAGCACAGGCGTTTCAGCGGCAACATTCTATTTAATAGATTCACAAACGAGCGTTGCTATTAAACAAATATCAACCAGTGCAAATAAAGGGATGAAGGAGGTTGATTTACATCCCGGAAAAGCCAAAAAGAGGATTCTGCTAATACAACTATTTGACCACTAGAGGCAGAGTGTCACGCAAACTTGATTTTCCTAATTTTTGCATTTGCCCAATTTAATAATATCTGGCACAAGAGCCTGACTCTTGTTGCTCCAAGGAAGACCAGTTGAAGCTCTCCTCGTAAGCACAAGCACACGGGCTGGATGACGGCTATGACTGTGTCACGAAATGCACCGCACATAACGGATTACTTGTAACAGAGGTATGTACGGCAGATGTAGCGAGGAAAACTAGTGAAAAGAGTGAATACCCTTTTAAAAAGGAACAGGAAAAGTTACCACTCCTTCGCATTGGCCTGACTTTTAATGAGTTAGTACCCACGCCCGTCTAAACATGACGTCATAAGCTGCATCGACCACACTATCGAGGTCTCAAAACAGCATCGATGAATAAGTTGAGACCATAGCATGTTAACAGACATGTACGCTCTGTACGGGGTTCATACGGTCATGGAAAACCTGGAAAAGTCATGGAATTTAAAAATGGTGATTTCCAGGCCTGGAAAAGTCATGGAAAACGTCTTTAATCATAAAAGTTTTGGAAAAGTCATGGTAATGTGTTATAATCACGTGTTCATTTACCCCGCGTTTGAAATAATTAACATGTTTTTTAAAGAAAAACGCTCAAAATAAAAGCCGGTGTACGCTCTCGATACGCAAAATGGTTTAAAGTCATGGAAAAGTCATGGAAATCCATTGGTCAAAATGTGTAAGAACCCTGTCTGTAGTGTCTTTATTCATATCTTGGATGGTCGGTCTTTTCCTCTCCCAGACGGTAGAGAGTCACGGCCACAGGCGGTCGTCCAGCTGGGGGAGGACTTACTCGTTCAGCAGCGCCATCAACAGGGGCTTTCTCACCGAGGGGCAGAACAGGGACGTCAAGGCTGGTATCCAGCCCACACTCCAGGTCTGTCTTCATCATCGGTTCAGTGTGTTGTTACCCTCATCACAGCCTTTCACCATTAGACCTACTTTGTCTCGCCCTTTGCTCAACCCCACTGTGTCTTCATGCACCCATCGTGTGCGTGTGTAGGTGTTCCTGACCAACTCATCCAACGTTTTCCTGCTGGAGCCATGCCAAGATGTAGCTAAACTCCTGGATAACCAGGTGGAGGTGTGCAAGGGTGTTCTCAGCATCTACCGGCACATGATCATGGAGCACACGATGAATACGCAGACGTGGTCAGTGAGATATTCCGATACACATTGAACGGCTATTCCTTCGTGATCCTTGCGTCCAACTTTGACCTGGGCTCCACAGCGTTGGTAACTCTGTTGTGTTCTGCAGGGAGCAGATGCTGCAGGTACTGCTGAGGATCACAGAGGCGGTGATGAAGAGGCCACTGGAAAACCAAAGAAAAGACAATTTCGCTGAAAGCTTAGCATCTATACTTTTTAGGGTACGTCTACGGGTGCTCAGTTTTACATTCACTTGAATACACGGTTTTATATTCATATCTTTAGGGCGTGAGTGTTGATATGTCATCATTCCTGTTCTCAGAGGTCCGTCGCGATAGTACACTGTAATAATTACAGAACTTTAGATGTACGTCATTCCTGGTAGCCACCATGATTTGTTGCTCGGGAACCTGTATGTTCTGGGTGTGTGTCTTGGGTGGATTGGTTGTTGATAAAAAGCCAAAGAGACACTATGACAAATCAGATGCATCAGTATGAGAATCCTGCTGTCGCATCTTATCAGGAGCTGGAAATCCGAGCTGCAGCCATGTCTGTCGATGCTAATTCATCTTTCCCCGTCTCGTCTCACATTCAGACCATCATTGTGGCGTGGGTGCGAGCCAACTTGTGCGTATTTATCTCCCGGGAGCTGTGGGACGAGCTGCTGGCAGTGCTGTCCTCTCTTACCTGCTGGGAGGAGCTGGTGGTAGAGTGGGCCAGCATCATGGACTCGCTGACGGCTGTGCTGGCACGCTCCGTTTACGGCCTGGACATGGCCAACCTGCCTCTGGACAAACTCAGCGAACAGAAGGAGAAGAAGCAAAGAGGACGTGGTGAGGGGGGAGCAATGGGAATCGGGGGGGCTTCAATTTGGGTGAAAAAAGTTTTTATAATGTGTTTTGGGAAGATACCATTTTTTTTTTCTGGCATTTGACTATATGATGTTGGTTAATGAAAATGTCTTTCATTTTTATATGGAAAAAGTCATTTCTGTTAATCAGGGACTCGAGTGGAGTGAATATTTAACATTTACAGTGGAACAAAATAACAATTGGGAAGCTTTTAAATATTTAAATCAACATAAATTGCATATATCCACACTTGTATTACATTTGGCTTAGATTTTTGTGTAAAGTATTTTCTGAATTGATGTACAACTAATGCTTCGTACATCCTAATCTCGCTCCTTAATCTCTTGCTCATTGTTGATAGATTAGTCAAGCACCAGAATTGTAACAATTTGATAAGAGATTAATTAAAAAGTTTTCTCTTTTTTATGTTGTACTGTGAATCCCTTTTTACATAAAAGGAATTCACTTCACTTCACAGCAGGGTACGCTGCCATCCCTCAGCGTCCCCTGCTGTCTACAGGAGTGTCTTTTCTGAAACAACCACAAGTGGTCGCCATAATGTTCAAATACTACATATCGGAGAGTTAAGTGTGTACTTGATGTGAGCTCATTCTAGATCAGATAATACCTACACTCCATGCACGTTGAAGGCAATGGGCAGACAGATGTTGATGTGGACTACAGCAGTGTATGGTCTAATTGACCATAGCCACAGCTGTCCTTGTTTTGCTGGAAGCCACAGTTATCTGTCTTGCATGCCAGTAGAGTTATGAAGTAGATTATTAGAAGATTAAACAAAATGTTAGTACTAATACGTGTTGTTCTCTGCATGGCAGGTGCGCTCCAGGACTCCCAGAAGGCAGCGGCGGCAGCAGTGGCGCGCTCCTTTTCCCTGAGTTGGAGGAACCAAGGGGAGCAGGCCGGACAAGGAGTACAGGAGCCCATGAGGATTCGCTCCGCCACGACGTCAGGAGCTCCCGCTGTAGAGAAAGCCCGTAACAACGTCCGACAGAAGGCCTCCGGTAAGTACTTTTAGCGTTAGTGATGGCGTTATTCTTGTATTACATCTTTATTACTGGACCGGCAAAGCTTTTAGAAAACCTCCTCCCTATGTATGCCTGTGTGATTCTTTATCCATACTGTACGGCTTTATGTGGGCCGACAGCACAGCGCCGATAAGCCCGCGGAGCCCAGCGTCAGCGCGCAGGCTTTATCAGACGTATTGACTGCGTGTGAAAGCCTTCAGACAGGTCCGTGTGTACGCTGGCCCAGGTGTCGGTGAAAGGCCCAACAACAAAGACAAAGAGGCGAGCAGGTGGCCCTCATTGTTCCCCCTCACATGTCACTGGCCAATGTCAACATGTTTCTATGTCAGCTCGCGATTGCGTCCCGTCCCGTCCCCCCGTCCCCCCCCTCTCCTTCTCCTCCCCCTCCCCCCACAAGCAGCGACAGCATGTCAAAGGCCAGCTTTGGACACTCATTGTCATTGTCCTCTTTTCAGACACCACAAACACACCTTATCTGATGGGAGTGTGGCAGGCTAATTAGAAGTTGAGCTGGGAGGCAGTAGAACAGTAACTAGCGGCGGTGCCTGTCTCCCTTGTCTTCATTTTGTCTAGACAGAATCTTAATGCGGAGGATAAAAGACAGAGTCGAGGCCTTTTACTTCCCCGGTTTTCCGCCTCCCTAATTGCCGCCAACGTCCTGAAATGACGAGCTTGTTGAGCGAGACGCAGATGTATTGGTGCATCGGTCTTAGAAGCTGTGCGTGCGCTGTGTGTACTGACGCATCTGTTATGCATCTCATGTGCATGTTTATGCACCTATTTAGTTAGTCTGTTTATTTGTGTCTACGTGCGAGCAGAGATGGACATTAAACGCTCCCGCTTCAAATTCCCTTCCCTTTCTTTGGCCTAATTGGATTTCTCCCACATTGATCTTCAAAGGCCCGACAGCCCTCCTCCCCACTCCTCAAGAGAGGGCCCGCACATCAATTGCCCAGCAGTTTTTGATAGTTTCATTAAGAGTGTAATTAATGCTCATTAATATGCATAAATGGGAAGCTTTCGCGGACTGTAGGCGATGTCTCTCTCTTACTGAAAGGCATAATTAAAGTGTGCTGAGAAGAGAATAGAACCGTCCTCCATGTTGCTCTCTTTTAGATTAGGCCAGACACACTGGCAATGCCTCAGCGTTGACAACTGTCCAAACCCGCCTCGACCTCTGCATGCAAATACGAACTAATGACCTTGAGATATTGTTCTCAAAAATGGTGAACACGGTTACAACAATTATTATGGTTTTAATTCAAAAAGGACAGTTAACCGCAGAATCCATTATTCATAGTTTTTCCTCTTTCCTGAAGTGCTTCGTATTAGCCTAGATCGTTCTGTGTGAGTTGAAGGTATCGACGGTGGAATAGAACCAGATGGTTCTCTTCTTGTGGAGCTCAAAGCGCCCAAAAGACTTGAACTCGATCGCAAAGTCTCTTCCAAGACTGAGCTACTCAAGATAATCCACTGACTTCTTTGTGGGCATCATCCTCATAGAGGAACTACTTTCCTTCTACCAAACCACATCTGAAAGCATGTGGAAAGCATTTGCTACTTATCACCAGGTCATTGGTTCATTACTAATACAAATAATGTGATACTTTTAAGCTATGTCAGATTTGGCTATGATATGAAAATATGATAGTTAAGCATTTAATTTAAGCAAGGTTTAATAATCTTGAGTATACATTTTTAGAAATGTTCCGACTGAAGTCCCCATTTTCATTTACGATCTTAAGGTAGCAGCATTAGCTCCAGAAGTCACTCAATCTAGTAAGAATGCTGGCGACACGGCTCAGGCCTCTCTCCAAAGTCACTACCCCAAAATTATGAAAATAAACAACAAACGTAGCTGTTGTTGTTTCTCACAGCTGTGAAGCCAGCAGCTTGTGGCTGCACAATGAGCGCAGGAGGCCGACGGGCTTGACACAGCCACAGATTTCTGATTTATCTTCTCTTTCTAATTTATATATATATATATATATATATATATATATATATATATATATATATATATATATATATATAGTCTTTTTTTGTTGGAGCATTTGATTAATTAATTGCTGCCAGAATGTAATTATGCTTTTCACAAATAAAACAAATCAAAAATGTTTTGAAGCAGGTTACCGACCTTTATTTAATTGTGTTATTTTTTTCTGTTTTTATATTATTTTTGGTATTTGAGCCTAATTCTTTCCAATTCATTGTCAGAGCCACAAGTGCCATTCCTTCAGAACGTTTTCTCTGTTAAATCCATTTCAGCAAGCACTTAATTGACCAAACTGTGTTATTTACTCTGCTTTCCTGATCAGAGATGTTGTTTATTCATTCGAGCGCTCTCCACTTGTTATGCTGTAATTGAATTATGTCTCCTTCCCTTTGCCTCCTTTCTGTTTCCACTGTCTTTCCTCTTCTTCCTCTCCTTTCTTTTTCCCTGATGGAAGCGAAGCGAAGCCAGTCCATCAGCAACTGTGTTCATCTGTACGAGGCTTTGCCCAATGCTAAAAGCGTTCCTATGCTGCTCCACACTGTGAGCTCTTTCTTGCCTGGTATCTCTTCTGGTAACTCTGCTTGCTCTCACAGACTCTCAGGTAAAGTGTGTTCTGGGAGCTGCATGCGTGTGTGTGTGTGTGTGTGTGTGTGTGTGTGTGTGTGTTTGTGACCTCCACCCTGCCTTCCCATCCATCTGTCTCTCTCTGTTACGTGCTGTCAGTGCTGTGGCGGCATCTGGATGTTTTAAGACTGTCTTGTGTTTTCTTATTGAAAACTAATCTCACAGGCAGCACTGCAATGTGTATTATTACGGCCTATAACAACCTCTGCATGTCCTCATGTCTCTCCAATGTGCTGATGCCAACTCCCTAAAGACCACACATGAGATATCTTTGTTTATTACATTTGAGGGGGTGTGTGTCGGTGTGTGCTCCTGTTTTGTCTTCTTGTGGCTCGGCCTCACTATTTAGCGTCTTCTTCTCTCCCGTCTGTCAGATGTGGAGGAGTGTCAGCTGTCAGAAATTGGGGGGGAGGAGGAGCTGGCAGGCGGGGAAAGCCCTCTGCCACGTAGCAGCAGCACCTCCGACATCACCCAGCAACTGTCTGACACTCTACCAGGTAAATGCAAACACAGACCTGATGCCTCTCATGCTTCACCTGCGATCACAAAAAATGACACCCGTGACCTCACATGATGTAAATTCTATTGAATCAAGCTACATGTAAAGCTCTATCAAGAGAAAGGAAATTTACCGGTTGAGTGGAAATGTTTTTAATTACATATCATTTACAATATAATCATATTCAATAACATAAACAAATACTTGTTAAACCTTTTGGTCAGATATTAGGGAGGTGTTGGCTAACGTTTGTCCTGGTTGGTTAGTGTTAGACTGCGGTCTAGGATACATATTGTAATATTGTGCATTTTTTTAAATATATGGTGAGATGTGACATGAGCTGTTTGAACATATACAATTAGAAATGTGAAATGGATTTCTGCATCTTTTTTTAGGCTGACTAATAATATCTTTACCCCTTCTACCACTTAAAACAAAAACAAATCCCATCCTTACCTACTACATTCTCTCACATTATCTGCAGAATCATGTCAGGGCACACGCTGCTTTTGTAATTCTGCTTATTCCCAAAAACAAAACTCATATTTCTACACCAGTAGAACCCTATATCTCATTCGTGCTAGCTTTCAGGAGCAGTAAACACTATAATCAAAACAAAAACGCACTCCTACAGCCGGAAGAGAACCATGCGAGATCCACTAACTACATTACTGCAGTTTGAGTATCTGTCTACTTGCGTAACTTTGCATTTTGTCTCAACTAAAGTGCAAAAAAGGCCAAAAGAACAATGTGCATGACCCAGAGGTAATTTAAATAACTGTTTCCTGCCATACTGTCACAAGTCTTGCACCCCCACTTTTAACTTAACTCGTCATCCATGCCTATAGAGAGGACATGGAGGAAAACAGGAGTGTATTCTCGTCTGGAAAGTGATGCATTTGTATCTTATTATGTTGTATTACTTTATTTGACAAGGACAATGCTCATTGATCAACTGGAGAAAAATAGTTGTGAATCAGCAAGCTAATGCTCTGCTTTTTTAAATAATATATTCTGTTGCACTTCAGCCCAGAAGAGAGAGCACTCCCCTACTTCCTGTGGCTCTGACAGCAGGACATCTGAGGAAAGGAGAGAGAGCAGCGAGCCACCAGCGGTGAGAACAATCATCTTCACTATTGTATTATGTCAAAGTAATGAAACTCGATTTTCCCTTCAAGCATCTCCTCTTTAAACATTTGTCTCTGTATTCCTAGATTCACATCCGGAGGAGCAGCAGTCCAACTGAAACCGAGTGCAGCGCTGAGGGACACACAAACTACCCGATACCCAAGCTCAGAGAAAAAAGTAAGAGATTATTTTTCTTTGACATGATAAGCACTGTCATTTCTGTGTAGCTCTGTTTTAATTCTCATGTTCGGCATGAAGAATTACTGTTTTTGAATTCAAAATAATCAGTTAGCTCAAACACAGAAGTATCAAACTCTTTGCATGGATTAATAGTTTAACGATTACACAGCCAGAACTTTTCATCTCAAATTTCTCGCCTAGGTGAGAGCATAAGCAGCGAGACATCCAACGGCTACCTCAACGAAGCTGAGGTTACCTGGCAGGCCTTCGATGAGGAAGCCGACACTCAGTCCACGCAGTCGGCCCACATGGACGTGACCACCGACCCCCAGAGCCAGGGCAGTCTGCTGCTCATCCACAACGAGGCTCTCGCAGGTACTGAAACGGATATCCACTCGCACGGAGCACCTGAAACAGATCTCATCCCTCTATCTATTTCAGATGTCAATGTATTTTACAATCTGTACTACTTACAAGATGGGCACCTTTTCACGGTTAAATAGGCTGGCCCCGAGTTTAAAATACATACCTGCAAACTTGTAACCTTTCGGCGAAATTCGCCGTTTTGAAATCAAAATAGGTCATCCACTTGAATAGTGTAGATCTGTAGAGTTTGCCATGGAACAGAATCATGGAACAGAATCATGGAACAGACATGGAACAGACTCATGGATCAGACATGGAACAGAATCATGGAACAGAATCATGGAACAGAATCATGGAACAGGCTCAAAGCTCAGCAGAGCACACAAGTAAAAAAAAAAAAGTAAGTTGGTTCATGAATGACTTTAATCATATTATACATAATGATAATGTAAAATTGTTATTACCATTATTAGGGCCCGATCATTGAATTATTCAGAGGACCTTTTAAAAAAAATGTTTGTTATTATCATTTAGATTTGCAGTCAGAACAATCAAAATACCGTAGTTATAAAAGCTTTGAGGTGTCATCAAACACCGTGGATGTAGTGTGAGACAACAACAAAGTCACCTGCACCCCCGTTGTCACCTTTTTCACCCCTCGTGAGTTTGCAGGTATGAATAATAGGACTATGTGTGAAGCAAAAATAAGAGTTCAGCTGCTCCTCTGCTTCATCTGAGGTGTGTCCCATCGAGCCACTTACCTCACTCCTGATGGTAGTCCTAGCCAGGTGGAGTGACCCGGTATGGAAACATGAGCAGCTTTTCTCATCCACTGGGCTGATGCCAAATGGTTGATAACCCCTGTGCTCCGGTATCTCTCTGGCTCAGTCATTTCATCTTTTAACGCTGACGACATTCGTTACCTGTGTCCCACATTGTTAGTCTGTTCGTTTGTTTTTGTGTGTTTTTTTTCATAGAAAAATAAACATGATCCTTTTGCGTCCACACTCGTTCACCCCCCTCCTTGATAGTGGTTGCCCCTCCCACCCGTTCACGTGAACTTCTGTCCACGCTGTCCCACATTGTGATCGTCATGAAGTTGTCACTCTTCCTTTGTCCTTGTGCGCCCATCCTCAAACCCAATTTTATCCCTCCCCCTTTGTCGTTTTTAGGTCCCGAGTGTGCCCTCCCTCCCCACTCTGCACCCCAGTCCTACCACTACCACAACCACTACCACTACCCCCAGAACCCGCCCGCCTCACCAGCCCTGCTGGTGCACACAGAGTGCCCGCGGGACTGCCCCCTGGACGACACCATGCATCCGTCTGTCTTACACATGCCACACCACTTGGGTACTGCTCCCCAGCTGTTACTCACCATAAACCAGAGAGTCCTCAATTACCACCAGTTACTTCCATGCTCTCTATGTTTTTCCCCTAACCTTGATTTACTTTGTTCCATTACACTATCCATGTTTTTTTGTATTTTTGTTCCCATTCAAGTATTTAATTAAATACATTAACATCTCTCCTCTTTTTTTGGACCGTCTTGCGTTTTGCTCAAAGAGCGTAATAATCAATAATCAATTCATTTAATAATCACCTCAGATATTTTAAACACACAAATCCTTTTGGTGTTGTTTCCTGGCCTTTGCTCCCTATCGTTCTTCTGATGCCCGCTAGGTGGCGCTGTCCTCCCAGAATTTGGCCTGTTCATTTGGATGGTGCATGTGACTTGTGCAGGTTTCCCAAAAGTGTGTTAGTGCTTTGATCAGTTTCCCAAAGAACTGAGTGCTTAGATGCATTTGGGAAAATGCCCAGACAGCTTTGATAAACAACTTCTCAAACAGTGACAGCATGTATTTATTTGTATTTCAAGGCTCTAAATTCATAATGCTTTTATAGAAGGTGTTCTGCATGTGTTGACTGAATCCCATACCCTTGATAAAAAAGAAAAAGTGATACATTCTGTATTAGGTACCGGCAGTTACATTAAAAGGCAAATACTTGATTCTCTAACCCAAACCATCTCTCTCTCTCTCTCTCTCTCTCTCTCCGTCTCTCTCTCTCTCTCTCCCTCTCCCTCTGTCTGTCTGTCTCTCTCTCTCTCTCTCTCTCTCTGACCATGCAGACAGTAGTGAGTGTCTAGCTGATGATGTCAGCATAATTGCAGGCGGGACCTTGACTGGTTGGCATGCTGATTCGGCCTTCGTCCTGTGGAGGAGGATTTTGGGGATTTTGGGAGATGTCAACAGCATCCGCTGTCCAAAGATCCATGCCAAGGTCTTCTACTGTCTTTATGAGCTCTGGCACAAGCTGGCCAAGGTAAGGTGGAGAGGCAACAACCATTATCTGAGATGCAGACAAATATATACCTACTCTTGATGGTCGGCATGAAATGAAATTGCGCAATGACGATAACAAAACTGATTGATTTAAAGGACTTTTTGCAGATTGGGAGTGTTTTTTAGGATTTAATTACGTTATTTATTACATTACGTTATTTAATTACGTTGTTTGGAGCTGTTTATTTTAAATAACAGTAATTTAAGCAAATAAATATGGCTTTTTATTTGTTAATCATACAAACCTTTTTTTGTACTTTCTCATACATCGATTATTCATGACGGTCTACGTTTACTGACCAGAAGTGAATGTGTGCTTACAGATCCGGGACAATCTCGGGATCAGTGTGGACAACCTGTCTTCTCCCCCCCAGCCCGCCTTCATCCCTCCTCTTCGAATGCTGGCCTCCTGGCTCTTTAGGGTACGAACAACACGTAGCACAGCAGACAACATCCAGAAAACAAAAGTCACGATAATGAAATACTTCATGACTTAAAGTAAAAAAGTCAGCAAAGAACATCTGAGGGTTGTATTGATAGTTTATTAGTGGGAATACAGCATGCAGAATCAATAATGCATCTACAGATAGTGACCTCAGCATTCCCCCCCCCCCCCCCCCTCTGCAGGCCACCATGCTGCCGCCTGAGTACAAGGCCGGCAAGCTGCAGGCCTACAAGCTGATCTGTGAGATGATGACCAGGCACCAGGACGTGCTCCCCAACAGTGAATTCCTGGTGCACCTCTACCACGTCATGCACAAGGGCATCACCAGCAACGACCAGGTACAGCCGTCAGTTCAACGTGTGGCTGTCCGTTGTGCTTCTATTCACCATTAGATGGCGCACCAGTCAAACTCATGTGGTGTACATGCACTGGCCCGGTTTCAGAGATGAGAAATATGGTTTCCTAGATGCCAATTTGTAACCGACTTTTTCTTGCGTGATGTGACTTCCCGTTAGTTCTTGATTTTAATATGTGTCCTGTGCCAGTTCTTTTATTTAGGATCAACTGTAACTGGGGTCAATGTAGGTGAACTGCGATTGAAGATTGTTCCGGCTTCGTTTCAGCCAGTCCTCTGTGTTTTGGCATCCTGCGCCTCCTTTAGCCACACCCTTCCTGGTATTTAAATCTGCCCTCGCTGTTTCTTCCAGCCGAAGCCGAGTTGAGATGAATGGAGTCCCCAAAAAACAAAGGACGGGGATAAAAGTGTCTGTGGGTGGTGTTCTTGATGCGTGTGTGTGTGTGTGTGTGTGTGTGTCTGTCGGTGTGTGCATCTATGCCCTCCTGGCTGGGTTTCCATTGCGCCTTGGCAGTGCTAAAGCTTATTAGAATGTTTTCCATGTCGTTAAATAATGTTTCGAACCCCTGCTGCGTATACGTGATTAATTAAGGATTGACGTCTGTCGCGCTCCGTTAGACTGACATGTCGGCCAGGAGCCCAGAGTAGTGTGTGTGTGTGTGTGTGTGTGTGTGTGTGTGTGTGTGTGTGTGTGTGTGTGTGTGTGTGTGTGTGTGTGTGTGTGTGTGTGTGTGTGTGTGTGTGTGTGTGTGTGTGTGTGTGTGTGTGTGTGTGTGTGTGTGTGTGTGTGTGTGTGGTGCCTGGGGAAAGTAGTGTAGAGTAGAGCAATGAGGGGGGCACATTGAGGGAAGAGGCAACATTCTCCAGCTTTTGTTGTGGCGCTGTATAATGCGTCGGGGGGGCCTGAGCCCGGCTGGCCACTGAAGCATGCTCAAATTGGCCGGAGAAAAGAGTCCTCACGCCACACAATAGAGGACAGCCGCACGCCTGCTTAACATAAGAAAGTGGCTCTTACTCTCCCCCTCCTCCTTCCTCTCTGCCTGCACCCACAACCCTCACCCCACCCATAAAAAGAAAAAAACATATACTTTTTAAAATCTGTCATACATATATATTTTCATGCACACATTTTTCAATTACATTATATGATAAAAGTTGCCTTCAGTACAGGCTGATATGCAAATAATCTAATATGATGATGTGTATTTATTAAATTAAATAAATGGTATTTGTATTTAATTTTTACATACAGTAAGTACTGTACATTTATATTTTTTAAAAATAGTCCAGCATACAGCTCGGAGCTTTTCATGAGACAACCTTTGAATCAAGTCATAAAAGGTACCTTAACAGGCAGTTTCCCAGTGTAAATCCTCAGGATTAATTTAAATTAAGCTGAGAGAAAAATGACAGTTCCCTTGTCGGGATTCTCCTTCCGCCAGTGCCAAGGTCAGGGCTTTTGTCCTGGTTGTCATCCTCTGGTCACTGGTCACACAAAGGCATGACCATGGCACAATAGCAGTAATCCAGCTAATAGGTCCACGGTCTGGACTGCAATACTCTACAGCACATTTTGTGTTTAGTGGTGCACACAAATACAGCTTTGCACTTCATGATTTTGGTGGAAAACGGCTGAAAGAAAACGTATCATCAGTTAATCTTGTGGGCTAAGATGTAATGTGCTCGGTCAAGTGGACAGACTGTTTTCTTTGCCAAGACTAGCTCCTCCTCAACCCCAAAAAAAGGTTTTGTATGATTAACGTGAAGCCTGATTTTAAAGTGACAGTTGACCCCTAAGCCACAACCCTGGCTGTTGATTAAACCCCTCACCTCGTAGTTATGCAGGTGGGTTATCCTTATAACCCTTTTTAACAGCTAGTGAGGGGAAACCCCCGGTTATTCATAGTAATAATAACGTTGTGGAATATGAAATGATAAATCTGTGCCATTCTAAACTAGATATGACCATGTTTGGTAAATAAGAGGACAAACTTCCTGACGAGCGAAGTGGAACTGAACCCTGTCACCCCGGGAGCCAGCAGGTGGACAGGACATGATTTCCTCAAGATGGAAGGCCAAATGAAAAGGCCCGAGGTGGTTCTATTCAGTGACATTAATGCACCTTTTGTTGATGCTGGGGCCATTCCTCCCACCAACACAGAGCCACATGTGGGGCTCAATTCTCATTTTTGGTCCACACAGCTCAAAATAGGTTCCCTTACACATACAATGGAAAACACTTTGCATTCTACATTTGTGGCTTGCTCTAAAATGCTCTTTTCAGGCAATCAAGCAACAGTTTGTTGCATGCTAATTACCTCTGTCTGCACTGCACATTATGTTTCAGAGGTCAATTACTTACAAAGTGGGGGTAAAATGGGCCCTCAATCTGAAAGCTCTTCCCACCAATTTCCCACATGCGCTGCATCATGTTGGATTGCCTCTGCTGTTTATTCTATTCCTCTTTTGTTAACCTACATTCCCTGTTTACCAAAGCCTCAGGTGATTATTGTCCCAAAGTGTGTGTGTGTGTGTGTGTGTGTGTGTGTGTGTGTGTGTGTGTCTGACATAAATTGTGTGTTTGCTAAGGTGCCCTTCGGTTCAGCGAGAAACAGGCTGATGTTTGAACTGTCCGATTTACTGGCCGAGTTTATGGCCAAGACGGCAGGTGCTTCTAGCCTGGACCTTGCCTTTGTACACAAATATGCACGCGCATGTCTCAGATAAGAAAGAGAACACTCTTTATTGCTTTACCGATACAATGCATTCTCATACCAATGTGTTTATCTCTTTATTTTTTGTATTTAAACAAGAGTATTTCATCTCTTAATGACGAGTAAAATGGAACCATTCCCTTTTCTCTCGAACACCCATTAGGAGCTTTCTATGCTCGTCTATGGATGGCATCACGCTGCACATACTTGAGCACTTTTTGCAGTACAGCCTATGTCAATGTTGAAAGAGCATCCATCTGCCACTGAGCCGCCCGTACCTCAGCAAAACAATACCATGTCTCTGGCTGTAATTACAGGTTTGCCTCTGTGTACATACATGGGACTCACGAAAGTTGAGATCTTTTGTTCCTCATCTCCTCTGTGTACAATCCATCTGCTCTCTCTCTCTCTCTCTCTCTCTCTCTCTCTCTCTCTCTCTCTCTCTCTCTCTCTCTCTCTCTCTCTCTCTTTGTCTGCCCTCCTGTCCTTCTTTGCCACTTATCTGTCCTCTAGTGACATGTACTGTTGAGCCTCCTACTTTCCTGAACCCACTTAAAATGCCCACCTTACCTGATGGTGCCACATTTACTAAATAGTGCCGCTTCCCTCCTCCCACGCTGAGGGTGACTTTACAGTTAACTTGTTTGGTTTGGTCAAACACAGCGCGCTTCATTGTTTCTATGTACACAACCTTTCTATTTAAATCCCAGCAGCACGTCAGCTCGGGTATTTTCCATCATTAATATGTCAAAATCTGTTCACACTACTGTGCTTGTATCGGACTCCTTGTTCTTTGCCGATTCATTAGGTCCATTAAAAACAGTGTGAGGGCGCTGAATCGCTGCAGTACAAAACGCTTCCTTTTTCGTTCCACCTCTCTACCTGTGTGACATTATTCTTGACATGCGGTTGATTTTTTTAGTCTGATAATACTATTAATGCTTTTAATCAGGTATTTCTTCATTCTTAACGCTCTTGGATTGTTCCGTTTAAAGTCTATGTGAACAGGATCGGAACTGGATCTCAACAAGGTTTTCATATTTTCCTCTGAGTTTAGACACATTTAACCAAGCTACAGTTGTGAAGCCCCGTGACGAGACTGTGTGCTCTTACCAAATGCAAACATTCCATCTAACTAGGATACTTTATCTAAATCTGAAATACTGGGTTTTGGTTCTGGTGGTGGTGGCAAATAACATAAATATCAAAATGAAGGTGTGTGTGTGTGTGTGTGTGTGTGTGTGTGTGTGTTTGTGTTTGTGCTCATCTTCAGGATGTGTTGAACACCATCGTCCGGTCCTGCTCTCCTCGCTTCTTCTTCCTTGGCCTGCCGGGATTCACGATGCTCGTTGGAGATTTCATCACTGCTGCTGCCTGCGTGCTCAGCTCCGTCTCCTCAGAGGTACACAGGCGAACACTGGGCACGCTCAGATGCATCATGACAATCAAACTGGAATCCTAGAAAAGGAATATCATTGAAAACATTTCATATACTATACTGTACTTGATAAATGATAAAGAATGGGGCTTAGGCGCTCGGCAAAAAGGCTTGGGCGCGCGCCCACATTTTCTCTATGCAGGAAAAACCCTGAGTGTCAGTTCACACTCACGGGTGACTTTTTATTTGCTCCACTACGCGACGCGTACAGAAAGAATAACATGCCGCGGCTGAACGGCTCGCTGCGGCTGCCGAGACGCGCTGCTGGTGTTCTGTCATTTTTTGCTGCCTTGTAAAAATTTGCTACCCGCTGCATAAACTGATAGGTGTGTATCGATTCATGCTACCCTATAAAAAATGCTACTTTATGGTTTTATACATCTGTACATCAAATAAAGGCATAAAGTAAGTATTTTTTTTCTGTCATGAGTCTAATTATAAAAAGTGTAATGAAATTGATTTATATCAGGGTTATATCAGGTGATGTCACTCACCGTTATCAGCCGTGCATGCCGTGCAACTCGGAAAATCGACTCGGCGCATGCGCAATACCACAAGGTAGCGTTTTTTGACAAGCAGCATTAAATGACAGAACACCGGCAGCTCGCATCGTTTTAAAGTATTCCTCCATCTCATGGATGCAAAGTGAAACTTACTGCCCAATTGACATATAGCGCAAAATTAAATTGGCATTACTTCAATTTTATATTGTGCTGTACCTATTGCCATCGGGGCCTTTAAACAGAGTCGGCATTGCCCGGGAAAAGAAGTGATTGTTTAAAGCCCGATACACAGTTCTGATGTACATTTGCATTAATACTTGTGAAATGTTTTCGCATTTGGCCAAATTTTGATCAATTAGTAGAGATTATGTTGCCGGACCAATGAGATAACCAGGTTGCCAGCATACACAGATTTAAAGAAGGGCAATTAGTATTGCTAGTTTCTTTCTTCTCTGAACTATATGTGTTGGTTGCCAGACACTTTCTACTACATGTACAACCTGCTGTACAGCTGCCCCCGTTGCCCATTCTGTTGTCCCACACCGACCGATGTTGAGCATCGGCAGAATCGTAAAAAAAAAATAGATCCAATTCTCCTGGATTCCCCCAATCCTTTGACCCCTGATAGCGACCAGTCCGACTCCTCGAAGAAGATTGTTTTATTACGTAGCTTTAGGGAATGAATAATAGCATTTTTTTTTTTTTATTATTATCTATTGCAGGCTCCAAGGACGGAGGCTCAGACCGTGCTGGGCTCTCTCGTGTGTTTCCCCAACCTTTATCTACAGATTCCTGTCCTGCAGCGTGTGCCGGGCTCTGATGACATCACCATAAGCGATGAGAATATCAAGGTAAAATGGTCCGCGCGTGCATTTTGATTACATGTGCCATTTGAATACAAAACGAACGCTTACTGTATGTTGTAAGTAGATTCATCACATGCAGTATGAAGAAAAGAGTTTTGCACTTTTCCCCTAAAATGTGATTATTAGAATCTTGAGGGATTTGACATCTTATGTTATAATTAAAATGTGTGAATGGCATCCTTTGAGAACATGTTGTAAAGGTGTTTGTTTTATTTGCGGTCCAGGATTACCTGGTCAACATCTTACTAGAGACTGCAACAAAGGAACACTGTGAAGGGGCCAGGTATGATCGGCAATATTGATAATAATTCTTCTTTTAGGTTGCACTTTACTATTTATTTGTTTTAGTTGGAAATGGATGTACTTGGAGTATAACGTGGAGAAATACAATTAAAAAGCTAATTGATACAGAGCATTTATTAATGTCTGCGAAGGCTAGCCGTCGGATCCCAGAGGAGGTAATCCCAAAATCATAGATATGCATTGAATTTGGAATCTAGCACATTCTAGTTTAATTGTACATTTTTTTCCGAGTATTTTTTGTACAATTCAAATTAGTCTCCGATTTACAGGTCAGTCTTCACTGTCTTCTGTCGTTCAGGTGCATTGCTGTGTGCAGTCTGGGTTTGTGGGTGTGTGAGGAGCTGATGCAGAACAACATCCACCACCAGGTCAAAGACGCCATCAATGTTCTGGGGGTAACACTAAAGGTCAGTGACCCACTGCAGGCGGCTCTCCGCTCACTCCCCACGTGAAAACTCATCTATATAAATCTGCTTTTAACATGTGATGCGAGTAATGCATGTTTTTTGTTTTGTTTCTTGCCGTTATATAATGTCATCTCTCCGCCTTGTTTATATCGTAATTGCTTTCATTGTTTCTGTTTTTACCATGTAAAGTGGCTTTAAGTACCGTTTTCAAAGTGCTATAGAAAATCAATGTATTATTATCCGCTCACTTATGAGTACAATATGATTTATAGAACACAACTGCACTTTAATAAACGGACATGGGCAGTGGTGACGATTGTAATCGTGGCAAAGATTCTGAATAGAAATGATCACTGTTGGCAACGGTGTCTTTACATATTGATGCAGGGAGCCTGGGTTTCATCAGTCTTTTTTTCTTTTACCACACGGGCCCGATAGTGTTTAGCTCTAACAGAAATGATAGTTGATTACAGAAAAGGACCGCAGGACATTTTCAACATAGTGAGTGTACAAAAAGTGTGAGAATAAAACATGTCCAATGATGTGACTCATGGGCATATTTTGGAAGAGCTCTCTTTTCTCCCTGAGTGAAGAGATGCAGAGAGAGCTGTTTTTTGTTTTTGTGCGTTTTTTTTTTTTTCTCCATGGAAAAGGGTTTGGGGCGGTGGCGTAATTTCCAGGCTGCTCGCTCTCGGTAGATGTGGGCCAATTTAAGCAGCTACATCTCCCAGCTTCCTGGTTGAGCAACCCCCCTTCTCTAATGGAGCAGTAATCACTCCCCTGTACAACTTGACACACGGACTCAGCCAGCCCCAAAATAGAGGGTACAGGCTGGGTGGGGGATCTAGGGGGAAGAGTGGTCTCTTTTCTAAAAGCAGGTGCTGAACTCTCAGGGCCCCTTTTTGTGTTTGGCCATTTCTGCACTCCCCACATTGTCTGCCCTTGTTACATGTTGAGAGGCATTCAGCTGGAAGAAATGAGAAATTCTATTTCTCCACAAAGAATTTCAAATCACGAGAGAAATCCACATTTGGAGAAAATTGTCAACCGCTCAATTTTTTTTCTCCCGCAATGAGCCTGGAGAAAATAAACGATGGTTTAAATAGGGAATCAAATTATGCTTATTATATGCAGAGTAAGTGAAAAACTAAATTGAAGAGGAAAGTACTCCGAATTTTGTCACATCCAATAAATACCAGAACTTTTTGATTTGCTTTGGTTGCATGCAGGTGATTTTGTGTGGAGAGCAAAAGAAGTGTAACGCGATGTAAACAATGTGGAGCTCATCGGATATCGGCAATATCGATGTAGCTTTTTTATTTGTTTTGCTTTTTAAAAAAATCTCTTTTTATATGCATATATCTGTTTATAGCAAAGTGCCACCGTAACAATGCCAAGGCAGTTAAGGAGCATTATTCTGCCCCCCAACATTTCCATGTATGATAGAAAAACGCGTTCATCAACAAAACTATTATGAAAGGAGCTAAGCGCTTTGCATCGTTGACCCGTTGTTGTCCTGTCCTCTTTTTTTTTGTTGCTTGTTGGTCCAGTTTGGGAACAAAGCGGTGGCTCAAGTGGCCTGTGACGTGTTTCAGCTGCTCATCTCCCACTGGGAACATCTCCAGAGGTTGGAGTCCACTTTGCCTAAGAAAATCATTGAGGTAACACACACACACACACACACGCGCAAACACACAGTTAAATTGCCAGCAGCCATTAGGGGCCTGTGAAAACATATAAGTAAGACATTGAGTGCGAAATTACTATCAAGTCACTTAAGCTCTTAAATGCAAGTCTTACATGAGTCATTACGCATGCATATGCACACTCGACATCCCGTGGCATCACATCCATTTTAGCACACAGCCCTGACTCAGCTGATGAATGGGAGTGTGTCATCCAATTATCTTTCTCCCAACACAGATCTTTGTGGCCACAATAGCCTTTTTGTTGCCAAGCGCAGAGCACTCAACAGTGGAAGCAGACAAAAAGGTACATGGGGGGGACATGGCTGAGATCTAAAGGCCGTTCATCTACCATGTTGGAATTGTGCATTTGCGAAGGAATGTTCCATCTGAAGTGATTTATCTTGTTATTTTCCGTCTTCGCCGTTCTCAGCAATGCACCGGTTGTTTTCTCTCTTGCAGTAGCAGCGTGTGTTTATATGTCTATGTGATGACCACGTTTCTTCCTCACTTCCACAGTTGATGGTGTCCCTGCTGCTCTGCCTGTTGGACTGGTGCATGGCCGTTCCCCTGAGTCTGCTGCTGGAGCCCATCACCATGCCGTCGCTGGAGGACCGCACGTCCCACAAGGCCCCGCTGCTGGACTACATCTACAGGGTGGGTAGCCTCACTGGCAGCTGGGGGGTTGGAAAACCTCAAAGTGTACAACAAACAAACCTGGCCATGTTTTACTGCCGTTTCCTTGCCAATATCCTTCAGAGCATGCATAGTATTTGCTTGCAGACACAATAACCTAAGCTTTGACACCTCCACCCCCACCCCACCCAATGGGCTTGCCACTTTAATTAGACTCACCTCCACCGTGACCTCATGACCATGCCTCATTTAACATTATCGTGGCACAACGGCAAAGAAGCACCCGCTGTAGCCGACGCATGCGGTTGGCATTTATGATAAGCAGGAAACGCGCACAACTTGCTTTGTAGGAACAATAACTGCCTTAGCTTGAAACGGGCAGAATATGCGGTATTCATTCTAGTTCTCTGTATTCGTCCCTCTCAACCTTTTATTTTATGGCCTGACCCAGAGGATGAGGGCCAAGCTTCAGGCACAAATGAATGAGGTATTATTCATTCCCTCCTGTCTGGGCAGATGCGGTCAACGGCAGATCTTTGTAAGGATGTCACCCCTGATAAGAAATGGTCCAATTATTCAAACAGGACCCTTTGTCCAGTTGATAAGCTCAGGCTATAAACGCTTGTCCTGGAGATTTGAATGGAATATGTCTTAATATGAGAGCGACTGCAGCTGCTATGAAAGCAAAGACAATTAGGCATGATTGGTTGTCTATCAGCACACAAAAGGCATAGCCCCTCTTGGTTTCATTGGAAATAATATATTAAGCAAGGCATCACACAGTGTGACAATATTAATGAAATATCAAGACTGGAATCTATACATTTTCGAAGATGCCTCGGCTGCTAATTATTCTCCAGAGCGAGCAGAGAGTAGCTTCCCTAATGCTCGGCAGGAGTCACTGACGAGCAGGGGCTGTCCATTTAATGTTCATGCTTCACCTTCCTTTAATTACTGTTTTACATTTAACCTTTGACAAGCCATCAAACACCAGCACAGTACATGCACCCTGCTGATACGGTCTTCTTGCCATTTATTCTGAGCTGATAAGAGAAGTAAAAATAATATAAATATAATAATAATATTATAATATAATATAATTGTACTAGTTGTTGGTGACTAACAGCATGCAGACCGATGTAAAAGGCAACATTGCATTAGAGCTCATTGGTTCACTGGAGTTCTGCTCAAGTTTCTCCATCTCTGCTCCTTCAGCTCGCCTCGGCAGCCAGCTGCACTTGTGTGTGTGTGTGTGTGTGTGTGTGTGTGTGTGTGTGTGTGTCATTGTCCCTGTTTGCGTTTCTATTATTTGATTTACGTGAGCACACAGGTGAATTCACGTGTCCATTCCGTATGTGGCCCTTTAACTACAACATGCACTGTGCGTTACCTTCCAGGAACTGTTGCTATGCGAAGTGCAGTCACTTAGTTGTCAAGCACAGCTGTGGGTCCGTGTCCCCCCCCCCCCCCCCTTTCTGTCTCTCCACCTCTCCACGGAGGAAGCTCTTTGGGGCTTTGGTGTAGCAGCTGTTTGGTTCAGGTCTTTTCAGCTTCAAGCCTTCAATCCCTCCCCCATGCGCCCAGAGGTCTGCTCGGTAGAATCATCCACATACTGTCTACATTGCCCCACACAATACTGTTTCAGATGTCAGGGCCAGCCTGCCTCTCAGAGCGTCTCCCTGCCAAGTTTGAGTGCATGTGTGTACTGAATGGGATTAGCCTTTGCATGGCTTTACCCAAGTTGCTCTACTCTGAATGAGAGGCCCCCTCATTTACATACATTAGGCATATGTTTGAGCCACTCATAGGCAGCACCTTCCCTCCACTCAGATTATACAGTATACAGGTGTGTTTGTCTGTGTGTCTGCGCGTGCATGTTTGTGGTGGCACAGGGATAAAGTCCTAATTAAATCAAACAGTG
This sequence comes from Liparis tanakae, assembly GCA_036178185.1. Classification (NCBI taxonomy): domain Eukaryota; kingdom Metazoa; phylum Chordata; class Actinopteri; order Perciformes; family Liparidae; genus Liparis; species Liparis tanakae. Next base: position 11,637,090 of record CM070093.1, read on the forward strand.
TAAACCTGTCACATGCCATAATCAACTGCCCCAGTGCGTCTTATCTCCCCCTGCCAACGGATGCTCTGCCATCTGTTATGCAGATCGATACACTCGCACATCACAGGAGGAATGGATTAGTGGCAGTAAAGACCCTCTTGTCCCTCCTTCTCTCGCTCCCTCCCTCCATCGTCGTATGACGTAAATGGACCATATATTCCCCTTTCATATATATGCTCCTGGTTATGTCGATCTGTAGCAGGACTGCAGGAGTGTCACTGCGTTGTCTGACCACACACCCCCAGATCTGTCTTTCACACATCGAAGTTCACGTTGAGTCACCAACGTTCTGTAGAACTGTAGAAAAGCCGCCCCGACACGCTTCATGGGAATCACAAAGTCCTGCCCTTCCTCTGTGATTCCTCAGGCGCTGCACTGCTGTGTGGCCGGCTCCAACCTGCACACCCAACAGAGCCACTACCTGCTCAGCCTGTCAGACTTGTCCACTGACTATGACCTCATGTTGGGTCAAGTTAAGAGCTTCGAGCCGCCGCCCTCCCAGACCACCACCACCGACTTCGGCGACCTGCTCACCGTGGCCGAGGGTAAGGACGCGGAGCCTTCTGGGTTTCTTTTTGTCGTCGTTGTGTTACCGCCTGCAACGTTGCACTGGCAGTTGAAAGTAGGAGGACGACTTATTAGGTTTGCATGTGTGTGAGAGTACAGCCGAGTTAGTGGTAGATGCCGTTTATCACATTGTAGCGTATCCCCAGATGACGAGCTCTGCTATCTTTTTTTGACACTTTTATTTCAGCTCCTGATGTTCCCATACACCCCCCCCCACACACACACACACACACACACACACACACACTAACACCGCAATACAAATTAATCCAAAAAAGGACTATGGGGAAAAGCGAACTCTGAGTAGCTCACCCATTTGGAGCTTCTCCATTAAATGTCAATATTTTATTAAAAGTATAGAAAGGAAATCAAGCATCACAGGGTTGATGTTCGCATTAATACTCTTAGCCCGAGAGAGAAGACCCATTATGGGGTTTAGATAAATGTGAATTTTTTTTCCATCTTTTTTGTGACCTTGCGATTCCATTAAGCAACGTGTTCCTCGCTCTCTCCCTCGTGTCCTCAACTTCTGTAAAGTCCTTAGAGAGACCAAATACAACGTGCAGTCTAGTGAAACAATGTAAGAACATTTTAACCGTAGCTTTCGTCCTGAAAATTTCACCACACCTCTGCTCTCTGGTGCACAGCTGCAAGATTGTTAGTAGAAATAACAAAACACTATCAAACGGGCGAACCAAAGAGGGCCGGCCTACGTCCCCACCTCATATTGATCAAGTCACATCAAAGGGCTTGTGCATCTCTAATGCAGCTTGCCCTGATTTCTAAAGAGCTTTCTCCACTTTGATGGGGGATGATGGTATTGATAGCACTGTCACAATGCAGGAGTGCATCTTCTTGTTTTTCCCACATCACTGCAGAATAAAGCACGGCATGCCTTTCACTTGGGAGTAAAAAAAAAGCAGACAATTCACTAAGTATAGTCCTATTAAGCAGCATGTAGCGATGGTGGTTCTCATTAGCACCAGTTTCAAAGCTTGTCAATTGTAAGATGACTCTATGGGCTTTTGAAAGTTGTCTCTCATAATTAGATGCCACCTACTCGGAGGTGTGCTGGCCAAGCTATTGTGAGAAATGAATAAAGTATCCTCTTTATGAGTAATCATGAATAAGATTTGGCTTTGTATGAAGAAAAAAAGCTGTTGGACGATAACATCTCTACACACAAATGTGCGTACAGCGTACGTGTAGCTTTTTCCTTCAGACGTATTCTCATCTCCCCATCTTTTTATTCCTTCACCAGAAAAGCGACGTCGGAACATGGAGTTGATTCCCCTGACGGCGCGGATGGTCATGACGCACCTGGTGAACCATCTCGGCCATCACCCCCTGAGCGGCGGCCCCGCCCTGCTCCACAGCCTCGTGAGCGAGAACCACGACAACCCTTACGTGGAGTCGTCCGAGCTGTCCTCCGAGGTCTTCAAAAGCCCCAACCTGCAGCTGTTCGTCTTCAACGACAGCACGCTGGTGTCCTACCTGCAGATCCCCGCCGAGGCCCCCGCGGTCGGACAGCCGCCCAGGCCCTCCTCCCAAGTGCGCGTCATCGTCCGGGACATCTCGGGCAAATACTCGTGGGATGGCGCGATCCTCTACTGCACCACCCAGGAGGAATCTGTCGACGCAGGCATTTTTAATGCAGTTGATCGCCCTCTTTCGACTACCACCGATGTCTCTCACAGCAGAAACCAGAGCAACTCTCCAACAAAGGGGCCGTGCAAAAACCACCGCTCCGTCTCGGACTCGCTCTCTGACTGCTGCGAGGAGGAGGAGGGCGATATCCTGGATATGCTGTTGGAGAACCTCGGCCACAGCAGCCCAGAATGCCTGCCCCAGCCACAGCTCAGGCTCAACCAGCCGGCCGCCTCCCCCCACGGCATGAACGCAGAGCAAGAGAGCGCCATCCTCGAGGCCATTCTGCGCCAGACGCAGCAGGAGGAAGAGCAAGCGAGGAGGTGGGATGCTGATGTCAGTTTTCGGGCTGCCTGCCACAGGGAACCCTCCCACCAGGAACCGAAGGCCCCTTTCTACTTCTGCCGGCTGCTCCTTAATGACCTTGGCATGAACTCTTGGGACCGCAGGTACACTACCAAATTAAGTTGGCTCCAATAATTGGTTTGCACTGTAGTAGAAGAAAGAAGAGGCGCATGTGGTTGTGGGAAGTCATGCTGCTTATTTTAATCTGAATTTATTTCTTCATCATTCGGTCTGCAAATCGCATCATAAATGTGAGCGGCATGACAGAAACAATAATACACAACATTGTGTTGAAACCTCTGTGGTCCGAAAACTATCAACGATCCCGAGTTGCATCATTCCTCCTCAAAGTAACTCAGCTGTGGGCTCGTTACTCAAAGAGAGAAAGAGCAAAGCTCAAAGCACTGTGGAGTCTCGAGTGTCTTAATCTCCTCTCCACAGGGTTAAAGTGCCCAGCTGTTTTCACAGGTCTACCTTGCAGAGCCACATCTTTGCCGTGCTCCCCCGTAAATGAAAAGCTTACACCTCCTTAATGGTGATGGTGCAACGCGCACACATCTAGTAGGAGATTGCTGTTTGCACCTGTGACCTTTTTATTTAACCTTTCGTTAGCCGTGTTTGAAAAAAACTTTGGTTGAAAACATTTTCAGGACAGGTAGATCATGTCACTTTTATTATATCCCATTTAATTGAGATTGTTTTTATCTAACAGGAAAAGTTTCCATCTGTTGAAGAAGAACTCCAAACTCTTAAGGGAACTGAAGAACTTGGATTCCAGACAGTGGTAATACCTTAATCCGTTTATCTATCTATATATCTGATAATCATCAGGTTGTCCCTGCAGCCCTATGGTAAACCTATTTCCACATTAAATTAGCACAGGTTATAAATCACACAGTTGGTCCACTCTGATTGTATTGCCCTCTCCCTCCCTTCCTCCCCAATGATCTTTCTAATGTGCACCACGTCCTGTTGCTCACACCCCTGGAAGTCTCCCACTATCACTCTTGCTGTCCTTCTCTTACTGTGTCTCTCTTAGTCCAATCAATAAGTACACCGCACATTGCTGATGAGAGCTTATTAAAAATGTTCCCTCAAGTCTAGACTTCATCCTCCCAGATGGCCAGACTCGGTTGGGCAAAAAACAACCTGTGCGCAAGCATGCAAAGTGCCCTAAATGTACCCCAGCGTGATGTACTGCCATGGCAACAGGGAAAGTAGATGGGATTTGCTACAATCTTTTTAAAAATAATGTTGGAGCTGGAGGGATGCTGATAGAAAGTGCGGACAAACTGTTTCTTTTACCTGATTTATACCAACTCAATTACACTCTTTACAGTCATCGGGCTTGCATTTCACAGCAGGTGGCAATAGTAGTAAGAACCTTTTCAAGCTCTGTTGTGATTATAAAAGTGGCTGCTCTGTTGTTGTTGTTGTTTTGTTTTTTTAAATAAAGTATTTTGTTCTGTAGCCGAGAGACGCACAAGATTGCCGTGTTCTACATTGGAGAGGGCCAAGAGGACAAGTGCTCCATCTTATCGAACAGCGGAGGCAGCCAGGCCTACGAGGACTTTGTGTCTGGGCTGGGATGGGAGGTGCCGACAACCACACCCTCAAAGCATTCAACACATCCTCTGCCTGCCGCAGATACAGCCTGAATACGAACACATTGCACTCAGAACGCATTAAACTGTGCGTGTGTCCCTCAGGTGGACCTGGCCACACACTGTGGCTTCATGGGTGGCCTCCAGAGGAATGGCAGCACGGGTCTGACGGCTCCTTACTACGCCACGTCCACCGTGGAAACCATCTTCCACGTCTCCACTCGCATGCCGTCTGATTCGAATGACTGCCTCACCAAAAAGGTAACACGAGTCCCGTTTGTCTCTTTGCTCTGTGTTCAAGCTTTGTGAGGATAACATTCCCGCCTGCACGTGACATTTGGATCATCACAATATGTCATGTGTATGTCATTTGTCAGAAAGACGAACAATACTGCTCTGTCCGTTTGATGCGGTGAAATGGCTACACAGTCCTGCCTGCCCATAGCAGTATGTTGTTGTAGCCTTCAGCCCAGTGTTAAGCTGTGATCGGGAGGTGTGACTTCAGAGTGCGGGCATTGATTAGTGACCCTGGCCATTCAGACCTGAGGAGTAGAGAGTCGCAGGCGCGTGAGTGAAGAGAGGGCATGTGCCGCTGCGGTAATGACTATGATTCTGCTAGCCCACGCCCCCCTCCCTGTGTGCTGTGACCAGGGCCTGGATTCAGCCATTAGCTCTCCCTGCTAGGGCAGGCGCCGGCCGGATGCCGGCAGGATCCTTTTATCCAATTCCTGCTGCCGCCACAGGAGCAATCGATTGGGTTCCACAGTGGGATTTTTTTGAGCTGTAGTGAACGAGTAGCAGTTAGCACGAAGAAATGAGCCGCGAGGCCTCTGCCCGTGCTGCCAATCTTCTCATACAGTACCCCGCTGAGAAGGGAAATTCATCAGGCTCTCTTCATATCCACCCCCCCCTCCCCCCCCCCAGTCCTCCGCCGACTTTGCCCCTCTCCGTCTCACAAATAACCCCATACTCATTCCAAACCTATCCCGAACATTTGCTTACTGACCGCAGAAAGTTCGTTAGCCGGAGTGAAGCTTCTGGTTTGGGTCGGCCAGAGTGAGGCGCTGGAGGGATGGCCATGCCTATAGAGTAGAGTGTGCTGCTACTCCTCTTCCATCCATTTCACAGGGAACTTCTGTAATTGCCCAAGCTCACCTCGCACAGATCCCTCACAGCTGCACAGGAATTGGCAAGCCGGCTGCATGCATGGATGCGTCAGAGAAAGATGGCAGGGCAGAGAGAAGAGAAAGTGGGATGGTATAAATTGATTGAGAAATGGACTGTGTCCAAGCAGGATGTTTCCCTGTCAATTTAAAAATAACACTTTTAGTCCAGCAGCCACTGACTTTACTGCCTGTAAGCGTAGGTGCATACACATAATGTGGTGGTAGTGGCGGATTGGGGAGCTCTCGCTGGGCAGATTGCCTGTTTGTAGACGACGGAGGGTAAAAAACAAAACAACAGCTAAACCGAAAAGAAAAATAGGGAAACGCGTGAATTCCTCAATCCAATTGTGGGTTTTAGGGCAGTGCAAGCTGCAGCAGTAGCAGCTGGCTTCAGTAATGCGGTTATAGAAACGACCTGCAGGGTTGGGGTCAGGCCATGTAGAGTGCGTGCGTGTGCATGTGTGTCTGTGAAAGAGAGGGAAATGGACGGGTGCCTGAGCTATCACATTCACCCCCAGGCACCGCAGCTTAACTGGGCTGCTGCAGGTTGTTTTTACAAGGAGCCTCTTGTGTTCGGCGCTCCTGGTCTGCCGTCTCCATATGTGTGCAGCCCATTGGCCGGGTGGAAGGTCAAAGAGAGCTAATTGGACAAGAGCCTTTGACTTGAATCCCATTTTATAAAAGAAGTCTCAAACATTTGGATGTGATTAACAAAGGAGTAAATAAAGAAGATGATTGACTACAGCATAAGCATCCTCATTAAACTTGTTATTAAGCTCATCCAAATGCTAATATCTTAACCCAAATTAACATCCCAGAGTTTATTGTCTACCGCAAATGCATATTCAACATTTTCTCTGAAATTGTCCCAGTGACTGACCTGGTTGGTACCTGCTGATCCCTGGACAGAACTGGCGAGCTCCAGTAATCAGCATGCCGTGGATTTGTTTAAGATTACCGTATTACCATAATTAAGGGCTTATAATAGAATGTGCTAATTGCATTTTTGGTGGCGAGGGCATGTTTCTTAATGGCTCATTAGGCCCACAGTACATTGGCAGATGTTTTCTTCTGCGCAGAGGCTCACTTTTCACTGTCCATGATACCCCAGAACACATCACTGGGCCAGCAGCTACTATCCGCAGTGGGAAAGGAAAAAGAGAAAAAGACCCGGTGTCGAGTCGAGCCCCACCACGCAGTAAAATGAGGCAAAAGTGATCTACAGAAATACATAATGTGACTGTGACTGTTACCTCGGGAAAGGGGGAGCTGTTTACCTTTCTCAAGCTAGCATCCATCAATTTCCTGTCATTTAAGTAAATGTTCTTTTATTCTGCCGAGTGTAATTTGGGTGTGTGAATAGTGTGGAAATGGGAAGCAATTTAATCCATGATGGGGAAAGTCAATTGGATTTGAATTATTTGCTTTTGAAATGCTCAATTTTGCTCATTTTATGCAATTTAAATTTGTAATGAAAAAGCTATAACAAGAGTCCGGAGCCCTATTTAAACTATTGTTTTCAAACAAAGTTTGTGATTTAGACTTGCTCACTTTCCTCTCACACCTGCTGCGATAATGTGTTATCTTTAGGATACATACAGTAAACACGGTTTTATTATCCCCTTCCACACAACTCTTATACCTTCATTCCAAAAAGTGTGAGCTGCAGACACTGGATCTCAATAAATATGTGTTCTTGTCATCATCACCATAGGATGATGACAAGAACACGTCACCAGAAACTCTCAACTTGTTTGGTGACGGTGGGTCAGCGGTTAAACGGTTCATCTTTCAATCAGAGGATTGGTGGTTCTCCCCCTTGTATGATTGTAAGTCCCTTAAAGATAAAGATGAATTAAATGTTATGTAATGTTTGTTTGCAGCTGCGTCACCTGGGAAATGACGAGGTGCACATCGTGTGGTCAGAGCACACACGGGACTACCGACGTGGCATCGTCCCAACTGACTTTGGAGACGTGCTGATAATCATCTACCCAATGAAGAACCACATGTATTTCATCCAGATCATGAAGAAACCACAGGTAAACCACGGCGTCGCTCAGGTTATTATCAACATACACATGCAAAATGGATCATCTACTTGGAAGTGGGAAGTTACTTTTTTTAGATGTGGTCAAACAATTAGCTGACTATAAATAATGAAATGTTCACATGTTTTTAAGCTTTAAACTATATTACATGACATCCGTTTGGGACTAATCTACTTTCCAAAAACCTCTACTCGGACCCCCCCCATTGCCTCTTCCCACAGCTGTAACCTACGTATAACTTTACAATCACAGCACAGAATAAGCCTGTTCCCTCCTTTCTGGTAATTTAGCTCTCCACAATCACAGAAATCTGTGTTATGTTGTTAATGACTGATAATCTAAAAAGTAGCAATGTATTTTCCTTCACTATGACAAGAGTGCGATCAAGGTGCATCACGGCTTTTCGTCCAACGGAAGAGGGCTCAGTTTAATCTCTCTGGCCCTTGTCCACTTTTGAAAATGTTACAGTCAGTGCGTTTACATGATGGTATAATTCGAATCTTGCTTTAGTCGGACTATGCTATCTTTTGGGGGATCTTCTATTCTCCCAATATACATGGCAGTGAGTAATTCGAATCATTGGCCGAAAGCATGTCACCTCCGATATGACAGGTGGCGGCGCTGTTTTCATTACAATTCCAGGGCAAACATTTTGAAGACATTGGTTCATTGGTTGCTGGTTTAAATATTACCCAGATACAACGGATAGTTTTTTTTCTCATTGGCTGTTGTGTAGCCCTTTTCTTTTTTTTGATTGGCTGATAAGTGGCACCTCACAGCAGAACTCCAGGGGAGCACTTGATTTCTTCACGTTGAGGGGCGGCCAGCTCATGTCTGCGCGCTGCAGCACATTAAAACATTAAATAGCCGAGAGTTGTTTTCAGCGTGAGAAATACGATGTGTGGAGGGAGTGCGGGAGTTAAGACCGAAATGCGTGACACTTGAGAGCCCTGCAACTCGTTGCGATGCTCGTGGCGATACTCGTTGCGCTTGCCTACGCATGGGCAAAGACGCAAAGTCCGATTCCTAATCCAATTCAACGTTACATGCCACGATGGTCGAATTATCAACCGGATCAGATCGAGTAATCCACGGGTGTTAATCGGATCGTAGTCGGACCGCACATAGTCGAACAAAGGTGTTTACATGAAACGGATAATTCGATTTCAGTCCGACTAAGCCAAATGCATGTAAACACGGTCACTGTGGTTGCACTTGGGCTCAGACCTGAGTGTGAAGTTATACTTTGATGTTTAACATGACAAAGTTTCTTAGTTTTCAGGCCCACTGAGAAAGGAAACTACTAATTTGCGGTCTCTGTTCACGAGCCACTTCACCTGGCTTCCTATTCAGACTTTGCCATTAGTTGATTAGGTCCTTTCTCCTGTTTGGTTTTCTGTCTGGAGGCTCTCAGTTTCCCTATTCCAGCTGTGCATTATTACCCACACTGTGGGTATGTGCTCTCAGAGATGGTTACCATCCTTTCCTGACGAGCTTTCATCTCGGATACTCTGAAGTACTGCACTCGATGTGTGGACATTTCTCTGCCTGAGAATGTCTGCCTTCAGATCTTCAGATATATTCACCATGTTTCCTATATTATTCAGATGAAAAACAAATAATGGCATTTGTTTTGTGTTCCTCACAAAGGGCATTGATCGTCTTTGATGTGGTCTTTTTAAAATGAGTAATTTTTAAAAGACGATCAAAGTACATTATATAATAAAATGAACAATAGAATCTCAGTTATATTAGGACTATACGAAGTACAACAACAGCCCCAGAAAACCTCATATTCTACGAGGAATTTACTTGATTATAAAGTATTGATCACTCCAATTATTGTGTTTTGATACTCATACACCAGCCCCTATAATTCACTGTTATGTACTATAGTGGGGGGGGGGTGGGGGGGGGGTATTTTAAATGGTGTTATTTATTCAATCGTAGTTGTATTGTATTTTCTACTCTGTGGGGATCTAAATGATCTGAAATCCCTCTTTTATGTGGATGTCCAATTAGTGTTAACGGTAAATGTCGGCAGTTGAAGAACTACATTCCTCTGTTGATGATATATTGACCGAGAAAGTCAAATTATCCTTGAACTCTCTCTGCTGCAATTTCCCCTTTAAACTTAACAGTGACCTTTACCTTTAATTCACAATAACACAAAGACAAGTGTGCATCACTTATAAATCCTCTGATGGTTGCAGATGGTTCTCATATTAGAGAACATCTTCTACCTCAGAGGGTCTCTAACGCCAAAGCCCCCAAACACGTGCAAACCAGTGAATTTCTTTCCAAAATTGGACATCTTAAACGCACTCTACCTCAGAACTTGTAAAGCTATCTAGTCAGATTTATGATGTTAATTTCGACATTGTCCCCCCAGTTTTCCAGCATGTGATTAGGTTAATTGGTCTGTATCATTTCTGGTGAAAATCCATTTATTGTATAATTTGACTGGTTATTACACAAGCTGAACTTCCAAGCTGAAGACAGCAGGACCTTTTGAAGACTTTGACATTCATGTCAACTTCCAGGTCAACGACCATTGAGCTTCAGTGATTAAGGGCCCCCTTCCAGTATGCATGAACAGACGCGTGTATCCACACACAAACACACGCTGCTGCTAAAATGCATATTGGCCCTTTGTGTTTGTTCGGTAGCTCAATATGAGGGCTTTGTTTCGTATTGATTGTCATTTTAATTTCATTTGCCTAACATTGATTCACATTAGATATGTGTGGTTGTCATGCAAAGTTAGGTAACAATCCAATTTCATCTTGAACCTTTGCCCTAAACAGATGGTTAAAACCTTGTTGTTTTTAAAGAGAGAAAGTAAGAAAACAACAACGTTTGTAATCGATTTGTTCTCTTTTTTTGGGATGCCTGCAAATAAAATGACGGGACGCTGACTAAATTAGCTTTGGATCATTGTGAAAGATCTCTTTTTCTTCCAGGTTCCTTTCTTCGGGCCGCTGTTTAACGGCGCCATCGTCACCGGGACGCTGCTGCCGAGCTTGGTGCGGGCCACCTGTATCAACGCCAGCAGAGCTGTCAAGTCCCGGCTGACTCTCTACCAGAGCTTGTATCCTTTACTCCTCGTGCCTTCTGCTTCATGTACTGTCCACCGTCCCGTACGGGGCGTTGCTCGTCAGAGGAATGCAATGATTCTTTACTATTGACCGCACATACAGGTGAGGCCATGATGAGCGTACATTAAGCTATGTTGTTACGACAATTACATTAGATGCATCGCACCGCTGAGCTTAAATGTTCAGCACCACCAGTGGCCCATTTGGGTAAATTCATTGAGACGTGTGGCGTGCCTGTCATGTCAGCCAATGCACACAGCTGAGTGCTGACAGTGATCTTTATGGTCTGGCTGATTTACATACAGCTATTAGGCTGGGGCTGTTTCACAGCCTGCAGCAGCACGGGAGGCTGTGTGAGGCTGTTTTGGGCAGGAGCACAGATAATGTGTCATCATATATCACTACCGCTTTATGGAGCACACGGAGAGGCAAAATAAGAGCAGCCTAAACAAATACATACAAGTGTATACAGACAGAAGCGCACACACACGCATATACACACACAAACACCTACTCGCTCTCATCCCTCCACACATCCATCCAACGGTGTGCCGTTAAGAGCCTGACTCCAGCTGTAGTTGTCAGTTGGTTTAAAGGGAGTGTAATCACCAATAGAGATGAATTAGCATGTGAATGCCAGCAGCACAGAGTTGAGTTGGGGGGTGAGATGGAGGCAGGGGGGGCGGGGATGGCCCCTGGAGGGGGAAACCTGATCTCCCTCAACGCCCCGCTCCTCCTCGGACAGCATGTACGGCACCGCCTCGCCAGAACCACGCTGCCCCTCTGGCGGTTGCTATAGAAACCTCCCCCGAGGAGGTTTCATTTGGGTGGAAGGCTAGCTTCCATTGTTTTTGAAACATTTACATATTTCTGGAAAAAGTTGTTGTTTGTGAATCATCACGAGGCCCTTGTACGTTTCTCATTTACCCTAAAGAAAGGGCGTTGGTGTTTGATGAACCTACAGCACACCTTGCGTATGTTGTTTACAGTTGGGTGTGTGTAAGTATGCGTCTGCCCATATGCGTTTCACAGTGCATCACATCCCCCCCCCTCCACACACACACACGCACACACACACACACACACACACACACACACCCCACGCCTACATCAGGCCTTGTCTGTGTGTCCCCAAGGGAATCCTGAGTGACAGATGTCTGTTACCCGACGCCAAGTGAATTAGCCCAGTGTGACACTGTGCCAGAGGGGGGGAGGGGCAGCCACAGGCCTGCCTGCCTCTGCGAGCCTCAGGGGTCTGAGGGGGGCAGTACTGGGACTGTGCTGGGCTACTAAAGCCTTACCTGGCATTCCTTAGCAGAGGAGCCGACAGCACAAATGCATGATCTATGAGAGGAGATAAGCGCTGCCTCTAGAGCTCTGGCACTGGAGGGCTGCCAGGCGGCGCACGCTCCAAGAGGGGAGACGAATGAATGCGCCAGGCAAAACATACAGCCAGCACGAGGATCTGCATGTCGGGTTCTTTCCTGCCTAGCTCGAGAGCTCGTGAGGACAGGAGCAGTGCAGCTAAGATGGTCCAGGTGGTACACGCCATGTGATAGGCACTGTTTATAGGTTTTAGGACGCCCTGACGTCACAATGTTCAAAACTGGCATGAACCAGAAGCAAAAGTATTCATTAGCATGTGGAGTTCCTCTTTTATATCTTCATTGGATTCTCTGTTGTATTATTACCAGCCCTTTTGCACTTTTTCCTCTCCAGTCGTCATTCTTCCATCTTCTCAGGTTTTGCAGCTCTTTATCCCTCTCAGGTTGGAACAATGAACCAACCTTCTTTTTCTTTTTTCCTCCCTCTCTCTTCTGGGATGTGTTTTTTTTATTTGTGGGAGATGGAAAATCCTAATCCTTACTTTACTCCTTCACAATGCCTTAACAATCCACACTGTCCTCTCTGCCTGTGAGGCCGCTCTCTAAGGTAATTAGTTGAATATTTCTTCAAAGAGAAGCTATATGACCCCTGTGTGTCCAGATAAAAGGCCAGTATGGCACTGTGGCCCCCTCTCTTGCTCAGTCACAAGGCTTGAGAGTACTCTAGCAGTCTGCCGCAACGCTCACAGGATCTCTCAGGCTCTCTAATAGGATTTGATATTGAAAAATGACCTCCAGCAACAGAGTGTTTTTCAGATAGACACCCCCCTTGCTGTCTTTCTTTCTGCTCATCATATCCTCCGTGTCCTCCTCTCTCCTCTCCCTCACTCTCTGAACTGTGAGGGTTTGTGAAATCTGTGTACTTGTTTGTTCTCGTACAGGGTCCAGCTCTCATTGTCAGTTAGAATTTGTGTCAATTTCCTCTGTCAAGACACAACCACGGCCTTGCTTCATATCACAAGCCCCTCGCAGACGAGTCGTAATGTATCATCTATTATTTACGTGCCTGATGGAAAATGCAGCTGGTCTGGCTTTGTGTGTCCTAAGTGTATTGTCTGCAACTAGTCCACCCGGCACAGCGGCGTTGTGAATAATCGAGACCACAAAATGTTAAATCTAACACAACCTTAACAGGAAAAATCGCCACCTTTTTTACGTGGATGTCCATTCAGTGTTGATGGTAGAGGTTGTATATTGAAGCGATGGATTCCTCCGTTTCTGCTGTAGTTTAGTTTATTTATTGGATCCCCATTAGCTGCCGCCTTAGCGACCGCTAATCTTCCTGGGGTCCACAGAAAGGACAAAATACAATACATACAAAAACATACAAAACATATTGTGAAACAAACAGTTAAAAATAGTACAACAAAGTGAAGAATAGTGCAGTCAGATGCACAGTACAGTGCAAGGATCAGATATATTTTATGCAATTGGACTTAATTCATACGAAGAAAAATTAGATGACTAAAAAGCAATAGAATCCGTCAAGTGGTGAATGTTCTTGGATGCGCCTTTAATTGTTTTTTTAATTAAAAATGATTGCTTATATATATATATATATATATATATATATATATATATATATATATATATATATATATATATATATATATATATTGCTGTATTGACCCTGAAAGCCGAGTTTGCAGATGCAAAATCATTTGAAGTAAAAATGACATTGTAGGAATATTTAACGGCTGCTATTTGAGCTTGACTTTTATAGCCTCTGCCTCTGGGTAGCCGGGGCACCATCAACACTGATTGGACATCCACTGGTGGGTAGTGGATTTCCCTCTTTTTTAAGTGTGACTAAAAACACCATTATTTTTCATTGGCAACAGAGGACAAGAGATAAATGAGATTGTGCGACTCTGTTCCCGTTCCCCACTGCATGCGCTCAGCGGTTGATACATTCTCCTGGAAGACACAGTGAGTTTGTATGTGTCACCTGAACCCAGCCGCCTGCTGCCATTTACTGTACCATGAAGATCCTTCATACTGTCGCTGCAGAATAATGTTTTCACCCAGAAGCTTTGGATTCATTTCTCTCTTCAGCGAGCACTTGAGTTTGATGTGCCGCACAACGCCGTTTGTGACGGGGAAACGGCGAGTTTCTAATAGGTGAGACCGTGTAGAACTGACCTTGTTTCAGAGACACAGCCTCCCTACTGGACACAATCAATAGTTTTTGCACCACTGCCCTTAGTCCCAATCGTCTGCTCGGACACACACACGTAAACACGCATGCACAGACACACACACACACACACACACAGAGTTCCATCTCCAGGCAGCGATCAATAACCATAATCTGTTTCTGCCCATCGCCAGTCATGCAAGGTGTGTGTGTGTGTGTGTGTGTGTGTGTGTGTGTGTGTGTGTGTGTGTGTGTGTGTGTGTGTGTGTGTGTGTGTGTGAGATATATACAGTTCCCCGAATGCCAAAACAAAATGCACAGAATTTCAATGTCTGTATCCTGAACCATAAAGGCTATGATATCCTCTGTGCTCTCCCTTTGTGCACCCCACCCCACCCCGGCGCCGTCATAATTATTACAGTCACTGCATGGCTAATGACACATTCTCACACCCCTCCTGAGCAAGTTATTGTCCCACTCTCGCTGTGTCTTTGTCCGGCGGTGGTGCGCTCTTTTGTGTACTGTAAGATTCCTCACCTAGCGGAGATGAAAGTGCGCCTGTATGCATGATAGGATGTCATGAATAGGATCTGCCATGTTAGTGTTGTCTCACATGAATTATTTAGCATCGCTGATAGGTCTAATTTGCCAGCTGTTGTGCCATAACTGTCGGCAGTCTCACGGATAATACTCGGCGTATATCACTGTGGAACACAGCGCTTGACTGGGCACAGTGAGACGCCAAGCTACTCATTATATGCTGGTTTCATGCAGTGGTCTGAGCAGATAGGAGCATAACTAGCCAACTTCCTGTTTATGGAAACGGGTGTGACCAAGTAAAAGGTTGCCAAGGGAGTAAGGGAGGCCTAATGCATCCCTGTGACATGTTGTGCGACTTCCATTAACTATCAAGTTGTGTGTTCATATTTACAGGATACAAACCTTTTAGTTGGAGGCGTGTTGGCTGTTGGCGGGTCGTTGGGGGTTGGGTTGGGTCGGGGGCCATTTCTGAGTTCACGTGTCCCTGCTTGGAGTTTGCCAGGGTGGCTTGGGCGGAGGCTGGCATTGGCTTTGAGAGAGCGGTTGAGAGTTTACGCAGTATTTGGAAGGCTGTGCAGAGGGGAGGGGTCTCTCCCCCATTGAATGTTTTAACCTAATCCCATTATCAGTGTAGCGCACTGCCTCCCATCTCTTCCCACTCCTTAAACCCTACCCCCTTCCTGCCCGGCTCTCCAGCTGACCAGCTGTTCCTGCCGGGACTCACGACAATGTCCGATGTGTTCAGATCACCGAGTACCCCCCCTTTTTTTTGCCCTCCTTCTCTCTCTCTCCAACACGCACACACAAATACACAGAGCGCAGACCATGCACAACCAAAGCAATTGCCTAGCCCATTGCTGGAGCCTACAAGGTCCTTGAGGGAGGAGGGTGTTAGTTAGGGAGAAGAGGGGTGGGGGCGAGGAGGGGGCGAGGAGGGGGCGAGGAGGGGGCAAGCACAGGCCTGTCAAACCAAGAGCCCTGACTCAGGAGGCAGCCCAGCTCGGATGGCATATGGCGTCTAGCTTCATACAACATGCAAAAGTATTCTCTCCTTTGCTGCCTCCCCCCCCTCTCTGTCTCCCTCCCCTGCTGCTAATGCAGAATGACTCATAGCATTACTCCCCCCCCCCCCCTTCAACATTAGTTCCTCCTCCTCCTCTTGCCACCCAGCCTGTAACAAAAGGCGTCCGCTGCATGGCACCCACACCGTGAAAACCCTGGGGGCCCAGCCGGCACTCTGGGGTCTGAGGACGGGGGCCGCCCCTTTTAAACACAGGTAGAGCAGGCGTGGAACCAGACGGCCGACAGCAGGGACCCAGAGCCCCGCCTGGGGTAGCGCACACACACTGCTGGTGTCAAACGGCTGCGCCTGTTAGCGTGTTTGTGTTTGAATGTGTACGGAAGCGGCTCTGGTCCGCGGTGCCTCTGTAACTGAAGCGCGGGCGTGTCTTTGAGCGCCGCGCGGTCTGTTTGTGTGTAACTGCAAGCTTTCTGGGAAATGAGGATTGTCTTTAATTTGCCATAATAATAGAAGTGCCACGTTTTTTTTCCGTTTATTTTCCTACTTTTGATTAGATACTCTTAATGGACCATGTTATGGTGTGAGGGAGCTTCCAGCTGCCAGAATAAACCAGTTGTTCTACACGACATAGTAATAACAATAAAATAAATGTTCAACTAGCACTGGGAGAAATGGCATATCATTGTGTAACCCCAAAAAATGTCATGCTCTGTGTATTTCTAAACTTGACCCCCCCCCCCCCTCCTCCTCCTCACGCCCCTCCCCTTCTCTTGCCGTCTGTTATGCATTCATGTCTGACATCTGTGTGTTGGTGAGCGGCAAAGGGAAAGCCAGCTAGATGCCAGTTTAGTGTGTGGCCGTCCAACCTGTCCCATCCCCTCCCCAAGGTTGGGTATCAGGTAGAATAACAAAAACAAGACTCCCACGATCATCTCATGATGTGTATTTTTGACAACTGCTTTTAGAGCATATTAGTAGTTTCTATATGGGAATATATTATAATTAACTTACTACTAATTACTTGCTAAGGCAGAGTCTTGAAGAATTGTTGGTATTATCAATAGATCGCAATACAGATCGGTTTTATAGATCACAGAAGTGTATGTGCTTTTGTGCTTGTTTTTTATGTCTGACGTTAAACTATTAAATCAAAAAAATGTCAGTGAAAGAGTGTCCAAGTGATTCAGTGTCTTTTTCTACAGATAAAAACTTTATTTTAATTACACAACGCTTGACAATACAGGTTGCTATGTGTTCATACTGCTGCGGAGGAAAAGTCTTCTAGTACGAGCATTCCCACCATTTGAACAGACAAAGAGCATTGTGCCATTTGTATTGCTTTTATTACGTATTGTGTACACTTGAACATGTTGGCCCAGCTGTGAGCAATCATTATAAATTGGTGACTAATATGTGAAGGAATGACTGCCTGCATTGGTGTGGATGTTAACACTCATCAAGACCCCACTCTTGGGGGGGAAAAGCCCTTTTTTTAAAGTAATTTTCTACAAAAACACCCTCTCATGCTAATAGGTCATCGGTCTCTGTGTCCATCAGCCAGAATGACCTGAACCCGGTGTCGCCACTGGACGAGTACCCACGGCATTCCCGTTACGAGGACGTGTTCATTGTGATTGATGTGTGTCGGTGCTGCTTCCAGCGCGGCTGTAAAAACCTGTCCGTCTGCTTTAAGTGATAAGCATCCAGCTAGCCATTCCATCTGTTCCCCCTAGCCCTGTTTAATTAATGAACTTTCTTTCCCCGCCCCGTTGCCAGCCAGCGCAACACTAAAGCAAAAGCTGTTAGCCCTCTCAAGTTATCCAAATGGATGCATGTTCTTGCCCCCCCCCCCCCCCCCCCCTCCTCCTCCTCTTTCTCAATGGGCGCGTTCTCATTGATTAGTTATGTTTTGTTTTCCCCTCTTTTGTCTCCGGCTTCTTGAAGGGAGGGTTAATGAGCTTTCCTGGCAAAGCCGAAACGCTTGGAATCCGTGGATAAATGGGAATAATTTTGTTGTTGTGGTGTTTATGTTTTTGGCAGAGATGTGAAGCCTCGTGCCACTTTGTGTGTTTGTGTGTACTTAAATGATATTGTTTGTTTGTTTGTTTGTTTGTTTGGGTGTGTATGAATGGCTTTGAGGCGACGTGTAGTGCATTCGGTCCCCACTGGTCCATTATTCCTCTTCAGAAGCTGGAACACTCTTTAACCGTCGTGTCTGTCACTATTCATCTTCCAGCCGTCTCGGCACAACTCTTGTCCTGTCCTCCTTTTCTACCAAGTGCTCTCTCCCTTCCTTTATGTCCCCTCTTCCTTCCGTGTCTCTTGTTACAAGGCAGTGGACAGCCCTTTGTCCAGCTAAAGCTGCTCTCTTTTGTTTGTGCGGCCTTTTTTATCCTTGTGCTAATCGCCATGGTCGTGTGCCTGAGTTGGACCCCATATTTCACGCTCGGCTCTCCTTTGTTTGACACACCGCCCCTGATAAGAATCCCAATTCTAGGGCCTCTCTGATATTGAAATCCAACAGCGGCGTAGAAAGAGCCTTCAATCATCCATTATCTGTGCCCCAGTGATTACCATTCAATCTCCCAGGATCCAGGCTAACTCATCACCGGCCCCAGAGCCGCGGCGTCCCCTGAAAGAACCCGCATCCCTTAACGCCGGTGTCACATGCAAGCACATCCATAGACATTTCTGATGGCGTCTTCAGACAGTCCCGTATTGAATGCTGCTGGGAAATGTCAGGGAAATGTCACTCACCGTTCTACGCTGGAATCTCTTGCTCTCTGATTTGGCCCTGGTTTTTTTTGGGACTCCTGTAAAGACACCTTGTGACATTATTGGGTTTCTTTGTCCCTAAATAGCCGCTACATTTTCATTTCTTCTCATTTTTTGATTCGAAGACGTGCACCGCTCTCGTCGGTTTGCGCGGGCGGTGCTGCTTTTAATGACACCGACTTAATTGGCTGTTTTTAAGAAGGAATTAGTTGATTATTTATAAGTTGCATTAATGCCTCTTTAAATGGTTCAAAGGCAGGGTCTGCTCCTCTGCTGGCCTGTGGCCATTGTTCTCTTTTCGAGGATGTCCTTGTGCCTCGCAGCATTTGCATTTTTGCACTAAATGGTATTTTTGCATTGACAGACAAGGCATGGCAAACAAAGCAATAACAGAAACAAAACATTTAAGTATGCATCGCTGTGCATTGTCTGCCTCTTCTTACAGGAAGCAGCCTTTGATGTGTTAATACTGATAGTCTGTGTTTCATTGTCAAGTGTTGGATGTGGCTGAGAGAGAAGCACTGAGAAATATCGGCCAAATCTTCCTGTGTCGCCGCACTGCAACAGGCTGTAATAATATCGGGTCGACGTGGAACAAAGAGAAAGTATTGTTGGTTCCAGGCACATCACATTCTGATTATTATCCTCACAACTAAATGCATCTCTGTCATACAGTTACATTACAATATAGATTGCTACTACGTATGATTCTAATGTTAATAAAATGTTATAAAAGCTTTGTGAAGCAGATATCCACTTATCCAACACTCTATGTTTAGACGCACAACAGCTCTTAGCACCTTTTGTTTAATGTAGTGTACACATCTTCATTAGTTATGTATAGCCTCTAATTACTATTGATGAGACTCTGGCTGATTTGGGTACAAATCTATAGCTTTTGTTATTCTAATGAGTGTTATTTACCCTCAGATCTCTGAGCCAGGGGGCTTCGGAATGGGGCTTTGTGCAGGCACATCTAGCCGGGGCAGCTCTAGCTACACCCACTTGTTTTTGTATCTGCCGACTTTGACGAAATCCAGTTTCTCTCCCTCTCTCTCTCCCGCCCCCCTTCTCCTCTCCCCCCCTCCCCCCTCCACACACACCATCACCCGTCTGCATGGACGTATAGCACTTCCCGCTCCTCCATCTGTTTTTGTCCACCCATGAAAAGGTCCATTATAATCTGCAGGATGCACAGTTGATGTGCTCCGCTTGAGCCAATCAAGGTAGTGTGCTGAACTTAGGCCTCGAATCCAAGAGGCTCCAACCCCTCCCACAGGTTCATTTTGATTATCTGGGCTCTCTGAGATCTTCAGTTGAACAAGTTTTTATAACAACATTGTCTCCATCATCCCTCTCCCTCCCCTTATAAAAGCTCCCTGTCTGAATTGGGCTCCATGCGTGCCCACTGGATGATGGCAGGCTCCTGATTAACCCTGGAGTGACTAGCTAATGTCATTGAAGGAGGGCCACCTGGCTGTGAGACTGTACAGTCAGCTGCCACTGAAGGGCCAGAATAGGAGACGACCAGGTGTTGGGCTCCAGCCCCCCTAATTGTTGCCATGTAATAGCCTGCTTGACTGCACAATATAGCCCAGGGGCGAGGATTAGGAAAAAGCTGTTGCCAACACAGAAGTCCATTTTTCTTTTAGCCCAAGGTATTGTGTGTGAGTTTCTCTCTATGTGCATGCGTATGTGTGTATTCATGTATACATCCCCTTTGCGGTCGTCCTCATCCATTACAACTACAGCAGGCAGAATGCTGGGCCCCTTTTCATGGCTGTCACCCAGCCCATTCATTTTCGACGTACTCAACGACTCAATTGGAGAGGAAACCCAAACATATGGACAGATTTGGAGACTTATTTTCAATGCTCAACTTATAGAAAGTCACAAAACATAATTTCTTAACCCTCCTGTTACCTTCAAATTTACTAACATATTTGACCCTTTTTGACCACAGCAGTTAAAATCTCCAGAAGATGATTGGAATTAATAATGTTTCCCAAGTTCAAGTGCCAGGTACTTTATGTTTGTTTGTTGACTACCTAAATAGCCCTTTAAATAAATAAAAGTAGATATTTCTTATATGTTTTACACAGTGAAAAACAGCCTGGGGTCAAATTGACCCCGAAGAACACAGATGCGTACGAGTTGTGTTCAGGACAGTGAAAACATATCATCATGTACTTTTATGTTTTCCCAGTTGTCCACAATAAATTAGGAAAAGTCATGAAATAGGAAGCAAAAATAAATGTCAATAATTTTTTTAAAGACGTCAAACATTGAATGGGGTCAAATTGACCCCAAAGGTAACAGGAGTGTTAAATCATATATCTCACCCTCAACAACAACATATTCATGCATCATTATCATTTTGACAAGACGGTATAAGCAGCCTTGCCTGGCTGGTGTCTTTGTATTTTATTTTAAGGTAATCACAACAGAATTGATTGAAATATGTCCAAAATGCAAACGTGAGGCCAAATGGAATCACTCTCGTCCCCAGTAACTAACCTTCTCCGCCCTGTGCATTCACCAAGGCCGGGATCACATGCAACCCAGCGCTAATCATTATCATTCTCGCTAAATGCCGGGCATTTTGC
Source organism: Liparis tanakae (assembly GCA_036178185.1). Taxonomy (NCBI): domain Eukaryota; kingdom Metazoa; phylum Chordata; class Actinopteri; order Perciformes; family Liparidae; genus Liparis; species Liparis tanakae. The sequence goes on from CM070093.1 coordinate 11,658,071, forward strand.
ATGAGGCCAAGCAGCCTAATTGGCCCGATGAACCTTTCACGGAGGGGGCAATGGAGGAACAAGACTTCACATGCCGCACACCTTGGCGGGGAAGCAGACCGAGGTGCTCGCCGTTCAGGCATCGCAGTTATTCTGACGCACATGCCACAAGCATCATTAAAATTGCATAAGCATCTGTTCATTTAGTTTTAATATTTCAGCAGTGCTTGTCTGAACAGCGTTACCATAGGGTTAGAATCAGAGCCATTTGGCATGACCCGGAGTTGGCCCGCTCCATATCAAGTGTCAGAGTGGTTTTCTAGATGTGTCAAATAGATTATAGAACATCAGGGTTACTCTTTGATTGGTGCCGTGCTTCGAGGTGGGAACAGGGTTTGAGTCTGTAGCCTGCTGATGATTATCCCTCTTTTAAATTGACAGAAAGTTGAAGAAAGAAGAGATGAAACGCCTCATAAGTAATCTGATGGTTTTCAAGCGAAGTCTCGGTCGAGTGTGCCCTCCCCAGTTTCATCCTTGACTTTTTTTTATTAAAAGTTCAAATTGAGATCAGATAGATGCTGTTGTCTTGATTCCGAACAATTCAAATATCAGGAACTGGAGGAAGAAAATAGGACGCGTGTTCACCTCGGATAGCTCATAAGATGCACACCTTTGTCCTGACCTAATAATGTTTCCAGGAGGCTGAGGCATTCATGTCACTGGCCATCGTCACTGACAAAGGAGACCTTCAGAGAGAACTCTCACCCAGCCGGTTACAGAACTGTATCTGTTAATCTTCATCCCTGTGAGCCGTTGCTCATCTTATTATGACTTTCTGTTAATGCACGGTGGGGGCCTGTGTGACTGTCTGGCTGTAATGGGCCTGTGTTTGATTAATCATGTCGATCCATTGTGTTTCACATCTAAGGCTGCTGTGTTACGACTCATCAATGGAGACCAGAGTCCTTTGAAAAGGAGATTGGTTACAGACTCGGCTCATCTGAATACACAAGCCCAGTCGGCTTTGATGGCAGTCATGTTGTGTTGAACAAATCACGCGACAACAAACTATGATGTCACCAGGTTTCTTGTGACTATCGTGTTTCTCCGTGGTGTGAACATGACTTGTTGCGTTATCATGTGTGTTCCGTGAACCCCCAACAATCTGTCCTAACATAGTTTAGGGGTCAGCATTGACTTTGGTGTAGGTGCTGTTCTTATGATTTGTTACCGGGCAGAAATCGATTTTTATTGTCCCCCGGAGGAATGGTGGGCTTCCAGAGACTTGAGAAAAAGGGTGACTACTTCCTCCAGTCAGCTCATAAATAACCTGGTCCTGCCAGCCGGCAGACATCAGATCGTGTCTGCCGCAGTGGCAAACCTGTGTGCGATCACTGATGGGCAGTTATGATGTCACAGGTTAGGAGTGATGTCACGGCCATAACTCCCCGTCCCGCTGTCCGAATGTGAGATGGGTGGTAGAGAGGTGTGGAGGTTAGGGCTTAGAAAGCTCTTGCTGTGGGGAAACTCACCCCCCAGGAGGTGTCATTAACCTGGGCTTACTGTTTGACCCGGCTCGGTCGGGGCTCTGAGATCCGGTTTCCTAGACCGGCTCCTAATTAGGCCACTTGTTAAAAAAACTCTTCTCCAGCCGGCTATTTCTCTAGAGCATCCGATCTCCTGTATGTCTATGCACACCCAGAAAATGGGCACACAAACACCTCCACTCATCATAATGCATCTGTGACACTTTCCAACATGTTCTGTCCTGCTGCTGTGTCTACAGCAAAAGTTGTTAAATGAGACACCACGGTTTGAGTAGCTGCCATATAAAATGGGATTGGGACACACATGCACCCTATAAAATCACCCTACTGGCTAGTTCCTGTCATACACGCTCTCACTTTCTCCATCTCAATCTGTTGTTCCTTCCCACTATGCCATTATTCCTGCAGCCAGCTTTATTGCCACATTCACTCTCTCTGTGCCTATCTTTCCTTCTCCCCGCGTCTCTCCGTCTAAATGTCTCTGTCTTCCTCCCCGTCTCCCCATAATCACCTCACACCTCTAGGGCCTCTGCTGAGACGAGCTTCACACCTCAGCCCTCGCTGTGACAACAGGTACCGCTGGCACTCACCGCCTGGCCTCTCTCCAATCAACACCTGCTCGGCTTCATCCCTCTTTCTTGCCTTTCCTCTTTTCCATCTTCCCCCGTCTCTCTGTCTCTGCCGTCTTTCGCCGTAGTTCCATCCCATGTTTTCGTGTCTCTGCCTACTCGTTTCCCTGTGTATCCCCGCTTTACATTTCCCAGCCACTCTGCCATTTTTCTGCCTCTTATCCCCCTTCCCATAATGAGCAACGGATAATCCATATGCAGTCCGATCCATTTCTCCATAACAATGCCGCACGATTCCCCTGTTGATTTAGACATATTCATGTGACACCTGTCTGCTTTCATTACCTCCTATGGTTGCAGTGTAATGACTGGCAACAGAAGTCTGTATGCAAGTCATTTAAAGGTGTGCCGAGCCTGATTTTTGCCACCAATCATTTCAAATCTGACACTTTTCCCTCTCTAGTTCACCACCTGAGCACGAGACTTAACACCTCAATATATTTGTATTAGGGCTGTCAATAGATTTTTTCTAATTAATCGCACATTTTGAAATTTGATTAATCGCAAATATCGTTTTTTTTTCTTCTAAAGACTAAATCTTCTAAATGAAGCAGTAATCCTTTCAGACAGCGTGTGTTTTAGACACTTGTTTGATAGTTTGTTGTTAAAGACACCTTCACAGAGCTGTGTCTCAGAGAGGCTCATACCTATAAAGGGCCAGCCAGGGATTTAATGTTGTGGATGATAATAGTTTCTTCAGTGAAACATCAGATTAGTAAAACAAGGTGCATTAGAGACCCATTGGACCTGTCATCTTTAACACTGAACAGCAGCAGAACCAGTGGCTTTGGAAACTGAATCACATTCAAATGTATCACTCTGGAGGCTGGGGGCATTTTATACATTTTACAAAAATATAATATAATTCACCTTTTAAAGTCTTTTGCATATGACACACAACCCCACGTGTTCTACATCAAACCTTCCAGAACAATCTCATCTCTATATCATGAGGCTCATTGTCCTCCTCGTGTTCTCTGTCTTCTCTGGCTGACAGGCTGCTAATGAGCCTCACCTGGGAGGTGGGCGGGCCTTGTGATTTACTGAGTGTTCATTGGTTGTTTTTTCACAAAATGTTGACAGACAAACGGTTTGACCAATCACGATGAAGGTTTCGTGTGACGAGTTCTTTCCGCACCGACACGTCTGTGTGTCTGTGTCTGTGGAGCGGAGCAGCAGAGGGAGGAAGGAGCGCAGGAGGAAACCCGATTTATTAATCCACGAGTTTAAACTGATTTCTGCTCGGTATTTTCGCAGAAAACTCATAGTTTTAAAAACGGAAACAGTGTCAGGACACACTGCCGCGGCTTGACACTCAGAAAAGTGCAAAAACATCAACAAACACCGGAAGTAAACAAAGTTGTGTTAATTACGTTAAAATATTTTAGTGCGTTAACGCAGCCAAATTAATCACATAGATTAACGCGTTAACGCTGACAGCCCTAATTTGTATTGATGGACAGTATGTGTGTGATGTACTGCTATGACGTGAGGACCTGTGCCTTTCAACGAAATATAATGACTACATTGGCTTTTTTACCCTGCTGCCCCCCCCCCACACACACACACACACACACACACACACCTCTCCACCTCCCCATCCCTTCCTCTCAACAGGCCAATTATGTGACTGCTGGGAGTCAATGGCGATGTGAGCTACTCCCGAGCTCTTCTCCTCACCAAGGTCAAGCTGATTGGCCCAGGTTAATGGGCAGATGTGGGGCTAAGAGAGGAGGGGGGGTCAAGCACCTAGAGGCACCCTCCACCTCATCTCTAAACTGTCCCTCTTCACTACAAGAGGCCTTTTTACCAACCGGATTAACCTTGGCTGCGGCCGTGAAGGCCAGAGAGGCGTAGGAGTGTTTCCTCCCCGTGCATAGCAAACTTTTGGATTTTATTATAGGGATCGAGTTCTTTTTAAAGGTTCTTCCCAGAATTCTGCGGTTTAGTGGTCGGTCATGTGTCCTCTTTGGGGATGATGTAAACATACCGTGTATCCTTATTGTTTCTATGTTGGGTAAAGGTTTTGTTTTTGATTTATAAACCTTTGTTTGTCTTTTAATCAGCCTTCTTGCCCAGTCAGCGTAGAAGAGGGACTTCACTCTTGAGTGCTGAATATTGTTATTGTGTCGTTAACGAATGGCACCGCCCCAACTAGCTTCCAGACTGCGTCAAACAAATACACTCCTAGATTCAGTGTCTCTGAATAAATATTGCTCTCCAGGATTCCATTCTCTTCAAAAGTGCTAGAAAGGCCAACCTTCGTGCAGATATCTCAGTCATCTTTTTTATTTAACCATTTCCAATCTTCTTTCAGGCTCTACCACTTCACCAAAACTGCACTTACCAAAGTGGTGAGTGATCTTTTTGCTTACTGTGGACCCAGATTCCACCTTGCACATCTATTACTGGATCCCAGGGAAACTTTTGACACCATTGATATTTGTAGACACTTGGAGAATGCATTGGGTGTCTCTGGCCCTGGCTCAACACAGTGCGGTTCCTATATGAACATGTTCTAATGTGGAATATGGAGTACCTCCGGGCTCTGTCCTCTGGTTGGCTGTCTCCTGAGACCTTGATATCCCCTTCAGTCAGTTGCTTATTCTTTGGTTCGTGTACCTGTTATCATGTTACCATTATCGCTCCAGCGGTAGTGGACTCTATAGTACCTATAGTAAATGTTTGTCCTGCTGTTTATCGATCTATTACATCTTTGTCTGCTGTCGCTCTTACTCAGACTTTTTCCATTTTTCTCTCCTCGGTTTTTTTTTAGTGGAAATCTTTCCTACTTAAATTGGGTTCTCTGGATAGAGGGTGGAAACATGTGTGCTTTGTGATCGGGGCTATATGAATACAATTGACTTGACCTGACTATAAAACCTTCCTCATCAAGCCAAGAGATTTTAGCCTCATCACTCAACAGGATAAGGGCATCTTTGACAAAAGGGGTCAGGCACCCTGCTGCACCCGTCATCTTAGAAGTGGATAGTAATGGAGCTTAAGAAGTGACAAGTCAGTATGGTGCATCTTAAGACCCCTTCTAATGCTCTATTGTCTAATCTAGACCGGCACCCTCTGCCCTAATCAACCGACTTTATGACAGTGTGAGTCTCTACCACTCTGCCTTGTTCATTCTGATCAGTCGTAAAGAATAAAAACAAAAACACTCTTCACAATCGTTTGTTGTTTTGTACAAACAAAGCACAAAAGAAGTTTTTTTTTATTCTGTAATTTTGGCGGACACATGAGCTGAACCCTTTAGTCTTCACCCGTCCCTCGAGTCCCTGCTGCTGACAGACATCCCGACAGCAAGATGGTGCAACCATTGCAATGCACCATGGGGATGATATTCCCTCTATGGTTTTCATCAGATATAGCACTGGTGTTAACTGGGCATTCAGATTAAATAATGTGTCGTCTCATCCCGCTCTCAGAATCTCTGAACTTCCATTTGGCAAACTCCAGATGGGCCGTCACCCGGTGGTCATTGGGTTCATTGTTTCCTGACCAAGACCTCTGTGACTTTTCCTGAGATTGGCCACATGGTGCCTCCCAGAAAGAACCGGGATGGTTCAAAACATGTTACAGTTCACAAAGATAGTCCGTACTTGGCTCTTGTGGTGCCTTCAGTTTTCAAACTAATGCACTTGTGGTATTTAGGGCAATTCTCTCTCATATGTCTATGGAGCTCTTTAGATTTTATGGCTTGGTGTTTACTCGTTAGGTGTTGTTTTATTGTAACTGAACACGGGGGGAATTTATACTGTTAAATGGAATGATGTAGACTAATAGCAAACATAGGTAAATTAGGTATTCACGCCCAGTTATGAGCACATGTGGGATGCAATAAAGTTGAGCGCTAATGGTTCATAATGTTTGATGATTGTCAGTTATGCAATAAGACGTGTTGCATCGCTCCGGCACAAATCACGATGCGGGTACTAAATTTTGACACCTACTGTTTTTTGGGAAACTAAATACATTTGCACGTTTGTTTCTCAAGGATACACACAATGTGTGAAGACATGTCAGTTTAGGCGTGTGTGTGTGTGTGTGTGTGGCGGGAGGTCTTTTGTCAGCAGGGGCACAGAGGAGCACAAAGACAGAGGCTGGATGGTCAGGATGATCTCCAGAGGGACACCAGTTCAGAGGTCAACATCGGCCCTTTCGGGGAAGTGTGGGTGGTGTGTGTTGGGCCTACTTATGCACACACGCCTATGTGTGAGCATGTGTCTGTGTCCGCATGCGCTGAGAGGGGGGGGGGGGGGGGGGGGGGGGGGGCTGCACAAAATTGATCCCAGTGGAGAGGCATTTTTCAGGCCCGGTCCCTGTGGACGGAGATAGAAAAAGGGGAGCGAGATGATGATGATGATGATGAGGGTCGGTGGCGGTTGGTCCAGCAGGGATGGAGCAGCCTGCTAATGAAGAGCCATCTGAGGCCTCCATTCACCTTGAACATGGGCCACTGCAGCTGCCCTGACCTTGGCTTTGATCCACAAAGATGCTCGACCCCCACCATTCCCCCAGAGCAACCCCCCCTGCCATCTGGAAGACACACATGCATATGTATACATACGTACGTGCACACACCCACAGATACATATGCATGTACACGTTGGCTAACCCCCCCCCCCCACACACACACACACATACACACACGAGCACACATGCATATATGCCTTTACAGGTTTCATGTTTCAGCAACAGAAGATAATTCTACTGAGTGTGTTTGGGCATAATTGACCTGCGTTTGTGCACACTCAAACATGATATGCCAACCATAAGTCACTGGCTTTGTTTCCGAGGAAGAGAGGGCAATCAGGGGACCGGGTGATTAAGGACCATTATCCACTAAAACACATTATTGCAAATGTGTAAATGTGGTGGCTAATGGACTGAATTAGTGCTTTCAACTAAATACTCCCTCCCCATCCGCACCACGCTCCAACCACAACCTCCACGTCTTGAGACATCGCTCCACTAACTGAGGTTGTCTCACATTGGATGTTTTTTTTTACCATCCCAACGTTCGCCCCGCTCCATCGGCATCGCTCTCCCTCTCTTCTCCCTAATAGGAATGCAGCGGCTTGGAACGAAGGGGTTCCTCGGAAATTCCCAAAGTGGCGCAACACACTTTCCTCCCACACACCGGCGAGTCCTGCTCGCCCGGTTCAGCTGTAGATGACAGTTATATCACGGGTGACTTGGGTTGAAGTCCATCCGTGGAAATGTAACCTTTTTGTACTTCACCTCTTGGGTTTTGAGAATAATTTAAAGCACATTATATAGAGGAGCTTTGAATTGAAGAAAAGGCTTTCACAACGTTTACCATCTTCATAAAGCACACAGTTTAGTATTCTGTGATCCTCGTCTGCAGAGAATGTTGTCCCTCTCCCCCTGAACAACAGGCCTGTGTCAGCGGGTTTGGTGTCCATGACACGGACGTGGTCTTTGCATCTCTGTTCTGGAAGTGTCCGTTGATTAAGTTACTGCATGGAGGCAGCCGCATCTGTGCAAACGCAGGGGAACAAGCTGTGCCCGTGGTTTAGTAATTAGAGACCAGCAGAAAGGAGAGGCAGTGCGAGAGAGAGAGAGGAGGAAAGATTACCCCTCACTGTGCATCAGGTCTGATTTCTGTGCGGCAATTTTGTACCCACAGATAGCATCGTACATTTACTTAAGTGAGGTGATTACGACTCTCGCTTTCACTCATCCACAAAATACCTTTTATTAATCTCCCTCCCTCGCCGCCACTCTTTCTCCCTGGCAGCCGCTCCTATATTATCTCTCGGCTCTCGATCATTCCATCTACCTTCATTTTATTCTTTGAAGTTTTTCTTCTTCTTCTTTTTTCTTCCTCTCGCCCACCATAATCCATTGGTCTAACTTGGTTGGAGGGCAGCGGAAGGAAGTGGTGGAGGAGAGGCGTGTGTCAGAGCCTGCTCCAGCTGGAGTCAATATTTGCTTTAGGAATCTCAATAACAGACCTCCAGTCATCTGCATCTCTGATAATGGACCGCCATATGGCTCTGTTGACCCACGCTGTGCGGAAGGTTCTCGGTCTTTCTCCTCGTCCTCCCCTGTCTTTCATCGCTCGGCTTTTTCTAACTTTTATCCCATTGCTTTACATTAAGTCCTTTTTCTACTTTATTTTGTCTTCCACTTATCATTTATCTGGGCACACTTTGTTCTTTTACAAACATTATTTTCCTGTGTCTGTCATCCATAAAAGCCTGGATATGACCCACCACACAAAGCTGTGACCCAGGTTACCATGGCAGCAGAGACTGGGATGCCCGCTCTTTGTCCAATACTTTTTTTCCAGCAAGTGACAGAAAGCAGTGATGTTGCATGTCTGGTGCGACTGCAGCAACGACACAGAGCTGAGGAGGGAGGTGTCTTCTGTCTTTACTCACACGCTGAGCGCTGTGCGGCTCTGCTTCTCCTAACTAAAGACTTGACTCCCCCCCACCCCCCACCCCTCTCCCTTTTTTCTACTTAAAGTAGGAAGTATGAGCTTTATTAAGGGATTTGGGGGTTTTATGTCCTGACAATTTGTGTGTGTTTATAGCGAAATGCCCCCAAAGAGTGAGCATCAGTAGGCATCCCCATTTGTTTTACATGAGTCTTTCAATTTTTGTTTCCTCTTCCTGTGCACTAATTTAACTTTTACCTTCCATGGTTGAATAATGCCCCTCATGTCTTTTGCCATTTTAAAGACATTGAGTGTAAAAAGACAATAGTACACTGGTTCAAAGGTGCAACTGAACGTGACGACACATTGACGAGTGCCCCATCCCCACCGTCCTCTGTTGCCCTCTCCTTTGTCTCAGCCGGCCCCTCGGTCCAGCTCTGTCGGTCCCCGTGAGCAGCTTGGCCGTCGTCCCCTCTGGTGCCTCCCGGCTCAGGTGCCCGTCACCCCCGCTTTACCACGGTTCCCTCAGAGCCATTGGTCATGGCTGTTGGCCCCTGCTGTGGCGGCATGTGCCCACAGTAGGCCCCCTGCCCAGTCCCCGTCTCGTCCTATCTATCCAACCCAGACCAGAGCCTCTCGGCCCAGTCCAACCTATCTCGGCTCGGCCTGGTTCAGCCTTGGCTTCAGAAACAGCCCAGTGCCACTCCACCCTGGCAGTTGTAATGGGGTGTGGGTGTGGGTGAGTGAGTGTGTGTGTGTGTGTGTGGTGTCGTCTATCAAAGAAACATGGCCACAACAGACAGTCGTGAGAATAATCGGACTCATTGTCAAATCTCCAAAGTGATTTCAGTCGGACCTCTTTCCCTCCGGTAGTTTCATGCAGCACTTGCCTCCATTCCACAGCAGACTTTGCACGATATATATCTACGATATGATAATGGCCTTCAGAATGTTTTCCACTCTCATCTGACAGCCATATTGCAGGCTAAATTATTTATTTATTTATTTATTTAGGCTTTGCCCATTTTGAATCCGGCCCTCCATCCTCCGTGCTGACCGGGCTCCAGTCACTGCTTGTCACTCTAAATTTCAAATAGCTCCAATTTTCCCCCTGATGGCACGGAGAAGTGGCAGGCAGCACGTCGAGGAGGGTGGTCCTAGACGTGCCGCCTGCAGCCGGCTTCTATTAGAGGGCCGAGAGTGGGAGAGGAGAGGCGTTTGAGCATCACGCCAGTCGTGATGCATTCGTTCTTTTTGTATGATCATTTCGGAGATCGCTTTCTTATCTGGAGCTGTGTGGCACAGCTGATTGGTTCAGCTCGGCTTCTGGCGAGGGTGCTGATGCTGGAGCCCTGCCTCCCGCTCTCACAATACATGTATGCAGTGTGGCACAGGAAACTATGAGCCGGCGTGTGGTCGATGACGTCCTGAAATTAGCCGATGTTGTGAGTTTTGGGGTTTAATGACAAAGGAGGCAAAGAATACCTCTCTACCTTGCTGCCCTCCTCTTCTCCAACAGGCCATTGTGTTTTGTTCCTTGACCAACGCCAACCAGCTATGAGGAGCGGGCGCTCTACCTGGAGGCCATTGTGCAGAACCACAGAGAGGTCATGACCTTTGAAGACTTTGCCTCGCAGGTCTTCTCTCCTTCCCCCGGCTATCCGATGAGTGGCACAGGTGAGAACGGAACCGCACTGCGCCTACGTCCATCTTCCTTTTGCTTTTCTCATTCCGTCTCTCCATCCCGACATCGCTTCCACACCTTTGAGCACCCTTCCTTCTTTCGCCCCCCTTGCCTCCTCTCCTGTATTAGCCTCTCTACCTCCTCTAGAACACACCTGTTTGTCTCCTCCCCCCCCCCCCCCTGATTCTCTCCACTCTTCGTCCCCCCCCCGTGGCGCACTGATGAATATCAAACGACGTGATCGGCTCTTCACGCCGTCCGACTGACTTCAAACGCTCCGCTTTCTCCACATCCTCAAGCCCCACTCACGCTACTTTGTTCATCTCTTCTCGTTTCAAACTGCATCTTTCCGTGCAATTACTTTCCTATGAATATAAGCAGCCTTGTTAAATGGCAGCCGCAGAGCGTGTGTGTGCGTGTGTGTGCGTGTGTGTGTGTGCGTGCGTGTGTGCGCGCATGTGTGTGTGTGAGCTCATTCACCAACACTTAGAGGATCCGACTGACAAACAGCAGCTCACGGATGTCAGCACAGCAGCCTTATCAGTCCGTGATGAACACAATGGAGAACGTGTCTTATCGTGTTCTTCCTCCTCGTCGCGGCTCCGATCGATCGGCAGCGCCACCGGAATCAATATGGAATTGCACTTTTCCACTCTGTTGCATCACGACACACGTTCTGCTCCGCGCTCGACAATACCGCGCCATAGATGTCTTGTCATGTCCCAATCAGGCAGTGCTTCTCTGCTATCAGGGTGCTTGATACTTCTATCCTGTATGTCGGCGTGTGAGAATGGAGAATGACGCGTCTCTACGTTCTAGTGTGTGTGTAGGACTTGTGTGTGTTTTTCAGTCGGCAGGAGTGCTTTTCAAGCTGTTGAGGGCAGGCGAGAAATAGTCGGCCACATTCCCACAGGGTTTGCCCCTGAAATCTCCTCAGAATGGCCTCTCGTCACCTCCTCTCATCCCCACAACCAAGGCAGCATAAAGGGAGAGCGGAGAGGAGCGCAGAGAGAGAAGCAGAGGAATACAGAGGAAAACCGGCGAAGGCCGAAGAGAAGAGCGAGCTGACGTTGTAGACGGGTTCTTTTGTAACCGGAAAGAAATGAGTTGGAGAGGGTTAGCCAGGCCCGAGAATAATGTCTCACAGCATGGGCCTCACACCGTCTAATGCGAGAGGCCGTAACATAATGAAGTCTGGACGGCGGCGGCGGCGCCCTCGCTGCTGCGGAAACTCGTTCTGAACAGCAATTTGTATTTCTCGGGAAACTACGTATGTAAATGGATTACTGTGTGTGTGTGTGTGTGTGTGTGTGGGTAGGTGTGTGTGTGTGGCTGTCCATTCATATTTTATCCAGGACTCGCTTACCGCATGTAACGATAGTCACTTTCTTGTACTTTAACCATTATTACGATGCTGTTGAGCACTTTCACAAATTGCCTTTGATGCTGACGTCTGTCCTGTTAAACACCGGCAGGTTGATCCTGAGGGTCATTTGTCCAAACCCACAGTCCTGTATTTAGATTTGAGGGCCGTTTCCTCAGCAAGAACATTTATAACAGTGAATTTCCTGTTGGGGGAAACAGATAATTCTGGAATATATTTATTTCATGTTGTGGATAATCAGAGAGAGACAACTGTCTGTGTGTAGAAGAGTGTTTCTCTCTCATGGTAAAGAAACCGACATATCAAGAATGTAAACCTAATGTGTTTATAAGAATATACACACACACAACACACACACACACACACACCAGGTGTTACTACTGGTGGATATAAAGCTATAAGATAGAAGTTCCATTGGCCTAAACTAGAACCAGTACAGAAAGAATGACACAATTATTCTTTTGTCAAAATTGTTGCAGATACATTTTCTATCAATCAACTAATTATTTATTTGACTTTAACAGGTACTCCTTGCCTCCACAGTTGTGTGTGTGTGTGTGTGTGTGTGTGTGTTTTCATGTTTTCTTCTCGGCTATGTCTATAAACTTAAGGCTGCTCTTTCAAAACCATCGGCATGTATTTATTGCTTCAGGCCACATGAATAATGCATTCAAGTATTCTTTATCGCTGTGGTTAATCATCCCTTTCTTTTGTGTCCCATCAAGTGTGTTTGTGTCTTTATATATAGATGTATATATAGATAGATGGATATATTTATGTATCTCTATCTATATATATATATATATATATATATAGGTTGAATGTATCATTAATGGCTGGCCGACACTGCTTCTCATTCTTACCCTACTGAAATGTGCTTTACTCGCCTGTGCGTGCGCGTGTGTGTGTGATTTGTGTGTATGCGTGTGTGTGTGTGTGCGTGTGTCTGTGTGTGTGTCCATCTGTGTGTCCGTCCCTCCTGCTCTGGCTCCCATTGCTGCCACTAACATGTCATCATGCTCCACGACAGCGTGCCGGCGTTGGCCGGGAATGGTTTGGGACACGGAGTTCCCCTGGGCCAAACTGGACTGTAAGACTCTGCCTGCTTCCTCCACACTAGGCATGACGCCCAGCCACAGCCCACCGCCATCCATCCACCCTTCATTTAGGTCACGAGAACCCCGACGCCGTCAAATACCCGGGGGCCGCGCTTCATTTAGGCCTTTTGTAAAGGAAAAGTAGGACTCGCCTCCGTACAAGTACGGACTCTGCATGCTAATAGCTAACTGACACGCTCCCTCGGTGAAAGGGCGTTTAACCCCCGGCCCTTTCCCGTCATCTCTTTTACATTTTTTGCCTTCTTTCAGCATCCTCCACGGCGTGGTCCACCATGTTCCTGAATGCCACCTCACTCTGACCCTGTAACTTCACACCGGCCTCGCGGCTTCCTGCATGAGCCGGTCCATCTGTCACACCTGGTGATCCACCTGCACTGCTTTGCTCCGTTGTTATCCTTGTCTTGTTGTTATGTTGTGTGTTTTTATCCTCTAAACCTTTTTCCAAATGAAGAGAAAGCTTCTTTTCTTTTTTTTGTACGTGTCCCTCCGAGGTGCCCGAGCATCTGTTCCTCCCGTAACGCCGGCGATACGTCTTCCTGTTGGTTGCCATGTGAACCGCCCACCATTCACGCTCTGGATTTCAAAATGTACCTCATTTTGAAATGTGAATTGGGATTGGTTCAGATCAATCGGGTACCATCAGACACTCTGGCCGCAATGGTGTCTTTTTAAACAGAAGGGAAAAAAAGTGAAAGGCGTTTGATGATTCCCGCCTCTCCCAGATCCGGTGACCTTGTCTGACCTTTCAACCCCTCCAGTGACGACTAACCTCGACGTCTGATAAAGCCCGGCGTGTCCTGTCCAGCGGCGCTGTGCCCCGCTGCAGTGTGTGTGTGTGTGTGTGTGTGTGTGTGTGTCTGCTCTCTCACATGATGCTCTACTCTGTTTTTCCCTTGTAGATTAAAAATATCTTAACGGTCCAAATACTGTAAATGGCGAAGGTAAGCCCCGAGTCGGAGCGGACGCTTGTTTCCGGCCAGCGGCCCACCGACCTACCCCTCGCTCGATCACTCCTCTTTTTTTCCTCCCCTCTACCCCTCCCCTATTTTGTCATTCAGCACTAACCAAGCTTTACTTACTGAGTGCTCTCACAAAGAGAAGGGGGCACAGAAATCAGGCTGTTTATTTGGGGGGGTCCTACTGTTCAGGCCAGGCTGGTAATTGAAAGTGATGCACGGTGGCGACAATTAGCACCTGACTAAGTAGCAGCATGAACAATACGGCTACACTTCTGGCCCTCGCTTCTGCATGTGGCGCGCTTTCATCTCTTCCCTCGGCAAACACTTTTCTTTCAGTCCGCTCTCCCCCCACCCCGTCTCCTCCGGTTGGAGTGTGCCTGTTTGCCCGGGGCAGACTCTGAGACTAACACCTGCCGCACTGGAAGATGTCTTTGTCATCTAAAGCCTTGTTTGAACTGCTGCGGAGGCGACCAATGGGAGCGCGGGGTCATTTAAAGTTTTCCTTCGCTCTCGGTCTCTCCCTCCTTCTTTCCATTTTTAAATTAACCTCGCCGAAAGGCCGATCTGGCTGAGTAAAGAGCGGAAATGCAGGCTTCTTATAACGCTAATAATGATACATTAGCTCCTCTGGATCTGGGTTATTTTTCCACTCGGTAACTTGCTATGAAAATTAATTCCTCCAGAAGGCCATACAGTGAGGAGCGACGTTCAGAAACTGATGTAACCACGGTCATTAAGTGCCTCGGTGGGAGTGATGACTGTTTAGTGCAGCATGTTTTAATGGCCGCTAAACGAAAAGGGAAGTCTGTTGAGTGGGTGGATAACTGTACCGCGCTGCCGTCTGCGTATATTAGCCGTAATAGGTGGTTTCCTCCATCCTGTCGGTCGTGTGTCTCCACGGCGCGCAAAGTTTAGTTCAGAGAACAAAGTGTTTACTGTAGGAATGAGTACAAGAATACGGGAATGCAGGATTTGGCCAGCCCTCATGTTTAGCCAAGCCCATACCCTTTTCTTTTCTTTTTTATTCATATGCAGATTTAAGAAATTCATGTTGGGGGTCCCCCCCCCTCCCATGGCTTCACAATACACACACCCAGCGTTTCATCCGCAGCCCAGCCCTCCTCTCCTCTCCCAGCCGCGGCCCTGGATGCTGCCGGCGTCCACTGTGCTGCTGAGTGTCTGTTACTCCGGCCATCTGCCGCTCCTTTTAGCCGCTGCAACTCGAGACGCCTCGGAGGAAAAAAATGGCAGAAAATAAAGGGATAGGAAAGAAAATAGGCAAACAGATGCCATCTCGACAAAGCAGGGAAAAAAAGTTGTTTAAAAACTGTGAGCGCGGGGGCCTGAGGCAGGTGTGGGGGGGGGGGGGGGGGGGGGGGCTCGCCGGTGTTTCGTGCCCGCCTAGCGGCTCGGTGCAGTTGGCCATCCCATAATCATGGAGGTGAGGTTTTTGAATCGGGCCGCTGGTTGGCGGCTGGGCGGCGCCACGTGTTCACAGCAACAGCATGGCGTGCCTTTTGGTTCTCATTCAACGCTCGGGTCACACTGAGGACCGAGTACTTTTTATTTTTGCCCCCCAGATGCGACGGTCACCTGGTTTATTTATTTTTAATATACATCATAAGCACCTGGCAGAGCTGCGTTGGTGAAGAAGCGCCGCTCCTCTTGGACACGCTTTGCTTTTTCACAGCATGTGAAAGAGGCATGTTGTTTCTGGAGCCTCGTCTGATTCTCTCCTCCGCCTCTCTCCTCTAATGACCTTAAGGGATGGATCAGTCGTCGGAGGTTTGGTGAATGTTGGTGGAAATCTCGTGAACCGGGTAATCATGTTGGTTGTGGGAGCGGCGCCGTGCATGACGGAGCATGCTGGGATGAGCAGCCGCCACACAAAGCCCAATGAAGCCCACTGCCACGTCTAACCTCTCTCTCTCTCTCTCTCTCTCTCTCTCTCTCTCCTCCGTTGTCTCTCCCTCCTCCGTCTCTCTGCCAGGCTCCTTCACCGGCAGCGCGAGCACCGAAACTGGAAGCACGGCGACGGACTCCGTCGACCAGGTTTCTCCCACGATGCCGCGGGCCACAAAGAACCGAGTTTCCGGAAAACTCCGCCGATCAGCCAGCGCTATAAGCAAATCCTCCAATTGAGCTCTTCTTCCTCTCCCCCCCCCCCCCCCACCACCACCACCACCCCCCTTCCCCCGCCCAGAGTGCAGCCTTTAATCTTTCGCCGTGGCTGAGAGAGTTGTCTTTTCTCCTTTGTTTTTATTTTGTGTCACCCACATGTAACTGGAGCATATTGCAATTGTTTTAATTTAAGTGTCAATCATTGATTTCCATTGGTTGTGGTGTTGAGCTGCTCCATCGAGATGGACCTGTGACTATTTATGTTTGCCCCGGTGGTTTCTGCTTCAGACTCGGCCGCATAGGAAGACGTAGGAGTCTTAAAGCGACCTGTGATAACAATGTCATTTTTATCCCCGTGTTGTGGTCCGGCTGGAGAGGAACAGCTCCGCTCCAGTGCGGCACCGGAAGCTCCACTTTGTTTCCACGCCTCCGTCTCTTCTCTTAAGTCGATGAAGCACTGAAGGACACGGCTGTAAATGGCACCTCGCTGAACCTGCACTAACGATTGGGATCCATTTATAGACGTGTCTGCCTTTTATACCTCCTTCTGCACCTGCCACCACCTCCCTGTGTCCAGGAGAGGCACTTGGGTCGGTGGCCGTGGTCAACTACACTGGAAAGGAGCACACGCTGATGCAGGGGGGGGGGGCTCCTCCCCAGAGCCGTCCGTACTCACTGCGCGGCCACTCAGGCTTCCGGGGCCACGGAGTCCCTGCGGTACACGAGCAGCCAGAGGCTTTTTTTTTTATTTTGTTGTTTTGAACCCAGAGCGGACAATCAATGACTAACTTGAGCTGAAGAGGAAAAGGAAGAAATTTGTTTTTGTTTTTTTTATCACATTAATTTCCCTTTTTAAATGAATTCCGATGGATTGTGTCACGATTTGATTTATGCATCTCTGCTGGAATGAGAAAAGACTGCGTCTGTAATCGTCCTCTGATGTCGTTAACATGAGCTCATGTTCGGTAATTGAATAAGTTCCTCCCGTCTCTTTCCTCCGCGATCGGTTCCTGTTCCTGTGAAGCTCGAGACGTCGACATTCCAACGTTCCCCGCCGACGTCTTTTTGCACTCGCCGTCATTGATTTAACTCGCGTTGAATGTTTTCCTTTGTTGTTGGATGTGAATTGCTTTAAGCTGTATTGTGTCTGTTGCTGGATGTACATAGAGAGACGATCTGATGATGTTTTGTTTGTTTTTATTGTGTATTCTTGAGCTGTGTAGAGGAAAAATACCGCCAGAGCCTCAGGGGAATCTTACCTCCATGCACCTGTACACACGTGTGCGTGCGTGTGTGCGTGCATGTGTTGTGTGTGTGTGTGTTTCAGAAGGAGCTTCTCACGGTGCCTGTGTAACGTCTGTCCTGTAAGATGCTGTCCAACACCACATAATCAGATTTGAGTTCCTCCTCTTCGTCGTCTGAGACAAACCATGGCCGCCCTGCGTCACGTCTCCTCGTTAGCCGCGTTCGCTCAAAGTCTTTTGGGTTTTTTCCATCCTCCGTTTCTAAAGGTCAGTGTCTTGTGCTTTCCCCTCAACAAAAACAACGGCAGATGGATTTTGAATTGCGGGCTTCTCCATTTAGTCTTTATTACAGGTGGTGTGCCGCTCCGTCTTTATCTGTGAATGGATCAAGTGGCACCGGCTCCTCCCCCTCCGCTTTCCCATGATCCTCTCCCCATGTCGCCTCCTGAGGCCGAGGGAGGGGCGGCTGCTCTTGGTTTAGGTGGCATGCCAGAGCTGAACTCCAACAGCCCTCCTAGCAACGGCCAGGCCGACGCTCTCACTTCCCCAGCCTGCCCGCTCGGGGTTGTCATGGTAGCCAGGTGTCCCAACCCCCCGCCCACACACACACACACACAGTGCACTCACACCCTCTGAGGGCTCCACCCAAGCTGCAGCACTATCCCCATCTGTTGCACTACTATGCCTTACTTTCCCCCCGTGCGCTCCGTCATGTTTCTGTCTCCTCTCACACGTCGCCTCCTTTTGTTTGTTTATTCCCCGAGCTGAAAATGGGGAATCCAAATAGCAAGGAGGACGGATGGATCCTTTTTTTGTTTTGTTTTTTGAAAAATGTACAGATATATAGGCCAGGATCACATCTATGGTTTGTTTTTTATGTCCCCCCCCCAAAGCCACTTGAAGGAACCTTGCAGGATGCTGATCTTAAAGATTGTATATGACGTGGGTTGAAGGGGTCTGTGCTCCCCCTTTGGTGGCGTAGTCGCTGGAGATGTTAGATTGGACCAAGATAATGATTGTGTGTCTTAAATAGGTGAAGATAACGAGCTAGTGTTAGGCCTAGTATGTTTTTTGTTTTTTTCAACTCAAATCCTTGTACATTGTGTCAAATTTGAGGGCTTGAGCGCCTTCCGAATATAAATATATTAATGCCTGTAATATAATCTTTGTATAAGAGAGAGGGGGAAAAAAGCTTGAAGATGTCATCATTACTTGTCAACATATCAAACTGTTTTTAAAGACCGAAGTCCTATCTTTATTAGAAATGTGGAAATTTAAACATTTCATTAAATTAATTTGAAATTCTAAGCATCTTTTGTCCTTTTTTTCCTTCTAAAAACACATCAGCTAAGTGTGTGTGTGTGTGTGTGTGTGTGTGTGTGTGTGTGTGTGTGTGTGTGTGTGTGTGTGTGTGTGTGTGTGTGTGTGTGTGTGTGTGTGTGTGTGTGTGTGTGTGTGTGTGTGTGTGTGTGTGTGTGCGCGCGCTGTTACCATGGGCTTTCTGACCCTGGCCCCGCCACACTAGCAGCAGGAGTAACCTGACCCTCCTCCCATCTGTCTCCCCTGCTGCTCAGCCCTGCTTAGGGGAGGCCAGCATAATGGAACATCACCATGAGGTACAGGTGCAATGGTTGTAGCACCTACGGGTGCCCTGTCTCGCCTGGGTCGTATAAAGAAGCAAAAAAAAAAAAGCACTTGACCGTAATTGAAGACCCAAAAACTGAGAGAGAGGGTGAGAAAGAAGCTTATAATGTTACCTCATGTTCACCCGGCGCTGCTTCTGCCTCGGTCCTATGAGGTGCTTTAACACGGCGGCAGGTCTGGGTGTCCCGGCCCCTGTGAGGCTGACGTCCTCCACCCGCTGGTATTAAGTGTTGGTTAATATTTCACACTGCTCCCTGTAGTCCATCTTCACACTTCAGAAATCTCTCCATCTTGATGTATTGTTACTGATGCCTTAAGGGGGAGTAACACTCATTTAAATAAATAAAAAGTGTGTTAACTTGCTTTTCAAGGCCTTTCACGGGTTCATTAATGAGCAGGAATAACACACAGAGAAACACAGGAGATTATCAGACCATTTTTATTTATTAATCCTTTTAATTAATTGAGCCTGTTTTTCCAGCCAGTGATGATGCTCCAAGGTGAACATTGCTGACAGCATGTCTCTTCGGTCTGAAGTGACACATTTGGAGGCCTCTAAATTACAAGTGACTTAACGCTTTACAGGTGCTGTGGGTCAGATATGGAGCCAACCGAGCCCTCGTGGGTCCTAAATCAGCACAAATCGAGCTGCATGAGTCCCCTGAAGCAGACAGATGTTTTACTGCTCCAGAGGTGAGTGTGATCCACCACCTCTTTGTCCTCCTGTCATGTCCTGACATGGTATTAAGGAGGGAATTTATGATTAGCCCCTAAGTGCTTCTCTGTGGCAGCAGCGAAACGGCGTCTATTGAGCCACTGCAGCGATGATTTACCGGCATCAGTCCGGTAAACCGAAGGCAGAGGTTTGTCCAAGAGGATCCTGAAGCTTCTTCTTCCCGTTGGGGACGAATAGATTCGCACTACTTTGGAGTGTACTAAGAGAAAGGAGAAGTGGCATGCGAACAGTGTTCAAACTGTGAGGGTGTTAAAGAGCCCTGCACCTTTGGGAGTCAACTCGACGCACCTCCTCTGGATGGGACCTGCCCTTCACCCCCTGTGAACTATAGTGTGTGATAGACACCAAATGGTACTACATTTTTTAAAGTTATTATTAAGATTCCAAAGCCATAAAATACTTTTAAAATAATATCATAAAAGAAGAGTAAACATTTGTTTTTAGTTTAAAGGTAATTTTAAAAGCTGTTATACGCAAAGTTTTACGCACGGTAATTGTCTTAATTTGGGTCTTAATTAATGGGAACACGGAAAGCCGATGTCTTATTCCGACATCTTAATATCGTCCATGTCATATAAAAATAATAAATAATTCCCCTTGGACTTTCCTAAAGAGAAACAGTTGCAGGAGACACATCAAGGACACTCGAAACTATAGGAAACACGCGTATTATTTAAACAGCTGGTTCATATCTTCAACACAAAACTCAGAAATATGGGATTACTGTTAAGAAATAAAGTTAATTTCCGTCGTGTCCGTTTTCACTCCGTTAAAAGTTAAGCCACCCAGAGACACGTGTCCTTGAAAATATTTTTATTTTGATAGACAACAACGATATACACATACAATCAAAGCGCTATAAAAGCCAACATTTAAGAAAAATAACTTGTCCTTAAAAAAGATTGCATCTAAGGTAAGAGCTTTACGTTTTTTTTTTTCTTTCTTTTTTCAAGAGCTGCGGAGATTGAAGATTAAAACCCGACCCACGACGACACTGATCACAGACTCGTGAATTAAAAACAAAAAACAAAAAATAAACATTTTGGCTATACGACATGTAAACTTGCCTGAACGATTCACAGAAGAAGTCACAACAAACAACAATAAGTTACATTAAAAATAATTAAGCTGAAATAAATAAATAAATAAACATATGATGAAAAATATTGCAACAATTCTTCAATAATAATAATAATAATAATAATAATAATAATAATAATAATAACATAATAAAATATGTGCCCGCATTCAAAATTCAAACTGTCTGTTTTTTTTAAGGCAGGTATACAGCGGGATTTGGATGTGTATGTATGTCGGAGAGGCTAAAGGCATCCGTGGTACTAAACTGGGAATGCTTCACTCTCTTTTTCCCACCAATACAAAGTTGACAAGTTTTCTGTCGTCCACAAAACGCGTAAAGCTGCAGCGATAGATATGGTTTCTGATTCACAGTCAGTGAACCCACAAGGCTTTGATGGAGAAAAGGATTTCTGAGAATTTTAAGACATTTCTTAGGTCTAGAAGCTATCATTGAACACGTGTGCTGTCCTAGAAAAATACCCTTTTAACAGTCAAACTAACGCTTTGTATTATTTTTTTTCTTCTTTTTTTTCTTGATAAACTAATTTGAGAAAGAAGATCTCAAAATAGGCCTATGTGTAATTCAAATATAGAGAGAAGCATTCAACAATCACTGATTGGCATGGAAAAGACACCTCATTAAACACCACGTAAACATCAAACCGCCCTGCCCTTCATTGGCCTAAAGTTATGGCAGTGAGCATCACAAACCCCTCTTCTTTTTTCTCTTCTTTTCTTTTTGTTTGTACCTCAAAGCCTTTTTTTAAATGATCATTAGTATGTTCCCCCTCCATCAAAGGCACACATTTAGTGTTGTGTTCAGCAGGCGGGGCGCACCGGCATCTGCAGCAGGATCACCTGCCTGTTCTCCGAGGGGTGGCACTTGTTTATGTGCCTGGTGAGCCCCGGCGAGCTGTACAGAGTGGCGGGGCAGTATTTGCACGGGTAGATCTGGGAGGAGTGCATGAGGCGCAGGTGTCTCTCCTGGCCGGCCCTGCTGGTGAAACTCTCCCCGCACACCGGGCACAGCAGGCAGTCCACCGGGCTCAGATTGAGAGGGCTTTGGTTTGAGGCTTCCTCTGAGGATGATGATGATGATGATGATGATGATGATGATGATGCTGAGGAGGAGGATGAAGAGGATGAGGAGGATGAGGAGGAAGAGGATAAGACCGGAGCCTGCTCTGCCGGGTGCTCGCCGGTTTGAAACCCGTGCTCCTCCAGCACTTTCTTTTGCAAGGCCTGGTGCGCCATGATGTGTTTTCTTAGGTATGCCTGTCGCTTGAACCTCTTCCCGCAGTACTGGCAGTCATATAAGCCGTCTTCAGAGCCCGACTCGGACACACCTGGGCTCGGGGTTTCTCTGTCATTTATGTCTTTGGCTTCGTCGGTGACGGACTTGACACCTATCGGGGGCATTTTAGCCATTTCGGGTTTGATGCCCTGCGCCGGTGGCAGCGCCGGCGCGCCGGTGGTCCGGGGTTTGTGCCAGCGGCGATGAGAGGCGAGATTGGCCGGGCAGCTGAACATCTTGTCGCACTCGGGACACCGGTACTCGACCCGGACGATGCGGGAGCACTTGTGCTGCGCCAGAGAGAAGGGGTCCATGTACGCCTCCTTGCACAGCTGACACACGAACTCCCCGAGAGGCTGGTTTCCCGCGGACTGCGACCTCGGCTTCATCTCCACCGGCCCCTCTTTGATTTTGAGACCAAGCACGGGAGAAGTCGTCATCTCATCTTCAAAGTTGAGTTTCCTAATGGCTTTGGGTTTCTTGGAGGCGGGTTTCGATTTGCGCTCTGTGCCGTCGACTGCGGCTCTTTTGGTGCTGACCCGGTTGCTCGGTGCCGGGATGCTGCTGCTGGTGGTGCCGCTGCGGCTGCTGTTGCTGGTGCCGATTTTCAGGTCGACCGGAGCGTACAGGAGGTGGTCCAGGCCGGAGAGGGAGGCAGGTGTCGGGAATGACTCGGCAGAAATCGGCGAGCCCAGATTGAAACTTCTCCCAAAATATCCCCTGTCGTGCTCCTTGCTGGTGGGCCGGGTGGGACTGTAGAGGGCTTGGCACACCGCCTCTGGGTTGCCGAACTGTACCGGCTGCTTCTCCAGTCTTGGCACCGGCACGTCAGCTGCTCTGAAATCCGGAGATGTGGCGAAGCGGTCTGGACTGGACGACACGAACATCTGCGGTGAGGGGTCCACATAACTCGGAAAGGCAGCTGGGGTGGGTCGCTTCTGGAGGTCATCTTCATCTGACCGAGTCCTGTAAGAAATATGTGTAGATTTCTTGTTTCTTTTTACCAGGAATCCTTTGGGCATCTTGGCGAGTCACAGCGGAAAGGCACTTCGGGGAGGTGGGCGCAGTCTGGAGTATCCAGGTTTGTTAAAAATATGGCAACTCTAGAAGCTTATGAGACTTTATCTCCCCGCTATATCGATTCTTCTGTTGCTGAAATGTTTTCATCTCCAAGGCATAGCTCCACTCTTTTTATGCCGGAATGATGCTATTGTTCTCGCCCCCCCTGTTGCAGAATCCCCGACCAATCAGATGAATCCTGTGTCCCAGTGGATTGGATTGTGGGAGGGCTCAAGTCGGGGTTTGGAGGATTTTGTTGGAGGATGTGCAGATAGCTTAGCAGATGTACTGGCGGTTTATTACATTAATGTGTGCGCTCAGCCCCTCCCCGACAGAGGCACACGACGGGACCCTCCTCTTTTTACGGTCTGATAGGCTCCTATACAAATGCACACGTGCCACGGCTTTGTGGCTCTCCACTGGGGGCCCCGGAGTTGCCAAAAGGAAATGTCCGTCACTGCCACAATCATCACAATTTAGAATTAAGACAGGGATGAGGCGAGCTTGGTTAAATACAAACCCAACGCGGCATTTGTTTGAATGTGAATGTTACTCAAAGAGAACATTTACATAAATAGGGCCATGCGGGACCAGATTCTCTCAGTTTCACGTAAATACTTTAATTTGTTTTACCTCCACACGTTTTAGAGTTGTTTGTTTTCCCTATCCACGCGCCTCGTTTTACGCGCGACCGTTGCCCACATTACGCATGCGCCTTCCAAGAGGCCAAAACGCGTTTTTATAGTCCTTTACTTTTATTATGTCTTAAATAAACACTGTAGAGGGAGTGTTTCTTTATTGTAGGGCACGTGTCTGTCTCGGTTTAACTCGACATATAAATCAGACATCTTGCTGCATACATAAGTAATAAGAAGGCCCTCTGGTCTTTGTGCACAATAGCCACGTCTGCCCGTTCTTCAACATCCCCTGTCTTTTTTTTTGTCGCTTGAAAGGCAAATTGACCTCTTAACGGGACTCACGGACAATCTGGCCCACGGAGACGCGTGCTGGGCGGAATCAGTGCTCCAGACAAAGAAGGCCGCAGCCGAGGCTGGTGTAGCAAAATGCTGCAGAGATATGCAAAGATTGGGCTGCTGTTGTTCCTGCACACAGTGTGCAACTGTTCTGTGTGCTAATACTGTTCTCAGGATGGTAATTGTTGTTGTTGTTTGGGCTCAGATTGCTAAAAGAAGTGTGTACGCTTCAATATTAAAGTTATCATAATCCAAAGTTAACTAAAGTAAATATGTGTATACTACTTTAATAATGCATTTTTTTAAACCGCGTCTATTTAATTCTGTCTAATTCCACAGCCTCGTGCTTTTTATTTCTTACCCTATCTGTGCCCCACCCTCTCCCCCAGCTCCCCCAAGGTTTCTGTGCATACCTCATATATTGTGTATTTGTCTTTTCCCCCTCGTTATAATGGCTAAATGTGGGCTGCAGAGCGCCACTTGGCAGAGAGTGCATTCTTTTTCCTTTCACTCGGCAGACCAGGGAGGAATTAATCTCCATCGTTGCATTGTTCCCCTCATTTGCATAAAGCTGCACTATGACCAAGTCAAATAATTACACAATCGGAGCTGAGCCGCAGGCCCGCGCCTTCCTTTCAATGGGCCTCTGTGTGCTGGTGCCTTCTCACCTGCCGGGAAGCACACCGTTATTTTGGTTAGATAAAGTAAATGGCACATTTGCTAAAACAAGAATATATATATATATATATATATATATATATATATATATATATATATATATATATATATATATATATATATATATATATATATATATATATATATATATATATATATATATATATATGTATATATATATATATTGAATTAGTTAAATAGATACAACTATAGATTCATGTAAACGTTTACTGATTTAATTCAGTGACTATACATTTGAAAATATATCTGAAGTATTCATTCATTATTGTTCTATATAAAGTTTGTACGTCCCCTATAGGGCGTTGTTTATTGTTGTTTATCATGTTTTGTTTCCCTTTTCTTCTACTTTCTCTCTCTCAGATATCCACGTTGTGTTCAACGTGTCTCGTGCGCGCCTCCTTTCTGTTACTTGTTGTTCTTTCGCTCTATTAGTCGTGGTTTGTTGGGACTACACGCTTTGATGGCATTTTAACGAGTTCCTCTTTCCCCCGGTGATCGTGTCTGTGGGCTGCGTGGGCCGGTGCGCGCCGCTCTTGTCCACACTGACGCATGCGCGTGTTTGATCAGTGGCGCGTGCTGCGCGGCGGACGGGGAGCATATAGGCGCCTAATTAGCATACAGCTGAGCTGCTTTAGCGCAACCTTCATCCTCTTAAAGCTGCGGTCGGACTTCACGTGCTCTCATTTTCCTCCTCAGTAGGTCATGTTGTCAATACAATTCATCAGAGTTTTATTTTTTTTTTTAAAGAATAAACAAAATCTGAATAAAGTACGTTTTAAAATTATTTTTGTCTTTAAAAAAAAAAGAAAAGGTGTTTTTTCTGTGTGTTTAAATGTGATCATCTCTGTGCAAGTTAAATGAACAATAGATGGCTAAGCTGCCGTATGTCTGACGGATTCATGACTTAATTTACAACCACAAGTTTGAGTTTAGGATTTACCAGTTTGTGAGCGTGTGGATAAGAGACAGTTCTTGCTCCATTGCGCCCCCTACAGGAGGGACACTGAATGCCGAGGACTCACAGGGGGAAGTTAAGCCCCACTATCCAGAGCACTGCCCTCTGGTCTCTTTGCTGGCATCTCACGAGCTGCCCCTGTCAAACATTAACCCGGTTACCCAGGGAGCTGTGGGGCAGTTTGGTAATTCCACAAAGATTAGATTAGCCGTATTCTCACCACACATGTACAGAAACCTCCCGGACTTCTGCAGATGAATGATGTGCTTTGCCAACTAAAGCCAATTTGAAAGTGCAATAGGACATTACTGTAATTGGTGCTCACTACATGGCAACCGTCAATGCATTGTCAATCAATTATTGTAATCGATTAGCTGAGGTCCTATTCTGGCTGGTTGTAATCTGATAGAGGGCTCTTTCAGCACCATGGAGAGAGCCAGCGAGAGACCCAGATTTAATCAGGCAGGCTGTGGACAAGGCACAGCCTCAGCTTGAGCCTTTGTCCCTTAAACTGAGAGCAGGCAGGACCCAGCAAGACAACAATGACACGGTAGAACAAAAGGGGCCGGTGTTTAATGA
Organism: Liparis tanakae; assembly: GCA_036178185.1. NCBI lineage: Eukaryota > Metazoa > Chordata > Actinopteri > Perciformes > Liparidae > Liparis > Liparis tanakae. The sequence goes on from CM070093.1 coordinate 11,684,174, forward strand.
AGTGATTGTTTTTTAAATATAGTTCAAAACACATTTAAACTATGTATACAGAGAGATGGTGGCTTAGTTCACCTCTATTCTCCATACAAAACACTATTCTTTTTAGTTCCTCTGTTTTTGTTTGTGTGGCTCGATCTCCATACATGCCCTTTTTCTATTGTGTTTTAATTTAAATATATGTGTTGTTTGCTTTGGCCTATTGCAACACTTTCCTGTAGTTTCCAATGAGAACATTATAGTTTGGAGAGTTGTGAGGGAAACAGGAGCGAACGGGGAAACTGAACTGACGTCATCCTGAGAGTCTGATGTGGGATAAAAAAGGTAAATATAGTATACAATTAACACAGGCTCTGTTAATGTTTACAGATACAAACATACTATAAATACCACCATGTGTAGACATTTAAAGAAATGAACAGTGGGTTTGTTCATGATCTTCTTTTTTTCAGAGGTAAAACAATAAAGACAGAGCCCTCTGTTGTGTATTTGTTGTTTGTTCTCTACCAAAATGAACAGTTTGGGTTTCTATTGGAAGAGCAGGAAATTCATCTGCAGGCGGTCTCAGGGAGTCAACAAGTCACAGTGAAACAACAGTCGGGCGGCCCTCATGAAGAGCAACAGCCGTAAAAGGTTTGTAGTGCGCCTCTCGAAAAGAAGTCAGACTGTAGCATCCCCCGGATCAATGGGCAGATTGCCTGTTTGGCCATGAGAACAACACAGAGGTCACCGTCTAGACATTAAAGTGTACTTTAGAAGGATACCCGCGAGACCGGGTTCCTATGAAAAGCCTGTAAAGTGGTGCAGCTCTGAGTTTAAGACTAATGGACCTCAGTGTTGACTGAGAATGTCCCCGATGTCATCCCTACGTTTGACGGCCATGCCGATGACTCTGAGGACGGATGTTTCTGAGCTTTTATGCCATTTCTTAAGAGGTTTCGGTGGAGTTGGCTTCTAAGAAATGTCTTTTTGCAATATATATGATTGTACATACAGTATATTGCATTTTTAAATCCACTGCAATAGGAAATGACATATATCTGCAGATAGGTTGCTCAGTACTTCAAGGAAAACCCGTCGATGCTTTAATTGGTTTCATCTTTCTTGTGCGTGCGCAGATGTCAACGAACACTTCAAAGGGACAACTCCAGATTTGTTTTTCTTTTCCGAAGAAGAGCCTCTTATTAAAAAGAAGTATTCCTGTATATCAGGCATATCAGTAGCCGAGTCCCATGGGGCATGTTTAGCTCTAATTTACTCGTCAAAAACATCGGAGTGTCTCTCGATAACCTCCCCAGTCCATTGGCTGTCAGAAAGCATGCCCTGGAATGTTAAACACTAATTCACCTCCGAGCCGTGGAGGTGGATGAAGTGATTGTTCTATCTGGGAACTGATTAAAACGGCTCTGGCCTGCTTCTCACCTCTGACGTCCGCCACATTCATTTCTGTATTCATGAGCGGATGACAAAGTGCGGGCGGAGCGGCTGCCGTATTACAGATAATAAGACCAGCGGGCACCACATTCGCTGCCACAGGTTTCCCCCTGCCCCGGCTCATTCAATTATTTCACAAGAGTCCTCTGAGGCACAGCTGCACTATGGGGGTGAAGAGGAGTAAATTGAGGTACATTCATGTAGAGACACACACACACAGAGAGAGAAGCGCGCACACACCTCACATACAAAGAAGTGGAGGACACACACACACACACACTGCAGCAAGGGAAGCCAGCATATAAAGGATTTTACCGACATGCATTTGGCCATAGCAGTCAGTACATTTCTTGGACAACAACACAAAATGGTCCATCCTCTGTTGCTCACTGGCTCCCTGCAGATTGAAATGATATTGATAATGACTTTGCGTAACAAAAATGAAATCAGGGCCATTGCTCATAGACGCCATATATGAGGTCGCCATTATCTTGATGAAAGTGTAGACAGCAGCTGTATCAACTAAGAGCGTGAAAGATGGACTCTGGCGGGCCTAATGGTCCGGATCCTTTATCTATTGACATGTGGAGTGACACAGTGCGGTCATCGTTCTCGTAGCCTTAAACTAGCAGTCGGCTCATGTCACTTATTCATGCGTAAGATCCATTTGGATTCACGTACAACTCTCTGAACTAATAACACACATGACAGTGTTGTTTCCTGAGTTAATGTTCACAACGTTGTAGCTGGACTCCAGCGCTGAGTGTGTGGAGGTGGGTTGCTGTCCATGGTCCTGAAGTTCTGCCCTCCAGTGCACAGCTGCGGCCTCTTGGGACGCAGGAGGAGATGCGAGGTTGGGCCATGTGAGGAATGAGATGAGGTCAACGTGACCTTGAAATAAGGTTGTGTCAACATGATGTTGAGCCTTCTTTTGGTTTGTCTTTATTTAAATATAATAATAACTTTATTTATATAGTACCTTTAAAAACAAAGTTTACAAATTGCTCGACAGAGAATCAAGGCAAAAACAAATAGAATGGTAAGATATAAATATAACATTTTTACATTTTAATTAAATAAAATACAAAATAAAAATAAAAAACTGACTAACTAAATTAGGGGAACCAAAGAACTGCATAAAAGGACGACAACACTTAAAAGCTGTTTTATAAAAATGGGTTTTAAGAAGTGATTTAAATGAAGTTTAATGATTTAGTTTTATTTGGAAAATAAAAACAATAGTCATATCCATTTATGAAAATGACTTATTTTGCTGTATTGCTCAGAGTGGGCGAAGACAATACGTCCTGCTGTAACATCTGCACACCAGACACTGAGCTTAGCACAAAGACTGGAAACAGCCTTCGCCCCGGGAAAATGTAAACCATATACGGGCACTTCAGGTCTAATTTATTTAATGGTTAAAAAAATATCACATTGTGGTTTTATGAAGAGGAAGTGACTTCACCAGGTCAAGAACTCTTCAGGCATATAACCCTCAAACTTGTTGTGTTTATGAGATGTGGTGCGTGGACTTGATTAACACCCCACACACACGTGTGAGTTCTAGAAGTGCCGAGAGGTAGAGTGTGTTTCCTTCGGACGGAGCCGGGCTGCCAGCTTCCCTCTGCTTCCAGCCCGAATGCTAAGCTAAGCTAACGGAGTGTTGTGCATTGTAACTCATGGCTAAAAGGCCAGAAAGTCAAATATCAAACTATTTTATCAATTTCAAGAGTTTACTTTCACGCTAGAGTCCTATTAGCCTGTGACTAACATGGTTTTACATATTATCCATATACATGTATGCCTGCTGTCGCCTGTAGGGATGGAGAAAGAGTCAGTGGCATGTGGGGTGCATGTAGGTAACACACCCTCCACATGTGTACATTAAGAGAGTAATCTGTTCGTGCTCTTTGACTTTGGAATGCCGCATTTCCCAAACAAAGAATTCCCAGAACCGGCGAGCTCTTCATCGGATGGCATGATTTGCATTCTCTTATAATTGTGCTGCTTCTTTGATTATTAAATGATCACCCTAATTAGGGAGCATAATAGGGTTAATCAGACTGTGCTCATCACACTTATTATTATTCCTGCAAAAATGGAGGAAAAAGATACAGTACTTGATTAATTATATCAGCCTTTTCATCAGCCGGGCTGCCATTCCCCCCTCTGAAATTAATATCACGGTGTAAATGGAAGGAAGGAGCTGGCCGGACACAGACAGATGAAAGATTTCACTCAAATTAATTAAGCACTAATTATGCGGTGGGAGTTGGGAGCAGTTTGCATAATGAGCTCTATCAAAAGAGATCAGTCATGGAGAGGGGCTGCAGAGTTTCTATACAGCCTTCAGATGATACGCGGACACCACTGCACATCATGAAGAGGGCTACCAGGGATGTGGGAAGAGGGTTAAAGCACTTTGAGCCCCGAGGAGTAAGAGTGAGGAGTGCTCTGTTGGGTTTGTCAACATGCCGCGAACCGGAAGCTTCCTTCGTGGCACGTTTTGTTCCACAAACGTGGATTATTACGTTCTCACTTGAAGATATTACACCAGAACTGGGGTTGTGTGTGTGTCCTTGTGTTCTCGCCCCCCCCCTCCCCCTCCCCCCTCCCCTCAGCTTAAGCATCAGATAATGAATTCACTACTCCAGCAAGAGGCAATAAGAACAGAATGTACTTCTAAATTTGAGCTAATCACAAACAACCTGCATCCACCCTCCAGGGAGCTTTAAATACCCTATTCACCTCTCACTCCAATTCTTGTGGCGTTCAGTTATTGTTGATCAGGGACTATGCTGTGGCTATAGACAATGGGAACGAGGATTAATAAAGCAGAACTTGTCTATGTCTTAATCGCCTGTTTAATCACAGTCATGCGTAGTGTATGGAGTTACTTGAACTGATTTGTGCCACAGCAGCAGCAATCATGCATCGGCTAATCAGGGAGCACAGCCCGACACTGCCCTTCAAGGCCTCCGAGTGGAATTACAAAGACTATGATTAGTTAATCAAATGAAGAACCCAATGTCCTTTCTTTATTTGTGTATACACCTTATCTAAATGGAAATTGTATAGCTGAGGCCCTTCCAGGAGGATACATCTACATGTGAATGATCCTCCTTGAGCCCGTGGCATTGAACACAGAATAAGATCTTTCACTCCCAATCATCGTGTTATGGCATTGTGGAGACTTTCACATGTCTGAATGATATTTGTTGTCAATGCTCATGTGAATGATGCAATCACTTGGTCTGTTGTGAAGTAAATCAGGAGGCACTAGAGCAGCCGCTCTTCAAACACACATGATGTGAGGCAGAATGTCAAGATTGTATTATTTTCCAGAGTGGAGAAAAAAAGGGGGAATCAGACAAGCAGCGTATTGATGTATAGATGATGAGAAGGCCGGCGTATATGTGTAGGTATAGTTTATAAGTGGCTCCATAGTGAACGTTCTTTGCTCCTACAACTTGGTACAGTACCACTTAACGGGTCAAACATGTATGCGGTTGGTGAGTTCATTATAGTGTTTATTCATTTGTCTCAAATCTATTTAGGGCATTTTTTTAAGCACTTCCAAAACCATCCAATTAAAATTCAGTAACAATACATCTCGCTTTGAGTTTTAGCCATATAGCATCAATTCATTGCTCGTAGAAATATTATCTAAATTACTTACCTTAAGTTGCTGCCCCCGCGACCCGACCCCGGAATAAGCGGATGAGAATGGATGGACTTACCTTAAATAAAATAAGCATGACTACACTTTCCATGTTAGGCTGCTTGGTGACCCAACTGGTATATTTCACCAACGTTAACGTAAAAGAAGCTTTTCGGGTGATGGCTATGGGGTCACCGTAGGGTTCGGACATTGTGTATCTTCTAGTGAAATGCTCGTGCTAAAGAAACAGAAACGGTTGAAGTGCATGAGATATATTTAAACTAAAAACAGCATTACATCACCTTGAGTTAGCCAAACAATAATGATCCCACACTGCGTGGACTCAGCTCTGTAGCTATTCCCGCTCCTGTTAGCCAATAAACATAAAAGGCTCTATTTTCTGCACAAATCTACCATTGAACCTTTTTATAAACCGTTTGATTCCCAGCAACACAGCACATTTATATTCCTCAACCATTTATCCCCATAAGAAAACATTCTCCAAATCACAAAAAAGTGTGCTCTCCATTAAATAGTGTTTATTTGTATTTATTTATTTGCATCAAAGCATATCTTTCTCCGCCACACGTCCTTCTGTCAGACATGCTGTTAGATATTGTGACTGTTGTTTCCTAAAGAGAAAAGAATTCCCCTCCATTGCTTTGTGATCACTTCCTTCCAGGGGAGGCAGACTTGACCCGCTCACTCCTCCTTGAATCACCTCTATTATTTGTCGGTGACAGCCGCCCTTTGGAGGGCGGGCGGGCGGCTGGCTGAGAGGTACGGGGTCGTGGATGTCCCAATCCATCTCTGTCTGCCCGCCGATTGATTGTGATTTAGTGCGCGGGGCAGGAGATGGTGGGCTTCCATTCTGATGAGCGATAGGTGGGAACCCTTTGACTCCCAGCACATGGCAAGCAGCGGCGGGGCTGTGATGATGGGTCAGAGGCAGCTGGTGGGGGTAACCGGGCTGGATCTGGGAGTTGGATGGAGGCAATGGGGGTTGCATGGATCACAAGATAGAAGGTGTCAGAGATCCAGAACAAAGCCCCCCTACCAACCGCCTGAGTATATCACTTAGCCCATCCATCACCCGACCAGCTATACGTGGTTAGCGTAACGGTTGCTAAGCTAATCGTTTCATCATCAGGGAGATAATAGAGGCCTCACCAGGAGTATAAGACCATCCGAGGGGGTGGGGCTGGAGGGGGGTTATGCAAGCTGGATGAAATATGTAGAGATTTCCTCCGGACTCCTGACTCAAATATTAATGAGCCTTGCATTAAAGGTTAACCTCTCGGAGGAAAAGGCCGAGTGACGTTTGTTTGAACACCAGTTAATGGTTACACATGAGTGTACCACGGAGCCGGCCGAATGCTTTGAAGCATCGGCTTTCTTCATGTCGTGTCTCTGAATGAAAACCAACCATAAATTTAAGAGGAAACTCCCCACGTTATACGATATCTGCGCCGATTAGGAGAATAAAAAACGTAAGTGTGAAGAAGCTTGATCTTGTGTCAGCGGCTCTAATGTGCCGCTCCTCTTCTAAATATCACAACATATGCATCATGAACATTACATCAAAGCCATCGGCTCATTCTTAATAATACAATCTTGAGATACTCAAGAGCAAAATTCAGAGAGTGTATTCTTCCCATTGGTGTGTGAGCGTTGTTTCCGATGAGACAGCAGCTGTCCTCGATGTCAGCGGGCCGCTCCAGCAGCTTGACGCCATCGTAAAGCTGAGAGGCCTCGTTAGAGCCGCATCTCGAAATTAGAAGACAGACCTTCGTTGGAATTGTTTGTGGAAGTACGCTGATGTGGTGCACCGGATTATTTTATTGTGTTATATGTAATCAGTTTAAAAACTAAACATATTTCATGCATAATTTACACATATATCCAAAGTATTTAGTATTTATTTTCAATCCCAGATGTCATAGTTTTACAAACAACATCAATACAGTGAGAGCAGCAGTGAACAACTGACGGCGTATTGTCAATCACAGGAAATTGTGTCAGCCAGGTGAATGTGCAGCCGGTAATCTGATCTGCTGTTGACAGAACAGGGACAGGTGCTCCAGCCAAACTAATCCATACATGCATGCTAGTCAGCCATTAAGGCAGATTGATTCAACGCTTTAAAAGACCACTCCTCTCAACCATCCCAGGCCTGGCCTTATACCTTTGTTGTTGCCATGATAATTCCAGTAATTCAAGATGACCTGCATTGGAAAGGGAAAGGAATTTCCCCTGTTTGCCTAATGCTGGAAACATTTTGTTACACAAAGGACCAGGGAACATGTCTGGAAATGATGCATGACTGTTAAGGAGCGGGAAATTAAATAGCCGGGCGGTTTATCATCTGAAGTATTGGATACACCAAAGAAATTCTGGTTTATTGAACTGAAAGTTCTTACAAAACAAGGATTCAGTATATTGGGCCCCAGGAGGTTAGTGTCAGGCCGGGATACAGATCAGGACTCAAGTGCGGAGGTGACAGTGAGCAGGCTTTAATTCTATAAACAAAAACACTCCTAAAAGGTGGAGGCTAAACAAAGCACAAAAAACAAAAGGCTTGGCTATGAAAAAACTGCAACAAAAAGCGCTCTTTCGAGGTAGACTCAAATTTACAAAAGGGTTTTGTGGCTATCAACATGGAGCTGGCTTGGGTGTTCAGACGTTGAGCCGAAACACTTTGGCACAGGACAGAGGGGAGACGCAGACTATAAGCGCATGAGGGTAATGGGGAACAGGTGGAAACAATCAAGGATCAGGGGAGACAATCAGACCGGTGACACATGAGGAAGGGCAAGTGATCTGAAACGAGAGGAGAGTTTAGACTTCAAAATAAAACAGGAAGTTACAAGACAAAAACCCAAGACAAGACAAACTTCACCGCGGTGTGACAGTTAGCAGTGCGTACGTGTATGAACTTATTGCCCGAGCACGACCATCTCACATAATAGCCTTGTGTAGGTAAAAAAAAAAAAAAGCCCCACATACAAACTACAATTCACTTTGATGAGTGTGTTATTATCAAACCCACGTCCACAAGGCCCCAAATGCCAAATAAAGGTTTACAGGCATAAGCCAGACATCTGCTGCTCTCTGATTGGCTGAAGAGCCAGCAGCAGCCTCACCTGTTATCCACAGCCCAGTGCATGGTAAACACCCTCAGTCAGGGCTGCGGGGAGAAGGAGCCCATCTGGTCAGCCGCATTAACAACCGGCTCTTTAACAATGGCTTCCAGGAAAAAGGAGAAGGGTACAACAGGCCATATCAGCCAATAAAAACAGGCTATGCATGACATTTAGCGCCTGATGCGGGGCTTAGCGGTATACAGGTTACCTACTGTCCGCACCAGCGCCTGGCAATAAAACAAAAGGCAATCTCACAGGGGGGTGTAAAGCCGCCTGTTTCAGCTGTTGATCTCATAATTTGTGTATAAAGATGCAAAGGGAGCATAGAGTTAAAAAGCATGAAGGTAATCATTTCCAGGGTGCTTTTTATATTAACATCACTCAAGTAAACAGGCAATTCCTTTAGCCACTTATTCTTACTCCTAATAGCCATCCCAATGGGAAAGAGTCATTGCCTCTGGAGGACAGGGACCGATCATTTTTTTATTTTGTGAAGGCTTTTTTTATTATTTTTTTGGAGAGATGTAAATAAAAAAGAACAGCAGTGTAAATAGGTCTCGCTGCAGGAGAGGCCTCTGGGGAGCACCCGCGTGGTTATCTGGCTAAACAGTGCTACCTTGTGGCCGACTGTTCAAGAAACCTGCACGGTGAATATGATGGAAAACAAACCCAACAGTTGTCATTTTCATTTCAATAACAATATATGTTGGTATCGTTGTATAGCAGAGTATGAAATAGTCTATCAATATTGTGAACTTGAGCCATTTCTCAAATGGATGTATTTCTTTTGCACACTGCCCGTCTCTCATGTGTCTCTCTGTGGTGCAGGACACAATACATAACCCTCATCCACAAAATGGGCTCTAACAAGTTATAAAATAGGGGCACCTCTGGCTTATTAGATGTTTGACGGGGCTCTATTTTTACCAGGGCCTCCACCCAGCAGGCAAAGGACGGAGGCCAAGTCTGTAAATGAGATCTAGTGGATACAAAGAAGGATGTAAAGACGGAAAGGTTCGGGATGGAGTTTGAACAGCAAGCAATGTGCTCTCTACAGCTGCTGGCACTAATGAGGATAATTACCCAGTAATAACATTAGCCTATCTGAGGGAATGGAGGGGAAGGACAAGTGGTTGTGCGTGTGTGTGTGTGTGCGTGTTTGGGTGGGTGGTTATGCAAGCGTGTGTGCGTGTGTGCGTGTGGTTCCTGTATGTGTGTGCATGGCCATGCGTGCGCCTTTCCTTCTATCTCACTTGCAGTCTCTCCCTCATTCCCTGAATCTCAATATCTCTTTGTTAGCCCACAATAATTGTATTTGGGCCTCATATCCGCCGTATCAGATTTGAGTTTGTACAAGGTAATTAGCAGGGGAAGGGAAGCCTCCACACCAGGAGGACAAATGCCCCCATGACATCATTCCGGCTCCACTCAGGAGGGAAAGTTTATTTATTTTTCTTCCTCCTCTTCATCCCTCTTGTCATTCAGCTGTCAGAAGAAGAGCACTGGATAAAGGGCCAAAAAAATGTAGTGGAAAGTTGATGACATTGAAAAGGTGTAGAGTTGGGATGAAGAAGATAAAGAAATGAAGAGATAAAGGAGAGAAAGGGGTGGAAAGTGATTTGAGATGGAGGGCTGTGTTTTCGCCACAGGCCTGTAATCTCCAATCAGCTTTGACTAACAGACAGCAGGGGAAGGTTCCTCGGCGTTAATGCAGCCTGCCATTCAGAAGGAACCTTTGTATCCAGCTGGGAGTCGGGGGATGAGGGGAGGATTAACTGGCACTCAGGTGGAGAGAGATGAAGAGAATCAGATGGAGACCCTGTGGATGGTGGCACCTTCCCTCACTCCATCAAATCTCTTTCTTTTCTCTTATTGAAGGATTATAAACTGTACGCAATGTTTTCTGGGTGACGGGTGAAAGCATGAGGAAGCAAACGAGTCTCCGCTGGGGCTGACTTGTTTACAATTTGTATCAATTATGTTGATAATGAGTCAACAGTCTCACGAGTGCGCCGACGTTCGAGTGGTTGGTGCTATTCGGATTTACTAGAATGATACAAATACAGCAAACGCCACACAGTAATTAAGAAGAATGCTTTATTTCCTGCGCCATGGTATAGTAAGAAGGTGAAACAGAGCGAGATGTTTCATCATAACTCTCCTGGAGGGGGATCCTCCTCTGTTGCTCTCCTGAAGGTTTCTTCCCTTTTTTCCCCCTGAAGGGTTATTTGGGAGTTTTTCCTGATCCGATGTGAGGTTTTGAGGCAGGGATGTCTATGTGTACAGATTGTAAAGCACTCTGATACAAGTTTGTAATTTGTGAAACTGGGCTATACAAATAAACTGAATTGAATTGAATTGAACTCTGTGTGCCCGGTTTGATGATCCTTTAGGTAGATCCTGTAGTCTGGTTGAATGAAACTGATTTAAATCAGAATCAGAATCAGAATCAGAAACCTTTTATTGCCAGGAATGTTTACACAAACTAGGAATTTGCAACATTTGACATGACAAACAACAATCAACATAAACTCAACTACAATACAGGATAAGATATAAATAAAGTGCAACAGAGAACGTTTAAAGTGTCTGAGTGTATGATCTAGTGTCATGTGTGTTTAAGTTAAAGTTAAATGAATCCCAGGTAATCTCCAGCTGCCAGCTGTCCATCACCACCGCCTTCCTCTAGTCTAGATGACCACACTGTGTGTTCCTCCTCAGCACGGCCTTTCATCCCCATCTCCATTGGATAGCCGGGAAAAACATCTTGAGGAAGAATGTAAAGCATCTTGTAAAATAAGCAAATTAATTAAGAAATGATTGTGTATGTTCTAAAAAGGTGCTGTGGGAAAAAAACTAATTGTATTCACCATTGACTACGGAGTGAACAATCTACAGTATGACGCTCATACACTCACTGTGCTGATGCAGACATTTCTCCCAAGGCATTGTGGAATATGCCGAAGTAAACCCGTGTATCAGAGACAGGGCCTCCCTGTCAGGTAGCCAGGTAGAGACATTGTGGCGCTGGGTACCAGCTTGAGTCTGAAAAAGATACAGGATTAAATCTATTTAAAGGTAATGTATGCATTAACACGTGATGGATACTGTATCCTGTATCAAACGCACTCCATTGTGATTCGATTGTGAGTTACTCTGGGATCGTCATCTCAGCTTTTGGAAATATAAAAATATATCCACGAGCTAGGTGGAAGTTTAATAGCTGTACTCTAGCGGATTAGTGTGGCTCACGAAAGACATATTAAAATTCTAGCAGCAGACTAAGCCCTGATCCCACTTTTTTATTAGTGTTGCTAGGCAACAATAGTAAAAAAGAAAAAAACATTCAAGCCATTCTTAGAGGTGACACATGTATACATGGTTTATTACATCCAATTAAATCAATTACAAAAATGAAGATCTTTATATGTAATGGATGTAACACAAAATATAGGAATACTTTCATTTATTAGATGTATTTAGGTTAGATGGTGTGCATATCAACGCAAAATAAGTGTGTATTGGGAATACCCTTTGTCCATGTGCCAGATCTCGCGCTCTGTCGTTTATCCGTCTTTCCGCCTGACTGTAGCCTGACCAGATATAGCAAGATTAACAACTCGTAGCAACTAAACTTGGTTACTTGGTAAGTAACTGTAGTTGTTTTTCATATTAGTTTAAAATGAACCTCACTCCTTTCCTTCTTTTTAATACTTTATTACTTTGGTACTTTTTATGTTTTATTACTTTAATACTTTATTACTTTTGTATTACTTTTTTGCTTTTTATGACTGACTTTTTCATTACCTTACTTTTGATTATTTTTTTACTTTTTCATTACTTTTTCATTACTTTGTATTACTATTTATTACTATTTTATTCCTTTTTTATTTTATTTTTACTGTTTATTACTTAATTACTTTTTCATTACTTTTCTTCTTATTGATATTTAAATTTGTCATGACTTTTTTTACTTATTTATTACTTATTTGTTACTTTTTCAGTACTGTTTTAATTTGATTACCTGATGACTTTTTCATTACTTTAGTACTTTATAGTACTTTTTCATTACTTTTTACTTTTTTAAATTACTTTTTTACTTTTTCATTATTTTTATTACTTTTCATTCATCTTAACTTTTTTCTCTTTTTTCATGACTTTTCACTTTTTATTACTTCTTTACTTTTTATTACTTTTGGTATTACTTTTGTACTTTTTCATAATTGTTTTACTTTTATTACTTCTTTACTTTTTTACCATTTCATAACTTTTTTACTTTGATTACTTTTTTTCTTCTTTTTATTACTTTATTATTTTGTATTACTTTATTACTTTTTTTACATTATTATTTTATTATATTCGTGGATGTTTGTGTTTGATCCAATGACAGTGATGTTGATCCAGCACTGATTAACAGCACTCATAAAAAAGATTTTTTTTATATTTAATGTGTCAGGGTGTAACACAAAATGTAGGAATACTTTTATTGGTTCTATGTATTTAGGTTAGATAGTGTGCATATCAACCCAAAATAAATGTGTTTAATTGGGGATTACCCTTTGCGCATGTGGCAGATCACATAGCTCTTGGTCGTCTTTCTGTCTTTTCTCCTGACTGACCTGACCAGATGCAGCAAGATTAACGACCCATACCAACTAAATTACTTGATAAACTGTATTTCTTTCTTCATAGTAGTTGAGAATGAACCTCGCTATCAATCCATGCTTTCGTTCTGTAGTAATTATCACAATATATGTAACAGCCGTGATAACTTAGCCAGGCAAAAATGTCCAAAATGGCAGACTAGCTGGTAAGCTAGGTAGCCGACGTGGTTAGCATGAGAGACAAGTCGTCGTTCGGACACAGCTCTGCAGCGCCGTGTCTGCACTAAGAAACTAAATGGAGAGAGCGGAGTAAGGGTCTCCCCCTCTCTTGCACCATAATGTAGGCATTAAAGGGGACATATTATGAGAATTCCACTTTTTCAATACTTCTATACATTAATTTGGGTATCTGGCATGTCTCCCAACACAAAAGCGGTGGAAAAAAACAACTCACGCGGCTTGTTAATGATTCCTCTATGTCAGAAAAGATATGCTTGAGTGCGTCGATTGGGATCACCACCAACCTCTAGATCAGGGCTATTCAACTTCAGTAGCAAGTGGGCCAAATAAGAAAATCAACAACAAGCTATACTGATTTGCAGGCAGTCTTGCGGGCCATAGTTAAATTCAAACGGGCCGTATCCGGCCCCCGGGCCGCTAGTTGAATAGGCCTGGTGTACTGCATGCTCAAAACATCAGAGCATTGTTTTTTAAGCTGCATTTATCTTTTTATTTGCAGACTTAGGAGAAGGACCCCCTCAAAATAAATTCCAAACAGCTCTTTAAACAAGTGTAGCCCTGATAGTATATTTTGTTAGATGTTAGATAATACTACTAATAATAATAAGGTGTGTGTATATATATATATATATTATAATATTTGGAGGTTAAATAGGTGACAGCAACAGCTGTTGAGCGCGTCAAAGTCATGGTGTGACGTCGAAGGGCTGACCCATAGTTATACCTGCAGGATCTACACCAGGTAACGATCAATGTGTTGAATGTATGCTGCATAATGACTCAATGTTATAGTAGTATTGATAATCGCTACTCGCAATCATCAAATAGCTTCACACATGTTGATCTGTACCAGGAAAGCTGGATGAGCCACATTGGGGCTTCTGTGAATCAGGAGATGACAACCAAGGACGCTGAGCTGTTTCCCGAGGCTGCTGCTACAGACCTGCTGTTTCTTATCCCGTCAGACACTCCTTCCCTTTCCCAACCCATCGTATTTGTAAAGAATATACTTTTTTGTTAGCTTTCCCTATTATTGTGTGCATTAATATTATGTGTAAAGTGGAAAGGTCACGGAAGGTTAAAAGCTTCAACAAGGGCATTTCTGCACCTGGGACTCGCTCTTTTCTCCTCCTACCTCACCGACCGCACTTACCGGGTAACTTGGAGAGGATCTGTATCTGATCCTTGTCCTCTCACTACTGGGGTTCCTCAAGGCTCCGTCCTGGGTCCCCTCCTCTTCTCTCTGTACACCAATTCTCTCGGCTCTGTCATTCGTTCGCATGGCTTCTCCTACCACAGCTATGCCGATGACACCCAACTGATCTTCTCGTTCCCACCGTCCGAAACACAGGTGGCGGCGCAAATCTATGCCTGCCTGACTGACATCTCTCAGTGGATGTCTGCACACCACCTGAAGATCAACCCTGACAAGACCGAGCTACTGTTCCTACCAGGGAAAGGTTCCCCCACTCACGACCTGACTACCACCTTCAACAGCTCCGTGTTGGCCCCTACCCTGACTGCCAGGAGCCTCGGGGTGACGCTAGACAGTCAACTCTCCCTGACGGCCAACATCGCTGCGACATCGCGTTCCTGTAGGTACATGCTGCACGACATCTGGAGAATACGACCTCTTCTTACCCAGAAGGCAGCGCAGGTTCTGGTCCAGGCTCTGGTCATTTCGCGCCTCGACTACTGCAACTCCCTTCTGGCTGGTCTACCTGCTAAGGCCATCCGGCCTCTGCAGCTCATCCAGAATGCAGCAGCTCGACTGGTCTTCAGCCTCCCGAAATTCACCCACACCACTCCGCTCCTCCGCTCTCTTCACTGGCTACCGGTGGCGGCCGCATCCGCTTCAAATCATTGGTTCTGGCGTACCGTGCTCTGAACGGATCGGGCCCCGTCTACATCCGGGATGTGGTCACACCGTACACCCCGGCACGTTCGCTCCGCTCGGCAACAGCCAACCGACTTGTGACTCCGTCACCTCGAGCTAATCACTCTACATCCAGACTGTTTGCTGTCCTGGCTCCTCAGTGGTGGAACCAGCTCCCCACTGACATCAGGACAGCAGAAAGTCTCTACATCTTCCGCCGAAAACTGAAAACGCACCTTTTCCGACTATATCTGGATTAATCACAGACTTGCACTTTGGTAGCACTTGAATGGCTCTTATTATGGTACTTTTGTAGTTTGACTATGTTGAGGAAATGTTACTTTCTGTATTCTTGTTGTTCTTAGTTTGTACTCTAGGTTGAAATGCACTTATTGTAAGTCGCTTTGGATAAAAGCGTCTGCTAAATGACATGTAATGTAATGTAATGAGTAGAGGATCGTGACACACAAGGAAGTGTTTTATGCCCCCCCTTCCCACACCTCACCATAGAGATGTTTTAGAACAAAGACTCCTATATTCTCACAGCCCAGGAGAAACAACTATAGACCTTCGCTGAGCGCAGTTAAGATAAAGACACGGTCCAGACGTGGCAGTAAGTGGCTGAGGTCAACCACAGGGGCTCCTTCGGACACACACACTCCATGCATTCTACACGTCGGGCATCCTTATTTACTGAGGGGAACCTCTTTATTGCCCTCCTGAGAAAATCCTGGAGACGCCACGTCCCATCCCGGAAGAGATAAGAAGTATCACAATCCCCCGCTCTGTGTGAGAAGCTGATAGGAAGGTGTCAAGTAGAACATAACTCTTCCTTTCTCCTCTTTTCACAACATATTCTCTCATCGGTGAGCCAACAAGGACTAATGAATATTCATACAACGGCGGAAGCAGAGGCGCAAGAACCAATGAGAAGACACCGCCCTCTTTGTCTCAGACCAATCAGAAGTGGTCTTGAGGTGTATTTCAGTGGCCGCCCGCTCTCTGTTCAGCACCCCTTTCTTCAGCTCTGGGACCACGAACGGTGTCAGCTCTGAACTTTGGGTCCATGCATGTGACTGTCTGTTTGTATCATGATTTTTAATTAAACGCTTTATAGATTTGAAGTAAAAGTCTACCGCTGTTTGCTTTCAGTGATATCCGTTCAGGTGTGTTCCCGTCCATCCTCAACATGAGTACTCACAAACATTTCACTATCCCTTTTTATTTAGGCTTGTGTGGACAAGTGAAGCGGTCACCACTGTTTCCGGCCACTACGATCTCTAGCAACGACTCGGGCCTGCAACAGGGGTGTGGTGTGTGTGTGTGTGCTAGGGTGTGTGTGAGTGGATTTGTTATATTTATTTGATTGGTTATATTGGTTATATTGGTTATATTTGTTGTGATTGTTGTATTATAGAGGTTCTTAGAGAGAGAGAGTGAGTTATATACATTTTGTGGGTTTTTGTTGCATGGGGATTGGTGTTTTGTTTTGTTAATAAATATGCTGTGGCGTGCATTATGAAACAGTTGGCTGCACCGTCCCTCTGTTAACGCACAACCCAGGACCCCGCCCATAGTATATTTTTCATAGTTACATGGGCCGGGGGTTACACAAGTAAGATGTATTCTAAAGTATTCTTTAACATAAATACAGGACATTTGTGCTATAAAATTAGGCATGTTTCTTGTAAATGAGAGTAGAGTTATTAAAAAAACATTTTAATTATTTAAGGTAGCAAAGATGCCTCGTAAAAGACCTTTGCCAGGCTAGAATGCAGGGCACACCATGGGTACAACGCCACATTAATTCAAATTTCCTTATATTTGAGCCACCAACGTGCACTCATTGTAAGTCACTTTGGATAAAAGCCTCAGCTAACTGACATGTAATGTAATAAAGTAAATAATGTTAACAAATTGCTCTTAGTCTGGACTCTCCCCTGAGACCTGTTGACCAGGGGCTAATCCCTCGGACAACAGCTCCCAGGATCACTGGGCCATTTCACGGAGGAGATATTTAATCTCTTTTTTTTAAACAGTTTTTTAATGCTAATTGTATTTAACTATTTTTTTAATTTATTTGAATTTTGGTGGGAATAACCTGAGCACCAGGTTAAAAAAAACATTTGGATGAATATAGTTTTGTAATACTAATTGTATTTAACTAATTTTGAATTTATTAGAATTTTGTTGGGAAAAACCTGAGCACCAGGTTAAAATGTGTTTGAATTTGGGTGGGAAAAAATCTTTGGATGAATACAGTTTTTTAATACTAAATGTATTTAAATAATTTTGAATTATTTGAATTTTGGTGGGAAAAACCTGAGCACCAGGTTAAAACCCCATTTGGATGAATATAGTTTAGTAATAGTAAATATATTTAACCAATTTTGAATTATTCGAATTTTGATGAAAATAACCTGAGCACCATGTCACGAACGGCCGCGGATGTCGCAAAGAGAGAAGACCCAAAAGCCGACATGATGCAAAAAACAATATATAATCTTGAACTTTGAACTATGATCTTAACTATGAAACAGGACGACAAAAAACGCGGACCAAACAATACGACGGGAACACCGGGGACTTGAACCGGTGACAGAACGCCGGGGACAGGAACAGGAACGCCGGGGACTGGAACCGGCGACGGAACGCCGGGAACAGGAACGCCGGGGACTTGAACCGGCGACGGAGCGCCGAGGACAGGAACAGGAACGCCGGGGACTGGAACCGGCGACGGAACGCCGGGAACAGGAACAGGCGACGGAAAGCCGGAGACAGGAACAGGAACGCCGGGGACTGGAACCGGCGACGGAACGCCGGGAACAGGAACGCCGGGGACTTGAACCGGCGACGGAATGCCGGGAACTCGAACCGGCGCCCTGGCCTTAAGGACCCGGAGAGACTCCTGTATCTCCTCGATAAGGATCTGCCAGACGGAAGTCCGGAAGCAGGGACCAAAGGCTGGGTCCATTAAAGGTGGCGTCGTTCTGTCACTAACAGCCGCGGATGTCGCAAAGAGAGAGGACCCAAAAGCCGACATGACGCAAAAAACAATATTTGATCTTGAACTTTGAACTATGATCTTAACTATGAAACAGGACGACAAAAAACGCAGACCAAACAATACAACGCCACACTGGGAATGAGACAAACAGGGTTTACATACACAGGCAAGGTGAGAGGTGATTGGACAACGGGGAACGAGACACAGATGGACACAATGAGGACGGGGCCAGCAATCACACAGGAGGAAACAATCAGGAGCACGGCAGACAAGAAGACACAGACTTCAAAACAAGACATAACACAAAATACAAACTCCAGATCCTGACACACAGGTTAGAATTTGTTTAAATTTTGGTGGGAAAAACCTTTGGATGAATAAAGTTTCAGATCCCTGTGTCCCATCGCTAGCCCCAGATCCCTGTGTCCCGTCGCCAGCCCCAGGTCCCTGTGTCCCGTTGCCGGCTCCAGGTCCCCGTGTCCCGTCGCCGACTCCATTACCACGTGTCCCGTCGCTGGCTCCATTACCCCGTGTCCCGTCGCCGGTTCCATTTCCACGTGTCCCGTCGCCGGCTCCAGGTCCCTGTGTCCCGTCACCGGCTCCATTTCCCTGTGTCCCGTTGCCGGCTCCATTACCACGTGTCCCGTCGCCAGCCCCAGGTCCCCGTGTCCCGTTGCCGGCTCCATTTCCACGTGTCCCGTCGCCAGCCCCAGGTCCCCGTGTCCCGTTGCCGGCTCCATTTCCACGTGTCCCGTCGCCAGCCCCAGGTCCCTGTGTCCCGTCGCCGGCTCCATTACCACGTGTCCCGTCGCCAGCCCCAGGTCCCCGAGTCCCATTGCCAGCTCCATTACAACGTGTCCCGTCGCCGGCTCCATTACCCCGTGTCCCGTCGCCGGTTCCATTTCCACGTGTCCCGTCGCCGGCTCCATTACCCCGTGTCCCGTCGCCGGTTCCATTTCCACGTGTCCCGTCGCCGGCTCCATTACCCCGTGTCCCGTCTCCGGTTACATTTCCACGCCGTCGCCGGCTCCAGGTCCCCGTGTCCCGTCGCCGGCTCCATTACCACGTGTCCCGTCGCCAGCCCCAGGTCCCCGAGTCCCATTGCCAGCTCCATTTCCACGCGTCCCGTCGCCGGCTCCAGGTCCCCGTGTCCCGTCGCCGGCTCCATTACCACGTGTCCCGTCGCCAGCCCCAGGTCCCCGAGTCCCATTGCCAGCTCCATTACAACGTGTCCCGTCGCCGGCTCCATTACCCCGTGTCCCGTCGCCGGCTCCATTACCTCGTGTCCCGTCGCCGGCTCCATTACTCTGTGTCCCGTCACCGGCTCCATTACCACGTGTCCCGTCGCCAGCCCCAGGTCCCCGAGTCCCGTCGCCAGCTCCAGGTCCCTGTGTCCCGTCACCGGCTCCATTTCCCTGTGTCCCGTCGCCGGCTCCATTACTACGTGTCCCGTCGCCAGCCCCAGGTCCCCGTGTCCCGTCGCCGGCTCCATTACCACGTGTCCCGTCGCCGGCTCCAGGTCCCTGTGTCCCGTCACCGGCTCCATTTCCCTGTGTCCCGTTGCCGGCTCCATTACCACGTGTCCCGTCGCCAGCCCCAGGTCCCCGTGTCCCGTTGCCGGCTCCATTTCCACGTGTCCCGTCGCCAGCCCCAGGTCCCCGTGTCCCGTCGCCGGCTCCATTACCACGTGTCCCATCGCCGGCTCCATTTCCCTGTGTCCCGTCGCCGGCTCCATTACCACGTGTCCCGTCGCCAGCCCCAGGTCCCCGAGTCCCATTGCCAGCTCCATTACAACGTGTCCCGTCGCCGGCTCCATTACCCCGTGTCCCGTCGCCGGCTCCATTACCCCGTGTCCCGTCGCCGGTTCCATTTCCACGTGTCCCGTCGCCGGCTCCATTACCCCATGTCCCGTCACCGGTTCCATTTCCACGCGTCCCGTCGCCGGCTCTAGGTCCCCGTGTCCCGTCGCCGGCTCCATTTCCCTGTGTCCCGTCGCCGGCTCCATTACCACGTGTCCCGTCGCCAGCCCCAGGTCCCCGAGTCCCATTGCCAGCTCCATTACAACGTGTCCCGTCGCCGGCTCCATTACCCCGTGTCCCGTCGCCGGCTCCATTACCTCGTGTCCCGTCGCCGGCTCCATTACTCTGTGTCCCGTCACCGGCTCCATTACCACGTGTCCCGTCGCCAGCCCCAGGTCCCCGAGTCCCGTCGCCAGCTCCAGGTCCCCGTGTCCCGTCGCCGGCTCCATTTCCCTGTGTCCCGTCGCCGGCTCCATTACCACGTGTCCCGTCGCCGGCCCCAGGTCCCCGAGTCCCGTCGCCGGCTCCATTACCACGTGTCCCGTCGCCAGCCCCAGGTCCCCGTGTTCCGTCGCCGGCTCCATTTCCACGTGTCCCGTCGCCGGCTCCAGGTCCCCGTGTCCCGTCGCCGGCTCCATTTCCACGTGTCCCGTCGCCGGCTCCAGGTCCCTGTGTCTCGTTGCCGGCTCCATTACCACGTGTCCCGTCGCCGGCTCCAGATCCCTGTGTCCCGTTGCCGGCTCCATTACCACGTGTCCCGTCGCCGGCCCCAGATCCCTGTGTCCCGTTGCCGGCTCCATTTCCACGTGTCCCGTCGCCGGCTCCAGATCCCCGTGTCCCGTCGCCAGCCCCTGTGTCCCGTCGCCGGTTCCTTTTCCACGGTTATAGTAGTTATAGTTGCCAGTGCCCCTTCTCCGTCCCGGCCGGCTCTAGTTCCTCCTGTCCCATCTCCGTCCCGGCCCGGGAAGCACGAACCACGGGGAACATCTAGTTCTCCCTGTCCTCTCTTCGTCCCGGCCGACTCTAGTGGCTCCTGGCCTGTCTGCGTCCCGGCCGACTCTAGTGGCTCCTGGCCCGTCTCTGTCCCGGTCGACTCTAGTGGCTCCTGGCCTGTCTCTGTCCCGGTCGACTCTAGTGGCTCCTGGCCCGTCTCCGACCTGGCCGACTCTAGTGGCTCCAGGCCCGTCTCCGTCCCGGTCGACTCTAGTGGCTCCTGGCCTGTCTCCGTCCCAGCCAACTCTAGTGGCTCCAGGCCCGTCTCCGTCCCGGCCGACTCTAGTGGCTCCTGGCCCGTCTCCGTCCTGGCCGACTCTAGTGGCTCCTGGCCCGTCTCTGCCCCGTTGTTGCCCCACTGGGTTCACATGCAGTCATTCACATGCTATTAGAGCAGGGGTTCGTATCCTTTACGAAACCAGCGACGTAAACGACTAATTCTTTTCTCCGGCTTTTCCATTATGCGCTGGAAAGTGCACAATTCCTCCTGGGCCTCCTGGATTTTTTGTTCCAGGGCTTCATGTTGCGACTGCTTTTCTTGTAATACCTCATTATGAACTTTTTTCATGACTTCGAGCTGGAGCCAAGCACTTCTTTTGGTGACAGTCTCATTTTCCATGGTGCGCTGGAAAGTCAAAAATTTCTCCTTGGCCTCCTGTAGTTGTTCTTCCAGGGCCTTGACCTTATGCTGTTCTTCGTTTAGCTCCTGAATTTTTTGTTCCAGGGCTTCATGTTGCGACTCCTTTTCTTGTATCACCTCATGATGAACTTTTTTCATGACTTCGAGCTGGAGCCAAGCACTTCTTTTGGCGACAGTTTCATTTTCCATGGTGCGCTGGAAAGTCCAAAATTTCTCCTTGGCCTCCTGTAGTTGTTCTTCCAGGGCCTTGACCTTATGCTGTTCTTCGTTTAGCTCCTGAATTTTTTGTTCCAGGGCTTCATGTTGCGACTCCTTTTCTTGTATCACCTCATGATGAACTTTTTTCATGACTTCGAGCTGGAGCCAAGCACTTCTTTTGGCGACAGTTTCATTTTCCATGGTGCGCTGGAAAGTCCACAATTTCTCCTTGGCCTCCTGTAGTTGTTCTTCCAGGGCCTTGACCTTATGCTGTTCTTCGTTTAGCTCCTGGATTTTTTGTTCCAGGGCTTCATGTTGCGACTCCTTTTCTTGTATCACCTCATGATGAACTTTTTTCAAGACTTCGAGCTGGAGCTGAGCATTTCTTTTGTGGACAGTTTCATTTTCCATGATGCGCTGGAAAGTGCACCATTTCTCCTGGGCCTCCTGTAGTTCTTCTTTCAGGGCTTTGACCTTATGTTGTTCTTCCTTTAGCTCCTGGATTTTTTGTTCCAGGGCTTCATGTTGCGACTCCTTTTCTTGTATCACCTCATGATGAACTTTTTTCAAGACTTCGAGCTGGAGCTGAGCATTTTGTTTGTGGACAGTTTCATTTTCCATGATGCGCTGGAAAGTGCACAATTTCTCCTGGGCCTCCTGTAGTTCTTCTTCCAGGGCCTTGTTTTGTTGTTCAATATAACTGTATTCTGGGCTTAAGTTGTGTTCAAGTTCTTGTTGAACAACCTGGTGCTCCTCAAGCCATTTTTGACAAGCCACATTATTTTGCAACAAGGCCTTCTCTCCACCAAGCTCTTCCATTTCTTCGTGACACCTCTCAAAGTTGGCCTCAATATACACCTTTCTCTTAAACTGTTCGAGTTCTTTTTCCAGCTCTCCATTTCGTTTGTGTACGGACTGGTTTTCTACATTCAATCTGTGTGAATTCAGCTGAGCGACTTCCAGGTCCTGCAGAATTTTATGCTTCTGCTCAGTTTCTTTTATGTACTTCAGTACCTGCTTTTCTAACTTTTTGTGCAAAGTATCTATCTCCAACTTATATTCTTTATTATGTTTGTCTCTGACCATGCTTTGATGTTTAAAGAACTTACGGTCATCCATGAGGATAATTTCTTGGATGCGATAATTCTCGTTCTCAAGTTGAAGCGCCTTTTTGTTCAAGTTCCTTGAGTACTTAAAAGCAGACTCAAAGTTCTTGAGTTCTTCACGCAATTGTTCATTCTCTTCCTGGAGCCCTGCGCTAAATTTGTAGATGGACATCTTTTCTTCACGGGGCTCCACATCTACAGCCTCCACAGGCGTAGTATTTTTCTTCAAAAACTTGAACATTTCTGTTTCTCCCTTTCAACACAATGTCTTTTCTCAAAAAAGAATTGTGTTATTGATCTCGGATGATATTGTGCAAATATTAAATATGAAGGTATTACTATTGTTGTATAGTTGTATTATAATACTTGCAGTTAATATGTATCCAGTGTGTGGAGAGTGAACAGGTTTGAGGGAGAGAATGAATCTGTGAGCCCTTGTATAGAGGAGAGTGGCCTTGATCTCTTCAATGTTCTGTAGGACACAACATCATAGTACTGCGTCATCAATGTTAAAAAAAGTACAAAGGAGCATTCTTAGTGGGCGTGGCTACGCTCAGCGAGCAACCACACGGCACCAGTTCGTCACGTGACACACTGAGTTTACTTCCTGCTTCGCTCTTTACGGCTTGTTGGCTTTCTCTAACGGACAGCGCCCTCTAGTGGCGTTAGTGGTGACCACATCTTTCCCACTAGGTTAAAAATATGAGACATTAGTGTAGTAGACGGATCGTTTGCGAACATTGGTGTATAGAAACTAAGTAGAAATACTTCGTTACTTTACTTAAGTCGTTTTTTGGATACCTGTACTTTATTTTACTACTTATATTTGTTTACTTTTATTTTTACTTCACTACATTTTGCAATGAAAACTTTTACTTTTACTCCGATACATTTCCCCTGAAACAGTATCGTTACTCGTAACTACGAAAAAAAAAATCATGAGACAAACATCGGGGCCTGCAGTGGAAGAAACCGCACCGCACCTGAACGCAGCACGAACACGCAGGTGGGTAATCAGTGGTGCTTGCCGCGTGTTTTCCTGATGCCCAGGATGATAGCGAGCGAGCGGCTACAGACACGAGTCACATGACTCATTTCATGTGGAAGCAGCGATGAAGCGCCGCTACTCGAACAACCACGGTGACCAAGATCAACGTCCGAGGCCATATTTGGACGAACTGTGTTCTTTTGTCGGAGTGAAAGTTCCACCGGATCAAGTGCCTCTTATGACTACCGAAAGCTACGGAGATATGGCCTTCAACAACTCACCATCCAACCTCCGGTAACACATTGAGGTAAATTAAGATGAATCCCATGAGCCGCAACGTTATTGGACTTTAAAAGCAGTGTATGTGGTTTGACACGGGCATATTTTGAGTTCTGATATTGGGCTGGTTTTATTGGCCATTGGGCTGTGTTTGTCACACATACCTGGCAACCCTGCGCGGTCTTCACCACGGTGCAGATGAGGTCCGTCCTTCTTGGGACTGGAGCCTGCCTGTGGGTGTCGTTCCGGTGTCCCCGTGAGCTAGCTGCTGCTAACTAGCTGTAGATGCTAAATGGTGAGCCGTAGAATAGTACTTTTTAATTGGCAGCAAAAACAAATACAAATTCCGCAAACGTTTTCGGTTACGCTAAACCGTCTTCAGGCGGAGCAGAAAAATAAAAATAAATGTTTGTAAAATCAGAGTTGCCAACTTTTCAAAAAACCTTGGAATGAGATTTTGTCGGGGGTGACCAAAATGTTGCCGCGCACGCAGCCACACACACGTTGGTGGCTCAAATATCAGTTAATTTGAATTAATTTGGCGTTGTACCCATGGCCCATGGTACTTTTTTGGGCCATGGTGTACCCATGGTGTACCTGTATTCTGTCCTGGCAAAGGTCTTATGCCTCGTAAAAGACCGTTGCTACCTTAAAGAATTAAAAGTTTTTTTTTAATAACTCTAATTTACAAAAACATGCCCAATTCTATTGCACACATGTCCTGTCTTTATGTTAAATTCTTTAGAATACATCTTACTTGTTCAAAGTATTGTTTGGACATTTTTTGAAAGGGTCCCTTTCCTAGGCCTGCAAATAAAAATAAAAATGCTATGTGTGCAGCTTAACAAGGTGCTCTTCTGCTTGTTATGACAGCTGAGTTTACATCACCACACACAATCACACGCACAAACACAAATAATTATTTCTTTCATGATTTACAGTTTAAGAGAGTGAGTACTTGATTGAACCGCAAGTCATTAACAAGGCTCTCAAGTTCTAAAGACAGGTAAGAGTGACTGATGCTTTATTTTCATTGGTTGCTGGATTTAATCTTACCCAGATTTTCTGATTGGCTATTGTGTTTTCTGATTCCCTATGGTACGGCGCGTTTTTTACGGGCGACGCGCTTGAGAGGCCCGTCTGGTGTGATTGCCCCCTGAAGGCAGCTCGGCCAGCTCATGTTGGCGCTGCGCCACATTAAAACATTAAATAGCCAAGTTTTTTTTCAGCGTGACAAATACAATGTGTGGCGGGAGTGCGGGACTTAAGACCGAAATGCGTGACTGTCACTCTCAATGCGTGACACTTGAGAGCCCTGCATTGACATACCGTAGTCTCTGCTCATTGTGTCTGTCTGAACATCTTCTTCTGCTGCTAACTTCGGGACTCTTTGGGGTAAATAGGATGTGTATGCAGCAAACAGGTTTACAGATGCGCTCCTTAGCGCCATCTATCGTCGCGGGGTTTGAAAAGGAGCCAACGTCGTGTAAAAACACGCAAAAGCGTGTGTCACACAGCGAAACCGTGAGAGTTGGTAGCTCTGGTAAAATGTTAATCTCCCACAGCGCCTGAGGAAAGAGGGAGTGTTGGTGAGTGTGTCGAACAACATGGAGGCCAGCGCTGAAAAGGACGGGAGCAGCAGCGACGGGGTTGAATTGCCGAGGATCGAGCGGGAAGAGGACTTGGAGTTGTTCGCCAACATGCTGTCCTCCTTCAGCAGAGGCCTGGAGGCCCAGCAGGCCCAGCAGGGGGACCGCCTCCGGGAGACCATGAGAGAAGAACCGGTAGGCCCGACTCACAACGCGGCTTTAGAGGGTCCAGAGCTCCTGATGCAACCGCCACTAGTTACAGTGCTGTGTTTATTAAGTTTATAATGTGGTAACGATTGTTGTTCTTAGCCACCCTGAACTCTCCGCCCGCCACCCTGTCATTTTCGTCTACCTACTATTTTTTTTTTTTTGTTGCCGACATGTCATGTCCTTTATTATATTAAAAGCACGTATTGAACAAACTGATATAGAATCATCATGATCTGCTCGGTTCATCCGGCTCATGGATTTTATACTGTTCAATTCAAACCATAACAAAACAAATGTAAACTCCCAAAAAATCACATTATATTATTTTTTAATTGTACCATTACAGCCCAATGGTACATGTAACATTCAACATGGTGACAGTTCAGGGTCCGCACGGTCTTGGTAAACCTGGAAAAGTCATGAAAGATTTAAAAAATATTATTTTCAAGCCTTGGAGAACCAATCCCAAAAGCTTTTGTTAGTCATGTAACTGTGTTATAGTCACATGTGCATTCACGCTGAGTTCGAAATAACTAATATGCTTTTAAAAGAATGACGCTGAAAATATAAAATGTCATTTTGCTATTTCTCTGTCCCGAGGTTCCCCATCGCCATCGTCGCCTCGACGTCCGCGCTCCAGCGGTGCCTCTCGGTCTGCTCCCGGCGGGACTTCCCTTCGCTCGCCATGCTGGTCGCGAGACGAAGACCCGCTCGCCTCGACCGCCTCCGTTCTCCACCCGAAGAAGCGGCGCAGCGTTGTCCGCCTGGAGCCTGGTCGACACGGAGTTCACATGCTCCTCTGATACGGTGACATCTCCACGACGTTGTCCACCATTGGCGTCGAAGATGTCGGGGGGCCTCCACCTTGGAGAAGCACATCTCCAGGACTTTCAGGCTGGCGTTGCAGAAACACCTGCTGAAGAGGACGCGGAGCGCCTGCTGGAGGAGAAGGTCGGCATTTAGGACTGAGAGGTGGTTCTTCATACCGCTTCTCTTCCAGCTCCTTCTTCAGCTCCTGCTGCTTTAGCCCCTCCTTGAGCTCCTCCTCCTGCCACCTTGGAGAAGGACATCTCCAGGAGTTTCAGGATGGCTTTGAGGAACTGGCTGCTAAGCATCTGATCTTGTATAGGAGCCGGCGAGCTCCGCAGTCAGCCTCCTCGCTGGTTCACGAGGAGTCCAGTCTCCTGGCGATGAGACGGATCACCTCCTCCTGATCACCTCCAGCTGGAAGGAGGATATGCCCGGGCTGAAGTCTTCCCCGTCCTCGGAGGAGTTTCTGCTGTCCAAAAGCAGCAGGGAACAATCATGGGGCTGGAGGAGGAGGTGGTGAAAGCCCTGTGGGTTGAAAACGCAGAGAAGGACAGAAAGATTGTGCCGCTGGAAAATCGAGTGGCCGATCTGGAACGATACTCCAGGATTAACGACATTGTTATCTCCGGACTAAATGTCCAACCCCACGCAGCAACCAGAGCAAAGGAGAAGAACTCACCGAACAAGAAGCCGTGCGTGTGCGTATGCGTGTGCGTGTGTCTTTTTTTTTTTTTTTTTTTTTTTTTTTTTTTTTTTTATATTTTGCTCATCAAACTAAACTAAATGTTTCCCTGGTGTATAATACATAGTATACATGTGACATACAGCATGAGGTTGTTGGGGCATGGCCCATGTCTGTGGGTCACAGAGTCAACACACAGAAGACTGGCTGCAATAGAAGTTCTACAGATGAATGTTACCTGTACATGAGGTGAGTATCAAGGTACTGATTGTACTTATGTGTGTTAGTGGATGGGTGGACAGCGAGTATATTGATGGACCGGGTACTCTGACCTCACGCCTACACACTCGCTGAAATAATTTTTTATATATAGAAATATTATGGAGAATATTGATATTTTTATTAATGTATTATGAAGCTTAGGGGTAATGTTTACTCTATGCAATTGTAAATGGCAAGAATTAATGTGTTGATGAGAGTTACTGTGTTAGTATTATAGACAACTCAGGGTTGCCGGACACATGATAATTATCCTCCAAATAATACCACAATTTTGAACCTTTGGTACGATACTTCACCATTTCCAATCTGGCAACACTGAGCACCTTGCCCACTCAAAACAGGTCAATCTGTGGGGAGGTGTTTTTGACGGGGTAAAAAGGGTGCCGTTTGAAATCATTCATGTGGTATTTTGACCAAAATATGTTACAAACATTACACTAAGACCCCAATGAACCATACAGGGTTCGTACGGTCATGGAAAACCTGGAAAAGTAATAGAATTTTTAAAATGGTCATTTCCAGGCCTGGAAAAGTCATGGAAAAAACTCAAATCATAAAAGTTTTGGAAAAGTCATGGAAATCTGTTATAATCACATGTTCATTTGCACAGAGTTTGACATAATTATTATATATATTTTTTTTAAGAAAGATGCTCAAAATATAAGCCGGCGTATGCTCTCAATACACAAAATTCTCTAAATTGTTAATGTTTATGTTCAGTTTGGTCATGGACATTTGGTTTAAAGTCCTGGAAATCCATCGGTCAAAATGTTTAAGAACCCAGAAAGTCTCTACAGCTTCACCGGAAACTAAAAACACATCTTCAGACTATATCTGGATTAAAACACAGATCATCACTTCAGTGGCACGTCAATATCTTATTATGGTACTTTTGTAGTTCGACTATCTTGAAGAAATGTTACTTTCTGTATGTTTGTTCTTAGTTTGTGATCTTGTTTTATGCTCTTATTGTAAGTCTCTTTGGATAAAAGTGTCTGCTAAATGACATGTCATGTAATGTGATGTAATGTAACCTGTGTAGATTAATTTAACTTCCTCTCTGTGGTTCTCAGGACCGCATCATTGACGCCGGGCCCAAGGGGAACTACTCCCGCTTCATGAACCACAGCTGTCAGCCCAACTGCGAGACGCAGAAGTGAACGGCGACACGCGGGTCGGCCTCTTCGCCGTCTGCAACGTCCCAGAATGTAAAGACGAGTCGGGGAGGCGTTTCCGCGTCGCGACGCAGTCCAACAAGCCCATCTTTAGCCGCCAAAAATCTCTTACCTAAATGTGCATTTGTGTTGTGTTCCAGGCACAGAGCTGACCTTCAACTACAACCTGGACTGCCTCGGGAACGAGAAGACGGTCTGCCGCTGCGGCGCTCCCAACTGCAGCGGCTTCCTTGGCGATCGACCCAAAGTGAGCGTTAGAACCACAGACACAGGTTCATTATTAGAGCCAAGCAGGTTTCTTTTGGAGACGTTTATGCAAATTGTGTGTTTGCAAATTCCGGATTCATTTCTATTGATTCATATTCTATTCATTTATTGGTTCCTCCCTGGTGTCTGAGGAGAGGAACCACAAGTTATTCCTCCTGCTGCTGTCAGGCTGCACAAGATGCAGCAGATCGCTGCAGATCCTGGCAAACTCTGCACTTTACTTTACTTCACTTTACTCAGCACTTTACTTTATTTTTCCCCTGTATATTTAGTATTAGTTAGATAGATAGATACTTTTTTAATCCCCTTGGGGATTAATATAGTATATCTATACTGATATACTTAATATTATTTTTTTTTTTTATAAATGTCCCCAATGTGGGATGAATAAAGGAATATATCATATATATTTTATCATATATCATATCGTCTCATATGATATTCAAAGCCGATTGGATGACTTTGAAAGGCTGATTTGAGGCAAGTTTAGAGACGTAAAAGTTAATGACCACCTGCTCACAGAATAACTGGCGAGCGTGGAAGTTTACACGCACGCGTCATTCACTGTCATTTTCATCTTTCTCTCCTCCTCAGAACGCCAACGGCCCGGCGGCCGAGCCGAAGGCCAAGCGTCTGAAGAGGAAGTACAAGAGGAGAAAACCCGAGGGGAAGAAGAAGTCCGACTTCTGCTGCGGAGACGGAGGGCAGCTGGTGCTCTACGGGAAGAAGACCTGCAGCAAGGCGTACCAGCTGACCTGCCTCAACCTCGCCAAGAGGCCCTTCGGTAAGGAACGCCGCGGCAGATGTTCACACGCAGCCGCGAGGAAAGCTGCCGGACGTTTGCTTTTGTCTGCTTCCATATGCGTAGAAGCGTTCTCGGGTTCCATCAAATGTAGAGTTCCTGTTATTGTAGCGTGTTGGCCATTTGTCGTACGAAATAAAACAAACTATAAATCAAACTGCTCTGACGCTCCGTTGGCTTCGGAGTCAACGCAGGAAAAAGAAAAGTAACGTCCATTCCGGTACGATGAACATCGGCCACCCAGGTGCATGCTGGTCCTGAGCCTCCCCACCTCTACATGTAAGCACAGGTGCCCAGTGTACCCAATCAGTGAAGCTAAATATATTAAACTAAACTACAACTATCATAAGAAATATGTATTTGATATATATATTTTGATATATGTATATCAAAATGTAACCTAAATAAGCAATAAATAATAATAAAAATAAAACTTAAATAAGCAATAAATAATTTAAAAAAATAAAACCTAAATAAGCGATACATAATAATAAAAATATAACCTAAATACAAATGTCAAACTTAAATAGCGCCAACAGTATTTCTTTGAGCGCTTATTGATAATAAATGAAACTCCTGTCCATCCATGTTAAATCATTTCTATTCACCCAAAAATGTGTTAAACATGCATATGACCACGTATTTTCATACATTGTCATTTATTTTCTTCCTAATGTGTTGATGAGAAATCAAACGGCTTCCTAAAACTTGCTTGTAGATGTTTTTATTGTAAAGATTTTTTTGGAACAACCTTTATGTTCGGTGTGTTTATATTTCAGAGGTTCAGCTCAGTATTTCCCCGGCCGTTGTTTGTGGATCTTTATAAAAATCCCCCAAACAAGCTGCACTCCTCGGGAAACGCCGATCTCCGTCTAACTTTTTCGATAACGCCTTTTTCCGACGTCTTTCTTTCCGTCTTCCACTCTGCCAGGTTGATAGTTCTGGGGCCCAGCTCTCTCGCTCGCTCGCTCGCTCACTCGCTGCGATTGTGTCACAACATGGACAGGTTCTCCAAGCCCCGTTTGTCACGGTGTCACTCAGTGCACTGTGATCACGTGACGTCCTTTCCCCCTCACAGTAGCGCAGTGGTTCTCCAACAGGTGTTTCCTTGTTTTAAATGTTAGGGACATTCAGGCTTTCTTAACTGAAATGAAGCAACTTCATGTACCGAATATCATCCGTCAGCCTGAAAAGGCTCCAGCCACGTCATTCAGTCTAGTGGTGCAGTTTGCAGAGTGGCCACTAGATGGCAGTGTGTGACACATGTGTTCTGACAGTCCCATGAAAGAATTCGCTCACTGGTGAGTGAATGAGCTGGGAGCAAAGTCTGAAATAAAGAATGAAAGGAAACTATTGGTCCTCACACAGTTCATTTTTTGTACTGTGTCTAAATGGTATTCAGACACTTCTCTGTATTGATGTAATCTCTCCACTCTTTATAATTCATTCATGGAAAATCATGAAACTGGGCTGAATCTATCGGAGGAGTTACTTGTCATTTAGGGTCATATTGGTAAAATGCATATTAGATTGGTTGTTTAGAAATGTCTCCAACGATTCAGGATATGACGAATAAGTTGTGGTCTGGAAGAAGAACATCTTTACTTTAAAAACACCACGATGATAAAACAATGGCGGAAGGAGATGATTAGCTCCCTCTAAAATATCTCATTGTGACATTTTGGACAAGATTTTGATACGGCAGCCACATTTTGTTGTGCTAATCTAAAACTGAAACTAAAACAAAATAACCAGCAAAAGGCATTTCTATTTTGATATTGTGATTAGCTACTACTTATGAACTATTTCACTTGTATAAAGTAAGAAGTAGGCTCATTTCCTCATTTTCTCAATATGCGTACTTGTGCGTCCTTTCCTCTACTTGTGCGTCCTTTCCTCTACTTGTGTCCTCTCCTCGTGTCCTTTCCTCTGCTCGTGTCCTTTCCTCTACTCGTGTCCTTTCCTCTACTCGTGTCCTGTCTCCTCATCAGTCTCATGTTCACATTCAAAGTTCTCTTCTCTCGCTTCACGGTCAAAATGCCCGGATGTGACTTGCTCCTCCCACTTTACCCAGGATGCATCAGAGGAGACTTGTGCGTACTCTGGCCAGCAGATATCCCAGAATGCATTTCACCAGCAACCGGAAACAATAGCAGAGGAGAAAATAAACAACTGACAGATGACTTTTTATAAATACTACTGTTGTTGAGTCAGGAATGTCATTTTAGGATGTTTTGTTTATTTGACTGTAAAAAAATAATGTCCAGTGAATAATTAGAGCAAAGTCAGGAGAAGAACAGCTGATGTGGTGACGTCATCAAGTCAGCTGCTGGTCCATCGCAGAAAGACCGTCCTCCGGAGTCTGGACTCCCAAGACCAGACTCCAAAGAACACAAGTCTGTAGTCGTGTTCTTTGAATTGAGAAACGCCGACAGACTTTTAGGCAATGGTTTTGCACCCAGAGGAATCGTCCCCTGCAGGTCAGTAGAGGGAATGCACGTTTAAGACACTTCGGTATTCACTCCTGGAGGTTGCCATCTCGTATGTTTGGGCCCTTTGTGTTTTATCAAAAGAACACATGTGCAGCCTTGACGTAGAAGAAGCAGGAAATGGCAGTAAAATACTGCGACATCTTCCCTGCATGCAGTACAGGAGTAAATGCTGTTGGTATTTTCCTGCCGGTGCGTCTTCACGTGTGAACTAGCCGCACTGAGGCTTCTCTGTCAGGGGGAGAGCGAGCGTCTCCAGGCTCGAGTTCTTCCAGCACGTCATCATGAATGTAGTCTGTTTATTTTCCATTTTTTTTTATGTATTTGTTTTAAATGCAGCTGTATTTGATACAAAATAGTTGGACTAACTTAATTACATTTTATTGCACTGATGTGTTAAATTTGTTATATATATATATATATAGTGTGTGTGTATATGCGCATATATTTATTGGATAGAAAACCTGCCCACAAATTGAGTTCATCCAATGAGTGTTTTTTTTGAGTGCACTAAATGAGTGGTAACATTAGCTTATGACAGACTGAACCTTAAGCTAATGGTTCAGTTATATTACAGTTAAATTAATTAAAATAACTTGCCTGAAATCTCAAGAACTGCACTCTTCAGCCCTTCAGCCTTTCTCTGGTCGGTAGGCCTACAGTCATTCAGCTCCAAGTATCCATGAACGTGACCACAATCTTTTTTTTAAAGGCCACTGAAGTCGGAGGCCATTAAGGTGCTCCGATACAAACACGAGGCAAAAACACTTATACAATACCCTATAACACAGAGTATAACCTATAAGACAGAATATAACTTATATAATAACCTATAAGACAGAATATAACTTATATAATAACCTATAACACGGTATAACCTATATAATAACCTATAACAGATAATAACCTTAGTATAACCTATAACTCAGAGTATAACCTAAAAGACAGAATATAGCCTAATTAATAACCTATAACAGAGTATAACCCAAGTATAACATATATAATGACCTACAACACAGAGTATAACCTATAACAAAGAGTATAATCTTTATAATATCCTATAACAGAGTACAGGGGCTCCACAGGGAACCGTTCTGGCTCCATTCCTCTTCACCATCTACACCTCGGACTTCAATCACATTTCTGACAATTGTTACCACCTGGCTCACGGCTGGTAACAAAAAAGGAGGCCACACATTGATCTTTATAACGAAAACTATTTATTGTAGCAACAAAACACTACAAGAAGTACATGCCGAGGCTAGTGCAGCAGGCCCTGCTGAGTGAGAGGTCATGAGTGCAGGAGCGAGAGAGAAAGGGAGAGGGCGACACTCCCCTTGGTGACTCCTTGTATGCCCTCTGGTAGCTCCTCCCACCAGGAAGCCCTTTTAGGCCCGGTACCCACCTGCAGCGGGGGAGGGTCGTCCCACAACGTGTACCTGCAAAAGTTCTCTGACGACTGCAATCGTCGGCCTCCTGTCTGCCGACGATGACAGGGAGTACAGAGAACTGAACCAGGACTTGTTTGGACTGATGCCAGCTGAACTGCCTCCACATCAACTCCAGTCAGACCAAGGAGCTGGGGGTGGACGATCTCCTTCAGTACCGGTGAGCATCCAGGGACTGGACATTGAGATTGCTGGGGTGTCCTCTGGATACTGTGGAGGTGGTGGGGGATGGGGGGATGATGGCGAAGCGCTCGTCCCTGATGAACCACACCTCCCACCCCTTGCAGGACACTCTCGCGGCTCTGCAGCACCTTCAGCTCCTTCAGCCACCGGCTGACTCCTCCCGGTGTCTGAGGGAGAGGAACCAAAGTCCTTCCTTCCTGCTGCTGTCAGGCTGTACAACACACTGCAGTAGAACGCTGGAGATCCTGGCAAACTCAGCACTTTACTTTATTCTCCCCCTGTATATTTCGTTTTTTAGAATTGTTTTGTGTTTTTTAATATTTCTTTTCATTGATGCTTTGATCGGCACCGCTGCTGTGATTTTTGAAATGTCCCCACTGCGGGACTAATAAAGGAATATATCAAATAGCCTATAAGCAACTATATGCGATAAGTATCAACAGAGTAAGCATGTTAACAGGCGGATAGTACTCTTGTTGATGAGTGAACTGAACTCAATGTGCAGAATCAGTGTGATGTCCTTGAATCAAAAGTGTCTCATCTGTTAAGCACACTGGGGTAAAGGGCCTCTGACCATGAACGTGACTGACCCACAGCACACAGATACAAGCACACACTGGAAGAGGGACGGCTGAGACCCGATGTTAATAATAATACAACATAACAGATTAAAGTAACCAGAGGTTGCAAAATTAACCAAATGTAAGATGATGGCCATGCTGGTTTTCTACGGTTCTCTGACAGTCAATGAGTTCACATCCTGTTCCTCTTCTGAGTTTTAAATGTTTCTTCAGTCTCCCCTCCTCTGCCCTCTTCTGAATGGTTAGTTTTGGTAACTATTACTGTGTACCCCTGCTGAAGTATTGTGGACCCTTTTTCAACCCCCTTGAGATTTCTTCATCAGCTCCAAGTCCTTTCTAACGAGAGAGCATTTGCAGCGAGTATGCGACTCGTCTCATCTTTATTTCCTCCAAATTCTGCTGCCTTACCTCCTCCAGACTTTAATTTAGAACTTCATTCTAATGTAATAGAACATGAAAACTGTCTACATGAAGATAATGATCCCAATATATTTATTTATTGACATGCATTGTTTAGCATACAAGGATCTGAACTTAATTTAAAGCACAGCTCTATCTTACCTCTCCATCTAGTGGAGAGTGTGATGATTTCATAAGGGAGATGTTTGTATTATGAGCGCCTCTCGTCTATAACTGGAAATTATGGAGTATGGGAAAGGAAGTAAGATTGTTCCTGAAACATTTAACAAGGGACTCTTGTTCTCAGAATTAGGAATGAAATGTGTGTGCTGGTGTGCAAGTCCAGATATGGTCAGGAGGGAAGCGTTTGAAGATTCAGGTGTTCAGAGTATGGAATTGATATTAAACATTTTGTATTGGCATGTGATTTGATTTGATGTTTGTTATGAAATAATAATGCAACATGTATTCCCATAAAAAGAGATTATTCCAATACACCTATCCGCTATCCCTTATTTTTTATTTGCTTAACTACATGATAGGATCTGACGGAATGCATATATTTATAAAAGTATCTGTAGCTAGTTAACATAAGCTGCACGTACACTCTGCGTCACTGTGGGCGAATGCCCTGCACATTATTTATTTAGTAACGTGGCACTTTTCCTGCTGTCCGGGATGTATCGTACACGGAGCTGGCTGGGCACAATCACCTCCCTGTGTAAACCATGAATGGTCGGAGGCGCGTCTTTATGAGCGGTGTCTGTGACGTCACGCACGTCTAACAGCTCACGCGCCATTGCTGAGATCTTAAACCTCATGAAGGTACCGGTTTGGCACCCCGGTGAATCCGTTAGACTCTTCAAAATAAAAGCAATCTGATACCGAGAGCGACACACATTTCGTATTTGTATTTATTATAGTGGTTATCCGATATATATGACGTCACTCTTCAACCACCTGAGAGTTTGGCAGCTCAAGCGAACCCACTGCCCTCTACCCCGAATGTAAAGCACGCGCGCACTTTATTTTGAAAGGACACATTTAGGAAGTTGCACGTAATCACAATACTTAACTCTGGTCCACGTTTCCCAGGAAGTGAAGACACGTCTGAAGGAGAGAGGTGTTAACTTAAGGAGCTACATGAACTGACGTAAACCTTCGTCCTGTCACACACTCCTGACCGGCAACCTGAATTCACCCTCTCATCGGGACGTTTAGTAAGTCTTTACTCCTCCTGTTATCGTGGTTTAATTGACGACAGCTTGTCAGGGAAGTTGTACCTTTCACTGAGCTAGACTTTAAGTTTCAGTTTTAATAGTTCATTCTTGAGTGTAAATTGGCAAAGGTGCAGTGGCTAACATGTTGACATATCATACGATGACGTATTGATATTGACAAATAAAAGTTTTTTTTTTTGTTATATTTATTGATAGGCTGAACTTCCAGACAGATTGTTATTCATCTATTTGTTATTTATTGTACAGTGTGGCTCAGTGTGCCTAAGCAGTGAATATAATTAAATAATTGGGGATTTAGAAGTGTTAAGAATGGAGCTTTAATGTCTTGTAATTAAATGTGCACGTGTGTGTTATAGCACCTTTACCAGCGCCCTGTGCTGTTCATGGCAATAGCTTTGAATGGGATGTGTACTAAAAATACAAAGTGCAGCTTGTTTAGAGTCACATAGAAGGTGTGCCCTCTCAAAAGATAAAAATAGCTCCCAACATTGTAAAATAGTATGCACTCAGGTATCTTCGTGGAGGTACAATGGTTTTATGGAGTGAGACAGTTTCAGACTCGAACCGGCTGACGTGGGGCAATATGGGTGGGTCACATATCTGTCAAGTGGGTCTGACAAAAGATATGTCCTGTTTGTCTTCCAGAGCAGCCTCGAGTCATTATGCTCCTTCTAAGACTAGGCAACAGGGTTTAAAGGGACACTTGACTGTGTGTACTAGTGTGTGTGTTGTATTTTGCCAGGTGAGAGAATGGCAGAGAAGGTGCTGGTCACAGGTGGAGGAGGCTATATTGGGAGCCACTGCGTGTTGGAGCTCATTGAAGACGGTTACGAGCCGGTCGTGATCGATAACTTCAGCAACGCTCAAAGAGGTAAGCTGTGAAACGCAGGCAGATCATAACTCTGTACGTCATCACGGACCTGGCAGGTCCACGTGAGTTTGTTTAGTGCAGTGATACTCATATCTAATATTTGTGTGTGTGTGTGTGTGTGTGTGTGTGTGTGTGTGTGTGTGTGTGTGTGTGTGTGTGTGTGTGTGTGTGTGTGTGTGTGTGTGTGTGTGTGTGTGTGTGTGTGTGTGTGTGTGTGTGTGTGTGTGTGTGTGTGTGTGTGTGTGTGTGTGTGTGTGTGTGTGTGTGTGTGTGTGTGTGTTACATCCTGTTGTGAATGGAGGAGAAGGGGATGTGCCGGAGAGCATACGTAGGGTAGAGAAGCTCCTGGACACCAGCATTGAGTTTCATGAACTTGATCTTTTGGACCAACCTGGCTTGGAAAAACTCTTCAAAAAGGTCAGAAAGTTATTACAGAGGATTTATTAATCTTATTAGAGCTGGACCAATTTTTTTTTTAATTGCTTCGTCAATCAACACAAAAGTGGACCGTTGACTGAAGCCATTAGATTATCTCAGCTTTGTCCCTGGCAACAGCTTTTTTTGCTATTTCCTGATATTATTTTTTTTTATTGTGAAAACAATTAATCTGACAAGCTAGCTTGTATAGACTGCTTAAAAAAATATTATAATAATTTAAATATATATATATATATATATATACACAACATAGTTCCCCTGCTGGCCACCATACATCAGGTCGCATTGAATTTAGATGTGATAATGCTACCATACTTTAAAAAACATCCTTTCACATTAGGAGAAGCCATCACACACGGCTAAATATATCTATACATGCGTGTTTCAGCATTCTTTCAGTGCGGTGATACACTTTGCTGGCCTGAAGGCGGTTGGGGAGTCAGTGGCGCAGCCGTTACGCTACTACAGAGTCAACCTCACTGCCTCCATGAACCTGCTCGAGGTGGGTTTGAACTCTTGTCATCGGATCTTATTCCTTTGGTCGGCACTTTGCGCTTCATTTTTTTTTAACCAATCTTTCTCTGCACTTCATCTCTGCTATCCGAGTGCATGGCAGCGTGTGTTCATTTGATACCGTGTCAGTTAATTCTAACGCTGCACCCTTCAGAACTTTTGTGGATCTTGCTTGTGTTTCCGCCAGATCCGGCGTTTAATCCTACTCCTCAGGCGCATGTGTGTCTAAGACGCATGTCTAACGAGTGTTTGTGTGTAGACCGCTGACTGGATGTGCGTGTCGTGTTTTGTTGCATGCGTCCCAGGTGATGCAGGCTCACAGGGTGCACAATCTGGTCTTCAGCAGCTCCGCCACGGTGTACGGAGATCCTCAGCACCTTCCCATCGACGAGCGGCACCCCGTGGGCGGCTGCACCAACCCGTACGGCCAGACCAAGTTCTTCATCGAGGAGATGATCAAAGACCACTGTAAAGCCGAGAAGGTACCGATCAGAAGGCAGAAAGGCACTCTCATATACACACGGTGTCTCATTATTCACCTCTGTGTCAGCAGGACTTTAATGCAGTGCTGCTGCGTTATTTCAACCCAATTGGAGCTCATTCTTCCGGGCAGATCGGAGAGGACCCTCAGGGTATCCCCAACAACCTGCTGCCATATGTCGCCCAGGTACATGAACTCTCTGCCAAATACACCGCCAGAGCAGAGCAGAGCATGCAATGGGTGATTTCACATTGCTTGCTACATTTATTTACCCCTGTAGGTTGCCATTGGCAGAAGAAAGTGCCTCAGTGTGTTTGGGAATGATTATGGCACGATTGATGGGACAGGTACCAGAAAAGACTTTAAACTGCGGTGCACAGATTTCATTGTGGTTCTCAAATATTATTTGGGGGGAGGACAGAGCTCAAGGATTTCTCTTTCTCTTGGTAGGCGTGCGAGATTATATCCATGTCGTAGATCTGGCAAAGGGACACATAGCAGCTCTGAAGAAGCTCAAGGACAACTGCAGCTGTCAGGTAACGTTGAGCAAGAACAAAAACAAAACGCTTAAAAAAACAAAACATTTCCTGGTTCACTGTGCTTTGCAGTGAATGCACGAGTGAGGTATTCACGCTGCTGCTGGCATGTGTGCGTTATTGTGTCTGTAGGTTTACAATCTGGGAACGGGTACGGGCTACTCGGTGCTCCAGATGGTGAAAGCCATGGAGAAGGCGTCAGGGAGAGAGGTGAGTGACAGGAGGTTTTGTTCAGGGTCAGTGGTTGTATTGCGTCTTCTGTGTGACTCAGAGTCGTGAGCGCACTACGTCACGTTATCCTGGGAGTTAAAAGATGGTCAAGCTGACATTGATTTGGAAAGCTGATTCACTTAAATTCCCTTTTTTTAGGCCAACACACACACCTTTTTGGGGGTTAATTTAACTTACAATGACTACGTCCTCTCCAATAGATCGCATACAAAATCTGCCCGCGTCGGGAAGGAGACATAGCATCCTGCTACGCTGACCCCTGTCTAGCTGAGAAGGAGCTGGGCTGGAAGGCCCAGTTTGACCTGGAAAGAATGTGTAAGGAGAGCCACTCTGCATTTTATGAAGGATCTTTTTGTTCACTAATTCCCCTGGCGTGTCCTGATCCTTATGTTTCGTTTCTCATGCAGGTGAGGACCTGTGGCGCTGGCAGTCCATGAATCCCTGTGGGTTTTCTGCAGCTCCTGCCGTTTGTCATTGATACATCCTTGTCCAAATCACCGAGAAGAACGCTAACCATCAGCGTCTCATTTTTGCACATCATATAAACACCAATAGTAGACTGAATTATTAGTTTCATCATGTTTAATTTTGTTTTTGTTTAATTATAATTATTTACTGTTTATACAAGAAGAAACCTGTCCCTCTGATTTCTCTGTGTTGTCATTATAGATTAACAATGGATACTTTTGATATTGATGTATTAATCTATGAGTCATGTCGGAGAAAGAATAAATTAATTTTCTTCCTGATGAAACCGAAGCCTTCATTTCCACTCCATTATGAAACTGGGCTCTTTCAAATGATAGTAATTACGGGAAATTAACTGTTAAAGGGCTGAACCAATTATGAGATGAAAGTAATAATATTCAGTCACATAAACCTACAACAAAGCCAACAATAAGATTCCAGTAAATAAGTCACCATTGAGCAACACGTGAACTTAAAACTAATCTTCTAATATGATATGGTCAGCTGAGGGTTTGAGTAGCACAGACAGGCTAACAATCCCAACTGAACTATGTCAAACATATTGCATAATTGCATAGAGCTGTGGTATTCGGTGTCCAATATTAATATTGAGTCCACAGCTCAGTGCATGTAAACGGGGCGCTAGGGCTTTAAATGGCTCCTTGAACCCTCGGGCACCCAGTTAATAAACACCCACGTCAGCAGTGCTCCAGTCGCTCTAACCGGGTTTCGGTCTTTAGGGCTGAGCAGGAAGTGCCTGACTGTGGACCCTGCAAGAGAAAAAAAAAAAAAGGCTAAAGAAATTTTAAAAAAAAATGGAAATGGTGGCAGACTTGGGGGCGAGTAGACTCTACCGGGCGCCGGGTGAATCAAGTCACCAGTGAGTATCGATGGATTGTGTGTCGGCGGGTATCACGGCGTGGGGCGTCAGCGGGTCCTGCCGACACCTCCCGCCTGGGAGAGAGTCGCTGGTTTCGGGCAGCAGGCGAATCCTCCACGCTGCTCGCTGCGCTCCGGACCTCCGGCGAGGAGAGGGGGTGGTCTCGGGAATGGAAAAGGGCGTTTGAAGCGCGACTCCTGCTTATTACCATACGGCCTGTGTGAACATATTCATTTATCAGCGCAGCATGGTCACTTGCTGGAGGTTTGTGTCTATTTTTCTATTGTTGTGCCTGAAGTGGGCGTCGCTCCAGGACAGACGGGGCTTCTCCGGCGCGCCGCTACCCGCTTTTCTCTCTCGCAGGACTGCAGCGGCTCTCATGTCTTCTTCTTTTTTTAGGTCGACCGAGACAATAATTATGGATGAAAAGCCGGATTTGGGAGACTAGTCTCGGTGTTCGTGTGACACCGGGAGCTCTGTGGAGCCATGCGGGCGTTGCGCCGTGGGGGTATCGGGCGGGCTGCCTGTCAGCAAGGCATCGCATAATAATAAAAAAAAAAGAATGCGCGTTAATGCAGAGCCTGGGCTTGCACGAGGAGGGCTAAATAGGTTACTGTAGAAGAAGAAGAAGAAGAAGAAGAAGAACAACAACTATTCAGCACATGGGGTTGCGGCAGTGGCCCCTCTCTTGGGGCGACGTGCCCGCTTTCATGGTGCCTTATTTTTCACTTCCCGCGAGTCTGTTGTATTTGTAACGTCGGGAGATCTCGTGCGCGCGCTCGCTCCCCTCAGGGGTGATTACAGGGTTTTGCCACCCGAAGCTCGCAAACTGGAGTCGGGTGTAGCCTATTAGAAGACGGATTGTGATTGATGGCTCGTACGGCCAATCGGGAGGCAGGAAGGAAACCTGGTGGGCGGGTGCTGTGCGGAGCTGGAGACAGTCCAGGGCAGAAACAAAGACAGGGGAGAATTGACAGCTACATCAATGGGGTGTCACTGGTGTGTTAGTGGGACCTGGTGTTAATATTTGAGGTTTTTAGCATTCACCTTTTGCATAGGAAAGTAAGTAATAAGGTCAGATGTCCCATGAATCACTCTCCACAGGGGCATGTTCTTTTTCCTCCTTTTATATGTTTATTGAAATGATATGTTATGTATGCATATAGGCCACATATACATGTAAAGTCTCAGCGTGTTAATTCAGGATCACGTCCCTCAATGTTCTGTAGCGAGTGTCCACAAGGCCTCTCTGTGCTGTTGTTTTCTTGCAGAGTGAGTCAGTCTATGCTGCATGCACAGCTCAATGTGAGTGTTCTCGTGTTGTCTCCTGCAGGCAGCCTCAGAGATGGTTCAACACTGCCGACATCACAGTGGCTCACCAGAGCAGCCTGCTGAAGCAGCTCAACCAGCAGCGGCGCCAGGAGCTTTTCTGTGACTGCAGTGTGCTGGTGGAGGGCCAGCTCTTCAGGGCCCATCGCAACGTCCTGTTCGCCAGCAGCGGCTACTTCCGCATGCTGCTGTCCCAGGGGCCCGACGGGCTGTCCGACTCCGTCAACGCCACCTTCGACGTCTTCAGCCCCGAGACTTTCACCGTCATCCTGGATTTCATCTACTCGGGCCAGCTCGACCTCTCGAGTCACAATGTGATTGAGGTGATGTCGGCAGCCAGCTACTTGCAGATGAACAATGTCATCAGCTACTGCAAGAACTTCATCAAATCCTCCCTGGACATCAGTGTGAAGGATGAAGACAGTGACCGTTGCATCAGCTTGTCTGAGACCTGCAGTTTTACCAGCGGAGTGGGAGACGGGACCTCGGAGCAGCAGCAGCAAGGCCCCGGCTCCGTCAGCCCACCACCGGCGCTGTGGACCAACTCGCGGTCCCAGTGTGGCTTCATGGGGAAGGACCTGGACCAGGAGTCACTGGCCTCATCAGCCCTGAAGACGGACCCGAGCAGCCCAGCCGACGATGTCAAAGCAGAGGCCGAGGACCCGCAGGACCCTGGGGACCCTCTGTACACCTTGCCTGGATCAGAGCGCCGGCGAGGTAAAGGGGGAACCAGGAAGAGAGCGTCCAACACTCGCTCCAACCAACTGGAAGACTTGGACATCGAGGAGGCGAGGACTCAAAAGGCAGAAAGGGCGGAGGAGCTGTATGCTACTCTGCCACCTATGGTGGGCGTTATCGGACACTTTAATCAAGGTGAGTGAGAAATGGAACTTTCTTTTGTTGACGTACTACATTGTGACATTTTAGAGCTTTTTATGATGACAAACTGCACTGTGACTTTTCACCTATGCCGGGAGAATCTTGAGTGAGTGAGTGTGAACCCTCTGAATCCGTCCACGGATAATCTGGCACTCTGCTGCAGTGGTCGTTTACGGCTGCATGCTCGAGGACCTCTTGTGGTTGCAGTAACTCAAACTTTCTCAAAATACCTTTTTTATTGCTTGTTTTATTCATCCAACCAGCCGGTAGCGGCTGTTAGTTATTAAATAGCTGAGTGC
This sequence comes from Liparis tanakae, assembly GCA_036178185.1. Classification (NCBI taxonomy): domain Eukaryota; kingdom Metazoa; phylum Chordata; class Actinopteri; order Perciformes; family Liparidae; genus Liparis; species Liparis tanakae. Next base: position 11,727,225 of record CM070093.1, read on the forward strand.
AGCGCCGACACTGAGCCGCCACTCCGCCCCTGGAGACGGTGTGGGGGGAAGGACTTTGCTCACTTTCATGGTTTAGGACCGTGTGTTGTGCTCACCGCTGATGGGAGGACACACACTACTGTACCTCTCCACAACGCAGCGAGCTGACAGCTTGGTTACTTTAATTTGATTTTCCTAGCCAATTGTAGTCGTTGTGGCACACCTGGGGGAGATCTGCTGTCTAATGCATCCTCCTTGTTATGAAATACTATACTATGACTCTTTATGACATACTTTACCATTGCTTTTTTTTTTTGCGGGTGATTGTTGATGATTTGTGACGAATTGTCTTTTTTCAGCACATTGTGAATTTATTGAATATTTAACCCGAACTTTGTAATTATTTTTGTAACATCCTATCCTTTAGACATGTTCATGTCTATTTTTAAAATGCTACATGTTGTTTCTTTAGACATATTATATCACGATTTTCTCAATAAATACTGTTTGACTATTTTTTGTCATAGTAAGAAGCCAGTTCTTTAAATATACAGAAGGCCATAGTTCTAAATACTTTCGCTTCCTCTTTTGCAGACTCCAACCCCATGATGCGTTTCAAATGTCCCTTCTGCACACACACGGTCAAAAGGAAGGCCGACCTGAAGCGTCACTTGCGCTGCCACACAGGAGAGAGGCCGTACCCCTGTCAGGCCTGCAATAAACGCTTCACACGCCTCGAGCATCTTCGTAGCCATTTTGAGACGGTATGTTTATTTACAACCAGGTCGTGAATATCCGACATCGGGATGATACTGCACCATCGGGTACAAAGAACAAAAGATCCTCTGTGTTCTGATGTGGATCAGTGTTTCCGACAACCCATTCGTTCTTGTACAGCTACAGAAATACAAACAGTGACACGTTTTGTTTCCTCTTCTGCCGCCACAGATACATCAAGCCAGGAAGCTGGTGTGCAGGAAGTGTAAGTGTCAGGTGACGGAGGACACCGGGCATGTGGTGTGCGAGGGCTCACGGCGCTACCGCATGTGCACGACATGCATCCAGGAAGTGGATTGTGACGACATCCCCATGGACAGTCTAGATAGCGCCAATGAGGAGCCGGCCCTCTTGTTGGGGGTGGACGGGGAAGAGGAGGGGGACAGCGAGAGGGGCTGGATGGTAGCCGACGACGACGACCTGGCTGAAGACTCGGGGGCCGACCTCATCATCCAGCAAGTGGACGACAGTGATGAAGAGCTGCAGTGAAATGGAACCAAAGTGTGTGTGTGCAGAGGCATGCAAGGAAAATAACCTGTGTGTGTGTGTGTGTGTGTGCTTAAGCCATGCAAGAGAATGTAAGCATACAATATGTGATCCACTAATGTAAATACAAACACTTAATATATGTTACTTGTCTATTAGGTAAACGCAACTGGTTGATCTTTACTTTAAATGAGATGTTGACCGTTGTGACAAAGTGGAATGCTTTTTGTTGGGCTTCATAAAGATATGCAGTATCCAAAGCTGGGTTTTCTTTGATGTTATCATGGTTACATGATTCTCTTTCAGAGTTGTGTTCTTCCACATGCAGGAAGAACACGTCTGCTCCGTTTTGGGACGCTCTACTTTGATAAAAGCTGACGTTTGAGTACAAACTAAGTGACAAGGACAGAATAATGACTGATGCTGTTTCTCTACTTTCTGTGAGGGAGGTCAGGAACGGATTTTTAGATAATTACAGTTTGTATGATTATGTTTGCTTATGATATGCACTATGTTATAAAACCAATTATAATTTATTTGTTTGTTTTGTTACTTTTTGATTAAAGATATTTTATACATTTCTGTTTGTGTCCTTTCCCTTGATTTTGTGTGAAAGGGAAGTTTAATTGAATGTTAGAAAAGGAAATCATATTAAGGAGAAGTACTTTTGAGGAGGAAATGCGGAATACATAAATTTAAAAAAAGTCTTATTAAATAAGACGTATTGTTTCGTAATATATGATGATATTTTACGATGTACAAGCCGATGACTTTATGTGAATATTTCAATATGCTGTACTGTGATGTCTTTTCTGGACCACAGACATCCATATCACCTTTTTACCACTGTGATGGCAGCTCAGACAGGCAGAGAGGCTATTGCTGTGACTTGTTTCAACAGCCTAACGAGAGAGAGAGAGAGATGCTTCATTTTTTTTCGTAGACTTCTGTCTAATTTACTTCTTAGTTTGGGCCTTCGTGTGCCAGTGAATCCCTCTGCCCCACAGCACAGTGTCACAGTAGCGGTCACTGTCAGTTCATCCTTGATTTTCTTGAATGAAATTAAAGCAACAACAACAACTCCTTCAACAAAATCCTAATGTTATTACCCCCACATGGCTTTGATAAGTCGAACATGTTTGCAAAGAGTGGGGTCAGCTTTGGTTTTATTCAGCCAGTGTCATTGCCTTAAGATCAGCAGTCGCAGTAACAGAGCTACTCTCAGTGCTTTCAGTGTTCAAAGCATCTTACGAGATATGTGACACAAAGTGGTGACATCTAGTCTGCTGGATTGTCCCAGACGTTTGCCAGACTGTGTAGTTGTAAGACTGCAGACATATACAGGCTCCAGCGTACAAACTAGTGCCTTGGATTTGAGGTTGTTGAAAATAGATCTCAAAGGTTTGAGATCTCTGACCAGAGTAAAGAGTGCTGCTCATGTGAACAATAAATCGTGTTAACAGACCTTACCTTGCTCTTCTGTCCAAGTCCAACAAGCAGTCCTTTGTGTCATCCCTTAGGTTGATAACTCCTGAAAACAAGGGCTTGTTGAATGCCACTTTGGAAAACTTCTGCAGTGAAGGAGATGCAAAGTTTCGTCACACTTTTCCTAAATCAGCATTTCTGCAGACTTCTAGCGTTGTGAAGTAAAACTACGAGCAAAACAGACCTACAAGAGGATTCCAGAGGAGATACCATGTAAACAAAGCGGTTGTTTCTCAGCCTGGCATCTCAAATTCAATCCGAAATAATAACATTAAGGATTTAAGTAGAAAAAGGTTGCATTACCTTATTTACCCGCGTCGTCTCATCGTGAATATAACGGACCCCAACATGATTATTTCAGTTCCCGTGCCCGTCCCCTAGATGGCGCTGCGGGCCTCTCTTCCCCCGCGAGGCCTCCGGACCTCCCCACGCGAGGAAGAAGTGACGTCAGACTGGAGGCTGGACCGTCATGGCGGCCGTCATGAGACTTGTCAACAGAAGCGCGTTCGGTCCGGTTATGGGTCAGCGGTACGTGGCGCTGAGCTCAGCAGCAAAGGTTGGTGCAGAGAGTTTTCTGTTGCGGTTATCTTCCAGCAGCTTCCGCAGTGCGCGGCGAGGCTAGACGGCGAGTAGCGGTTAGCCTCCGCTACGGTTAAGCTAGCACAAGCGGTCACCTTTTAACACCTGCTGTGTGTGTGTGTGTGTGTTTGTTTGTTTGTTTGTTTGTTTGTGTGTGTGTGTGTGTGTGTTTGTGTGGGTCTCTGCTTGTGTGTGTGTGTTTCTCTGCTTGTGTGTGTGTTTGTGTGGGTCTCTGCTTGTGTGTGTGTTTGTGTGGGTCTCTGTTTGTGTGTGTGTCTGCGTGTGTGTGTGTGTCTGTGTGTGTGTGTGTGTTTGTGTGTGTGTGTGTGTGTGTGTGTGTGTGTCTGCGTGTGTTTGTGTCTTGTTTGTGTGTGTGTGTGTGTGTGTGTGTGTGTGTGTGTGTGTGTGTGTGTGTGTGTGTGTGTGTGTGTGTGTGTGTGTGTGTGTGTAGGCTGGTGGAAGAGCAGGCCGTGCTCTTCCGGAGAAGGTGAAGATAGTGGAGGTGGGACCCAGAGATGGTCTCCAGAATGAAAAGGTAACGTCACGTGATTATTGACCGCTTGAATTCATGACCGTCAACAGCAGCACTTCACCTCCTCTGAGGTGGAGCAGGTGGAGCGCTCATGATGGAGTCTTAGCGCTGCCTGTGTGTCAGTGCTCCTCTTCTTGTTGCTTCTCCACTCGCAGACCATCGTGCCAACAGAGACTAAAATCCATTTGATCGACATGCTGTCGGCGTCTGGGCTGTCGGTCATCGAGGCGACCAGCTTTGTGTCACCGAAATGGGTTCCACAGGTGAGCGAGCCCCCCTCCCCCAAGCCATTCATATGGATAGTGCTGACTCGCCCGGCGTCGGGCGGTGTAGAAACCTTGAGGAAGTGTCTCTCTTCCAATCCCCTTCGACAATAATTGGTTTCTGTCGTCTTTGTCCAAATGTCAGATGGCAGACCAGGTGGAGGTGATGAAAGGGATCGAGAGGAGACCCGGAGTGTCTTACCCGGTCCTCACCCCCAACCTCAAGGGTTTCCAGGCTGCTGTAAGTTTCACGCTTTCCCAATAACTCCACGGACAGAGTGTGTGTTCATCTTCTTACGATGTGTCTAAATGCTTTACGTAAAATGCCCTTTTTTTCCTGCTCTTGCTTGACTACAGGTGAAGGCAGGCGCTTCAGAGGTAGCCATATTTGGTGCCGCATCCGAGCTGTTTAGTAAAAAGAACATAAACTGCTCGGTGGAAGAGAGCTTACAGCGCTTTGACGAGGTTATGAGAACAGCTAAAGAGGCCGGCGTGCCAGTTAGAGGGTAGGCTCGCCGGCTTCCCCTTGACTGTCAACACATTTCTAAATCGTTGGACATAGTGTGATTCTTGCATGAATCTAATCAGCTTTTTCTCGTCCCTGCAGGTATGTGTCATGTGTTCTTGGATGTCCGTATGAAGGCACGGTGGCACCTGAAAAAGTTGCACATGTGAGTTCTCGTCTTGACATCTCTTTACATTAAATATCAAGACATCAAATGTTCATCCTTTGACACATATGAAAAGAAAGCCCTGTTCCTGCTACCAGGTCACGCTTTGACTCTAACCCTGCAGGTGGCCAAGCGTCTGTACTCCATGGGCTGCTATGAGATCTCTCTGGGCGACACTATTGGAGTGGGGACCCCAGGCAGCATGAGCGAAATGCTGGAGGTGGTGAGCAGAGAGGTGCCAGTTGATGCCTTGGCCGTGCACTGCCACGATACCTACGGCCAGGCCCTGGCTAACATCCTGGTCGCCTTGCAGGTCAGACCTGGTCCTGTAACACTGAAATTATATCATTGAGTGATGTTGTTGGTGTAATTGTAATGGTAGGTTAGTTAGTTTGGAGGTCAAGATTGTGTGTGTTTTGCAGATGGGAATCAGTGTGGTGGACTCGTCAGTAGCCGGGCTGGGCGGCTGTCCCTATGCCCACGGCGCCTCTGGAAATGTTGCGACTGAAGATGTCGTCTATATGCTGCATGGACTCGGGATTCAAACGGTAAGAAGTCACACTTTACGTTTCTATTTCGCCTCCCCTATCTTGAGTTCCTTTATCTTGCATTGTGCTTAGTTTAGTTCAACCTGCGCGCATAACAGCTGCGCGAGACACGCGTTCACGGTTGTTGACTGGGGTGCTAGTGAGAGCATGCTCGTCCAGCATAGCTCCGTTTACAGCGTGCTCTGTCGACAGCTCGCAGCTGAGCTCCATGACGACGCACCGCCAGAAATATGACGTCATGACGAAAATTTCAGGGTGGCGGGCGGAAATTACAGGGGGGCGGGGCGCCACCCTGTTCCAATGGTAGGGGAAACACTGCCATCGTGATCTAGTTTGCGGTTGTAACCATGGTGTACGCTGTGCGCTGCCCCTCTGGGTTTGACCCTTTTGACTTTCTGTCCCCGCCTCAGGGAGTGGACCTCCCCAAGCTGATGGATGCTGGAGCTTTCATCTGTCGGACCCTCAACAGAAAGACCAACTCCAAAGTGGCGCAGGCTACCTGCAAGCTGTAGACAAAAGCCAAACCCAGGGCTCTTTTCCCAAGACTTGCACACTGTAACACCAGCATGTGACCTGGAGCCATCGTCCTCTGTGTGTGCAGTTCTCCCTATTCTCATTTTAGTTTAATTATTCCTTTCTCTGGTGTGACAACATCCCATTTAGATGGTACTGAACTATTCTTTGAATAAAATATCAGATTTAAATATTGTCCACATGATGGCATAGCTGGAAAAGTGTCTTTTATATGAAGTCAGTCTAATGATACAGATGATACTTATTAAAAGCCTTGCCATCCCAGATTGTGGGCTGACATTCCTTTCTGGGACAGACTTTTTTTATTTTAGTAAATGAGTGAGAATAATGTCTTGGTGACGGTCAAACTCACTTTTGATTTCAGAAAAGAGACAAGAGTTGTTATGACTTCTGTTATCCTCAGTGTGCAGAGGTCCCTCATCAAATTAATTATCCATCTACGGGAATCTTCCCTTTGGGCATTCTACTGGTTGTGTATTTATTTAAAATTTTCTCTGTTCAAATTTCACTTGTACATATCCAACTAGATTGTGAATACTCAAAAATAAATAATATTTAATTAAATCAAATGTGTGCACATTCCTGGGTAACGCATGACTTAACGGTGAAAAAAGAAAGATTATTGCTAATATCAACAATATTGAACCGTGAATCTGTAACCTCTTTTAAAAATGGTGTTAAAATGTATTAGACGCCATCTTTGACCATATAAGGCACTAAAGTGAACGTCCAGAGGGTGTTTTTGCTGTTTGTTTCAGAACTGATTAGAAATAAACAAACTTTTCTTCGCCGCACCTCGTCAAAACCTGACGGACCCGTCTTACAGGCTGACTGAGATTCTTACTTAACACTTTGATGCATACGTCGGTAGAGTAGCGTGACGCGGTGACTCAACTAATTCCAATGGGTAAATGCTTATTGCCATGCACGCCTAGTGTAAGAAGCGTAGGTATTGTGAGTCAGTGGAAAGATTCAGGTCTGTCATCGGTCCCTCCCACACATAAATACAAACTATACTCCAGAAATAAAATTGAACATCAGCAACACACATTCAATAAATTTAATATATTTAGTTTTGTAAGAAAGGACATTAATGAGTGCACACAATACATTTCCACCTGAAAATGAGTTATAGTTGAATGAGCCGTCTGTTGGTTAACCCTCCTCCCACCTCCTCTGCTCCACACACACAATTCAACAGCAGCATTCCTTTTGCCTTATTTAAATCAACAGTGGTCGGGGATGAGGCGACTTTGTGTACAAGCAAGCCAAAACACAGGCGGACTAACTACAGCACGACTGAGCTGCATTAACAAAGCATTTGTCCCAGGCTGTAGATGTAGAGCTGTAGTAATGATATATGAGTTTTGATGAAAATCTGAGAAAATGAATGCAGTATAAAAAAGTAATGTGGCCAGTTTGCACACCTTCAAGTATTACTCATCCATTAGTCTATGATCTCGTTATGTTGACGAGTCTTCGGCAAATGGAGAAGTTAAAGCTGTGTTATAAGTTCAGTGAAACAAAAGAGGTCACTGAAATCTGCGGAGCGCCCTGACACACCATTGTACACACGGGCTGGGAGGGTGAATACCTCGGCCAGGTGTGCCCTGTCGTCCTTGTGTGATGCTGATCGTTTCCTACCCTCCTCGTGTCAAAACTCGAATCACAAGAAAGACGGAAACCTCACGGGCGTGTTCTCATACGGGTGAAGGGGTGAAGTCGGAAAGGCACACAGGTATTGTATTTGAAGAAGAAAACCATCGTATCATTTACAAATCATTTAGGCTTTAGCTAACTTGTACATATTGTGGCGGTTGACTTGGAAACCAAAGTTCATGCGCTCAAAAAGAGTCTTAGATGTGGAAACGAGGGATGAATCCAGTGCTGGTGACTCAACTTCCAGGGTCTGGCACACATTGAAGTGTTTGGCTCATAGTTCTGAGTCTGTTCTCTGAGGCTAGTCATTGGGTTCCAGCCCAAACACTGAGCTGCAGCCCATTCACTAAGAAATGGACAGATCAGGAGCAGAGGCCCGTATCTTCTCTTCCATTTTGAATCCAGATACCCTGCTTGAAGACTTGAAGGCACTCCTAAAGGATGGAGGCTTATCCTTCAGTTCCCGCCTCAGGACGGTGTCCTTGTTGTTGTTAAAGGAGTCCTTGTTGTAGTCGTTTGGGAGTCCGTTCCGATGCCCGTTCTGATGCCCGTTCATGTGGCGATGGCCCCTGTTGATCTTATTTGCGATGCGTACGAAGCGCTTGGAGATGAGATAAATGATCTCGCAAATGTTCAGGATGATGCAGAGGCACGACGCTCCGACCATGAAGTAGGTGAACACCTTCTTCTCAGTGGGGTGGCCGATGTAGCAGTCCACCAGGTTGGGGCAGGGCGACACGTTGCACTTGACCAGTCGCGGCAGGTAGAAGCTGTCGTAGATGTAGTGGAGGATGTAGAGGAAGGAGATCTCGATGCCCGTCTTCACGAAGAGGCTGATCAGATAGGTCCACCACAGGCCGCCGTGCTTCTTGCCCACGTTGTTGTACAGCTTGCTGGCGTCTCCGTGCTTCGCCCGGTACCTGCGCTCGCGGTCGTCACGGTATGCCACGTGCATGACCACCATGAAGGACGGGCAGGTGACGAAGATCAGCTGCAGGGCCCACAGGCGGATGTGGGAGATGGGGAAGAAGTGGTCGTAGCAGACGTTGGCGCAGCCGGGCTGCTTGGTGTTGCAGTCAAAGTCTTTCTGCTCGTCGCCCCACACTCGCTCCGCCGCCACCACGTACACCATCACCCTGAAGACAAACACCACGGACAGCCATATCCGCCCGAACGCCGTGGAGTATTTGTTGACCCCGCTGAGGAGGGCTTGGAAGGTCTTCCAGTCCATGGCCTTGGCCGGCAGTCACACTCTTCTTCCTGTGGTTTGTCTTCAAACCTGGACGAGAAAGATACAGCAATAGTTGAACATCCTTTCGTTGTCTGCTGAGTATTCTACTCTGTGTTGGTGGTGTCTCCACGTCACTCCGGGTGGCTTCATTAACAAAGACAGAACACTAAATGATCTTCTAAAGATGATTGAATGTGAATAGATATACAGAAGTAGAGCCCATCTCCCTCAGCCCTCGTTCATTAAAAACAGTTGTAACAATTATGAGTGTCCGCCTCGGGCCAAGCCGTTCCTTAAGGGAAACAAGCTGGAGCAACGTTATTATGAGTTCACATTTCAGAAAGCAGTATACTTCACCACATGTATACACATACTTATTTAGGAAACAAATTACCAGCCTCGGGTGTGAATGTGTTAACATAAAAACACACGTACACACTTAAAAACACATATAGGAATCTTTTAAAAAACACAACATTTACGCACAGTTGGCGTGGTCATCTAGACATGTGTTTTACTTGTTGTCTCTTAGCCGACTTAAGGCCCCTCGACAACCGCCAGCCAGTATGGATCGTTCCGTACTGTCGGATAAAGCCAACACATCCAGAACAACTCGTTTCCATTTGGCTGAAAATGCGAACGCGAGATCTCAACTCGTGGCAGACACATTAAAAGAAAATTACGGAGAGTTTTTCACTTACCGAAAGAAACATTAGTCCATGAATAGTAAAGAGACACGCGGCTTGTTTTTTGGGGGAATTTCTTGCCGCTTTCAAATTGTTTTAGCCCTTTAACGCACAGATTTGTCTCACTTCGACAGGTAGAGGAGCGCAGTGTCGAGAAATGCGCATGTGGGTGTGGTTACAGAAAAGACTGGAGCTGCCCCAGATGTTCCTCTCTCTCCCTCTCTCCCTCTCTCTGTCTCTCTATTTCTCTCTCTCTCTTCCTCCCTCCCTCTCTCTCTCTCTCTCGCTCTCTCTATCTCTCTCTCTCTCTCACACACACCCCGGTGTTAGGTGACACATGAAATATGTTCAGGTAACACAGTAACCATCTCCAGTTACTGTGAGATTTGCCGATCCACATAAACACATCTTGGCCTTGGTGGTTTGATTCCACACATGGTTCAGGTCCTGGAAGACCACTGGGACTCTCAGGATGTTGGACTACTCCGACAGCTCTCTTATAAGGCTTGTTTGTGCTGACCATAAAGTTCAGCACATTGTTTTTATGCGCATGTTTCCAGGAAGCGTTGTCTCCCTGTCCCGACATGTTTCTTAATTTTCTTTTGACACACCCTGATGAATACATTGTATTGTTGGTGTGCATGTTCTCCTCTACGTTGCAAGTTTCCAAAAGCATGACGAGTGTAAGGCAACATTCTTTTGAGGATTCTCTGTGAGGATGTTTTTGTAAGGCGAGGTATTTGCTGTGGATGAAGTGAAGAGATGTGTGCCAGAGTTCATTGCTTGTGCAACCGTAAACATATAAACATAAACAATTTCCCCGTTCCTCTTTCATTTATTTCCTGTAGCGTTCACGTATTTCTTCTTTTACGCGCAACCACAATGGCGTCCTTTCTTCTCTTCAAGGCCGAGCTCTTCTCAGATATCGCTGTCACAATTCACAAGTCCTTTGAGCTCATTGTCACACCGCCACCAGCTTTTGTACCCTCTTCACCATCCGCTCGCTTTCCCCGACCAAACCCATGTGTGTTATTGTGTTATTCCCCTTTACAGACAACTTTTCCTGATCAAACATGCTTCAATGTGTTTCTGCTCTGGAGGGACCGCCGAGCCCCTCATTGGCAGTGTGTACAGGCTATTCAAGATCAGCATGCCGTAGCTGGCCCGGAGCTTGCCAGTTCTTGCAGACCGGTGCTTGCTTTCAGAGTTATTAATTCCGGTGTTTACTTTATACAAGAGGATAAAAAACTTGCTCATGTATCACCGGTCTCTTGTCAAGTCAAGTCGGGGTTATTTTGTATCGCTCAGTAGAATCCCAGTGAGCGTTTTCAGGCTCACAACAACCAAGCCCAATATTAACTTTACATGGTTCTTATATTATATAAGAGCTGTTAAACTTATGTAACCGGACAATCAAGCTGAATTAGTCTAACTTCACTTTGTTCAAATGTTGATGTGAAAATGAGATGTGGACGGAAATCTGGTGCCAGATGAAAACTTAGCTATACCCACAAGTACTGAGCTCATGCGTTCACATCGTTGAATTGCCTTTAGAGAAGAGGTTCTTTCTCATACTCTCATCTCTAAAGAGGATGTTATAGTCGTCCTGGCTTTTCTAAATGAATCACTTCATCTCAAAGTGTTGCAGCCATGAGCTAAAACTCTCAGAGTGTTGTCAGAAGTATCGACCGCCGTCTGGCTTTTCAGGAAAGTTCATTTGCGGCCTAAAGCTCGGGCACGTGAACGCGACATACTTCTGCAGCGTTGGGAATAGTTCAGCCGACAATCAGTGGGAATTGAAGAGGTGAGGACGGCTGCGTCTCGGCTCCAGATGAAGAACCGGTCCAGGCAGTCTGCCTGGGACACACCTGGAGGAATGCACCCTGTGACTCAACCTCTGCCAGGGGCAAGACTCGACAGGACGGACCGACACAACAGGAGAAACACATCCCTGTTCACTGTTGCTGTTGTGAAAGAGGGAAACGTTCCAGCGCACAGAGAAGGACGAGAAGCAGAGAAGAAAGCCCAGAAGAGTTGTGAGGATCTCGCTGTGGGCGTGCCTGTCTGCTCATCGTAGAACCAATCTGAACAAACAGAACAGGGACAGGGAGAACTGTGCAGACGGACGCCTGTTTACACTTTCAGAGTTACAATATCATATTCAATGTAACACTTGAGTTAGGATCCTGTTTGTACAACATCAAAGTGATGTTCGACTCCGGCTTCATCACTTCACCCAGTTAATTGTATTGCATTGGCACCAGACAATGGAAACACCATCTCTACTGTGTACTTGGGTTGACAATTGAATTCTCTTGAATCTGAAATGGGCCGCAAATTAAAACGTTCCACTTCCTTCTCGAGGATTCAGATAACCATCTGGGACATTTCTGCTGCCACCCTGATACTGAGGAAGTGAAGAACGACATTCCGGCAGCAGCTTGTCTGAACCCAAATCCGTCGCCGGGCCACCATGATGAGCCACAGGCCTCTCCCGTTAACAGAGCTCATCGGAGCTGTACTGAAATAGATGTTAACGGGTCCAATGAATTCTGTGAGCAGCGCTGCTGCAGATGATCTTTTCACTGGGGAGAGGAATCGTCCTCTGTTATCCCCTGAACGTTTCCTCCCTTTTTTCCCTGTGAGAGATTTTTTTTCTATTTTCTGGGGGACTTTTTCCTGATCCGGTGTGAGGTCAAATGTCAGGGATGTTGTATGTGTACAGATCCTAAAGCCCTCTGAGGCACATTTGTAATTTGTAATATTTGGCTACCGGTATATAAACTGAACTGAGTTGTTTGTGGCAACACACTTTCTCGTTTGACTTTTTATAATATCAGTCTTTATTGCTCTGATAAAGATTTATTCTCCTCCCTAAAGGCACGTTTCAGTGTTAGTCTTCACACAAAAAACCCAGCAGAGCAAACAGAAGATATCCGACGGTGACGACGCCACCGGGAGAGAGTGAGCAAACGTGTTGAAGTGTAAAGTACTGGAGAGATCCATTCAGAGGCTGCACCGACCGACACATTCCTGCACTGGGCGGGACGTGCCCGTCGGCCCAGATGACTCAAACTGAGGGGTGGGGGGGCCTCCTCCTCTGCCCTTCAAGTACCAGGCCACCTAAACAATGAGGGCGCTGCTCCTCGCCACAGAGCAGTGCCATACTTGTTGTGTATGTACCTCTCTACAGTGACGTGCTTGTTATGGAGTGGGCAGAGAAGAAGAATAAAAAAGCACATTTTAAAATTGTGAAAATCATCATCTTTAATGTAAAATATTATTAACAACTATGCAGCCACACTGCAGTTTGGCAGTGTAAAGAAATGAACCTCCCGATATTATAAAACAACTGTGTGTTTGGACTTCATAGCTCTCTTCCGCCCGTGTACAGGAAGCAGTTTAAAGAAAGTCACAACAATAACATAGAGGACGGCACAATCTTTCAGACCTTTTGATAAATTACAGTATTCACAAAAAGAGTGGAGGAGTGAGCGAAGGGGAACAAAGATGGAGTGCAGCTTGGACTGAGCGTTTCGAGGTTGGGCGCGCAGCAGAAGGAAAACCTTACCACATGTGTTTGTAAAACTATCTCCAAACTACGCAGTGACTCATGTGATTGGTCTCAAGGCCAAATTTGAATCATTTGGAGAAAAAAAAAGGAAAAGGAAAATAAATCTCTGTAAAGACTGAACGCCACCACAGTAAGCACATTCCAGGTCAATGAGACACGTCTCCTGTGGTCCAGGAGTTCTAATTTTTAAACATGTGAACACAGTAACATTCGGACTCTATTGTAGTCTCTGAGCACTCAAATGTCTGCTGACAAGTCTTTTAAGGAAGGCCCCTGTGAAGGGGGGGGGGCATATGTCCTTTGCCACAACATAGTTTTTTCCATCAAGTCTTTGCCTTCCCTCTGAGGACCTCAGGATACGGCGACGCTGTATGCAGGAGCAGGCGTATCGGGGGCGGTCTTTGGCACCATGAGCGTGTTGGACTCCATCAGGGGGACTGCGCTGGACAGCTTGTTCGTGTTGGTCATGGGGTGGCGAGAGTGGTGGAGAGACGTGAAGCATTCGCGGCAGCGTTTGCCCACCAAGTAGAGGATCTCAAAAATGGAGAGGAGGATGCAGGCCAGGCTGGTGACCACCATGAAGATGGTGAAGATCCGCTTCTCGGTGGGCCGGGCGATGAAGCAGTCCACCTTGTTGGGACACGGCTTCTGTTCGCACTTGATGAGCGACGGGAAGTCGTAGCCCTCGTAGATGTGGTACACGAGGTACACGAAGGTGGTGTCCACGGCGATTTTGAAGACCAGGGTGAGGACGTAGGTCCACCACAGGCCGCCGCGCTTCTTGCCCGTGTTCTTGTAGAGGCGGCGGCAGTTCTCGCCGTTCTTGAGCCGGTGTTTCCTTTCCCGGTCGTCCCGGTACGCCACGTGCATCACCACCAGCAGAGAGGGGCAGGTGACGAAGATGAGCTGCAGGGCCCACAGCCGGACGTGGGAGACGGGAAAGAAGTGGTCGTAGCAGACGTTGTGGCAGCCGGGCTGAGCCGTGTTGCATTTGAAGTCTTTCTGCTCGTCGCCCCACACCTTCTCCGCCGCGACCACGAACACCATGACCCGAAAGAGGAAGACGATAGAGAGCCAAACCCGGCCGAAGGCGGTGGAGTACTTGTTCACCCCACTGAGGAGGCTCTGGAGGAATGCCCAGTTCATGACGAGGTGCGTTCACGGCCCGTCTTCTCTTCCTGCTGATGGAACACAGAGGAAGCTCTTTACAGTTGAAACGGCAGACACAACTAAGGTATCTAGCAGAGTTAAAAAGAAAACCGTCAGCTATAACACAGATGTGGAAGAAGGCTGAGACCACAACAACAATAACAACAACCGGAGAAGAACCGGATCATTAAAACATACATTCATGTGTTGACGCAAACTAAATGAGAAGAAATGGAAACAAATTGCGCACATAAAAGGGCACCCATGCTTTGATTTGACGAAAGACATTATCAGATAAGCAGACACGTTTTTAATGTATCTTCAAGCTGAGACACACTCCGGCAAAACTCAGACAGCCATTCACTTCCAGCGACGACGGCAAACGCGCTTTTCTTTTCTTCATTCCGTGCGTAAATGTGCGTATCCCCGGATCCCCGACATCCCGGTGTAACGCCTCTTAACCGGACACATTAAACGAGTTCGCGTTACACTCCGACTCGGAGCTCTACGCGTAGTTGTGAATACTTACAGTTGTTAGGCTGCCGATGCGGTCCAGTGTGGGAGCAGAGGAGCAGGCTCTGCTGGATGAACCTCACCGATGAGGCTCTCAGAAGATTACCCAACAGGACGGGAGTGGAGGGGGCGGGGCCTCCTGCTGTCTGATCGCCACTCAACCTGCTCAGGTGTGGCGGCTCCACTGAATACGGGTTTGTCCAATGAGGTGAGGAGGAAGGGCGACGTTTGCTTTTTATACATTTATTTATTTCATGTATATAAATGTGTTCAAATTCGGCACGTGATCATTTCATAATGTGCACGAACCCCATTACAATGTATGTGATGAATCTCTAATGACAAATCAACTCCTATTTTATGTATGGAAATAAATGTGTTCATAACTATTTTATTACAAATCGTTTGACAACATTGACTTAGAATGTTACCAAATTAAAAAAAAAATGTTTTAACTTCAACACAATAATGACAGTCTTGCAGTTATGAAGAGTTGAAGCAACAGTCAGTGGATCAATGTAACATTTTATTTGTACAAAGTAAAAAGGCATGTAGTTGTTATTTCTTTATAAAAAAAAACAATGTTTATTGAAATATTTACATGGCAGATCATGTGTGCCCAAAGTACAAAAGACCATGAACACACTCTCAGACATACCACTGCCCCACTGACACATACAGACAAGCACACATTTATGTTTTGTTCACTATATTTCTCCGCAGTCGGAGATGATGACTTTCTGCTTCGTCTTGCCGTCCTTATTTCCCTCAGCCTGCAGGGGAAAAGAACATTTAAAAAGATACTGAAAATTATTGCCATAATTGAGCCCCTTTGTGTTAAACTTCTACACGATTTTATTACAATATAACCAACACTTGTCAATGTGACATCAAGCCCAGATGGATGTTTGAGTTCCACATTTCACAAATGTAAATGTAATCTAGATAACATTGAAATCTTCATTCCCACATGTTATTAAAAAACAAAAAATGGCGCAATTATATGATTAGCATTTTTTAGAGGTAAGATACTCCATGTGTAACAGTATATATTTATATATATAAATGCAATGATTTGTGGATTATATTAGGGGCAGGGTGTCAAACAAGTGCATTAATATGCAGGTGTGTGTCCTGAGGAACACTGAATACCCTACAGTACAACTAACAGACTCTATTATGTTTTTATCTTCCTTCGTTGTCTCTTAGTGACTGTTCTTGGTTTTCTCTGGTTCCTGAATCCTCTTCTGGACATCGTGTTGCATTAGTTGTGGGTATTGCATTGGCCTCATTGTTTGGGTGGGTGGGGGAGATTAATGTTCCTGCTTTCGCTGATTCTACTTCTAAAATTGGAAAACCTCAAAATAAATTCAAAATAAAGATAAACCTCACATCATCCCTAAATATAAATCGCATTTAGTAAACCTGCAGACGACTAATTTCAACAGTTTGTTAATTTTGTCAAACGCATGCTTTATTTACGTGCAGCGATAGTGACGTTTATATTTAAAGAACACACTGGGTCATATTTAAGGTTTGTTAATGATAATTTGTAAGCTTTCACTACCAATGAAATAACTTCTAAGGATAGAAAGCTGTGTTTGTATTATATAAAACTAATATTTAGCAGTGAACACTTTTCACACATACCTCCATTGCACGGAGCACATCCATCCCCTCCACCATATCCCCAAACACCACGTGTTTTCCATCCAGCCAGTCGGTTTTGTCATTGGTGATGAAGAACTGAGAGCCATTGGTGTTTGGCCCAGAGTTGGCCATGGAGAGCTGCCCTGTGAGCACAAGAGAGACTCGGTTTGACCAGTTGACCACAGGATATACCATCAGGATGACCTCCAACACACACTACAAGGACTCCTCACCTGGCGCTGTGTGTTTGAGGACAAAGTTTTCATCGTCAAACTTCTTGCCGTAGATGGACTTGCCGCCGGTGCCATTGTGGTTGGTGAAGTCACCTCCTTGGCACATGAACTGAGGGATGATGCGATGGAAGCTGCTTCCCTTGAAGCCAAAGCCCTTCTCGTGCGTGCACAGGCAGCGGAAGTTCTCTACATGGGATGTGAGAAGAGATGCTGTTGTTACTGAAGGGAGAGGATACTGTATATTGGGGTTTCTTGCTTGTTGTCAGTTCCATGTTGATTCTCCATGCAAGCGATCCTGAATATTGTGCAGCTGCGGTATCTAATTTTGACAGAGCGCCTACAACATACACACCTGCTGTCATGGGAACGATGTCCGCCCGCAGAAGGAAGCGTAGTTTGCCAGCTAGTTTATTTCCAATCTTAATCTCCATGTAGACCTGAGGATTAACTCTGCCCTTTTTAGCCGGAGGCTCATCCTGCAAGAAAAATAGCATACCTGTGATACAAACTTAACACAGTTAGGAATCTGAGCCAGCATTTACAAAAAGAAGCCATCTTACCTCAGGTGCTGCAGTGCTTGTGGTTTCTCCAGCCGCTGCCTCGCCGTCAGCCTCCTCTGCGGTCTTCCCTGAGAACTTTTTCAGCCAGTCATCGTCCGACCACACTGACAGAAAAGCAGCATTAAAATCATGATCACAGATTGTAATCACTTAAACTTATAGCCTCTGTAAAAAACAGTTTTTTCCCCTCCTAATTTACCTGGTCGAGAAGAACCTTCTTTGATTCTCATGGGCTTGGCGGTGTTGACCCGGATAGTTCGTCCAAAAAGCTCAGACTCATTCTAGCAGAGAAAACCAACATTAAGCAGAAAAATGTTGGCCTTTCGGGTAAATTCACAACAGCTGGTTCTCAGAAACGGGAAGAAAACGTAACCCACATGCCTGTGCAATAACGTGATCCACTTACCATGTTATCAATAGCCGCCGCAGAATCCTACAGAAGACACAAAATAGGTTATGAGCTCAGAAATATTCACCATTCAAATCCCCACAATGTGTCAGCTACCAATAAAGTGCACATGGCATTCGCCAGTCAGACTACCTGTCTGACTAAGACAGCAATCCAAAGAAACTATGTATTGAGGATGCCGTATCCAATTAAAAATGCTTAAGAAAAGCAATATAAATATCTGCGGATGACCCCACATCAAAACACAATCTTTCTCTTGTGTTGCTAAGAAGATTTACTATAAGTGCATTTTATCCGTTTCATTGCTGTACATACACGTAGCAATCAGATAAGCAATCAGTTGGATGACTGTGTCGCTAAATCCGGTTATAATGAGATGGAGGTGAAGCTTAGTTCAGGTACATTTCAACATCTCTCTCAATAACACAAAAACACTGAATAAGGCTCCGACTATAATCTTATTTAGGTTACAGTAACACATGGTCTGTGGCATGCGCCACACGTACCTCTCCCGCTTCAAACTCAATGAAGGCGAATCCTCTGTGCTTTTCTGAAAACAGAAAACACAAGACGCGTTATTACAGGTTAACATTCACTTCAGTCATTAAATGTCCCATCGGAGCAGCTAGTGGCAGAAGCTCGCGCTCGTACCGGTTTCATAGTCTAGTGGTATCTGGATGTCTGTGATGTCTCCAAACGGGATGAACGCTGCGTGTAGAACCTTCTCGTCCACCTCCTCGGCCAGGCCACCTGAGGACACACAACCACACGTCGTTTACTCAGACAGCCACACGTTAGTCATCTTGGGGGCCAGGAACACTGCGGAGTTTACAATCAGCGACGTAGACGCGTTTCACCGGTGTTACAGTTTAAGAAGCGTCTGTGTTAACTTGCGACTTTGAACCGAACGCGTCCGGTGTTGTCGTAGTAAAACAGCTGTTAAAAATAGGAAGAAAACACGTAGCTATAGCCCCGTGGATGCTGCATTGTTTAATTGGTATAGTATATATTACTATGTATAGGGCTTGACACTGTATTACAACATTAAACCAAGCGGAATACGTGGGGACATCTTCACGTGTTCTCTATTCTATTTTTCGAACGGCCGTCGTAACCACGACAACAACGGACGTGTTCGACTGAAAATGTGCCAGTTAACAGGGTCGCCTGTTACACCGTAACACCGGCTGGAACTTCCTATCGGAGTTTATTTTTCATATTAGGTGCACTTTATGGATAGCTGGTTGAGTCTCGTTTAATAATGTACAATGATATATCCTTACCACGTCAGCTAAGTTCACTGAAACGATGTCGTTTCAACGTATTTTTAAGAAAAGTAACATTAACTTACCAACATACAGCACTCGTTTGTTAGCCGCCATATTGGATGTAACCCTTCAACTTTGAACCCGGCCGCTTCCCATTAGTGGAGAGAGGCTGTAGCCCGCCTCCCAATGCACGGGTTTCCTCGAGCGCCTCCTGTTGGATGCTTCCGTCATCACTCCAATTGCGCCTTTATACTTTTTTTTCATATTAAAATGATCACATTTCTGAAGTAGATTTTTAAATAAACACTTTATTGTTTGAAGAAAAATTACAAGAGGAAGGGATACTATTTAGAACTTCTATAAAGAGTTACATATATACTATAAACAGGATCATTTGAAAATGACTGTTTGACCATAACGGAGATACCTATAGAATTGTATTTTCTTTAGAACATGAAGTTTCTTCTTATTTACAAAATTGCATGCATCTATCATTAGGTACTTAATATCATATGATGCAGAAGTGCTTGTTCGGAGCTGGCTGGCCACCCTCTGATGTGATTTCATGGTAATGAGGTCGACAATAACAATCATTTTGACCTGGAGGTTTAAATGCAAAACCTCAGTGACAAGGTCTCTAAGTTATAATCTGGGGCAGGGAAACATTTTCCCCTCCTATTAAAAATAAATTATATGTTTTATTTTCTCTCATGTACCTTGCATCCATCATCTGTCTATCATGGAACACCTTAATAATACCAATGTAGCACAGACACACATTCGATGCTCAGCTTTAATTTGTTTGCTACTCGTAAAGTACCCTTTAGCCTGGCTTATGGCCTCCTCTGAGCATTACTGACAGGTAAGTGTGTCAGATGCACACTTTAAACTGAATACAGTAGGTTATATGTAAGCATTAAAGTAACACAACAGTCATAACTTTGATATATCATCCTTTTATTGAGAATACCACACATCAATGATAACATGATAGGAGGGAAGAGTCCATCGTTTCAAATCAAAAATGTAAATGTCAAGCAAAGAAAATGAACAAGGCCCATTTTTCATTTTTTTTTAGAAGGAATGGTTTCACTCCTTTGCCACATGATGAAAGACCTTCATTCAAGATTAATTTGCATCATTGCTTTTGGTAAGCAGTTTAAAAGTTTTACAGAACTAGAAAAATTATGAACTGTAATATTTCTCCAAAATATTCAAGTATTATTGTTTGAAATAATATTTCCCTCTTTCTTCTTCTTCATTGCTGATGGTTCTTCAGAGGAGGCGGGTGATTGGAGTCAGCGGAGTGTGTCTCTCTGCATTTCTGCCCGGAAACAACATAATGACATTTAATTATTACCACAGTAAAATGACGTATGAATAGCTTGACTGATTGTGTTTAATCATACCATTTCAACACAGCCGGGCGACTTCAGGACGTGGCCGCAGGAACAGTAGCAGCTATGCTGCCCACTTTTTGAGTGGCATCTTTCTTTGCCTGGTGTGCTTGCAGCACGGCAACGGCCTCTTCCACCTTGTGCCAACACAACATCAAACATGAATAATGACACATGTATATGGGTGAACAGACATTATTCCAAAGAGGGAGCTAGCCAAGTACCTTTGAGCGCAGAGACTCTTGGGACTCGAGCATATGCAGCAGTTCAGAGTTGTCAATCTCCAGCAACATGCCGGTGATCTTTCCTGCCAGGTTGGCATGCATGGACTGAATCAGCGGGAAAAGACGTTCACCTGTTGGAGAAAGATTGAGAATAAGTCAACCTACTAAGAGCCTGACTCATTACAGTTCAATCAATATGTCACAGGGGTCTTACCAAGCATCTGTTTCTGCTCCTGAGGGGGCGCAGCAGCCAGCATGGAGGCCGTGAGAGGCTCCTGGCCCTGAATATGCACGGCTGGCTGAGCCTAGAAAGGACGCATTGATAACATAAGGAAGAACACATTGAGAGAGCTGGGGGCTGCATATCATAGGAACTCAACATGATGTGATCGGTCTCTCGCTCATACCTGCTGTAAGGCATTAGGTTGCATCACCTGGGGGTTGGGGTTACGGACACCAGTGGCATATTTGTAAGGAGGCATGGCCCGGGGGGCGCCGGGGGCTCCAATTGAGGGGCGAGGAGCCATGGCCTGGCCGGAGGCTAGCAGCAGAGAGGAAGGGGGCGCAGGAGACAGTGGGGTGACAACCTCTTCTGTATACGTTGTGTTCATGAAACAGAGCCAATCAGCTGTTGATAGTGAACGTACCTCGTGGGCCCTGTGCGCCGCCACCAGGACTCATGTGCCTCAGGTTGGCGCGGGGTCCTGGCTGACGCAGCGAGTTGGGTATCCCTTGGTAACCACCTGAGAGTAGAGCCCAAAAACATGAATAGTGTTGAGATTGCTGTATAACTTTCTATGTTAGTAGGTAACTGGAGAAATATGAAAGAGAGATGCTCCACATGTGATGTGCTCACCTTGACCTCTGCCCCCTTGCTGCTGCCAACGGGGGTTGGGTCGTATTTGAGCCAGCTGATTGGGTGCATAGTATGTCGTCCTGTTCTGGGCCTGCTGGAAACAAGAATGTGAAATCCATGATTTTATGACGTTAAAGTCCTTTCCTATTGGCATTTTCATTCAAATAAAAAGTAAATAAAAGTAAGTGTTCCTGGTGACCTGTAGGAAATAATTGTTGGGAATTATTTGAGCTTTCTTTGCATTATTAATTCAAACAGTATGCTAAATAAGTATGTTAACTTATTTTCAACCTGTACTAAAAATATAAATCCATTGTTCCTTTTCCTCGTAGCTGTTTTTTGAGTCTACACAACCTCCAGGAGAACGTATCTGGCTCTTCAGTCGCGTTGCCAGTCGACAATGTGATGCTGGGGTGCTATGGGAGTGGGACATAAGATACCCAGCTACCTTCAAGATGAGAGTCATGAGACTCAACCAA
Source organism: Liparis tanakae (assembly GCA_036178185.1). NCBI lineage: Eukaryota > Metazoa > Chordata > Actinopteri > Perciformes > Liparidae > Liparis > Liparis tanakae. Next base: position 11,748,967 of record CM070093.1, read on the forward strand.
AACAGTAAAGTTACAAACATTAAAATAAGAAGGCCGAGCTAACACACTGAAACGCCTTTGATTCCAATACCTGAGGCACTGCTGGCATGAAGTAGCCGCTGGCGGGCTGGAACTGGTTGATGATGGTGTTAGCGGGCACGGCCCTCATGCCGGCGATGCGCTGCATGTACTGGTTGGTGAGGTGGGCTTTGCGCTCCTCTTTGCGCTGAGCGAGAGCCACGTAGAGCGGCTTGGAGCCCACGATGCGCCCGTTCATCTCAGTCACGGCCTTGGTGGCCTCTTCAGGGGAGGAGAAGCAGACAAAGCCGAAGCCCTTGGAGCGACCCTCATCCACCATTACCTGATATGAAGAGAGATTGTGTCTGGGTCATTTCAAACTCACAATGCTGCTGTTGTTGTTATTGTATACAACACTGTTGTTGTACATAAATTGCAACGATGCATTATCAATTTTCTGCATCTGATCCTTTTCACCTTTGCACTGGTTATAGAGCCGAAGGGAGAGAACTCCTTGCGCAGCTTCTCATCATCGATGGTGTCATCCAGGTTCTTGATGTAAAGATTAACACCCTGAAACCAAAGACGCACTATCAGGATCGGCTCATAGCAGCTTCTTTAACAGCGGACCTTAACACTGATGGGATTAATTTCTACGGACCTGATAACGGCTGATCCTCTCTTGTTTCAGCACCTCAAACTTCCTCTTCAGCTCCGCCTGCCGCTCCATCTTCTTCTGAGCCCGGCCCACAAACACAGACTTGCCGTTGAGGTCCATGCCATTCATTTCCTCTACAGCCTTTGGACAACATCATAATTATTAGGTAAATACCGATAAAGACTTGGTTAATTTCCGTTGGGGACAAAGTACCTGGTTAGCGTCCTCGTGTTTCTCGTAACTAATGAAGCCGAAGCCTCTGGATTTTCCGCTGGGGTCAATCATCACCTTCACACTGAGGGTTTTACCTGCAGAGGTTAAAGGTTAGATGAGTGGATGTAAGATAACAGAACTAGACCACACAACAGTTTGGAGCAATACCCATTCATCTGGTCCCATTTTACCATATTTGTCAAAGAGCTCCTTCAGCTGGTCGTCAGTCATCTCGTCTCCAAAGTTCTTAATGTAGACGTTGGTGAACTCCTTGGCTTTGGCACCAAGCTCAGCCTCTCGCTCCTTGCGAGATTTGAAACGGCCCACAAACCTGAAGACGGAGGAAGAGCAGCGAAACACACTCTTGTAAAGCATTCCCGACAGAAATGAGAAACACACTAGGATCCTTTCTCCGATCCGGGAGAGGACGACCTGGACCCCGGTAAGTAAAATAGAGGACAGGGACAACATCCACGGAACAAATTCACAGCGATGTCACCATACACGGTTATAAAACAACATCCAACTGCGGTTAATATCACCCGAGGCAGGCAGACATGTTGGCATGCTAGACATCACAGTGACAGCCATCTTAGTTCTTGGTCCAACACTTGATGGGGAGGTGGATGGAGAGGGATGGAGGAACAGAGTCTCACAGTACAAAGGAAAGCTGAGGAGCACCAGATGATCTTATATACCTTGCTATGACGACCTCTCCCCTTCCGCCATCCAGTATTGCATTCCTGCATTCGATCCATCACTAAAAACACACAAGCGTGGTCATACACACACACACACACATACATACAAACATACAAACATACAAACACTCCAAGACGGGTGACCAGCAAGTGGACAAATGAGGCAACACAAAATGCGTCTGGCAGGAAGGATAAGAGTGAGTAGGAGCTTTTAGTTTGTTATCTATAAGCTTAGAAGTTGTCTTCACACACTGGCGGTCTTGAGAAATGAGTTTATTAGTCCGATTATTCACACACACCAACTCACCGACCGCAAAAAGACACGAAAAGTCAGTTCACTCAACACGTGTAGAACAAACAAGCCAGGTTACACGCACAAAAATAACTCAGGTTTAAACATATACACGCTTTTACTGCACGATTAGGACCATAAGCCCAAGAAGTGCTGCTCCCTGGACAGCTGGAATTTCAACGTCATCACAACTTTGAAGTACTTTTAAAGTACTTTTAAAGTTGAAGCTAAATTAGTTGATAATACTATCAACAAAGAACGCCCCTTTGACCCCAGATCCATGATGACCAGACACTCACACCTTGCGGTCATTCAGAAGCATGCCGTTCATCTTCTCAATGGCACGGTCGGCGGCATCCTGGGTCTCAAAGTGGACGAAGGCGTAGCCCTTGGAGCCATTTTCATCACACACCACCTGGAGGGGAAGAGGACACGGGGGTAAAGAGTGAATGAGAGCAGTTGATGAAATTTGGAGCAACAGTTTTGGGGGAAACATGCTCATTCGCTTTCTTGCTGAGCGTAAGACGAGAAGATGCAATAGCGCTCTCAAATATCTCCGCAAACGTTGGCCTAGTTAGCATAAAGACCCGAAACAGTGCAAGCTTGGCTGGGTACGAACAAACACAGTTCATTCATATATACGAACCAAAGAGATTTATAAAAACAATGTTGGAGGGTTAGAAGTGTGATTGAAACGTATGTATATGGGATATGTATGTAAATATATATATATATATATATATATATATATATATATATATATATATATATCATTATTTGTACTTTCTTTATTCTTTTTCTTTATTTTATATTAATTATCTGAATTATTTGATAATAATTTGAATATATACGCATTTTTGCTTGTACCTATACCTTTTCAGTCTTTCTGTTTCGTATATTATATAGAATAATATTGTATTGTTTTACAATGATTGACTGAATAAAATACACAACAAAGTTATTTGCCAGTTTTACACTTCAATAGTAACTTTAACAAGATATACATAACTGTTCATTCCTGAGGTTTTGTGAGTGTTTTGTGACCTTGTGTCTCGTCTAATTTAATTTATGAACAAATTGGGTGAAAATCGCTGAGCAGGAACAGTTTTACATTACATTACATTACATTACATGTCATTTGGCGGACGCTTTTATCCAAAGTGACTTACAATAAGTAGTAAGTAACTAAGTTTTCCCCAAAGTGGGAATATATACAGCATAAAAAGAAACCACCCTTTCTTGTATGCATCTCATCACATTTAGGCCAGTTCTACCTTGCAGGAGAGGATGTTGCCAAAGGCAGAGAAGGTGTCGTACAGGGCTTTGTTGTCAATGGTCTTGTCCAGGTTCTTGATGAACACGTTGCCCACTCCAGATTTCCTGAGGGAGGGGTCTCGTTGGGACCACATGATTCTGATGGGCTTCCCTTTCACCACGTCGAAGTTCATGGTGTCCAGGGCTCTCTCAGCTAGAAGGGGGGGCAGAGAGGTAGAGGGAAAGGTCATGGCCGGTTGTTTATATGGATCCATGAGTCATGAGAACATTATCAGTAACTTGTATGGAGACGACACAACATGCTTCCACTTATCATGGACACGACTCGGGCATCGCAGTGCTCTGCTGCAGCGGCCCCCGCTAAACCCACAAACACAGCGCTGCCTTCATAACACCCCCAGAGGAATAACACAAAGCTACACGTCTTGGTCCGTCTGTGCACCTGTGCAGTGTGTGCTAAAATGGAGAATCCCCGTTGCTAGCCCGTTAACACAGGCACATGTAATGCGGTGGAGATACTGTAGTGGACCATGTGGCAGATGAGCAGCTGGGACAAGTGTTCTGGACAGCTGCAGTGGGAACGCTGGGAGCACAGGCGCCCTTTCTGTATCTCGCCACATGCTGCTGGGCCACGTCCCGCCGAGGCAGAGGGCCTCAGATGAAGAAGTGGGCTTGAATTGTGATATTAAGATGTAATCCGTTTCATTTGATCAAATCATTATGTCTAATTTGAACCCAATAAAATCACTACGGTTCCAACTTACACCATTTCACTCTTCGTCTAATGATCTAACTCTCATGTGGGCTCACATGCCAAAACATTCTTTTGTTCAGTCACTCCACAGTAACACACACACACACAAGCACACACAGACACACACCAGGCTTTCCAGCTAAAAGTGTCTGGTAAACAAAACGGAGCTGCCTTGCGTCTGCTGGCATCAGCAGTTTGCAATTGTACAGCTTGTGCGGTGCTCAGAGACGGTGTGTGACCGCTGTCCAACATGTGCTCTTCTGGAAGGTTCAGGGTGGAAATCGTAGTTTAAAAATGGCCCAAAGTGGTCAATCTAATGCACTGTCTACATTTTAAATGACGCCATTTGGTCAAATTCTCTACGGCGTCGAAGTACCTGTCGTCGATAACCATTTCTGTTATGTCAAGAGCATAAAAGTGTTGCGGCCAGGCACATTTTGGGCAGCGCAGAAAGATGTTCTATATTTAGAGAGGGGTCCTGGGAGGTATGTGCTGGCATGGAGTGTGAGTAGAGCATTCTCCACCATTGATAGAGAAGAGACACTCCACAAGAATGCTCAGATGAGCGACACCTGGTCCTGTGAGTGATTTCACATACAGGTTCACAAACAACCTTGACGGCTGTTTTACTTTGTATTTATATCAGATGTCATAATCACTGGGAGAGAGCTATTGCCCCACATGCACACGCTACCAGCTACCAGCTCCCCATGTCTACACGTCCAAATGGTGTCTTCCCACTCGTGGCCCTTCTTAAATGTATTCATGTGAGCAGCGTCTAATCCCTGGAGTTGAGCCACTCGTACTCCAGTTTTTGGTGAGCAACTCCCACACAAAGACACATTGTGGCAGCTGTTTAGCGTTGACACAAGAGGAAAAGGCGTGCACACAATGTAAACAGTATCACTGGGCCTCCAAAGACAACCACAGCACCTGCTACTGCTGCTCAATGCTTTGATGGCATTCCAGTGGATTAACAAATTACACACATCTCAAGTGGTTAGGAAATTACAGGTGAACCAGCTGTCTGCCTCTTATCATGTGTGAGGTGAAACTGGGATTATAACCAAACAGGCATTTGCTATGAATGCAGATAATACACATAGGGCAGATATAAAGCAGGCAGCACAGGGCTTATTCTTCAGCTGTGCTTGTCCCTTCTCTTGCTGTCAGTGAGCAGCAGCAATGGGAATTAGTTTTATTCCGCGGCCCATTAAATAGAAGAAATGGGTCATTATGTGCAGTATAAGTGAGGTCTGCAAATACTTTTTTTAATACAAATGAGGGTTATGGTTTGGATGAGTGTGTGTTTGAGCTTTAACTCTGGCAGTGACAGTGTACACAGGGCATGCTTATATGGGGCAAAATGAGTCCTCCAACCAGTGTAACGTGGACTGGATAACGGTCGAGTTAAAGCCCAGTGCCTTTTAATCCACCGCCAGTGTGTCCCGCATTGTGCATATATGTATGTATGTGTGTGTGTGTGTGTGTGTGTGTGTGTGTGTGTGTGTGTGTGTGAGACCGTTTCTCGGCGGACATTTAACGCATAACGGTGACATTGTGGATATGTGAAGGATGGGTCTTGCACCCGCATGCTGTGAGCAGCCAGTGTGGCCGCACCGCGCGGTGGGCACCTGCCCGGTTCCTCGTCTTACCGTCAGCGGGCTGAGAGAAGTTCACATAGGCGTAACCGAGAGACCGCCGGGTGATCATGTCGCGGCACACCCGAATGGAGAGCACCGGTCCGGCTGGGCTGAATTTCTCATACAGCATCGCCTCCGTGATATCGGGGTGCAGGTCGCCCACGTAGAGGGAAGCCATCGGATAACTCCCGGTCTCTGTGCTCATATCTCGGAGATCTCAATGTGAAGGAATCCCCAGGCTTCGCTCCAAAAAGCCGGTGTGAGCTGTAGTCCGAGTCCGAAATGCGCGTTAGCCCCAAAATAGCCCCAAATATTAAAAAGATAGCTGCCTGTGTGGTCCAGGGAGAGAAATTAAAAAAAAGTCAAACCTGAAGTAAAAAAAAATAATCACGATATAAATGATTTTTTTGAAGTATTTCTTCCTTTGGTAGACGCCAGCTCCGAGACCTCCTGTTTAAGTTTTTTTGTATTAATATTTTTACAGTTTTTTTAAGTTTGTATTTCTTTAAGTAAATATTCTTGTTTTTATGAAGATTTTCGTGGATTTTATATTTTTTATTTTATTTTTATTTTAAGTTTTTCGAGAACGGTGAGTTAGACACTCACGGTTGTTTTGTGGCCAGGGAAAGAGACTGCGTTAGGGATCTCGTGGGCACTTTATAGAATAGTGACCAGGGTCACACATGGGACAGAAAAAAAAGAAGAAAAGAGCACTACTGCGCATGCGTTTAACAAAAAGAAACGCGCACTCTACGGTCCCAACTGCAGAGCCCAGCTGCCCACAGCGACATCTGGGTGGGAATACAAAAGAGACACACAGAACATGCAGTCTAGTTTGTCGTTTACATTTGAAAAAAGGTGGGAAACAACAAATTAACCAGAGTCCTTATAGTTTAATACATGCATTTATTGAAGTGTCATTATAGAATATTCTTATCAAGATGCAATTATTCTGCTTTGTCCATCCTCCTGAGGATAAGAGGAGAAATTAGTCAAAGCACACAAAAATAATACTGAATACACAATTATCTACCTCAACAAATCCAGGAAAATAGAGTGCAGCCTTCTTTGTCTGGACTCTGCTTGTCTTTTAATCCCATCCAGCCGAAATCTTCTGGGCCCACCTTTAACCTCTTGTTGTCCCAGCACTTCTTCCTCATAACTCAGCGTCTGAGATCCATCCGTGCCTTTGGAAAACTGGAGTTTTGAGCGAAGTATGGGTTGGGCGGCATTTGCCTCTTCTTGGGGTTTCGCCACCAGGACATTTGCATCCATGTCAGCCGTCAGGGGGAAGTCCTCATCTTGTTGCACCTCCGCGTCAGACAATCCAGATCGACCAAAGCGCTTTTTTCTTTGAGATTCCTCTGCCAAAGTTGCCTTTTCAGTTTTAGGAATTTTAATTGCCCATCCATCAAACAAAGTAAGATCATTTAAATCCCACTTATAACCATCTCTTCCCACTTCATTTGCACTTTGAGCTATGACCATGTGTGTGGGTGTTTTCAGAAGAGGCTCCTGATCTGTGGCTGATGGTTGAATCTCATTCGACCTGCCGTCACCTGACTGAAACATTATTTTCAAATTATCTTTGGACTCGGAACCGATCTTCTGGCTGAGTTCAGCATTTTGCACATGTGCAGGAAGCCAAAGGGCCGGTGTGGCATCTTGCTTCAGACTCACAACCCGAATGGGTTTCAATGCAGAGTTCCCAGAAACGAGGTCGTCCTTGGTCCCTGGACGGTCAGACTGCACGGGGTCTGCAACGGGAGCACTGGAGGCTTCTGTAGGTTTGTCCACAACGACTAAGGGGCTAGTGCTGACCATGGCCGAGGCCCCTGGAATGAGAGGCTGGGTCAGTCGCTGAGGAGACCAGAAACCGATCAAGTCCATTTATCATAGCACCTCTTGACACAATGGAGCACTGACCTTCAGGAAGGAGCCAGAGTGACAGACCGTGACACTTTGACTTACAGCATTTGCACACGTCCAAATTTCCACTGAGGTCCTCCCATCTGAAAGAAAATTATTATACGTCATTTACATGATAAAAGAAAAAGAACCACCCACTACATCTGTTGTAGCAGCATTACCTTGACCGAATCATGTTGTAGTTGCAGGATTTAGCGCCAACGCCGACCCCCTGGTCCGAGATAAGGACACTACAGTGGATGTATAGCTAGAAGAGAAAAGAGATCAAGGAAATAGTTTTAAAAAGTAAATAGATATAATATAAATAATCAGCTTAGAAATGAGAAGAGATGTATCCAGAATATAAATAGTCACCTTAGAAATGAGAAGCGATGTATCCAGAACAAAATTAACCACACCCGCTCTGTCGGAGGCCACAAAGTGTACAACGGCATGAGGGGAACCCAACCGGGCTGTGCACCTGGCGGAGAGCAACGGCATCGCGTGAGATGAGGTCACGGACAAACGTTACAATGAAGTCAACGAACTGGCTGCGCACCCTTTATTCATGACGACTGCGTGCCTGGGCCTCGTCTCAGGCTCGGGAGACGCAGAGACAAAACAGGACTGGATGAAGAGCTGCTGCTCCGGCCTGGTTTCAGCAGAAACCTGGAGGTTGACGACCTGACCTCTTTCATAGATATTAGAGGCCGCAGCTCCGGTCCAAGACGCTGCAGGACCATCAAAAAACATTTGTGACTAGAATCTAAACAATCTCACCTACAAGCTGATTTGAGTCATATTACTCACAGTTCATGGCTTTGATGGTCAAGGTCGTGCTATTCTTAAGCAATGCCGTTGAGGCAAAGAAGTTCGGATATGGCCTGAAAAGACATGCGTTCTTCTTCAGTCATGTGACTTGCCAGTGACATGGCGACTCAGTAGACAAACCTTTTCGGGACACAAGAGATGTGCACCGTGGGGTGGGTTTGCCACCATGTGGTAGGAGGCATTCTGAGATTCAAGTGGAGGGAGTTGGTGAACATCACCAAGCCATTCTGCCTCTGAGGGAGCAGAGACGACATTACGGAGCTGTGGAAATACAGGTATCGAGTAAAGACATTGGGGTCAACTCACCACAGGTGTAGTGCCACACTCGTCCAAACTGTAAGTGAAGGCAAATTGATTTGGCAGCTCTTTGTTGCTATAGCAGCCGTCCCCCAACTGCATCTCCTCTCTGGTCAGTGTGAGACCTCTGGCGCTCTTATCAACCAGCACAGTCAGCTTGGATTCATCGCAGAACACATCCACCCTGGGAACGATGGGGATGGGCGGTAAATAGGGCAGCTTGTGCAATTCAGGGCTCCAAGTCCGCCACGAGCTGAAAACGGTTTCCGGAGGAGTAAAGTCAAAATTGCTGTCAAAGGGAAAAGGCACAAGGTCTTGAAAAAAAATTGGAATATCGCTGAAAAATGTGTCTTCTTCGGTCTTTATTATTGTCTGAGCAGCAATGTGACGTCCCAGAAGGAGGCACAGCAGTAGCTCCATGGTCCCCATCTCAAACTTCAAAGTGCAGCACGCTGATCAGCCGCCTGGCCCAGGTGTGCCATTAATAGGATGCAACGGCAAGAGCAACAGGTGTTGGCAATCCAGCTAACGAGGCCGGAGAACAATTATGCTGCTTTTAGATGAGAGACCAACTGCTGTTTTTTATGTTGTTGAGAAAAAGTAAACATATGGAAATTGTGTATTTTGCTCATGGTATTCTAATATGTCAGATACTAATGGTCTTTGTGAAGTCCTGACAGCTATGAGTTCATCGTCTCAAATAGTCTAGTCTTCCTAATCTGCACTAAAAGTTATTCACATGAAGAAGAGCAATGTCCAACTCAGCAATAACTTTGGCATGGCTTTGTGCTGGTATAATCCCATAAAATAACATTTAGCAATATGTATATATATATATATATATAATAATTATTTGTATTTTCTTTATTCTTTTTCTTTATTTTATATTAATTATCTGATTTATATGCTAATAATAATTTATGATAGGAATATATATGCATTTTTGCTTCTACATATACCTTTTAAGTCTTTCTGTTTTGTATTCTATATAGAATAATATTAATACACAAAAACAACAACAACAACGTTATTTAGTTTTACACTTCAATAGTAACTTCAACAAGATATTCCTGAGGTTTTGGGAGTGTTTTGTGACCTTGTGTCTCGTCTAATTAAATTTAGGAACAAATTGTGTGAAAATCGCCTCGTGAAGGTGAAGCTGGTTTGTACTGCTGGGTATAGCTTCAACTATAATAAGAATAAGAATCATTATTCTTGTTATGATTTTGACATTTTATTTTAAAGACAGTGCAATTCACCGCTAATGGGAAAGACTAGCGTGTGTATTTTCCCATTGTTTAGTATCAGAGTCGTCTGACTCCGGGGCGGAGCTTCTGCACAGATAGGCGGAAGGTAGCGCCAGGTGAGCGGCAACAAGGGAAGACCACATCGACGCAGCGAACGACGTCGTGCCAAACAACTGTCAGAAATGACTTGAGTCCTACTTGTCCACTAATATGGTCCAAAGTTGACGTAAAATCCGCCATGGTGAATTTAGGTAAGTTTACTTTCACGCGTGGATGTGGCGGAATACGTGTTGCGCGCGGACGTTTTTTAGGCGTGGTCTGCGCTGTAGTTTCTGGTGTTTGGATGACACTGAACGCAACGCGATGTCTTGTGTTGTTTACCTGTTCATTTATACCAATGAAACGCTTTCCAACTAACTGAGTTGTTGAGCCTCACATGGTTGGTGGCCTGCTCCTGGTTTCGGGAGGAGTTTACCTAAATAAAAGAGAAACTGGTTGGGAAACCATTGAGGCTTGCCTGGGGATCAGTAGGTTGTTGTGGTTGTGGTCGTCTACTAAGGGCCCCACAGTGCACACTATTATGTCCAAAACAGATACCTTTTTTCTACTTCTTCAGCACCCAGCCAAAGGTTTGAATGAGACAGACCAGTGGCATATATGTGTTTCTTCCTGACCCCCTCAGGCCACTTCAAAGTGTCAATTCCCAGCCCAAAGAGTAGTCCTGTGTGGTTGAGGAGGGGTGAGTGTGCTTCACCTTTTCTCAGAGAAAGGCGCACACCAAAAGCAACACGACCCCCCCTCAGAACCCAGCTCTGAATTTGTCACCATGGCTGCAGCTTTGCGGAGGGCGCAGGCGGCGACATCCTCCTTCATCTCTGCAGGGGATGGGGATGATTGGAAGTGTTCTCATATCAACCACTCGCCCGCTTTTCTGTTCTTTTTTGTTGCTCTGCTGAAACCACAAGCTCTCCCAATGTTCTGCAGTCACGCAGCTCGTTCTATACTTTGCATCACTCTGAATAAATGTCTGCATGCTTTGTGATTTCACATACTCTGAATATCTGATTAGAGTCAAACACATAATATCGACTTGTACACACACTGTAATCACTTATTTGTCTTACCAACAATAACAATATACAAGTAAGTTAAGATAATGAAATTGACATAGCATTTTTCTGCTTCCTCTAGGAGTATGCTGTGCCAACCTCAAGGACAACAAAGCCCTGATGAAGATGGGGCTGGGGCTGGTGCTGGTGGGCCACGTGAACTTTCTTCTGGGAGCGCTGGTGCACGGCGCTGTGCTCAGGCACATCAACGTGCACTCTCTGGCCCGGACCTTGGTGTATGCCATCTCTAATGTCATTGCTATTGTGGCAGGCTTGTTGGTAAGTGGTGTGAAAACTCTTTGTATGCATGAAGCACATTTATATTTAATAGCATATGGTGGTTTAAAGTATTTTTGTTGGTCTTGTTATATCATCTCTATCTGTGATGAAGAATCTTCTTCTTCTTTTTTTTACTCTGGATTCCCTGTGACCCATAGGGAATAATAAGTGGAATAACTGCCATTGTGCTGTCCAAAAACAAGAGGAACAGGATCCTGGTAAATACATCCTCCCGCCTCTTCAGCACTCGCATATGTCATCTGTTGGCTCTTGTTGGAACCTGCCCTCTGTTTGAAAGCGAGTGCATGTGTGTGTGTGTGTAAACACACCGCAGATGATAACGATATAGAAAACCGACACACGCATGCAGATACAGCATTCATTCAAATAGCGGATATCTGTTGTCAGATTGTTGACTCGATGGGATTTCAATTAGTTGTGAGTCAAAGTGTCTTTCACACGCTGGATCCAGTGTTGTGCTGTCACTGACTCACACACTCGTGCCGTGTTGTCCTTGCAGCAGTGGGTCTTGCTGGTCTTCAGCTTCATGGCAGGTCTCCTGTCGATCGCCTCCACCCTGGGCTTGTCAGTTTCCGTGGTGAAAGCCATCATTAACAAAGGATGGGGCCTGCTGACACACTGCACGTTTTCTGGAAACGAGCACGGCTCCTCCAGCATCACATACGAATGCCCCTTCGACCCCACCCGGATCTATGTAAGTTGAATATAAGTAGCAAAGCATCAGCAGTGTTTATATTGGATCGGACAGCTGTAAAAAGAGTGCTTATTTATCAGAGGTTATGTGCCGTCATGTTTTTGTTTTTCTCAACCAGGGCACCACAATCATTCTGTGGGTGCCTCTCATCCTGATGTCGGTGGTGGAGATGGTGTTCTCCTTCCGCTGCTTCGCTGCCTGTACGTCGTTCCTCTACCTCTGTCCGTGCAGGAGGCGGCCGACGCGGGTCAGGAGGGTAAGTTGCCGTCAGATAACCGACTCTGCCAACAGGCCGAGACCTGCGTTGCATGTCACAGTCGGATTTTACGTCATCCTACTGTGCGAGTCATTTCCATCTGATAGTTTTTAGCTTACGGATGTGATGGCAGGGATGTGTCTCACATTTAGTTGAAACTGGATTTCTAAAAAAACCAGGAGATGTCAACGTTCTCCTGTCGGACTGACCTTTGCATTCAGAAATGCATACTGTACTGTGTGGCGTTGCACCTGAATGACCTTCAAACACTAAACTAATTAGCCTATTATATTATTAAGTAACGCTTATGTTTATTTATTGCATCATACACATTACTTTTACAGGTGTAAGTAACAACATGTAATAGTTGAATGGTTGGTTAATGGTTGAATTTAATACAAACATAAGCCGGGGGTCTCGACCTCTTGGAAAGGCTAACTTCAGACGATAACTATGAATAGAAAACCTACACACATGCAGATACAGCATTGATTCAAATATTGGATTGTTGTGATGAAAAGTGTCTTTACACAATAGATCCAGTGGTTTTCACTGACTCGTGCACTATTGGGTATGTTCCAAGAACATTTCTAATAACATTTGAAAGTCAATTACAGTAACTTTACAATGCAGTCTGGGCTGATGTTTTACCATCCCTAGACGCTGTGGTTAGATGTATAATCAGTGTCGAGAAGCCATTTCATTCTCGTCAGACTTGTTTTTTTGGTTACCTTTTCTAATTCGCTCGCTTCATGCGAGGTAGGGTGCCGCTTTTGAAATGATGAAATCCACGTTTCAGGTGCGTATCCAGGGAGTTGTTGAAAATCAGACGCTGCCTCCAGAGCGGGACCCAGAGAGCGACGCTGTAGCCGAGCCCGCCGAGCAGGACGAGCTGCTGGAGGACCCGGCCGTGGAGCAGAGTGCGTGGCTCTGAACCCGCTCAACCGGATCGCCGTCATAACTGGATCAAATGAAACTTCCGTGATGTTTCTGTTACAGATCAAGTGTCTGAAGACATGTCAGCATTGGCATTTTATTTCCTTTCCCTCTGATAAAATACTGCCTTTGGTTTTAAATTGTCATTGTTTGTGTGTACTGGGTATTGCCTTGAAAATAAATAGAGTAAAGACACCTTGAATATAAAAGACTTGTCGATTCAATAATTTTTTTCAGACCAGACTTAACCTTTTATTAAGAATCTTATTTTGAAAAACTTTAACAGGACAAAGCAATGTAACTTTTCAGGGCAGTTTATTGGTGTAAAAGGTGTGGCCAATGCACAATGGGGTCTGTCAGATTTAAATGACTTTTCAGAATACAAATATATACAACAAATGAATTCTGGCATGTCTTGTTTCCATTTAACAGCGCTATGCGCTGGATATTAAGTCCAAATCTAAGTGTAATCCAAGCCTGACACCCACAATTGTGACAGGACACAATCAATTTTAATATTCTGTGGCAAGAGTCCCAAAAAGAGGTAAATGTTAAAAGGACACATTCTAAATTACCTAAAATATAGAACTGTAATTTGTGCCATGTTAAAATGTATCGGTTATACACAACCCTCTTAACTACTCCTGGTGGCCTCAGTAGACAAAACCAGAGACACAGCTGTATTACAGAAAAGGATCTATTGTATAAACATGCTTCAACTGCATTTTAAAGACACATGACAAGTTGGACTGTAAGACAAACAAGAGTAGCCAAAATATCTATGATTTAAATAAATTAAATCCATCAGATATATAAAAGCATAGATGTACTAAGCCATTTTTACAGAGTTACGTCACAAGGGAAGAACAAGTCATAGAATAAAAAGATTAATAATAAAAAACGAGAAAGCATACAAAAGAAATATTCAGTTTGACCCTCAGTCCATAAACAGGTAAGGTTGAAAAGGAGTCCTAGAAAAACGTTTGGATCCCCATCCCATGTTGAGGGGTGGGGTCTCATTACAAAGATATAGTTCTTCACTGTCTTCAACAGCAGCAGCCTGGAAAGATGAGTTACTCAAAACAATCTTGCTTTAAGACGCGCTCTGATCCGTTGGCTGCCGAGGAGCTCACGGGGTCTTGGACTCCTCTTTTGGCCTAAAAGGACCCAGAGAAAGGAAATGAGTAACAGTATTAACACTCCTACAACAGTCAATGAGCACGGGCACCGCTTACTCACTTTGAGGTGTCCATTTTCTCTTCCTCTGGCACCTTCTCTTCTTCCTTTACTTCTATAAAAGAAATACATGTATAGTAGTCACAATAATAGCCTCCGACTTAAAATGTTAATAGGGTGCATTTTTCCTCTTTAAATAACTACAACAACATGAGGGGGGAATGAAAATAAAAAATGAGTAAATACCTTTTGTCGTCGTCTCCTCCTCACTTTTCTTCTCCTTTTCTTCTCCCTCCTTCTCTCCTTCGGTTTTGGCTCGCTTGGATTTCTTGAAGCTGGATGCGTTTCTGCGGCCTCCTTCGCCTTCATCCTCCGAGTCAGAGAACTCCTCCTCGCACGCTATTCTCTTGTCATGAGCGCGGACTGAACATCAACAGCGGGGAAGGGTTGAATCAAAACATGGCAAACAACCGTTTAAAAAAAAAAGGTGAATGGCAAGACCGATTCTAAGTGCGCATTAGGCTGAAGGGAGAGGTTCTTACTGGAGATGCGTTTGTTGGCGTCCTCGTCCTCCTCGTCACCGCTGTCCTCCTGTACAGCGTCCTCGGGGATGGCCTGCATTTGGACTCCGGGGGCGTGTGGCAGCATGCGCAAGTTCTCAAACAAGCGCTGCCTGGAGGACAGAAAGCAGGCTGAACTCAGACCACGGCTAAACGACGCAAACCGTTGCCTGCGATGGAGTCACGCTCAACTTTTTCACAATGGCAGTTTGATGCACTCACTTGATCTTCTCCAGGTAGTCGTTGGTGTTCTGATTGGTCATGTTGGAGGGGCTGATGTGCAGCTTGAAGTCTGGTCCAAAGTACTCAAAATAGTCATTGTATGGGAGCTCTGTTGAGTTGGTCACAAGTTATTTTAACATTCATATGACACAAAGGTATTTTTATCTTTTCACCTGCTGGGCAAATAGTGGTACCTACATATGGCAACTGACTTCAATAACTCATCAATATTTAAATTATCTCCAATACACATTTAAATGTTTTTGTTTACCGAGACCACCGTGGTGAAATCAGCTCTCAAAATAAAAAGACATATTATGTTCAGTGCACATAAAAGACTCACCGTTGGGGATGGAGGTGTCGAGGGCTACAGCCGTCTCGTATGTCCAGCAGCGGGCCACATTACGGATGGTGTAGCCTCCTCCGCCCAGCATGAGCAGCGGCAGGTTGAAACTCTTCATGTACTCCACACACTTGGCATGGCCTGAGCACAAGGGGGGGGAGAAGAGATTTATTTCCTCAGTTACATTTGAGTTAAGATAGCTGCGGAGCATGTTGCTTCCCCAGGGAAGAGATGGTTCAAATTACCTTTAATGGTGAGGTTAAAGCAACCGAGCCGGTCCCCTGACAGAGAATCGGCTCCACACTGCAGGACCACTGCGCTGGGTTGGTACATCTCCATCACCTTGGCCATGATCTACACAAACCACAACATCCACTCACTCAAATTCTGCTGTCTATCAAGGGACAGGGCGCTTACACATTTTGACCAATGGATTTCCAGGACTTTAAACCAAATTTCCATGACCAAACTGAAATCTCGGTATAAACATGAACAATTTAGAAAATGTTGCGTAATGAGAGCGTACACAGGCTAATATTTTGAGTGTCTTTCTTTAAAAAATAAATAAAAAATTAATGATGTCAAACTCGGCGTAAATTAACATGGGATTACAACAAATGTCCATGACTTTTCCAACACTTATGATTTACGTTTTCCATGACTTTTCCAGGCCTCGAAATGACCATTTTAAAATTCCATGACTTTACCAGGTTTTCCATGACTGTACAAACCCTGAAGGGAGACCTCAACTACTTAAACACCACGGTAAAAAAGTCTCTGTGCACTTACAGGTTTGAAGATGGCTTCATATGACTCGTCATCAATGCCGTCCCTCAGTGGGTAATTCACAGCATAATATTTGCCCTTACCGGCACCGATGTCCTGCAGGAAACGAGGCAAACGTCAACTCACTGAATGACGACAATGTGAACTTTCTACGAAAATAATTTCCAAGCTCACCCTCAGGTCGCCTGTACCGGGGAAGTACTCCCCGTACTTGTGGAAGGACACGGTCATGACGCGGTCGGTGGTGTAGAAGGCCTCCTCCACGCCGTCTCCATGATGGATGTCAATGTCTATGTACAGAACTCTCTGGTGGTATCTGGATGGAAGACGGAACGGTTTACTTAAGCCCTAAAACCTTTGACGTAGCCTGTGACAACAACCTTTTGATGCTTTTTAAAGTAGTCAAATGACATCTTTAACACTTTGAGAACAAGCGTGCATGCTTAGAACAACTCGACCTCTAAAGTCGTCGTCATCAGTTTCCAAAACCGACATTTTAATTAACAACTCGTGCAAAAACAAAGCTGTACTTGATATAGCGTTTGTACTCACTTCAGTAACTCCAGAATAGCGAGGACGATGTCGTTGACGTAGCAAAACCCAGAAGCCTCGGACTTCTTTGCGTGATGCAGGCCTCCGGCCCAGTTGATAGCGATGTCCGTCTGCTGTTTGTTCAACTTCACCGCACCGGCTGGAGCAGAGAAGAATTAACAGCCTGCACGTACTGAACTGAACAGATTATTGGGGTGATGATGTCATGATAACGGCCCAACACAGCACAGTCTGGAAGAGAACAACTTACCAACGGAGCCGCCTCCTGAGAGCTGGCAGAACTCAAATAAACCATCAAACACTGGACAGTCCTCTCCCACATTAACTGTAAGGAGCAGAGACATCACAACATTGTTGCTCATTGCAATTTTCTTAATTATATTAAAGTAAACTAACTCTAAAGTAAACGCCTCTTGGACCAAACTTACATCTCTGCATTTGTTTGCTGTACTCTGACATGTTGTCCGGTCGAATTGAACGCAGGAACTTGATGTAGTCGTCGCTGTGATACTTAGTCATCTCCTCTCCGCTGGCTTTGTGCGGGCGCTGAAACACAAGAGGACAGGTCAGACACACACAAGGCGAGAGCCGGACATGATGAAGCACTGTTCCTGTAGCGTGACGTACATAGATCTCCATCTTTCTGTAGAGCCCATAGTTGAGCAACAGGTTGTGGGTCATACGGATGCGGTGGGGCTTCATGGGGTGACCCTGGCCATAGTAATAATTTCCAACATCACCTGTGGAAGAAAAACGCCGAACATTATTTATTTGTTTAATTTCACATGCACTAGTTAAACAAATGTGTAAACGAAGTAGCCCGGGAACACACACAAGGGGGGGGGGGCGACTTCCTGTTTGAGGTCGTGATGGTGTCCAACAATACGTCCGTAAAGACCCGGAGACTCCAAACACACTCGAGTCTCATCACGAAGCTGGACTAAAGTAACCCGCTACACTTCACAGCGGCGCTTTGTTACAAACATCCCGACACGTGTCGAATAAAACATCATGCCTGCGCCTCGGGTGGAGGAGGCGAAATGAGCCATTTTAATGCGAGCCTGGCGTTCGCGTTAATTGCAGCGACCATGAAGCGCTTGATATCCCCCCATTGTTAGCTCCTTAGCTCGTGACCTGAACTAATCTAGCTAAAACAAATTAAAGGCTGGCGTGCAAACGTTACGGAAATACCCGTGGGGGGTGGGGGCCGGGGCAGTCGATGCCAACGGGGCATTACACACTGACGGTGGATTTAGCGACCGGGGTCGCCCGAGACGATGAAAGCCGCTAGCTACTCGAGCTAGCTCGGCTAGTTAGCATGCCAGGTTAGCTAGAGGTGCGATAAACGGCCACCTTTGTTGGCGCGAAGCGGCGGATTTCATGCATCCGCGCGCCCGCTCGACGTGGCGTCGGCACACAGGTACTCACCGTCGTAATAGTAGCAAACTTTTTTCTTTGTTCCTTGGGAACTAAGCGCCATTTTAGTGCTTTTTGGCTGTCTTTCCCCGCACACTGCAGGAGACAACAGCGACGAGAGGCGGATAGTTTGTACCGCGTCCAATCAGCGGAGCGCCACGCCAGCTGCTTTCTGCAGGGGGCGACAGAGTCTCCTCCCCCTCTGCGCGCGCGCTCACCCGCGTGGAGTCACAAGGCGCGATGCCACAATAAAGTGATACAATGCAATTATTACATTGATTTATCTGATTGGTTCAGATTATCGCAACGGATTCATTAATTTGAATATGCTGTATTTTGTATTTAATTATTCATCAACCTGCTTTTGTCTACTGTTGTTTGTTTAATTTATAGCAATGCATCATTTGTAATACGTTTGTATTATACATGTACAGTCCTGATGAACACCTACTAACATGTAATCACTGCTGCTCAATATCATTGAAAGACTGATCACAAATACATATTTTGATTGGCTGTCTGATATTTATTGGTAAAGCTTGGGAATAGGTTGACAACAGCACACAAGATCAAAACGGTGTCCAGAATGCATTGCATTTTACACATTTACATAACGCATCTGAGCATGTTTTTGTGTCATGAAACATATCAGTAACATTAATCAAACTGCACGGACCAAATACTTTGATGATATTTACATCTTAATAATGAGCACCGGCAGAGCAGCTACTCATTCAGCTGCACCAGGCAGTTTAGGCTGCATGGACTTCACTCTTCTTCCTCTTCTTGGCTCTGCTGTGATCCAGCTGTTACAGGATGCAAGGTGCACAGTTCCACATGAGATAAGAGGCCACTTTGGCATATGTTTGGCGCAGAAACAAAGCAATCTTGGTATTCCAGCTTTTTACCATATCAATATAAAGGCAAATATATACTCTTCAAAAGCAAATAAAACACAATCCATGTTCACATGGCTTTTCCTTTAGCTTTCCTGGTACTGCTTCTCTGTGGCAGTGAAGAAATCCTCCAGAACGCTCCTCAGGTACTCAAAGGTGGGCCTGTCCTCTGGGTTTTCCTTCCAGCACAGACCCATGATGTTATGAAGTCCCTCTGAACAGTTTTCTGGCTTCGGCATTCTGTAGCCCTCCTCCAGGTTCTGGATTACCTCGGGGTTGGACATACCTGAACAACAGGTAAAACATGTACAGGAGATCATATGCAGCTGTTTTCAGCAATTACTTGTTGGTGATTTGATGATGTTCTAAAATGATATATACTGATACACAGGCATGAGTATTTACCAGGGTAAGGTATACGTCCATATGTCACTATTTCTGTCAGGAGGATCCCAAATGACCACACATCCGATTTTATGGAAAAGGTGCAGTAGTTAATAGCCTCTGGGGCTGTCCACTTGATGGGGAACTTTGCACCTAACACATGAAGAAACCTTATTTTTCAAAACAAACATGAACACTTATAATAACACAACAATTACTCATAGGACACATGTTATGGCCTGGAAATGAGGTTGCCAGCCTCAAAAGAACATGTGATAGCAGTGATTTCAGCAAGCTTGCGTTACCCTCTCTTGCTGTGTATTCGTTGTCCTCGATCAGCCTCGCCAGTCCAAAATCAGCAATCTTACAGATGAGTTCATAAGACACCAGAATATTGGCTGCTCTCAGATCTCGGTGAATGTAATTTCTCTCCTCTATAAAAGCCATGCCGTCAGCCACCTGCAGGGGGCAGCACACCATTAGACAAACCCTGTGACTGTGTGTTCAGTGTGTATGTTTTGCAATTGTGTAATATAAATATCCATGTATGTTGGAGAGATGGACTGGATGAGAGTGTACCACTTCCCCAGGTCAGTTCCTTTCCTGGCACCCTTCACCTCCGTAATCCACCCAGGTACAAGTCTGCTCTACTTCCTGATACGAAGAGCTGCAGGTCGGCCTTTCCCTCAGTCTACTACAGACTGTCTGATTATTCCAGTGTAATTCTGACTTAATCCAATACTACATGAGTCATTTCTACATTGGCAGACCTCAGAAGGAAATTGAGACGTCACCTCAAACAATAAGCTTTTGGTTTGTGAGGAATCTCGAGTTTCGACAGAACTCACAACAGACAGTTGTGTCTTTTGTGACTGTGTGTGTTTGTTTGTACATCTAACTCTACACATATTTCTGGGTCAGCGGTGTATATTTCAGGCATCTATCACATAGGTTTCGTTTGACCCTGGGGGTTTTGTCAGAAACGTGAGATGTACGTCTGTTTCTGTCAGAAACGTCTACTGTCGTCATGAGTCCACTCTCAGGCAACTCAACACCTCTTTGCTCTCCGTTTGATTGGGATGTGACTCAATCTGAAACTTTAAACTATTACTTAGCATTCATTGAATTATATATAGCTTTACTCTCCGGTAACTAAAGTACATTTGAGTAAAAAGTCAAGCTCCTATGGATTAGTTTTTTTGTTGTTGCTAGGATGAGGATGTGTCCTATAGGTCAACAATCACTTGAATGTTGATGGTACATCACATAACAGTTGGAATTACTCGCTTAGCACGTCTACCGCTAATGCTATCTGTGCGTGACGATTAGTCTGAAAGCATCTTTCTGTAAAATATGTCGGCCACAAAGCTCTGTTCATACCCCACCTCCCCGCCCTCCGAGGAGGCAGAGAAATGGCTTACTTCCGGCTCAAGAATATTTTTTCTTGTTAGACTTTGAAATTTCAGTCCGTCTTCCTGTGGCTGTATTTTCCATTCCCACACCCATATTTCATGCCGGCTTAAGTCAAAGTTCATTTCCTGGCATTTAAAATTTAGAGAAGCAGATGCAAGCGTGATTAGAGAACAAGATTTTGGGGGAATACTCATTCACTGTGTTGCTTAAAGAGCTCGATAAGAGCATTGTTCTCTTATATTCACGCTGAAAAAAAGACTGAAGCTAGTAGCTCAGCTGAGCAAAAAGATTGGAAAGAGGAGGCGGAGGGGTATACCTTGTTTTTGCCTAAAGGTACAAATGAATCTGCCTACAAGCAATTAAAGCTCACTAAAAAAACAGATGGTACCCATTAAGTAGTGAGCTTTAGGTGGTAAGAGGAATTGCTACCTTTCTCCCCGATTCCAGTCTTTATGCTAAGCTAAGATAACTGTCTCCTGGCTGTGGCTTCACATTGAACTAACTAACCAAGTAACTCTCAAGCTAGAGCTAAAATAAAAAGTGCATGCTGAACTAACCCTTTAACTTGCAATCCAACCTGCATGTCCAAACATCTGGCTCGATGACAAGAGCCGTCCTTACGTCAGGTTTTATATTCACAACATTAAGGACACAATCGTTGTCATTTCGTCACCTTGTCAGAGCATCTTACTCTACATGGATGAAAGAGAAATGTACATTAACTATCAGGTGTTCTCACCTTGCCCTCATTTCTCACTTTTTAATTGAGTAGATAAAAATTATCCTGTGACCGAATTCTTTTGTTATTCAGGTATTTTGATCGTACCAAAGCTTTATTTGTGCCAACATGTTTGGAACAAGGTTCATCACAATACACAAGCAGCTCTGCTCACACACCCATCCAGCTGTGTCGATGTTACACTGTAAAAAAAGATCCTAATTTTACGGTAAATAACTCTAAATATTTACAGTAGTTTTACTTTTTTTTATTATATACAAAACTCTGTAAAATAACAGACATTATCCGTAAATTAACAGCCCAACTGTTAATTTAGGTATTATGCTCGTAATACAAAATATAATTTTTTCCCCATTTTTGTAAGGAGAAATGACTGTAATATTAATACAGTCATTTTACCGTTTTCTTAAATGACATACAAATTCATGTAAAATAACAATTATTACCTGTAATTAAATGTGTAGTTCCTTATATGAAGGTTTATGTCCATACCAACAATTTAACGATTTTCTTTGTAATTTTAAGGTAGATCACATTATATTTATATTAATGTGTACTTTTACATTAAAACTCTGTAATTCTAAATTTAAATTTAGCTAACTTTTTTCATTACATTAAACATATTGCAGTTTTTTTAAGAGTACAAAGTAGAAGAAATAATGATTAGTTTTGATACTTCATTAGAGGAGCATTATAGGGTGTTATGTGTCCAGAGTCCAATATTTGTAATCAGAACTGATAATCCATCCATTATCAATACCCCTTCTCCTCATTAGGGTTGTGGGGCGCTGGAGCCAATCCCAGCTGACATAGGGCGAAGGCAGGGGACGCCCTGGACAGGCCGCCAGTCCATCGAGGACAAGAACTGATAATAAATAACTAAAAACACACACATGCATACACACACACATACACACACAAACAAACCCACTATACTCTGCCAACTGACCCGTAACCTCCTAAATGTCTTTAAAATGAATTTTACATATTATATTTACCTAAATATAATACATTGACATCATGGGGTGAAATCGCCTCCAAAATTTTTACAAGATGAAAATCCTTAAAACCAAACCATTAGTTCATTTTTCCTACTTTCAACCAACTTAGATCTTTGGATCCTCTTCAGATTCAAAGAGGAACATCTGAATATGAATACTCTAACGTTGAGACTGATAGCTGCAAGTTAAGGGCCTCAAAAAAAGGTCCAAATGGTCAAATTGGGCCTTATTCTCTTATATTCACATATCTTTTGACAAGTGCAAAATGGTCATAATCTCCTAAATATTAGTCCTGGATATCCAAGATTGAACATGGACACTCAAGACAGGGCCTACAATGATGTGATGGGGTGACATTTCCCTCAAAACACCCACCAGAGTTAATTGGCTGTCTGAAATCCAGGACTTGAAGAGGGTGTGTGGCTTTGCAAATCTGAGACCCTGTTAAGAGTTTGGGTTGATTTTAGCTTCTTTTTTTCTAAACATGTCAGAGCTTAGCTTTCTTTACCAGGTTGTAGCCACTCCCAAATGGGGCCAACCATGTAGGCTGGCAATGTATAGCACTTAGCATCCCTGCTTGGCAGTGGTTTAAAAACCGAGAAGAAAAAAAATGCACTCCTTCGAAGGTTCCCAAGTCCTCAAATGTTTGTAATATGACACATCTCAAATATCATGGGTGACTATGGGTCAGTGGGTAGCAGGTCTGTCTTTCTATCACAGGGTTGGAGGTTCAATCCCCGCCCTAGTCGACACTTAACCCTGAATTGCTCCCTGTAGCTGCGTCTACGTTGTATGAATGAAACAGGATTGTAAGTTGTGTTAGATAAAAGCATCAGCTCAATGACATGTAATGTCATAATGAATCTGTAAAATGACAGTATTTCACTGCAGAAGCATTTGAAATATCACTTTATTGAAGGCGTTTTTGTCCATTTTTTGAAGTAAGGTATTGTACCTTAAATTTAGGTTTTTTGTTTGGTAGCCATTGCTTCCAGTCATTTGACCGTTTTTTTACGGGTTTTTTTCTTACAGTGTATAAGATTAGTGTTGAGTGTAAGCCTCATTACAATGAGGCCGGTTTCCCGTTTATGAGGATCAGATGAGTGAATAGGAAGGGATAAAAAGGTAATCTGGTAAATGGATATGGATATATGAGTACACAAACATTGCTGGGGAGAAAAATACAAGATTTCTTGCCTGAGCTGCCATGTTTATGAGTGTGTTCATTGGCACATTGCCTCCCTCCGTTGTTTTCAGGTAATCGACAAGGCTGCCTGTGAAAACAATATTCAAGATTTTGCTGAACAATATGAATTCATATTACAAATCATGCAACAACAGGTGGTGGACTAGTAATCTATTTCATGAACTAGATAACAACCACAAGTACAGAACTAGTTAACAACCACAAGTACATTCTTGATATTACAGTTAACGCCCGTCTATTGTATTGTTATTGAAAGAGCTATGTACAGATGACAAAGCAACATGTTTAATATTAACTGGAAAACAACATTGAATTCATGCTCTATCTACAAGACTGATGATATTTTCCTTGGATCCAAAAACATAAAGACATAAATAGACAGTTGGCCCAAGAATAGCACTTCAAGTAATGGAACATAACATTGTGAGGAAGTGCCGGGAGCATCTGTCAGGTTGATGCATAGTTTCTGACAGCAGACTTTGTGTCGAGTTTGATTAGCGGAGAACAATACATCTGCACGGCAGCAAGTCAAACCAAAGGAAATAAGAGGAATGACTGTGCCAGGAAAGAGGAGGCCTTTCCTTCTCCGCTTAAGTCCGGAAGACTTCTTTTGAAGTCTGAGAGCCGGAGGAACGCTCTGTCTCAAGTTCACAAAGGGAAGCTGGGATGACATGCTTGTTATTTTCCCTCTTTGTTGCCTCCAATAATCATTTTTGAAAATGGACAAACGGAAAAGACAGGAACTCCGAGCCATCCTTTCTCTTGACAACACAGGCAACAATTGTGTCCTGTCCACACGTGGACAGCGGACAAAGAGGCAGCTTCACGCAGAGCCGCTGCTGGTGGTTTACAGGCCACTTATACAGACCATACAAAGGCACTCCATTCAACACAGCTGGAAGGTTGTTGCTTTGCTTGTGACAGCATCTCTCTATGCATTTGTGTTGTTGTTCCTCCTCGAGAGAAATCATTTAAAAAAGACTCTTGAGGTCAAAGTGAAACAGATACTGAATCACTTCAACATGGAGGCTGCAATTGTGTGTAATAAACTATTGCAGGGCAGAAAGTTTGTAGTACGGTAAGTTGTTTTAGCATGAGCCCATTTGGGTTACTGGTGTTCGTGATTCGCAGTAAAAAGGGAGGGTGAGAGCCGTTGGCACGATGCTGTACAAACGGCCATCAACTAAGTTTGTTATGGTTATAGTGACGGAAATATCTGTGTGCGTGTGCTCGTGAGTGTCTGATGCACACGCGTAATACAGACTCTGGGAAGTAGCATCAAAGGTTG
Source organism: Liparis tanakae (assembly GCA_036178185.1). Classification (NCBI taxonomy): domain Eukaryota; kingdom Metazoa; phylum Chordata; class Actinopteri; order Perciformes; family Liparidae; genus Liparis; species Liparis tanakae. The sequence goes on from CM070093.1 coordinate 11,774,061, forward strand.
TGGGTGAACAATAACCTGGTGAATCACCCTCTCCTATTTTGACACCCCTGCTCCTTGTGCCAGGAGAGACTTCCCCTCAGTGAGTAAACACCAGCAACCTGTCTGGAAGAGCCCGGAAAAGAAGGGAAAGTTCATGTTTGTTCTGAAACTTTTCAGCGCAGAGCGGCGAATACAGGAGCGGTGTGAGGGGAAGCTGAAAATAGCCTATCAGAGGGCAGGCCACTTCAGCAGGGCAGCGTGCTTCGGGAGGTATAAGACTCAGGACTCCGCTCCCTTATTTAGGTTTGCTCTCGCAGCGGCACACAGCATTAAAGTGCCATCGCGGGTGATGATCGTGCAATGCTGCTCCAGTAATGTGCGTCTCAGAGCATTTCCTTCACCAAACACAGGTACGCAAAGAGGTGGTTCTGCGAATTCACTGATGTGGAGCACACGTCTGAAACACGATGACTCATGAAAAGGGTGAAGTGCATGGTGCAGCCCACGTCGTTAGTGGGAGGATGTGCTCTGCCAACCGTAGTCTGATACAAGTTCAACATGTTTGGTCCTGAACGTCTACGGCGCACCAGTGTCTATAAAGTGCTTTCTGTGTCTGCGCTCGAGGCGTCGACCTTACCCCGATGACACCGCCTTTAGTGTTCAGGAAAACGAAGCTGCAGTTTGTGGACAGAATCTTTTCAGGCAGGCTTAGACGTATTCCAGATGACTACACTAAACGGAGACGAGTTGGTTTGATGACAAAAGGATTTCTTTTTAATTTAGCTTCAAATGAGCGTTCATTTCCCAGAAATACCCACGTTATCTGAACTCCCCCTCTGATGGTTGGGGTTATTGGGTAAATACCTCAGGCTGTGACAAGTACAAAGTATTTCGACCCACCGTTTTCCATGTACTCCGTGATGATAAAGATCGGCTCCTGGGTAACAACGGCCAAGAGTCGGACGAGGCATGGATGCTGCAAGTTCTTCATTATGTTGGCCTCGGCCAGGAAGGCCTCCACCGACATTGTGCCTATCTTCAGTTTCTTAATAGCCACCCTCCTATCATTATTGTAGATACCTGAAAACATACATGTAGAGATCAGCGTCACACTATTGAAAGAAATTGATACAAAAAGGACTTGGAGTCAACAGTGCTAATGTCCTGATGTCAAGCATGTACAATGGCTAAGATGGTAGGAAAGTCATTAGTTTTACAGATATTTGGTCATCAAACTAAGTTTTGAGCGATTGGAATTTAAAATTTGATGATGGGCTAAACACAGAGTCAGAGGATGCCCAAAGTCATTTGGATGTATCTTTTTGGGACCATGAATGTGTATGTTAATCCGCCCAATAGGTTTTGAGCTATTTCACATCAAACCAAAAACCAAACCAAATGTCAGGAGAGAACCAAAGTCTGGCTTTTACCACGGCCAACACAATCTTGTCACATTCACTAACTACTACACTGTGTTAGAAAGTAAACCTAAACCCACACTGCTGCCATCCCAGCTTATAGGATTCATAAATACAGTAAATATGTGTTAAACAGCTCCACATGACTGTCGCTCCAACAGGATCTGGTTCCAGATTTGGTTCTCGACCCCATGCCAATCAAACCCACAGCCAACCCGTCTTCAGTCTTGAACCCGGTCGTACGCCCGGTGTGGAGTGGGCGAGCGGCTCGCCCCGGGCGTAAGGAACAGAAGACATTGGCTATTCAAAGCATTCCTACGTGTTTCCCTGTTAATCTACACCAATAAACAACTTCACAGCAAGTGGCGGTCCCATTACTCGAGCATGTTCCTGAACCAATGTTTGGATGAGGACCGAGAAACGAATACAACGCCAGACGCCATGCAAGAAGATACTGTAAATAGAAAGTGGCTGTGAAATGACGACACGTTCCATGGTTGGCGATGTTTATCTCTAGTCCAGTGGTGGTTCGGGGCGTTGAATTGAGCTGGCAAATGCGGATGGAAAATCGAAGGGAAATACCCGGCCAATTGAATAATAAGTGGGTTTTTAGCAAAGATTATTTCAACTTATATCCTTGTGATCAAAACATGTTGCCTCCTTATTCAGAGGTCTTTGGAAATTTATATTTATGTTGTTTGAGTGATGTTGCATAACGGGGATAATTCCTCTCATCCTTCTCCAGTTAACCAGCTCATACAAGCCTACAATTACCACTGTTTTGAGGAAACTTTTCTGCACACACTGCAGAAAGAAAAACCCTGGCGAAGCGGCGAGCCCACGACGCCATCGAGCAACTGGGCTTTGTGCATGGGATGTATTCAACGTTCCAGATTTTGTATTTGCCGTCTGTGCGTAAACCAACAGTCCATTGGGATTATTTTGCAGGGCTCTAGAGGTAGAAACACACTATAATAATAATAAGAAAAAATATAAAAAAACACACTGTACATAAGGTGGTAAAGGAATATACAGTACAGTTTTAAAAAACAGGTTATCAACATAAAAAGGAGAGGGCAGATAAATAGATAAATAGACTAGTGCTGAGTGCTGGTCCTAGCTTGTGAAAAGAAAGTGGGGAAAGGGGACAATTATATGGGGATATTGCACAATTTGAGAGGTGGTGGAAGGTTATGTGGGGATATTGCACAGATTGGAACATTACACATTTTCACAGATAGTACACATTTTTCAATAGTTCTGTTGTGCCATCAGTCTGACTGTGGCAGGGAAGAAGCTGTTGAGAAAATGTGTCCTGTGGGTGATGCTGCTGTTCTCTTTGCTGTGTCTCCGGTTGCATGTGCAGTGTCTGAGCAGAGAGGGACGTGTCGGTGTAAACTGACGAAAACTCCCGTGCATAGAATGGAAAAAGAACTATTAAATGATTGAACATCCCCACATTGTCCTCCCTGTCACTCACCCATCCAGACTTCTCCAAACTGTCCCGCTCCGAGCCTGCTCTCCAGCTTCAGGCTCTCGCGGGAAATCTCCCACTCATCCTGCCACCAGGGCTTCTGTGGGGCCCTCGACTGACACGGCTTCATCAGCTTCATGCACAGCCCACCCGCTTCACCTGGACGACCGAGAGAGAGAGAGAGAGAGAGAGAGAGAGAGAGAGAGCGGTGGGACAGGTTAAAGACCATCACCCATGAGGACCCCCCCGACAGCGACCTTGATTCGTCCCGTCGACGGGCTGCACGCACGTGAGTGATGCTGGACGAGCTCCTTCAGCGAGTCGAAGGAGATCTTGGCTGTGATGTAGAAGCCGCCGCTGTCCATGTTGCGGATTCTGTAGTGCTTGACTCCTTCCCCGGTGTTGTGGTCCAAGTCCCTGATTGATAGGGAGAAGGACCCTGGAACGAAGAGGGAGCAGATTCTAACGGGAGAGGATTTCGCCTGATATATCTGAACATTTGGTTTGGAGGGCTTGCGTGTCACATTCTGATTTCATGAAGTCACAGATTCATTCCAGATATTGGTGTCAATGAGTGTCTATGTATGGCACATAGTGGCATTGCAGGGTTTTTGCTGCCCTTCAAACACAAATTAAACAGAAGCAAGTTGGAGAGCAGGAAGTGGGCCAGTAATATCAACACTGTGAGACACAGAGGATGCCAGTTGTGTGTATTGTGTCAATTATATAACAAATATGTCGACCACTATAAAAATTGCTAAATGTAGCGCATTTGTAAGCAAATGAAATGGTGCAAGGCCATACATATACTGCTGAGAAACAACCTTTTGAAATAGAGAGTTTGATTATCTGTCGGCTGTAAATGAGTCAGAAATGTTCACCTTGGGTTGTCTCGCTCTCTCGAATCAAGTAGGATCCTATCTTGTTCCCAGGAGCAAGGAGGAGCCTCGTGGCTTCGATTCTAGAAATGTTCTTAAAGAACCACCTGCAGCACAAACACACAACAGGCTTCACATCTCGAGGTAACCACTTCCCCTCCCCCGGGGGCCCGGCAGCCATGGCACGAGGCTGTGGCACGAGGCTGAGTGGCATGGCGTTCATGTTTCCTGTGTGACGTACGGTTGAGTCTCCACTGTGGTCGTTGCAACAAAGTTGTGGGGGATGTAGCCTCGCTGGCCTGTGGTGAGAGACTCGGCCAAATACCACTCTGGATCCTCCCTGGATGTCAAACGAGACAGCAGAGAGTGAGTGAGTGGACATACAGATGTTCTAGGATGAATACGTACACCTTCAGAATGCAGGATCACTGCATGAAAAACTCACAAATCAGCAGAAGACACGGAGGAGACACACAATATTCACCACACTGTCTAGAGCGTTGACCTTCATCAGAGGAATAGTTCTCCCAAAAATCTAAATGATCTTATTTTTCAAAGTAATTTTCCCAGGCAAAAAACTGATTTAAAAGAAAATGTAATCATATTTTATTCATCCAGTTAAGTGTTCAATTATTTATACTAAAATATAGAACACATGTCATATATCTCATCTTCACTCCCCCAACATGCCCATGCATATTACAGAGGTTATGACCTTTTAGCCTCTGTGGTAAATACAATCCTGATTGAACGACATTAAACCCCATTAGAGTTTGCTGTGTATAGGCTGTTACTATTGTCAATTACATAATGTTCTTGAGATGTTTTGCTTTAATTCAACAGTTAACAGATGAGAGAGAGAGAGAGAGAGAGAGAGCGAGAGCGAGAGAGAGAGAGAGCGAGAGAGAGAGAGAGAGAGAGAGAGAGAGAGAGAGAGGAAACATGGAGCCACTGCAACAGGTCAGAAAGGTGAAATGCAGGAAATGATAATAAACATAGTCGGTGAGGAGTCCCACGGTTTATCTGGCTGCATACACACTGTACTGGAGATGTTCCACACGCTAAGTTAGGAGTCGAGGCCTTCCAGGTGCCGTGGGGCTAAGTGGGCCGTACACATTCTTGCCTGGAGCAGAAACATTATTAAAAATCGTTCTACCAAGCTGTCAATCAGCAGCTTACTTGTTGATGATCTTGAGCTTGTCTCCCTTCTCAAAGCCCAGGTCTCCATCGTGGTTGGTTTCATAACTGTATATGGCCACCACAAGGTTGGCTGCAGGAGGAATATCGCACATTAGATTAAAAAAATAGATGAAATATATTGGAGATAGTTTTTCACTCACAAATGTGTGAATATAATCAAAGATTATGGTGTGTGCTGCATGCTTGAATCCCTTTGATTCAGTTTTTGTAATATATATATATATATATATATATATATATATATATATATATATATATATATATATATATATATCATTAAATACATCAACAATGAGGCAAACAGTTTAAACATTTTACCCCCAAACTAAAAAGTGAATGAATGTACTTCCAACATATGTAAATATAATTCCCTTATGTATTTAATCACACCACACTATAGCGCACACACTTATTATTTACTAGTATTATGTCTGCATCATTAACCTTATACTTCTGTTTTAATACATGTTGCTACCTCTGTACTTTACTTTATGACCAGACTGAAACGCACAGATACAAACACGGTGTTGTGTTACCTGGTAAAGGAGATGTAGGAGGTGAATGCTGCGATGGGTATGGGATCAGCTGGCCTGTGTACTAGTGAGGGAACAACAAGATTAGACCACACACTTATTGTCAGCTTTCCAAAGAACAATAGAAGACTCCTGCAGTCGAGGCTCATGTCACCTTCACAGCAGCGTCTAATCGGTAACAGTTTGACTTTGTCTCCCAGGCCGAACGCGTCGACCTCGTGTGGCACACGCAGATGGCTTTCTCATTTATTTCTAATCTAACGGGATATCTAACTCCTGCAGAGGAAACAAACCACTGAGGGAATAATTACTCTCTCATATAACGCACAAAAGAGAACTTCCTAAAAGGCTTCTGGACTCAAACACGCAACAAACAGTTTGTTTGTTTTCCCACCAGGTAATGGTGACATCCCTTACACAACGTGAAATGAACTGTGGGAGCACATGTCATGTTCACAGCTTCTCCCCCAACCACACAAAGCCATGCATGTGATGTGTGACACGCTGACTTGGACACTTACTGGATTGTTTGACTGGGGAGGGATGGGGCAGTTACAGTTGTCACAGATTTCATCCAGGTTCTCCATCCACTCTCCGTCTGAATTGTCCGAACTGCAGCTACATCCCATCTTTTCTGCAATTTCAGATATTAAGATGAGCATCAACATGTTCCGATAAGGTAATAGTTAGGCCTCTCTTTTGTTCTGTTTCCACAACCGTTTTCAGGTATCGTGCTCTGCATTTTTTTAAATGTTTAAATACGGGCATGAAAACAATAACAGGAGAAAACAAAGGAGATGAAAAAAAGAAAAACTAATTATATTTTGAGATTGGTTACTGGATGAAAACTAACAGAAGACACAACATTTTTCGCTTCCGGAAAACTGCTTTTAATCGGATGTCGTCGAAGGCCTCAAAATGGAGGCTCGGCGGGGGACTCAGGCTGGAGTCCAAAAGGGTGACACTTTTTAAATCTTGTATTTAAGGCTCCAATGTGAACCTGCACATACGAGTCGACTGAAATCACACCGCAGCATTGTGACGTCAGACCTTCGGCATTGCAAATCACAGACTTGAAGGCTCTATAAAATTCTAAAAACCCTAATCTTGTTATAAGCCAGCAACACGTGTGCCGTATTGTGTGTTACACTGGTGCACTGTGCGAACCGGCTTGCTCGAGCTCACTGGGCTCCCACCGGGCCGCTGTGAGGACAGGGTCAGTGGGCTAATCGCAGCAGCAAGGGCTCAGAGCTGTGAGAAGGATCTGGAGAGACCTGACCCGGCAACAACAATAACAACCCGCCACTGTACCGCGACCCCGAGGAGCGACATCACAGTAATCCATTGGGGTATGAAGACGTTTAAAAATAAAAATGTTATCATCGGTACTGCTACGCCTACTGGCCGGCACTCAGGGAGTCACACAAACAAAGTCAGCTTTTTCCATTGAGGGGCTATACCCTCTTCCCTTTGAGATCTGCAGCTGATGGCCTTCCTAAACAAATACTGAGGACTGTTATCGTTTGCTGAGCATTATTGGTATGTGGATGGTCGTGTGAGGTCTGCGAGCAGTCTGTCTGTGTCACTGAGGCCAGCTCTTCAAACTCACATGAGTTGTTGTGCTTCATCATCACTTTATCTCTCATAAAGGTACAGCTGGATTTACAAACACAAACATCCCTGAAGCTGATGTGTATATACAGTATATATATATATATATATATACAGGTCTTTCAATCACGGGGTTGGTGGTTCAATCCCCGCCCTAGTCGATGTGTCCTTGTGCTAGACACTTAACCCTGAATTGCTTCCTGTAGCTGCGTCTGCGGTCTACGATTGTAAGTCGCTTTAGATAAAAGCGCCAGCTAAATGCCATGTAATGTAATATATATAATTGTTTTTTATTTGTATGTATTAATAAGATACAGATCCATATTTGTATTACAATTAGAAAGCAACTTATTGCCCTTACGTGGTCTTTTTTGTAAAACTGATTTTTATCAACAGAGAAAATTACACAACCAGCATCTGAATATGTATTGACCTTTATGTTAAAATCATGCAACAACAAACAATGGATTGTCTAGGAGTGGATATTATTATTCTCTAAATTTCATATATTTTATAAAAGTCAAAAGATGTTCTCAACTGTGAACAAACCTTCTGATTGATGCAGCATATTATATATAACACGTGTGATAATGATCAGGAAACGGTTTCCCTTTGTCTTTTCATTCTTGATATTCTAAACGTATGTAACACTGATGGACAAGTTTAAAAAGTACCTCTTGAAATATGAAATGTCTCTTCAAGCGTCCAATACCAGATTCCCCCGTGCCGCCATAGAGATATTCTTTTTTGAATACTTATCTTATTTATTCTCAAAAGAGCAACTTAGCAAAAAGTGGCGTGTCACCGCTGAAGCCCGGGTGGGAAGGTGTCATCCTCTGCTTCTCTATATCTCACTCTGCAGAGGTGCTGATGTGTGTCTGCACAGGAGGAGGGCGGCTCACACGGCTTCCTGTCGTTGAGAGGTTGAGGATTGCTCTGCCGGCTTGCAGCAGGTGCTTCACCGTGTGTGTGTGTGTGTGTGTGTGTGTGTGTGTGTGTGTGTGTGTGTGAGTTCAGGGGCAACGTGAGAGGCTCCATGGCAGTAAAGGGATCAGGCAGCACCTCGCCCACAGATGTTTCCAATACAGGGGGAAGTGAAGTGAGGTTATGTTTGTATTGTTTAACATTGATGTGGAACATCTGTGCGTCTGTGCCCTTCAGCGTGAGGAGTGAAGATGAGGTGGTGGTCCAGAGTTATTATGAAGAACTTGACAATATGTCAAACAGCTGCACACTAATCTCAGCAGTTTTATAATTCATTATATTGTCTAACATTTACATTAATGCCAAACAGTTTGTCTCTGAGGTCAGGCGTGTGTCCCCTCCGTCAAGGTCTCAGGCCTCAGGTGGGATATGAAGACAACCAGGTGATACTGTATTTGTCAATCACACATGTGGTTTGTATTTGATTTAAAAATAGACTGTTCGCAACAAAGTCAGGAGTCACTCATAATACATCACTTGAATGAGTAAAAACAGAGAAATCAGTGAACGACCGCTCCTACAAATCCTAATTTCAACCAAAGTTAACAGGAGGCCACCTTTCGGCCACGATGAGCCCCCGAGAGGAGCCGTGAGTCGGGGGTCTCTCAGAGCGCTTTCACGCTCGAAGCCTGGTGTTGCATTTGCTGTCTGACGTCTCTTCTCTTGTGGTGAACGGCTGCTGCTACAAAGCACGCACCGGCAGGAAGTGAGTCCAAACACTACAGGAAGTGCACAGACGTGTGCGCAGAGAAGACTGCCACAGCGTGGAATAACGTCTCACTCAACGTTAGCAACACTAATGTTTTTCCGTTACAGCCGCAGAGCATGAACCTAGGAGGGAGAGTGAGGTCCTTTCAGGGGTTCTGACAGTGATGTATGTTTCAGTTTAAACAACACAACATCCATTGTATTGTATCTGTCTCTGAGGGCAGGATTAATCTGGAAAACATTCCTCATTAGTACGATGGAAAGATAAAATAGCCTCCCCATCTCGAGAGATCCGCTGTAGGCCTCCTGAGCCTTTAAGGGCATTCCTAGTTCCCCTTGGACCACAGCTGTCGCTACACGGCTAAATGTAGTTGGAAATCAGATTCTGTTACGCAATCAAATCCAGATTCTATCAGAGAGTTTTTCGAGCCTCCGACCGACCTTTGCGATGCAGGTGCTGGCCTCGTTCCTGTGAGCGAGTGCTGCTGATGCTTACTCACGCTCGCTGTAGAACCGCCTGAAGCCGGTCCAAACTTTTAAAGTCTGTTTAGTTTCTAAAGAAACGTTGCGATACGCGATGACATGTGGTAGGATATGAGGGGAGAGTTCAAGTGAAACTATCTGCCAGGGCAGAGCCGAGTGGCATGGGAGCTTTGTCGTCAACGCATTCGCCTCGGGGTCCGAAGCCTCGGCCCCGGGGCCTTCTCCAAACGGTGTCCACGTCCACCGCGGAGCTCCAGCGTCACACATGAGCTCACTTGTGTCCTGAGGTATGCCACAGCGGGATCAACAGTCGGCAGCCGCGCCCCGCCGAGGCGTACGTGATTTCTTGTTTGATTATAATTATGTGCAACAATGTCTGTGGTTCTGCAAATTCCCTCCGAGGCCACGTTCTTGTGTTGGATGTTACGCTGTTGTGAATGTCTCGTGGCAGGAAAGATGAGACTGTTGTGCAGGACGGCTGTAAGGGCCGAGGACGGAGGGGATGGAGCGCGTGGTGACCTTTGGCCTGGATGAGATGGTAGAGGGTGAAGAGGCTCATGCACAGAACTGGTAAAGTCTCTTTAATATTGTGTTGCATGTGCAAGAAAACATTAGAATGTTAAGGCATTTATCTTTATTCTCATTTGTCGGACAGATACATTCATATTACAGAAGCATGATTTAACATAACGCTTATAGTTGTTTTCTTTACTTTTTACATTCAACACAGTTATTATATTATTATAAAAGAAAAGTTTTCATTCATCCTGTCGCTCATAATATAAAGTTATAAAATAAACCACTTGACTCGCCCTAAATAGCCAGAGCCACAACTTGGTGGCCGTCCAGCCATATGGTTAAACCGTGCTGTGTGATGGGAAATAAAAAGCATGAGGCCGTATCCTCCTGTCACTGCTCTGCCGAGGATATTAAGATGTATTGGGTTTGTAAAGAAGAGGAGTAAGAATGCTTGCGTGTGACCTCCCACTTCCTTTGGGGATAGTGGTCGGGTCAGTGCCCGGATGGAGGCCTCTACCGCTCTGTCCAAGGTCTCGCTTTACTTTAAAGTGTTGCTGAACAATTTCTTTATCGGACCAGATGTGCCGTACTTTTCTTTTTTTTACGACACAAAAATGGTATGAGTGATGTTAAGCAGTGGTTCCCAACCATACGTTTTTTTACATTTTGACCTCCTAAAATAAAACTACTTCCACCCCCTCATCAAGTGATGTAACCAGTTCAACCGGAGGATGGAAGAGATGTAACTATTCTTCTTTTTTTTAAGAGCAAGGACTGTGGGAAAATATTTTTCATCAGAACCTCTCAAGATTAATGTTGCGACCCCTTGTCTGGGACCCCGACCCCTAGGTTGGGAACCACTGATTTAAAGTGTTCCGGCCTGCCTTGAAGCTCCCTTCTTCTTTTCCGGAGTGAGCTTCATCCTCCGTGACGAGCTTTCAGCCACACAGGACGAGTCTCCCCGTAGCCGTTTCCTCCCTCCCTTGGCACACGTGGCACGCTTTGTTTTGACATTGTGAAATCAATGGCATGAGATATAAGCTTCTATATCTCTGTTTGCATCTCGGTCTAGCCTCGAAGCCGTCACCTCCTCTGATAACGTGATCAGTCACCAGCAGAGCGGGCCCCGTCCAGCAGGAGGGTGTTCCCCCACAGCCCTGCACACACTGAGGCCTCCTCGTGCACGTCTAGCCAAGGTGCAGCGTCACTCCTCACTCTACCAACAGGAGGAAATAGGCCCGAACAAGAGGCTTCTTTTTTTCTTTCTTTTAACACAGTGAGAAGCGTCTGGAGTTGATGTTCATCTTGGTGAGGCCCAGATGTTTGAGCGGCGTGGAAAGAGCGAAGGCGGCCTTCATGGGGATGTCGCACAGCAGGTCCGACTCCTCGCCGCACTCCTCCAGCTCGTACGTGGCGTCGTCCAGCATCTCCTTGTGGCGCTTGCACACCTGCTCCACTTTGAGCCGGTGGATCTCGCCGCGCAGGCCGATCAGCTGGCGGGCCAGACGGTGGTCCTGGACCTGCATGTCCCTCTGAAGGAGGGGGGGGGGGTACATTTGGATCTCGGATCTTCACGTAGTTTATACAATATATTTTTGTGTCATCGTGTGCGGGTTGCTGGTTGTAAGAAAACACACATCGTGTTGTTGTTTTACGCTGCGAGGAAAACACACAGTCAGCCAAGCCCTCATTTAAATCAGGCATTCATGCAGAAATCAGATCAGTGACACAAGGAGGTGACGAGGTATGGTGATATACATCTAATTCACAAACATTCACAAGGAACTTTGGCAAATACTTTGATTTCTTGGGAAATGTTCCTGATCCGATGTGAGGTCAAAGGTCAGGGATGTCGTATGTGTACAGATTGTAAAGCCCTCTGAGGCAAATTCGTAATGTACTTGGGCTATACAAAATAAACTAAATTGAATAATTTTCCAGTGGAATACATTTTTGGAGGGGTAACATGAGATGCTCGTAAGTCACTCACCAGCTCTTTCCTCAGAAAGTCCAGAGCATCATCGATAGTCTCAAAGCCGCAGATGTTGCGCACCACCAGCTCCGAGTTCTCGTCCCTCAGCACCTCCGGCGTGGACGCGCCCCGCTCCTCCGAGCCCGCGCTGTCCGCCGCGGGACTCTCCTTCCACGGCCGGCTCTGCAGCCGCTCCTGCCACTCCAGGTAGGACGGCCGGCGGGTCTGCAGCTTCAGCTTCTCCGTGAGCGCCTTCACGCTGTCCAGGTCCACCGCGTCGCCCTCCGAGGACTCCTCCTCTCCGAACGCTTTGAAGTCCATCGGCGGCGGGAATTCGCGCGAGCTTCGCTTGGCTTGGCAGCGCGTGCTGATTGGAGCGCAACAAGCTCGCGCGCCTGCTTTATAGGGCGATAAGGAGGAGGGGCCGCCCACCAGGCCGCGGGGGCTGGATCAGCGAGAGGCTTTTCTTCTGTTTATGTAAGACGGATTTACTCCAACTTCTTTGAGAGCTGACAACAAAGTGTCGCTTTGTCACATGACGATTACAAATACAACAAAAGGAGGTACACCTGCATGTGCCCTCTCAATTTAATGAAGCAAATGCAGTTATTTGGGAAGTTACAGTGACCAGATCATTTAAGTGCAAGGAGCATTATACAATAATGTATAAATGCTCCAATACAAGTACACGTCCTGCATTGAATGTCTCCTATTGCAATGTTTTCTATATTAAAATAGTCCAAAATAAATAACATCATCGTGTATACTCGTGTGGGAAATAAATGACAAATGAAAAGCTGAGTATTTTTTTACTAATTTGGAACTTTAGAACAAAGAATCCGATTTTCAAAAAATGAAAGTAATATTGTCTTGGTCCATAGAGACACCATCAACATGCCTAAGTGTGTTAATTATTTATGAGTTCAGCTCGATATGATTACATTTCAAGATGAAAGATTATCATATTGAATTATTGCAGGCAAATTACTAATGCGGAACCATTATTGTCCAACCCTATAGTACTATTATATATTTATTATTTGGTTGGCTCTAAACTTTATATTTAGTAAGTAAGTCTAATTTATTTAGAGCCAAAGTATTAAGCATGAAATGGAAATACTCATAAAGTTGTTCAAAATGAAAATGATAGATAACATTAAATGTATGTGGTTGAATTTAACTACTATACTGCAATACATTAAAAGAGAGAAACGTTGCACTTTTTTAAAGGGCTACATTTATATAAGTGCATATTGTTATGCGGATAATGTTAAATACAAAACTGAACAACTTTCAGAATATGATGGAAATAAATAAACCACCAACACTAATTAAAAATGTCCTATAGTTAAATGTAGAATCAGATGTCAGTCTTTACACCAGAAATACCAATTAAATAACCTTTAACTTATTGAAATGAGGAGTTCTATACGTGAATGCTTTTACTTTGACATGTTGCTGATTATAATCACTGATGTGGGCTACAATTGAAGCAATACAAGTAAAGTGCATTTTAATGTAATTGAGTATCATTGAGACTCAAATCCTCCATCAACCCGACGTCAAAACAAACTCAAGGTTTCTCAAGTTCAGCGCCAGCTTACTTTGGAGTATACTGCCACCTAGCGGCCAGTTCTTATACAACACGCGCACCAGTCCCCCAGAGTGTGTGTGGGGGTGGGGGACCGACACTCAGTGTGTGTGAAACTTTTACCAGCGATATGTGACACATCTCGGTGCTGCTGTTTCTCAGGAAACGAGGACTTCCGTCTTTGTGTCGCCTCGAGCGGCGCATCGTTGTCTCCAGAGGCGTCTCGTGCGCAGCCACCTGTGCGAGGGAAGGTGTAGCAACATGTAGTAACGGGCTACATGCTCAGAAAAATAACTACATCATCTATTCAGTCTCCTTATCGGCGAGCAAACAGACTGTCAACCAACCTGAGTGAGAAGAGAGGAGGGAGCTTTCGTTTTCGCTCAAGAGAGGAGAGGAAGTGATCGAGCCTCTTGTGTCGCGTTCAGCAGCGGAGTGTTTTTTGTATTCTGATGGAGTTCTCCGAGCACATTAAGACCGCCAATGTGGAGGACGTGGTGCTCCGACAGCCGCTCCACCCGCCGAGCCGAGGCACCCTGTGCATCACCGGGCACCACCTGCTCTTCTCGGACAGGGAGCAGGGCAGCGGGCGGCAGGTGCTGCTGCTGCTCCTCAGGAACGTCGATGCCATCGAGAAAAGGTGAGACACTGAGGACCGGAAGTGTTCACGTGAACCACTCGATGAATATACGGTGGTCACAGCAACATATAATGGAGGACGCAGTTTTGCTTTCACATTGCCCCAAACACATTTGATTCATCAGAAACCAATCAACCACCTTAATGATGATTAATTACAGCATTTAATATGGGTTTATGGATCAATATAGCACCTTTTTTTAATTATAGGGATCATAGTCACATGCAAATACTCACACTAATCAACATTACTAATAGAGAGCTTCCAGTGAATGTCTAATTGATGTCTAATTCCATTGTTCCTCAAATCTTTTTAACCAGTGTGGAAAACCTTTTGGCCCTCTCCGGCCCCTTCTGTACTGAAGGCCTCAGTCAAAGGTTGGACATCACATTTGTGTGGCCATGTGTCAAGTTCATAACCCGCAGCTTGCCGCTAACAGTTGCTTCTGCAGCTTGCTGGAACCACTCTGTGTGTGTGTTTGGGGCAGCAGGAGGGTTCACCTTCCTTTCTCTGCTGCTGCAAGTCATACTGTCTTTGTGTGTGTGTGTGTGTCTAGGATGTCTGGATCCTCAGGCACCATTACCATCAAGTGTAAAGATCTGCGCGTGCTCCAGCTCGACATCCCGGGCATGGAGCAGTCCCTCAACATCGCTCGATCCATCGAGGTGCAATGCATACCCTAATAATCCTACAATAATCCTTTCTCCCCGCTTCCGCCGTCCGCGCTTTCTGATAACATCTTCTTCCTGAGTGATGACGACAACACCCTCTCTCACTTTCTCCAGACCCTGTCCTGTCTGGACGGTGTGTCGGAGATGTACCCTTTCTTCTACAGACCTTCTGGTGTCAGGCTGCAGGACCAGTGGGGCCTCTCGTCCCCCGAAAAACACTACAGCCAAATGAGGGAGCTTGTAAGCAACATATAAACACCCTGTATCTCATGAGTTTGTTGTAACACACAAACTTACAAAAATGCCATGCAGGGGAAATATAATTCCTGGGTCAAGACTCAGGATATCCCCGTCGCTTAGCTTTCATTAGTTTCCCCTGAACCTCAGAATGTGCTGCACGCAGCGCTGCATTCACGCTTAGTAGACGGTCGTCTTCCTCTGGTAGTATAGCGTGTTGCTACGGCGACAGGCGGACCCTCATGGGCAGCGTTTTTGCAGATGTTTTACAGGCACGATATTCCCAGAACATGCAGGATGTATCTTTGGTTGTCATCAGGCGGGCCCTGGGGAGCCTGCATGGGTCACCTAACTCATGCCAGGAGTCTTTGTGGTGGAGGTTTCGTCAAAGGAGCAGGACGACATGCAGAGCGTCGGTTAGTTTAGACTATTTCTAAGCCAAAAATCCCAAACTCTTGTTTGCCTTTTGACCGATCCCGGCGAGCTGTGTCCCCTATGGCTCGATAAGATAAGATAACTGCCTCCTGGCAGTGGCTTTATTTTTCTCAAACAGATACAGGGGTGTTGTCCGTATTCCCCATGCTGCACTTTGGCACTTTTGGCGAAGGTGTCAGAGTGTAACAATTAATTATATAAAGGCCCTCTAGTTTTTTTAAGAGTGAACAATTGGAACACATTCCACATGCAGAGGAAGGTGGACACACCGTCAGAGCTTCCTGTAGCGCCAGAATGCTTCGACACCGAGAAAGAACATGACTGAATGTGCAGGTTTCACACGGCCCACGCCTATTAAAGAACAGTCCCGGGTCACTGTGACCAGGCTTGATGGTCCTCTCTCTCTCTCTCTCTCTCTCTCTCTCTCAGCATGACCGGTGGAGGCTGAGCACCGTGAACAGGGACTACCGGGTGTGTCCCTCTTACCCTCCAGCCGTCATCGTCCCCAAGCTCGCCGGGGACGACGTGCTGGAGAAGGCGGCCAAATTCAGACAGGGGGGTCGCTTCCCCGTCCTCTGCTACTACCACAGGAAGAACGGCATGGTGAGGCTCTCGCTCCCGTGTTCCTCCAGCACTCACAGCGCTTCACACGGGAAACACGCTCCTCAACGACTCGCACCAATCACTCCGCAGGTCATCATGCGCAGCAGTCAGCCACTGACGGGCGCCAACGGGAAGCGCTGCATGGAGGACGAGCGCCTCCTCCGGGCTGTGATTGGCGGCTCGGACCGAGGCTTCGTCATCGACACGCGCTCCGCTCAGCAGGCGCTGCAGGCTCGCATGGCGGGCGGAGGGTTCGAGTCCAAGTCGTGCTACAGCAGCTGGAAGAGACTGCACAGGCAGATGGAGAGGTGAGTGTGAGAGGCGAGAGAGGGAGTCCCAGACGTAAGCCATCCAACTATAAGCGCCCCGTGCGTGTGTGTGTGTGTGTGTGTGTGTGCAGAGGTAAAGCGCTGCAGGAGAGTCTCATTAAGCTGGTGGAGGCCTGCGGGGACCAGTCCCACAATATGGACCGGTGGCTCAGTAAGCTGGAGAATTCAAAGTGGCTGTCTCACGTCCAAACGGCCCTGTCGACCGCCGGCCTGCTGGCGGAGTGTGTGGAGAGGTAGGAGCTACACCCAGGGTGTGTGTGTGTGTGTGTGTGTGTGCGTGTGTGTCTACTACACAGTCGCTGTGAAGTTGTCTCTTTTCAAAGCATATTTTTGTCTAGGGACCTTTTTGCCGCTCACATTACATTTTGGATTCGCACCTTTTTTTATAGACTTTTATCTTCTACATTTTATATTTGCACTCTTCCCACGTTGTATTGCAACGGCTGAACTTTCAGATTAAATCAAGTTTCATCTTGCGGTGTTAAAATGCATGTAACGACATGGGGACGGCATGACAAGTAATGTGAAAGACAAAATGGTGCCGTGTATGAGACGTGGAGGAGGAGGCGCGCTGAGCTGTGGGGGGGCTGTGGTTCTGTGTGCAGGGACGGCCACTCGGTGCTGGTCCACGGCTCCGAGGGGACCGACTCCACGCTGCTCATCAGCACTCTGGCTCAGCTCATCATGGACCCATCGGCACGCACACTGGAGGGCTTCCTGGCTCTGCTGGAGCGGGAGTGGGTACAGGTGAGTGTGTGTGTGTGTGTGTGTGTGTGTGTGTGTGTGCGTGTGTTTGTTGTGTGTGTGTTGTGTTTACATGTGTTTGTGTGTGTGTCTGTGAGTGTGTGCGTGCATGTTTGTTTGTGTGTCTGTGAGTGTGTGTGTGTTGTGATTGTCTGTGTGTGTTGTGTGCAAATGTGTGTGTGTCATGTGTGTCTGTGTGTGAGTTTTTGTGTGTTTGTCTGTGTATTGTGTGTCTGTTTTTGCATGTGTTTGTGTGTGTGTGTTTGTGTAGGTGTGTGTGTGTTGTGTGTGCATGTGTTTGTGTATGTGTGTGTATGTGTGTGTTAAAAGATTGGACAATGTAAAGATAAATAGTTTGAGACACATGAACGTGGCACCAGGGTCCCTTCCCCCTAGAGTAAATACCTCCATGTCTCATGGAGTTATTAACGATCGTTTTGCTTTCAGTTATGACTACATCTCTCTAAAGGATATTGCTCCACACTCGACCCTTTTACAGGAAATGTCTTCAGAAAAAACACACATATTTAGTGTGCTGCATGTAGCGCTCAACAAACTCGCTTCCCTTTAGCGTTGGCCCTCATTGATCCATCGTTTTCTTTCTACCTCCCGTGGAGCATTTCTCAATACTTTAGGGGGAACTAATTTTTTCTCATCACCATCCTTAAATATAAAATATAAACCCCTTTGTTTTGTTCACACGAACCAAATGACTTGTCAATAACCAACAAAACAATCTCATTAAGGCTGGTATTTCACAATCAATTGAATTAGGAGATAATAATAATAATAACTTTATTTATATAGCACCTTTAAAATCAATGTTTACAAAGTGCTCTACAGAGAGTCAAGGCAAAACAAATGTAATAGTAAGAAACAAATATAACACTTAAAAATATATATTCAAATAAAAAAAGAAACTAAAAAAAACAGACAAACTAAATTTGTCAAGTCTTTGTGATGCAGGGGTGAGGCTCAGGCACATAGAGACATACAACAAAAAAAAACACTCTTTAATGAGGCAAAATAATTGACAAAAAACAAGG
The DNA here is from genome assembly GCA_036178185.1 of Liparis tanakae. Classification (NCBI taxonomy): domain Eukaryota; kingdom Metazoa; phylum Chordata; class Actinopteri; order Perciformes; family Liparidae; genus Liparis; species Liparis tanakae. The sequence goes on from CM070093.1 coordinate 11,792,116, forward strand.
TCCAAAAGGGGCAGGCAGAGAATCCAGGTTCTGGACAGGCAGGGTCAACGGGGAGAAGCAGGAACACGGACAGGACGACAAGAAAAGGACACAGGACTAGTGACGACCATAGAGAACAATCCTACAGGAGACAAGGGAAGGACTGACAATATATAGGGGGGAAACACAGGTGTACGACATCAGACACTAACGAGACGAGAGTGGCTGAGGGCAGGTGCTAGTAATTAAACATTAAGACAGAGAAAACACAGAGGAGACAGAGGAGACACGGAACACAGGAGAAACAGAAACGGGGTGTTACAAAATTAGGCGAACCAAAGTTCTGCATAAAAGGACTAGATCACTTAAAAGCTGTTCAATAAAAATGGGTTTTAAGAAGTGCAACGTACGTAATGGTATTTCAACTGTGCCCCGACACAATCCCCATGTGATGAGCCGGGATAGACTCAGAGAATGACCAGTACAGTGTTGTATGCATGTTGACATGAAGGAGTGCTCCTCCCTCCAGGCAGGACACCCGTTCCGGCAGCGCTGTGCCCACTCGGCGTACTCCCACGCCCGCCTCCAGCAGGAGGCCCCGGTCTTCCTGCTGCTGCTGGACTGCGTGTGGCAGCTGTGGCGTCAGTTCCCTCTGGCACTGGGCTTCTCCGAGGCGCTGCTCCTCAGGCTGGCGACCGAGGCCTACGCGTCCGACTACGGCACCTTCCTGTGTAGCAGCCATCAGGAGAGGTCAGTCTCCAGGCTCAGACCCCCTCAACCGGTTCATTCTACCAAGCCATCTTCAGGTGTTGATAACCGTCCGCCTCACTCTTTGCCTCTCAGGTGCGCTCTGGGAGTGACGGACAACACTCACTGTTTGTTCCGGGCCCTGTTGAGGCCCGGGGAGAGGGACAGCTACTTCAACCCCCTGTATGAGCCCACCGAGCTAGCGATCTGGCCCTCGGTCCACCCTCAGGCCCTACAGCTGTGGAGAGGTAACTTTTGTGATTTTTGGTTATACTTGTAAATCTGGCTTGAAGTAAATGTCTTCAGATTTGATACAAACATCCACTTGACACACATTTTGGGCCCAAACCTTAAGAATTCATATGCTAATTCTGACATTTTCCCATTAATTTCTAATAAGGCAAATTGATGAAGGTGATGACATTTTGGACAGAAATTACTAGTTTTCAGAAGCGGTAATCCTATCTTTTGACCTGCGGTTAGTATTAGCCGTGATGCTCCTCCAACGCCCACCGATGATGTCGTTATTTAGAGTCGTATTGCTAGCTTTGACGATTCTAGGATTTGATGTAACGAGCGTTGATTTTGACACCAGCCCGTGTCTTAACCTTCAGGGTTTTTTCTGAGGTGGACCCCGCAGGCTCGTCACCTCGAGGAGGCTCAGGAGGAGATAAGGAACATGGTCACGGAGTGGGGGAAGCTGGCGCTCAGCCGGTGCCCTGAAAGTACACAAAGAAGGGAAGATGTTCAGCCGGAGCATCTCAGGAGGGACACTACCCAAGTGCAATGACTTTTGACTGGGCATGTTAGTGTTTGACTGTGTTTGACTGTGTTTTAATGTACAGTACGTTTTGTATTCTTCCATAAAAATATCATAAGAAACATTTTTTTTATTCATTTGAGGATGTAACCCCCCCCCCAACAGACTTTTAAACCATTCTTTATGTTATGATCAAATAGTATATGTATATATATTTCTTAAATGCAGTGACGCATATTATCAATAGAAGAAGGCTCTATGACAAACCTCCCAGTCCTGTTAAGCTCAGCTAAACACTCGTCACAATACAAATCCCTGAGTCAGCATGTTTCACACACGGAGCTCTGCAGGCTGGAGACTGGAGTCCAGTTCAGTCAAGAGCCACACACCTGGTGACCACACAAGGAACACAGAGGCCAGCATGACGCTCTACTCCTGCTTATTTATCCAGTGGTTACTGGGTAGACTGAGGCGGCGACCAATTGGATGGTAATCTTTTAAATCTGACACTTAGAGGAACAGTTTGGGATTTACTAAATTGGCACCTGCTGGTTTTGGAGCAAGAGTCTGAGATTGTCTGGGATTTCTGATTTTGTCAGCACACAGGTAAAAAAATTCTATATTAAGTTGCCCTACTTAATGTATTTGTCTGTAATGTTATTTTAACACAACTTGTATATGCCCCGATGACCATCAACAACATGAAGACATATCTTTGCTATTCTAAGGCCTGCTACTGGACATGCACCCGCGGGTCTGTATGCCCACTTCAGCTGTGCTCCTCGGACGGTTTTGCCGAGGTTGTCTCAGCAGGGCGCCAAGTTTGCCCTCTGGCAGCCTGAGCGGTTTGCCCAGGCCAATGAGCAGGTGGAGCCACCTGGAGACCTGCAGCACCCCACCTACTCAGGAAAACCCCCGTATCCTCATTACAGGTCATATACATTTGAATGTATATCAGATTTAACACTTCAGCGGCACTTAAATGGCTCTTACTTATGGTACTTTTGTAGTTCGACTTTCTTGAAGAAATGTTACTTTCTGGATTCTTGTTGTTCTGAGTTTGTACTATTGGTTGATTCCCTCTTTGTAAGTCGCTTTGGATAAAAGTGTCTGCTAAATGACATTAATGTAATTAATAGCTAAAGTTGGAAGGAAAAGTTTTTTTCGATAGCTACACAAACACCGAACATGTGAAGCTACCATTGGTTTCTACCACTTTCACTGTTTTTGTACTCATGTGTGCAGTCCAGTCACAACAGAAATCAAGTACCTTGCTCAAGGGCCCATAATAAATGCAAGTGGCATCAATGGCATCAGTGGAATACGAGACACGTGTATTGTAGTTTTTATGTGTCACTGTGCACCAGCAGCAGGACCCCGTGTTGACTCATCACAATAGGGTGTGTACAGACAGTGCTGGTGCTACATAAGAGCAAAAGAGTGACTGGAGGGGAGAATAATAGCCCGCTGTCACGTTTTGTCCCGGGATAAAGCTTGGGAACAAACAAAAAGCTGAACCAAAATCATTGACACCACTTTTGTACCAAACTCCAAACACACTTGTGTTCTCTTGACAAGCACTAAACTGCGTCTCCATATGCAGGAGGCCTCGGGCAGTTAGGTGTGGGACTGGCACAGAAACTGAGGTGAGGTCAGCTAAACTGATTGAGACGTCAAAGTTTATAAACATGTTTGAGATCTGAACTTCATCTCATCTCCATCACCGTCTAGGAAACAGTACGGGATAGATAATGTGATCCTGTCAGACATCAAGAAACCTTCCCGTCATGTGTTTACCAGCGGTACGCACACCAACATCCAGTTATGGTCACCAGACATTCGCTGTTCTCCAATTGACATTTATTCCCCTGTTCTTCTGGTTTATGAATATTCTTTTCACTCCCTGTCAGGTCCATTTGTATACGCCGATGTGTTGGACTACAAACATCTCAGAGAGCTGATGGTAAACTACCGGGTCACCTGGCTAATCCACTACAGCGCTCTGCTTAGTGCTGTGGGCGAAGCTAATATGGCTCAGGCCCGCGAGATCAACATCAGAGGTCCGCTGGATACACTCACCATTCACATGCACGACGCTTCATTCGGGTTATTATGTTCAAATGGGATGGTCTGCGTTCCACCTAGGCCTTCATAATGTGCTGGACTTGGCCCTGGAGAACTGCCTGCGCCTCTTTGTCCCCAGCACCATTGGAGCGTTCGGTCCCTCTTCCCCGCGTGACCCGACCCCTGACCTCTGTGTCCAAAGGCCTCAAACCATCTATGGCGTGTCCAAAGTGCACGGAGAACTGATGGGGGAGGTGTGTCCGTCTTAAAATGCACACACACACGCACACACACACACACACACACACACACACGCACACACACGCACACACACTCGGGATTGTGATACATCAATTTTCAACATTTTTGTGACGTCTCAATATTGTTCTTGTTTTTTATTAGTATCTCCATCATAAATGTGGATTGGACTTCCGCTGCCTGCGCTACCCAGGTGTGATATCAGTCAGCTCCCCGCCCGGAGGAGGGACAACAGGTATTGTATCTCTTCTCCATCTGCATATACCACACATATTCAGCACAGTCACCTTTCCTCCTCCTCCGCAGACTACGCCGTTCAAATCTTCCACGATGCTCTCACCACGGGTCACCACGAGTGCTACCTGCGTCCCGACACCCGCCTTCCCATGATGCACATCTCTGACTGCCACCGCGCCACCATAGAGTTCATGCAGGCTCCCGAGAGCCAGCTGTCTCTGCGTACCTACAACATCGCCGCCATGAGCTTCACTCCAGAAGAGGTGGCGCAAGAAATCTGCAAGCATGTCCCTCACCTCAAGGTCACCTACAAACCGGACGTTGTCCGCCAGAAGATCGGTACGACGCGGTGCACATACACACCTTCGCGGGATTTCACAACTTTGCAATGTTTTCCAGTCCGTTGAACACATTTTACTGGTTATCCGTCTTCTTGAGTCACACGTTTGATCTTATTTTGAAATGACATCTTCAATTTGAACTGGAGTGATGGAAGTAATGTGGTCATGTTGTGTGTCACTTTGCAGCGGACAGCTGGCCCATGAGGTTTGATGACACCAACGCCAGGAGAGATTGGGGCTGGGCATCCGCCTTCAAGCTTGAGGAGCTGGTGTCAGACATACTGCGCGCCATTCAAGACAAGAGGACAATGGATGGTTTGCCAGCCAGCTAGCGGAAACACTGCTTCAAAAAGATCCTGACTTTACCTTCAGCCTGCTTTTACCAACGACACACTTGTTTTCACTTCACTTCACCTGCGTTACTCTGGGATATTACAGCAATGAGCTAGGGGCTGTGAGTGGCTCTCAATAGGCAGTGGACAGTGAGATGTCACACACACACACACACACACACACACACACACACACACAGACAGACACACATCTCAGTCTTTTTCAAGGATTAATATATTGTCAAACTTCCCCTTAATCTTTCTCATTTTTTATTGTGATTATATTAGCATCACTTAACACATGACACCTCAGACAGAACCACAAAGGACTTCAAAGATTTCCAAATGTTATGTGACTCACATCGGATCAAACAGTCTGATACAATATCTATGAAAATGTCTAATGCAATGTGGACCAGTTGCACATTTAGAGTACAAAATATGTTGCTCACTTTGATTCAAGGTTCATCTGGAATGACTGGCTTGGTTAACTCTGGACTGGAATGACTCACCACGTAGTCTTTTATAATATAGTCCATTAAGTGGTTCACTAACAATGACTATGCTGGTAGCGATATGAGTTTAAAAGGTTTATTGCGAAAGTTCAGAAAAGGAAAAGGGGTCGAGGGGAAGGGTTGTAGGGATGAGGGGATGTAGGGATGGGGTCGAGGAAGACAGGATGGAAGTTGAAGGGTAAAAGGTAAGGGAAGTAGAGGGGGTAGATGGATGAGAGAGAGAGAAGGTCGGAGGGGTGCGATGGTGGGTTGCCAGTGTCCTGGTGGATGGTGGGAACAGGGGAGTGGAGACTCGTGGGTGGGGGTTGTCTCTTCTTAAAGCTTCGGAGAGCGGAATCCCCCATTCACGTGAGGGAGAGAGAATGATATGTTTTTTAAAAAGGGGTGTAGAGACAGAGTCAAGGTGAGATGGACAGGTGTGTTGGGCTTAAGTGCTTAGTGTGCTGGAAATTAGCTACGTTCTCAGTGTTCCCGAACTTAGGTCTGTAAAACTCCATATATCACACACGGTATACAACCCCACGACCCGAAGCTGGGGCATCTGGTGGGAAGGCTCTGATTTGAGTTATGAATGAGCACCTATAAGCCTTATTTACTGTATATTGCTTTGGAAAGCAATGCATACAAAAATGCAGTGTACTTTGGAATTAGACCGTGATTACTGTAATAAAAATATGTATTTACTCATGTATTTTTCATTTAAAAAGTAAATTCACCACTGAGCGGGGCATGTTGATGTTTCGTGTGATGCAGATGAAAATAGTATCAACGATGGTGGAACTAGGTACAGTTTTGAGGTTATTCCTAAAAATGTCGCAAAATTCGACTTAAAAAATGTGCTCTTTAGCGCCTCCTTAAAGTTTAACCGGCGACGCCCCCCACCCAGAAAGTCCGATTGACTTCAGATTTGTCACCAACAATATTTTTTTTTCGCCATACAGTCTTGCTGTTGTGAGTACTACAATAAATGCCCATTTTCTTTGATATTGTTATGTTCTAAACTATTGCTTTAACTCATTCAATCTTTTCAAAAATAAACCATGCATGCTGCCAGTCAAGGCCTGAACCCATTCACATGAAGAAACAAACAATGTTTTCATTGGAACCTATTAAAAAGTAAAATAACCATAATCTATTTACATTCACAATAATCTTACCCCATACGGCTGATGCAATTCCATCTAATCAGTGGCGCAGAGCAATAGGTGCTTACCAATGACCCCGAAATCTCTTTGATTCCAGGCTAAGGCAAAAATAATGTTGTCTTTTTTATAAACATTTAATTTACATAACGTGGTCTACACTTCACTTGTCTTAGGGACACATGAAGCTTGAATATGTTCACGTAGTCAAAGTTCCACCTAGTGGCTCAACTGAACAGCTCGAATCTGCCCAAAACTCTAGAAGTCACGGCCTGAGTATATCGACACGCCTAAGTTCATTCTTAGTCAAAGCGCCACCTACTGGCGAAAGAAAAAAAACAATACGTGACAAAGTGCGAAAAGTCCGACCGGCGTGCCTGCGTCCTCGACCGACGATAGATGGCGCTAAGGAGCGCATCTGTAAACCTATCCGCTCCATACACATCCAATTTACCCCAAAGAGTCCCGAAGTTAGCAACAGAAGAAGATGTTCAAACAGACACAGCAAGCAGAGACTACGGTATGTATGTTAATGCAGGGCTCTCAAGTGTCACGCATTTCGCACAATGGCAGCTAAGCATACAGTCAATGTGGGCAGAGTCTTCAGGCTGTGCTGCTGTTTGGGTCCACTGTAGGTGTCTGGGGTAATGGATTACAGTTATTATGTTGCAACTTGCCACAATATCATGGTTGAGAAAGAACTGCATATTTTCTTTGTCTCCATGTGAGGCCTGTGTCTTTATTCTTCAACTGGTGAGTTTGACTGTTACTGATACAGCCCCTGGCATGGCGGTCCAGTGTGAGTGACTTTAGTACTTCCTATAGGCACTAAGCACATCTGGGTAACACTTCCTTTAGGCACTAAGCACATCTGGGTAACACTCCCTTTAGGCACTAAGTACATCTGGGTAACCCTTCCTTTAGGCACTAAGCACATCTTGGTAACACTTCCTCTCGGCACTAAGTACATCTGGCTAACACTTCCTGTGTCGTCCTGTAGGCGACGTGCTTCGTGGTGACCGCCCTTCCCCACCTCTTGTTCATGGCCTCCTTCTCCTGGATGCAGGTGGAGGGCCTGCTGCTGTGGAGCAAGGTGGTGTCAGTGATGGTTACCGAGGACTGCCGGAAGATTAAAGTTTCTGTGGAACGTCTTTGTTATTTGGGTGCTCTCTCTCGGGCTACAACAGTCGTGATACTATCAAAGAGCCAGAGACACATTTTGCAACTAAATTCAGTACAATTCCTATTAAATATTCACTGAATGATAGAAGCACAATTAGTTCATCCTTCGAGCTGGAATTGAACCGGCGACCTGAGGATATTGCATACTTTCCACATAGAAATGATACTACAGTTCTCTGCTCTACCAACTGAGCTATCGAAGGGCCTGAGACACCTTTTTTCTGCGTCTGTATTGCAGCTGAAAATGAAGCCAAAGCAAAGGTTGTTTCCAACGTAAACATTTAAAAAAATTACAAATAGCCTCCTGTTGTTTCCGTACCTGCTTTATTAAAAACATTGTAAAGTTAAGTAGTAGCCGTTTACAACTAAATTCATTATAATCCTCTTTTTAAATATTCCCAGAATATCCCCCCCCCCCCCCCCCCCCACAAACACACACACTCTCTCCCTGCGCTGATGGCCATTTGCGGCACCTGTCCCCGAGCGTCCTCTGTCTTGTGGCTGCTTGGCGAGGGGGACCTGTTCTTTAGGTGCAGGTCCTGAACAGTTCTGGAGGAGAGAAGCCCTAAGGCTCGGGCTCCATCCGGCCTAACGTACTCCCTGCCATCCCCCTCCTCCCTGCCGCCCTACTCTTCTTCTTCTTCTTCTTCTTCTTCTTCTGGAGGTGATGATATTTTGAATGATCCTAAAGATAATATCTTTGTATTCTTTGGGGTGGATCCTGAGCACCAGGAGTAAACCCAACATTTGGAGATGATAATATTTTGAATCATCCTAAAGAAAATATCTTTGTATTCTTTGGGGTGGATCCTGAGCACCAGGAGTAAACCCAACATTTGGAGATGATAATATTTTGAATCATCCTAAAGAAAATATCTTTGTATTCTTTGGGGTGGATCCTGAGCACCAGAAGTAAACCCCAAATTAGACATGATAATATTTTGAATCATCCTACAGAGAATATGTTTGTATTCTCTGTAGAATAGGTGGCCTGTGGCTGCTTGGCGTGAGGGACCTGTTCTTTAGGTGCAGGTCCTGAACAGTTCTGGAGGAGAGAAGCCCTAAGGCTCGGGCTCCATCCGGCCTAACGTACTCCCTGCCATCCCCCTCCTCCCTGCCGCCCCCCTCTTCTTCTTCTTCTTCTTCTTCTTCTTCTTCTTCTTCTTCTTCTTCTTCTTCTTCTTCTTCTTCTTCTTCTTCTTCTTCTTCTTCTTCTTCTTCTTTTTCTTATTCTTCTTCTTCTTCTTCTGGAGGTGATGATATTTTGAATGATCCTAAAGATAATATCTTTGTATTCTTTGGGGTGGATCCTGAGCACCAGGAGTAAACCCAACATTTGGAGATGATAATATTTTGAATCATCCTAAAGAAAATATCTTTGTAATCTTTGGGGTGGATCCTGAGCACCAGGAGTAAACCCCAAATTAGACATGATAATATTTTGAATCATCCTACAGAGAATATGTTTGTATTCTCTGTAGAATAGGTGGCCTGTGGCTGCTTGGCGTGGGGGACCTGTTCTTTAGGTGCAGGTCCTGAACAGTTCTGGAGGAGAGAAGCCCTAAGGCTCGGGCTCCATCCGGCCTAACATACTCCCTGCCATCCCCCTCCTCCCTGCCACCCCCCTCTTCTTCTTCTTCTTCTTCTTCTTCTTCTTCTTCTTCTTCTTCTTCTTCTTCTTCTTCTTCTTCTTCTTCTTCTTCTTCTTCTTCTTCTTCTTCTTCTTCTTCTTCTTCTTCTTCTTCTTCTTCTTCTTCTTCTTCTTCTTCTTCTTCTTCTTCTTCTTCTTCTTCTTCTTCTTCTTCTTCTTCTTCTTCTTCTTCTTCTTCTTCTTCTTCTTCTTCTTCTTCTTCTTCTGGAGATGATGCTATTTTGAATGATCCTAAAGATAATATCTTTGTATTCTTTGGGGTAGATCCTGAGCACCAGGCACCAGGCACCAGGAGTAAACCCCAAATTAGACATGATAATATTTTGAATCATCCTATAGAGAATATGTTTGCATTCTCTGGGAGATCCTGAGCACCAGGAGTAAACCCAACATTTGGAGATGATAATATTTTGAATGATCCTAAAGATAATATCTTTGTATTCTTTGGGGTGGATCCTGAGCACCAGGCACCAGGAGTAAACCCCACATTAGACATGATAATATTTTGAATCATCCTACAGAGAATATGTTTGCATTCTCTGGGAGAGATCCTAAGCACCAGGAGTAAACCCAACATTTGGAGATGATGATATTTTGAATGATCCTAAAGATAATATCTTTGTATTCTTTGGGGTGGATCCTGAGCACCAGGCATCAGGAGTAACCCCCAAATTAGACATGATATTATGTTGAATCATCCTACAGAGAATATGTTTGTATTCTCTGGGAGGGATCCTGAGCACCTGGCACCAGGAGTAAACCCAACATTTGGTGATGATGATATTTTGAATGATCCTAAAGATACTATCTTTGTATTCTTTGGGGTGGATCCTGAGCACCAGGCACCAGGAGTAAACCCCAAATTAGACATGATAATATTTTGAATCATCCTACAGAGAATATGTTTGCAGTTTCCTCCTCTTTCTATTTGTTCTCCTGCAGCTTCATTTTCCTGATCATCTTGTCCAGCTCGGTCCTTCTGTCGCCCATCTTTTTGCGGAAGATACTTCTGCTCTTTTTTAAAAATTTGAGACAGATGTTTTCGAGGATGATGTTGACCTCTGTCAGGTCTTGAAATCTAAACCTCCAGTTTAGACATTCAGCAGACAGTTCTTCTTCCATCTCTTCGAATTTAGTGTACTGCAGCTGGAGCTCTTCCTTCTGGCTCTGATACATCTCAACCATGCTTTCCTTTTCGGCCCGAGCACTTTTTAAAGTGGCCTCCAACTGGTTGTTTTTGTCCAGTTCCATCTTCAATTGCTCGACCAGAGTCTTGTTTTGGGAGTCCTTCTCATTGAGGTCTTTGATGTTCTGCAAACGGAGGACATCCATCTCTTCGTCAAGTATAGCAACTATGTTTTTGTAATTTACACAGCTGCAGCGCTCAGCGTCCTCAATTTCTTTTTGCATCTCTTTGACCTTAGAGTGCAGCAGCTTGGCTTCTGTCTGCTGGATCAGATACGTCTTAAGCATGCTCTTCGTATTGGCCCGAGCCTTTTTCAAAGTGGCTTCCAGCTGGTTGTTTTTTTCCAGTTCCATCTTTAAATGATCGGCCAGAGCTTCGTTGTTGGCGTTAAATACTAGTTTACTATACTCCATCATCTGGTCCTTCTGGTTGAGGTCTTCGGTGAGTTTCTTGATCTCTTCTTCAAACATACCAGCAATCTCAATGTAATTCCGTTGGCTGCAGCGCTCAGCTTCTTCGATCTTATCCTCCATCTTTTCGTCCTTTAATTGGAGTTCTTCTTGCATCTCTTTGATCTTAGAGTGCAGAAGCTGGACTTCTGTCTGATGGCTTTGATCCATCTCAGCCAGGCTCTTCGTATCGGCCAGAGTCTTTTTGAGTTTCTTGATCTCTTTCTCAAACTTAGCAACCATCTCGTTGTAATGTGGGTGACTGCGGTGCTCAGCGTCCTCTGTCTTTTCCCTCTGGAGTTGGAGTTCTTCTTGCATCTCTTTGATCTTAGAGTGCAGCAGTTGGACTTCTGTCGGATTGCTGTTGCTTACTATGTTTAGGAAAGAAGCCTTGAATCCCATTTTCTTCTTAATGTCCGCAACACCAACCTGTGGCTGCTTGACGTGGGGGACCTGTTCTTTAGGTGCAGGTCCTGAACACTTCTGGAGGAGAGAAGCGCGAACGTCGACAGCAATGGACATTTTCTGTGGCGGTTTGAAGTACAGTGTAAAAACGTTGGTAAAAGAGTGTTGTCTGACAAACACTGCTTGTTTGATAAAAACTGTTAGTCTGATACACACTACTTATCTTCTTGTATGTTTTCTTGAACACTGATTCTTGCAAACAAAGGCAGCACTGGAACACAATAATCTCTCCTGAGCTGCTGGTATATACACTACAAGATCATGGTCACATTATGATGTCACTGTGTGACGGTCCATTCAGGGGGTTTCCATCGGAACATCTTCTGAGTGGAAACGCCCTTTTTGTGACGCATTCCATCTCCATGGATACATCAGGGACTACACAACTGTCCAGTAAAATACTACACGGTATTTTTTTATGTTACTTTGTTATATTCACTTTCCTTTTCAAATCGGGGCCACTTAAATCAGCTGCATAACGCTGGAGTACTCCCAGTAATGCATCAATAATAACAACATATATAATGTAAGACACTATTAAAACACCAGAAATGGGACATTCTGCAGATTGGATAATTTCACAATTGCAAAGTGTTGGCAGTGTTAATTTGAACAAAGCAGAATAGTACATAACGCTTCCCACGTTGTTGTATTCTTAAAGCAGTGAGGATCTCGGTCAGGGGACACGTCCTGCCTCCCACCCGTCACAGTAGATGCAGTGCTCGTGTCTTCCTGTAGAGGCGCACGCGCAACCGTCATCCGGCTCGCCACTCAGAATTTCCCCGGAGCAGCGCACGTCTTTCTCAACAGCACCTGTTAATATCCATTTTCTCTGATAATGGACGCGGGATTCTTCCGCGTAAGTACATGGGAAAATGTGTTATACTCGTGCGTGTCTCGCTGCAGTGTAACACGGATAAGTTATCATGGTTGTGGCGTTAATGGGCTGGTTTCTAGGTGGAGGGCCATACAGTCGGACGTTGTAACGCTACGGTCAGGGCTCCGTCTATCAACTGATAACGTTACCCGACAAAAGCCGTGTTTGTCACCGGGCTGTTCCCGGAGTGTGCGTGGGTTCACTAAATGAACATGTGTTACACGGTGGTCTCATTTGACGACATGTGGCTTATGAACCCGCAGCCCTTCGCGTTCATTTAGAGTCGACGTAGTTGCAGGAAATAGACAAGCCAGCCCAGCTAGCTTACGGTGGGTACTGCTAACGTGTTAGCCCTGGCTAAAGATGGCGTCCGGGTGGTGCATCGTTTCTGGCCGTTGGGTAGTCACGACCACTGCTACGCTAACGACGGCTGCAATAAAAAGACCTGGCGGTAAAGGTGCACTGCATAGCTCCATTCATTTTCCATGTTGGTGTCCTGTCTCTGCCACCGTGTCGAGGAATCCACGAGGTCGACGTTAGTGTCGTAGTTCCCCTCGAAAGAGGATTAAGCATGCTTGCTGTTAGCTTAGCTGGCGTTAGCCTATTTGTATCAACGACATATCTGCCTCACAGTGACCATATGTGATCACGTGAATTGACGATATCAAACGTGTTATTATTTTTTTTTACTTTTAACGCAACATGCGCGCGCGCGTTTTAGTGTTTGCGGATTCAATGTTTTGGCGTCGGTGTGTTCGCGCGGTCACGTTTACGATGCCAAACACCGAGGTATTTGTTTTGCAAATGAAGAATGGGAGCACGATGTCACGGTTAATAATCGTGTCTTGATTGTCGTTTGTTTACTTCCTCCTTATTTTAGGGTACAAGTGCGGAGCAAGACAACCGTTTCAGCAACAAGCAGAAGAAACTGCTAAAGCAGCTGAAGTTTGCAGAATGTCTGGACAAGAAGGTAAAGATCACCCACATCTGCAATTTGTTACCAGGTGTCATTTCCTTTCCAAACACACTGTTGTCCGATAAATGTGTGTTATGACTAGTTTTTTGATTGCCTGAAACCGTTTCTCCCTCAGGTGGACATGACCAAAGTGAACCTAGAAGTGATCAAACCTTGGATTACTCAGCGAGTGACCGAGGTTCTGGGGTTCGAGGATGACGTCGTCATAGAGTTTATATTCAACCAACTTGAGGATAAGGTAATGTCTTTATTGTGTTCATGTTTTGTTTTTCAAAACTGTCATACATTTGAGGGCTTTGTTTAGTTAGTAAGAAGGGATATCAGACAATAATTGCACATCCTAGTCCAATTGAAATTTAATGGCTAAAGTAACAATTGGTGTAAACTGATTCATAATGACAACTATGTTTTGCTGTTGTGACAAAGTGCCTATATTCAGCAGTCTTCTAATGATGATGTGATTTATGATTTAAAAGGCCTGAACCAATATGGATGTTATACCTTGCATCAGAAGTATAGCACCAACACCTAATTAGCTCTCTCCTGAGCCCAAAGTCACTGAGCCCAACTCTCCCTTCATGATGCAGTGTGTGGTTTGAGGTGAGTTATATACAGGGATCACCAATATCATATCAGTAAAAGACACACCTGAACAATGCCATAATCATGTAGGTATTTACAGTGCAACATTAAAGCCGCCCAGATCCCTCTTAAGATTAATGGAACGTTTCCTTTACATTCTTTAGAGAGTAACTGCGGAGTATTTTAACACCAAGCTGAAAAGTATCCTCTCGGTGACTACCTCGGATTGAAAATGTCATGTTTGATCTGCCGCGGTTTCTCTTGCACTTATAACCACGGCGTACAATGAATGTGAGGGTGCCTCACATCATTGACGTTAAGAATTTCTGGAGGTCAACAAAAACTACATTTTCGTCTGAATCATTCTGTAACTAATCAGTTGAACCTCTGACGACACTCGGCATCTCAGTGGCATGTCGTCGGATGTGCAACACATTTGAGATTTTCATATGTAAATGATACTTTTCTTTTTGGTGTTAACTTACTTTTTACACTGGAAGGCTATTGAAATAACTTTAGTAGTTATGTTTGTTTTAATCTTAAAACAATCCTTCTTGCCAGTGGGGTTGTAATGCTGAGCCCCACTGATGTTGTGTATTTTATTTTTGATATTTAATTGTGCATGATTTTCACCCCATAGGCTACTTTATTTTAGCTTAATTTGGACCCCACTAATAGGTCATCGGTGTTTGTATATTTCTCCCGCAAGACGTTTCAATACCAATGTCGATATATGATCAGAAAATTATGCAGTTAACACGAAGGAGCTTTTAATTCATAGTATACTCTATATTGTCCCACATTGTAAACTCAATAAGCCAGCAGTGGTACACGAGCACCCAAAGCAGATTCCAGCTAAGTAGTCTAAGCTAGAAATGTTAATTTAAAAGCGCTTGCTTAAGTGTAACCAAAAACATGAGCCCAAACTCTTCTGTATCAGAGTTCCTATTAGTTTTTGGGACTTTTATAGCTTATGACAACGCTAACTCCCTTTCCTCTCATATACCCAGATGACGCATACAAATTTTAGCCATTTCAGTATATATCTGTTTATGATGGCCTTGATTTTTGATAAATTCCCCTAAAAATGTAAGATGTCAGATTCAAAGTTTTGTATCGAAGTTGCCCTATTTAAGATTATTTATTTTCCAACATCTATCGGTTAATATTTACACCCCATGTTATTTCCATTGCACCAGCGTACTTTTTAAAACAGGATAATGGGAGGGAAATAATAATTTAAGTAATTTACACACTATCCTTAATTAGAATATTACTAGGATTCTATCCTATAGTATACTTAATTGTAAGTATGGTTGTATGAATGTGTAATGACTATTGATTAATTAAATTAAAATACACATGTATTATCAAATTTGACACGAGCACTGCACATGAAATATAAATATTTTCATTTTATCTTTTGCTTGCCATAGTTTTTTGGGGGGAGGCCAGGTGTTTAAGTTAAGGGTACTGTTGCATTATGGTAAGAAAGAAACATTTTATTGAGATTACGGTATCTCACAATAATTCTATCAGCTGTTGAAAAAAAAAAACTTTTTGTGTAACTGTGTACTCATTATTGCTTGTTCGTCTCTTGCAATTTAGATAAATGATATAACATTAAGCTCAAGGTGGTTGAGTCTCAAGCAGTAGGGAGGCGGAAGCAAGCCATGGGAGCTCCGTGCCCACTGATCCCACGGGACTCACGGAAGACACCGGAACTGTACTTGCAGTGTTGGGTTTTAATGCACTCTGTTTTGTGGCTACTTGTTTAACTCCTGAAGTGTAGACTGTGGGGAGACCAGAGGACAAGGGGTGGGTAGGGACACAGAAATGTAAAGCATTAGGGATAGGACTGAGGAAAATCAAATGATGACAATATATTTTGTGTTCTTGATTGTATTTGTAGGATATAACAATCAGAAATGGGTACAACATAATTATTGTATCCACTTTTTATATCACTAGACGAGTCTCCCCTCAGCTAGCTCACATTCTCAGTTTGAGTATGATTTTTAAATCACTCACATTTGATTTTGGTTATTCAATCAATTATTGGACCTAGGTATGTTTAGTATATTAATTAGTCTTACATGTTTTGAGTATGGTTAATTACATAGTCACAGAAGTTTAGTGCTAGTGGGAAGTCAGTCCCATTTGTGGGATCCTAACCTTCCCACCCCCCTAATATTGTGCCTTCCATTATTTGAATGGCCGTATGGTCTTTTCTCTGCCTCCTTCGTGTGTGTGTTACAGCACCCGGATAGCAAGATGATGCAGATCAACCTGACGGGCTTCTTGAATGGCAAGAATGCCCGAGAGTTCATGAGGGACCTGTGGCCCCTTCTGCTGAGTGCCCAGGAGAACATTGCTGGCATCCCGTCTGCTTTTCTGGAACAAAAGAAGGAGGAAATTAAACAAAGACAGGTGAGTGTCTCTCTGAAGGTACATTTGGCTAAATGTTGCTGTCAGAAGGTCATGGCTCTGCGGTCGTTGACAGTTTAAGTAGCCCTGGCAGAAAAAGACGGCAGTAAATAAGTGACAACTGTTTGGGTAGAAACGGCATCAGCAATTTCTCAAACACTCGTTTGTAAATTGCTGGAATAGTCGGATGGATAATACCTCCTAAAAGTACCGTAGTCCGAGACGATAACGTTGAACTCAGTATTTGACTCCTGAGATGACGGTTTATAAACATTGCTAGACAACACATGCTGTTGTTCATGGTGATGAGATTGTTTCCCCATTTCTGGTAGATCGAACAGGAGAAACTAGCTTCACTGAAGAAAATCGATGATGATAAGAAGGAAAAGGACATGAGAGAGAGGGCTCAGTCAAAAAGCCCAAGGAGGTAAACAAATAAAAATGCCTTCAATATCAACACCAGTTAACAAAAGTTAGATTTGTGTGTTTATCACATAACGAGAACGCATTCTGTTTGCTCCTCTGTCCAGGCGGAAGACACGGTCACCATCACCACGGCGAAGGTCGCCAGTGAAGCGGGAAAGGAAGCGTAGCACCTCCCGCTCCCCAAGACGCAAAGCCAGCCCAGTTGGCAACACCTCACCCCCTCCACCTCTGATGCAGCTGCCCACGAAACCTTTGGAGCAGATTGTGGAGTCAGAAACATTAGATACAGCCGTGCCAGAGCCAGTCACCCTAGAAACTCCTTCTACCTGGTTTGTAGAATATGTTCCTTGCCTAAAATGTTCAAATGTCTGTCTGGGTATTTGAAGTCAGTAGTTATGCGTTTGTAGATTTCATGTCTGACTTTATTTTTGTTCTTTGATCAAACATATTCCACATTATTCCTTTTATTCAGGGTTAATTAAAGTGCACTGGATCAAAAACAAAGGCAATGTTTATGTATAATTATAGTGCATCTTGTAAACCAGTGGTATAGTACTGTAGTTTTCTTTTAGATAAAAAAAAACAACAACCTCGAAGGTAACATTTATAATGTTAACTTTTTTTCTTTTTTTTCTGTCCTGTAGTGACACAGTTGTGGAGGTGGTGAATCCAGCCCCAGTGACTGAAGTCAAAGAAGCTTCACCAGAGAAGACTCATAAGAAAGAGGAGAGGCCCCGGTCTCGGGAGAGAGAGAAGGACAGCAGGAGGGAAAGACCTCACCACCGCTCACGTTCTCATTCCCGCACTCGCAGGCGACGCTCCCGTTCTCGGTAATTTCTGACACTTTAGGATATTTTGGTGTCATATTGTTCTCAAAAAATGTATGTGTCCATTATGTGTGAAATCTAAACATTGAAAAGTAATTCCAAGCTTATATCCTCCTGTCTCTCTATTTCAGATCTTACTCTCCTCGTAGAAGGCAGAGTCCCAGAAGGAGGATGTCTCCTCGTCGAAGGAGCCCCCCCAGACGGGGCCCCCCCAACTCCAGACACAGACCTAGACGTTCCCCTGTCCGCAGGTCAGTCTCCGCAGCCTTGTGGTTAACGGAACAATCACTGTGTCTTAGAGGCATCTTTATTTATTTATTTATTTATTTATTATGCAACTGGTACAGTAGATCTGAGCCTCATAGACCATGTGCTATTCCCTTTAGAGAATATACTTTTAATGCAGTTAATGTGTCTGTCCTGCAGGAGGCGCTCTCGATCTGCTTCCTCCTCTGGCAGCAGCTCCTCCAACTCTCGCTCGCCTAAGAAAGCTATGAAAAGAATATCCAACACACCACCCCGAAAACAAGTCCATCAGCCTGACAACCCCATTAGCCCTGCAGTGAAGGACAGGCGGTCCCCTTCTCCACGGGCCAGAAGGGGCAGGGGCTCTGCGTCACCCGCCAGAGCATCTGGTACGATCTGGAGTTTTCATTGCTCCTTAATAATTACATCTTTGTCTCATACCAACGACGTCGGCTCCCTCTCTTTAAAAATGAGATCTCACGAGATGAGTATGATTGTCATGCATTCTTTTATAATTCTTTGTCTTTTTTTCCAGGTTTAAAGAGAAAACCAGGAGCAAGGGGTGATTCTCCATCTGATAACGTGAAGCCCAGACCTTCTGAAGGGTCTGAGTCAGGTAAGCGTTAAATGTCTGTTTTAAAGAGCCACAGCGGCCTTCAGGCTCGCGCATTGTGATGATGGTTGTTTGGCATTCCCAGTCACTTCTAGAAAGGGGCTCCTTTTGCCTCGATCGTGTGCTCTGGTTTTCAGCAGGAAGGTGGTGGCGGATGTTATTTTAATTGTACTGAATTTATAGTTTGTCCCATTAAACATTGTAACATTTTTAATAATTGCGCCAATTTAAAATGTCCTACAAGGTAAAATATCAAATGCTAATGGTAGAAGTTTAGTCTACCTGTGCAAAAAATATGATTTCCAGAGGCTTGTGTGACGATTCCTATTTCAACCTCACAACAAAATGAGTACGTTCAAGTTTGCAACTAGCTTGTTTAAAACGACAGCAAATATATTTTTTGCATTGTAGAATACTACATCTATGCCCAACTACCTCATTAGTTATTTGTTAATCTACTTTCATAATTGTGTTTTGATATTATCAATAGAAACGGTGAACATGATAAACGAGTAATGATAAAAACAAGGGTAAGAAATCTATTGTCAAGTTGCCGTGTAGAAAGCTCATGAAAACTCAGGATACAAATCCTTTTTTTTCCTGTATTCGCTAATTGTTCCTGGCACTCTGTTTTACTGATGAGACACTCAATGCTCTACATTTCAGAGGAGGATAAAAATGAGAAAGGGGCAACAGCAGATTCGGTGCAGCAGCGGCGTCAGTATCGCAGGCAGAATCGACAGTCTTCTTCAGGTTATGAGCGTTTTTATCCCTGTTCTACTCTCATCATACAGTGAAGGCTATAGTGAGACGGTTGTTGATGTCCTCTGTCTGCTCGGTTTCAGATACAGGGTCTTCCTCCTCCGCAGACGAGGGACCCAAGAGGCCACCAGCAGGACCAGGTGCCCCCAGAAATGGGGACGTCAGGAGGAGACGCAGCCGTACACCCTCCCCACGGAGGCGGCACAGAGATGCTTCGCCAAGGTTCCTACATGGGTATCTGAATAATTTTATTATTTGTTTAATCAAATGTTTTTCATGTTCTGTATTGTATAACCTTTTTGTTTTTCACCCCCTTCAGGAAAAGACCTTCTCCATCTGCTGGACGCAGACGCCGCACACCGTCTCCCCCACGCCGTCGCAGATCTCCCTCTCCTCCTAGAAGAAGGTACAGGCGTGTTCTTTGACCTCTTCAGCTGTCATTTGAATTAATATCTGGAAGAAAATCATTAGATTTTTGACAATTCAATTTGCGTTTTGCAGGTCTCCTTCCCCACCGCCTCGTCGTCGTTCTCCATCCCCCAGACGATTTTCTCCCCCTATCCAGCGTCGCTACAGCCCCTCGCCGTTGCCTCTACAGAAGAGGAAGCTGTCTAGCTCTCCCGCAAAGCGCTCTTCTCCAGGGGCCAAGCGCCGCGTCTCAAGGTCGCCCAAGCGCAGAAGTCCTCCTCCTCAAAGGAGACGCACACCTCCCTCCTCTCCATCCAGACACAGGAGGAGCCCCATGTTGCCTTCCGTCAGGCCAAGCAGGGATATACGATCCCCTATTGCCAGCCGCCCCTCCCCGCCCCCTGCGAACCGCAGTCGCCCCGTTAGGGGTTCCACCAGTCCTCAGAGGCGTTTTGAAACCTCCAGTTCATCCCCGGCTAACCAGCGGAGACAGCAGTCCCCTCCACACAGTGGCAAGCCCATCCGCAGAGTGTCCCGCACCCCAGAGCCACGCAACAACCAGAGGTAGGCGGGGCAGATGGCATTCCTCTCTACTTTTATCTTTTGTGTTGCGTAAACTGTTTTGCACATGTGCCATCCCCCCTTTTAAATGTCTTTCTACCTCTCTGCAGACCATCTCCAAGTCCCCAGCCTCTGAGGAGAGCAGCCTCCAGGTCCAGGTCTGCTTCCCCCCAGCCAGCAGCTCTGAAACGTCCGGCCCCTACATCTGCCTCCCCCTCGCCATCTCTCTCAGCCAGTGGGTCCCCACCACCGGCCAAAAAAGCCAGCAGTGCTTCCGGCAGTCAATCCCCAAACAAGGTTTGATATTTAGTGTTGTTTTAATTCTGCCTTTTTTTTCTAAAGGAAGTCTCAAAGGCATGTGTGCAGACACTTAGGATTTGTGTAGAAAGGATAGGCATGTCGAACTTGGGACTTGTTTTCGTCTGCTTACTGTAGCCATCAGTATCTTGCCATCAACCACATCCTCAAGAATCATTTCCTCAAATATAAAGCATTAGAAGCTTTTATGTGGAGATTAAACATGCAATGCCATCTTTTGTGACGCTTTTTATGACCTTGAATACTGAGAGCCCATGAATGTATTCTGAACCACACTAAGATCTCTAGATAGTTAAAGAATGACCTAGAAATAAAGTAAGTGTCAACCCTGTCGTGTCATAATCTCCCCCCGACACAATACTTGAAACGTTATACCCATGAGATTGGTTGTGAAGTTATTCAGTAGCATCGTTGATGTTGTCCCGATAGAAGATGAAACCAGTGTTTCCTATGCTTTGTTGCAGACTTCAGATGTTGATGGCAGTGGAAAGAAGAAGAAGAAAAAGAAGGAAAAAAAGCATAAGAAAGACAAGAAGCACAAGAAACACAAGAAACACAAGAAGGAGAAGAGTGGAGGCCCTGTGACTGGAGATGGACACGAAAACCACGGTGGGGAGGAGGATGGAGAGTCAAGAAAGGTGATGTCTAGTTTCTGCGTTCTTTAGTGTCCAAGGCTCTTGTGCTTTGTTCAATAGGGAACACAGAAGTAGTGGTTGTTGATTAGTTGATTGTCATGCATTTTGTTTTTGTGGCAAGTTGATATGCGTGTATTTCATGCTGTATTTCATTTAGGAATCAGACAGTGAAGTAGACGACAGCTTGGATGACCTGGAGAAACACCTACGAGAAAAGGCCCTGCGCTCCATGAGGAAGGCCCAGTTATCTCCATCACAGATGTCCTGAAAACACGGAGCTGTCTCACTTTTGAATTTTCCACTCACTCACTCTTGATGTTTGTCATCACTCTGGTTCAGCTTTAGAATGTACAAATTGTTAAATCCTGAGTTTTTTTTGTTTTCTTTTTACTGGTTTGGTACATTCTGAAGAGTGTTTCATTAAGAGCTTGATTTATCAGTTAGTTTATTATCTTAACTGTAAAGAAGCTTGTGTTGTTCATAATTTTTAATTGTCGAGCAGGGAAATGGTTTAAGTACAGAGGTTGGAGTTGTGCAGGTTTACGATATTCTCCAGAGCCCACAATAGATTCCATTGAGAAATTATTGCATGTGCAGTGATTGTCTCTGATGTGCATGAACCACTGATCTTCTGGAGCATAGAGAGAACCATCACACAGGAACATACTGGTACCATCGCCTCTACTAGTGGAAACAGTTGCACAGCTATGTGAATTGTTAGAGGCTGTAACAGAATGTCCTGTCCCATATTGTAACTTAAAAGAGGTGTTTAGCATCGTTTAACCTACTGTTTTTCCTGACTTGGAAATTGTCTTGTTTTAAGATGAAAACAGTCTGATGTGAGACGGAGTACGATTTAATTTTCCAAAATTGATATGCAATTTTATGTTGACACCCTTGCACCAAGCTAATCTCCGTGGGACCGCTCTATGATTTGTATTTAGAACCCCTGGCTCTTATCATCTTGTCATCCTTTCAGAATTAAAACCTTTTTATAGGACGTGTGCTTTCCTTAATGTTAAGTTTTTGTCATTTTTCTTGGGAATGGGATCTGTCAAAATTGACAGAATTTAATTTAGGTGAATGAAGATGAATAAATTAAGTTAGAAAATAGGTTGACAATGTTTAATAATTGTAATGAGACATGGTTAACTGCACATTTAAAACCTACCTCTAAAATTCATGACGCAATGTATTTTATGAGTCTAAATTTGTGTTGGCTAATTAACAAAATTCCAGCTGCAAAACTACATTTCTTCATTTATTCTTTTACATCATTGATAGGGAACATCTTTAATAACTGGAATGTCACATTTTGGTAAATAAAAAACATGCACTGTATATATATATATATATATATATATATATATATATATATATATACTGAAATAATTTAGGGGAATGCAAATTAAGTGAGAGTTGTATAGACTAAAGCAGAGTTTATCTACACGCACACAACAACTGAAATTCTGGTTGAATAATGAAATAACGAATAAAAAAACGCGTATAATTTCATATCAAAAAGCAGAAATATCTGAGCCCAAGAGCGCTGTGCCCGCAGCCGCAGAGCGGCTCTGGTGCATCCTTGTATCCTCCTCACCTCCCAGCGAGAAGACTCCTCTCCTCGGACCCGCCCACATTTTTGTGTGTGCGCGCCTCGGATGACATCACTGCTTTAAATATTCCCGTTGCTTCTTCCAGTCGTCCTTATCGCTCCTCCGCCAGCATAAAGAGCTTCGCGGCCAACCGGTAAAGAGTCGTTGGAGCAGTTGTTGCCTGAAGACGCCGCCGCCTCGTCCGCTCTTCATTAATTAGACTTCAGTTCCTCGAACTCCGGGTCCTCCTGGCGGAGAAAAGAAGCGCCGACTGGGCTTCAGTGCTGGTGGGGGGAGAAGACGAAGAAGAATAAGAAGAAGGAGCAGCGAGCTGGAGAAGAGGACTGAGCAACGTCGGGCGTGGTAGCAAGACAACAAAAAAGCTCATCTTTTGTTAGCTAAACTTCTTAAAGTATCTCCCACCATGTCGCTGTCGGTACCGCAGAACGGCGTGAAGGCGGAGGACGAGCCCGTTATCGAGCTGTTCGTGAAGGTGAGGCGGAGGCGCACGGGAGACATTTTATTTAATGTTGAGATGATGAACGCTTCGTTTCCGTTAGTCGCTTTTCTGTCTACAAACTAGTTGTTGTTGTGTTGTTGTTGAGCTGAGTCTGTTTAAGCTAAGCTACGCGTTGGTGTTTCACTCACGGGGGCTTCGCTCTCCACTTGATAGACACGTTAGAAAAATAATTATTGTCGCTTTAAGTAAAACAAATAAGTATTTGTTTTAAAGTTGAAGCTCCATGTGGAGCCCGCAGTGTCATGAGCGGGCCGGAAGCAGCTTCCCTCCCCCCGAGGGGGAGCGAGGAGCCCGGTGTGCTAAGAACCGGCCGCTTGTTCGGGAACAAAAGCCCGGTACTCGAGGAGCATCGCCGGCGGGACACGTGCTCGTTGATGGGATGAAACGTTAAGCTTCTCGGAAGGAGAGAATATAAATCCGGAGTCCGGCTTTTCGGGGGCTGTACGCAGCCTGCCGGACGTGGGGTCGGGTGTGAGGTCACCTCGTCGCCCACCACGCCTAAGATGGTTGTTTCTGTGTGAGGCGGATCCGTTTTGTGAAGCAGTTGCTCTCCACAAGTGTTCTTCACATGTCCATATGGCGAGAGTATGCAACATACTTGTGGTCTATTGCTACTGTGTGACGTGATGAGTCCTCAGTGCTGCTCTTTTACGTCTAAGATGAGGGAGCTTGATGGGCTTTTCTCTAGATGATGATGTTCTTCTTCATAACATCAGATCAACAGCGTTGCTGTTTGCCTTCCCTGAAGCTGCGAGTGGAGCGTGCACATAATAGTCTTGTGATGGTGGGAGGTTTGTGAATGGCTGTTTTTCTTTCTTTCAGCCTGCTGCTTTTGCAGAGCGGGAAAATGGCAGAGGGGAGGAAAAAGAGGGGGAGCACAGGGCTGGGACAGGGGGGAGTGGGAGGGAGTTATGGGGTCCTGACTGGGAGAGGGCATGGAGGTGATGGAGCAGCGGGGTGCCGCTGACCACAAGAGCTTTCACTCAATGTTAATGATGGGTAGGGGGGGGCATTTGTCAAACCCTCTGGCTGAGCTGGTACTGTTGGCTCAGGCCTGTATAAGTACTCAGACTTGGTAGAAACTCCCCAAAAACATGTCCTACTTGAATGGCTGAGTTCTTAAAGGAGAGGCCTTTGTTGTGAGGCACGGATGAGGCGGCGGTGCAGCGGCAGAACAAATGGGAACAAGCTGGTCAGCGGCACCGTTTCTTTTTACTGCGCCTCGCAGCCGACAGGAGAGGTTGCGTCACCCGCACCCCTGGAAGCTCTCCACATGTGGCTCTTCCCCCTCGGTCCCTCCCTCCCTCGTCTGGCTCGTGCACAGACGTTTCTTCCATTGCACGTTTCCTCCTCATGTCTCGGTGTGCGGGCTGGCCTTTTGTCTCACGTCGCCATGTGCCCGTCGCGACGCGTCCACGTCTGTTTAATGCAGTGCAGTAAGAACAATTAATATCAGTCATGGGAGACGATGGCTGGGCACACCGGTCGCTATAGGCACGCTGCTGCAAGCAGGCCCTCTGGGAACAGCTGATAACGAAGTGCGTGCGTGTGCGTGTGTTTGTGTGTGCTCGACACACATACGTGTCAGATGTGTTCGGCCACCGCCACATATCAAAGCTGACTAATTGCGCTTCCAGGATACGAGTTGCTCCCTTGTCCGTAAACATCCTTTACCCTTTTTTAAAAAGTAGTGGACTGTCCCAGTTCAGAGATAATTGGATGATCTTGCAACTATTCCACCTGTAGTGTTTATAGCTACAGTTGCTATGGGAACACTTTACATGGGCTCATCTTTTCAGGGCGTGGAAGTGACTTTGCCATTGTCAGTTTATATTGCTCTCTCTTTTGCAAATGTGCATAATATAAGGCCTTTTATAAGCTGGCGGATCAACCCTTGGACTCATCACAGATTAGATATTGTTTTGCACGCGTGGGCAGTAGTTGGTGATCCGTAGGGGATGACTCCCCGAGCATCCGCCCGGCTCTCATCCACACATAACATGGTTAAAGTTGTAATACCTCAACCTGATGCTTGTTCTGGGATAGTAAATGTATTACATATTACACTCGCATGACATCTGAAACGGATGAACGGGTCCAAGTGCAAAGAATTATGTTGAATTATTGTGACGGTGTTGTAAAATGTTCCTTTTTATATACAGAAGAGGATCCATCCCTCCGTCTCCATTACAATGCTACCTGTTCTGTTGGTGGTTGTATTAATTCTACGCTACGTTGAAGGAGCCGTGCTGCTGTTAACGGGCATACTTCATCATTAAATAATTTTTAGAGGTGTTACAAAGCTGCGTAGTGGTTCATTCGCCTCCAGCACGACAACAGTCTGTCTGGCAGCGAACAGACTAGATGAGTCGAGGGGAGCAGTCGGGCTCCGCTTGTGTATTCGTCTCTCGGCACCAAGTGTGCCAAGATCTCCCCCCCCCCCTTTTTAAAACCTTCTGCTGCCTCCAGACTTCCACCTTCCTGCCAGCAGTAACGCGTGTCGGAGATCTTCTACGCGCGGCCGGCTCAGGAGCCCGTCTGCGTTGACGTCCTTCAGGACGAGTCACTCGGGTTGACGCTCGATGCACATCGCGGCGTCGAGTCTCTCCCCTCGACGTTGAGCTTCACGTGTGGCAATCTGAACTCGCTGCTCCACAGTATACGGCGCTCGTTTATTCCCAAGGCCTTGAGAGGAGCCGTCATGTTGCGCTATCTGTCGCCGCATGTGACCGTGTGCCTTGTGATTGGCTGTTTTATGAAACCACAATCACGCTTTTCAGCAGTTAGTGTGGTATTGTTGGCAAACGTGCGCTGCTTCTTTTTATAGTTTAGGAAATCAATGGAGCTTTTTATATTCTCCCCGAGCACACCGTAATGCTGCGTCAGCATCATGAGTTTAGGGGACAAAGATTAATGACTCGTTCTGGTTGTAGAGTGCCGAGCGGTTGTTTCTGCGCTGTGTTTTGCTTCTTCTGCAGCACCTGGCCGATGAGTCACTCTTCATCGGAACCGTCTGGATGAATGAATTCGGACACGGGCCTTGTCGATCTGGCATTGTGTTTTTTTTTTTTTAATTAATATTCAGGGTTCGTACGGTCATGGAAAACCTGGAAATGTCATGGAATTTTAAAATGGTCATTTCCAGGCCTGGAAAAGTCATGAAAAACACTTAAATCATAAAAGTCTTGGAAGTCATGGAAAATTGTTACAATTACATGTTCATTTACACAGCGTTTGAAATAATTAGTATGTTTTTTTTTTTGTTTTTTTTTTTAAAGAAAGACGCACAAAATATAAGCCGGCGTACGCTCTCAATACACAACATTTTCTAAATTGTGCATGTTTATATCGAGATTTCAGTTTGGTCATGGAAATTTGGTTTAAAGTCATGGAAAAATCATGGAAATCCATTGGTCAAAATTAGTAAGAACCCTGAATATTAGACGAGTTGAAGTGGCGCTTTCAGGTCAGTCTTTGAATTTTGCCGGGTCAGCATGTTCAGAAGTACGTTTCGTGTTCTTCTGAGGAGAACACATTGTTCTTGGCCGTCTTGATGAAAATGGGCTGCATGAAATATTCGCTTTCCTCATTTGTGCTGCCGACCAGGAAGCCAGAGGCTAATGAGGCCCCCCCCCCCCCCCCGAGCTCAAGGACGGCGTGTGACGCCCCCCTACAAACAACACGGAGCAGAGACTTTGAAGGTTTGATCCAAAAGAGAGGGTTGTTAGTTTAGAGGTCACCGCCGCAATTATGACCAGGTCAGGATGCCGAGCCTCCGTCTGCAGCGCCGCGTTCGTCAGACACTTGAGACGACAGTCGGAGCGAGATCGTTCTGACCTCCCACACGGCCGTCGGCTTGTTTCTTCTGTGGTTCTGGATCTGACTCCATACCTGTCCTCTGCTTCTAGAAACCTGAACCGGCTGTTGGGTTTATCTCTTCTCCACTGGTGCTTATAACATGGAGGTTATGCAGCAAGCTTCTTTCAGACTTCAGTCTCCAACTTTCCACAGGAGCCCGGTGGTTCTTAGACGGCGCCCCTGTGCTCCGGCACAGTCGGCCTGTGTCTGACGGGAAGTCTGGAGGTTTCCACTGAATGAGTCAGAGCCACACCAAGGATGTGACGGCGTGTAGATCTGAGTCTCAGGACTCGAGTCATTCACTCATAGGAGCTCAAGGGCTTTTTGGTCATTGTCAAAATCATATTTAAATCTGTTTTTAGTTTCAAAAAGTGGCATCGGATGCCTAGTTCATACTCTTCTTTGCTTATTGTTTTATCTTTTAGTTTCTGGCTTGAATAGGGATTTAAAAAAAAAAAAAAAATTTTACCCTGGTTTTTAGACTTTATTTTGTTTAAGAAATGTTCTTGAAAGGCTGCTTGTGTTTAAATAATGAATGTTTGAGCTGTTGGGTCCTTTTGTTGAATAGGGATACTGTTAGTGGAGCAGAACAGTTGTACTCCTCAAAGTAAGCTATCCAAAAACCTAAATTGTCCATTACTTGCATCTTTTCACTTCTAGATTTCTCAGATTGTCTTATTTCAGTAAATGACTGAGAGACAAAAAGCTAAAACTATATTATTTCACAACGAGGTGATTAGACTCGGCAGAATATTCTGACAAATCTATCATATTTATTCTGGGACCTACTGAAGGTTTTCTTGATGTCGTATAGCAAAACAATTTAGACAAAAATCAAGTATTTGATTTGAATAGTTAACAATTTAGTTTCCCCCCTAATTCATCTGCTCTGTGGCTTGATACTCGGCCTTATTCTGACCGCTCATCTTAGTCTGATTACATTTTCCTGAAGGCCTGGAATTCTAACCATGCCTCTTTTGCACGTAAACGCTTAAAATGTGTTCGGCAGCCAGACTCTAAAAGTATCGTAGGTGGCCTTACAAACCTTTTCTATAACCTCTTCAACGTAATGCAATTCATGAACTGAGCTCAAGTATCTTCCCTGTTGACGTAAACTTGAGCAACGCATCAGATCATTCCAGGCGTCTGGCTGCTGTGCTGCTGCTCCCTGTGACCTCTGACCTCTGGAGCAGGACACGTCAGCTTAGACGGTCTCAGGACCACCGTGGGCAGGAGCCCGTCTGAAACTCCTCGCTCTGGGCTCAGCTGCTCAGTGAATCCCCACTGCAGCCCCAGACTGTATCCGTGTCCAGCAAACAGGGAGAGGCGTTGCCATGACATTACCATGGCTGCCCACTCTCAAACGGACATTCCTGCTGCTTGTCAGAGCAGGAGGAGGAGGAGGAGGAGGAGGAGGAGGAGGAGCGCCGGCAGGAGGAGCAATTCCTTTTTCGGTCAAAGTGTGGCTTGAACTTGCCGAGCAGCCCACCCAATTTAGCACATGAAGTGTGTTGGGGAGGGTACGGCTGGGCGGCCATGTTACTATAATTAGACGGGGAGGCGGGCCGAGCCTGAACAAGATCCACTGTCCCTGAATGCCGACTACTGTACTGGTCTCACACCGGAGGCCTAAAGAAGGGAAACCTCTGTCGCATTAATAAAGGAGCAACTTGTGATTCAGAATGAGGTTCAGTTGCACAGCTCTAGTGATTTTTCTGTCAAGTGTTACGGGCCTTGCGTAGAGGATGCTGCTGCGCCTGTTCAAAGTACCCCCAAGATGTGATGCGTCGGTCATTTCGTCAGTCCCTTCGTGAGCATGGTTACCGGGGAAACGATAAAGAGGCAGTGGAGAACAGAAAGTGTTTTTAAAGACGCCACCGGCCCACTTACTGAGGGCCCATTGTTCCGCTGTGGGATCACGCCGCTCTGGACACAACCTCCTCGATAACATCCGACTCCAGCATGACTCACAGCCTCCACTGGGCAGCCGCGTGTCTGTGTGTGTTTGGCATTAAATAAACAAGCATCTGTTGACTCTCCATTGAGCCTAAATAAAGCTTGCGAGTCTGTTGACTGTAGTCAGCTGCTGCTTCTGTGCCCCAGTCACTATTATTGTTGTTATTATTATAGCCGCTTCTCATCGGAGGACATCTTTGTACAAATCTGTGAAAGATGGTGTTACATTCGGCAAGATGTGAGCCATTTGTGACGCTCATTAAAAAGTGTTCCTGTCAACGCCGTTTGTTTTTGTAATCAAACTGCCGCTCCACTTCTCGGAGCAAGGGGAACGTTTTCAACTGCCACGCTTTGCCTTATAAGGGTCCGCTCAAAATTATTGGTGTTTATTTTTATAGGTGTTTTCTTTGGCTTTCTTTCCCCTGGCTCTCTGGTGATGACGCACCCAGAGCTCTACAGACGGGGGCTTTGTGTTTGCTGAAGGTTGAATGTCACACGTTAACAGCGTCCCTCTGGAAAGTGTTAGCGGGGCGAAGGAGCGCGATGCTACAGGGGTGTCCGTCATAATTCATTTTGGGCTGTAGGCGTCATATCAAAGTCTTGTGTTGATTTTCATCACCTACGGGTTAAAATGTTATTCAGCACAATTATTGCTGACTTCAGTCCAAGGCAGAAGTTTGTCACAGGCGAAGGAAACGCAGCTCCGACGGCATCGCTTCAGCTAAACAAGGCTCCCTCTGCGGCAGGAGGAACTGGGCATTTTTGGAATAGTCCCCCCCCTCCCTCCCTCCCTCCCTCCCTCGACTCCACTGAGGGGCCCAGGATAAGGGAAGATGAGGAGGAGGAGGAGGAGGAGGAAGACATGAGCAGCGCGCCAAAGAAGCACAGTCACCAGCTTGCCGTCCTTTCGCTTCCTCCCACTTAGCGCCTCCTGCCGCCTCCTCCCCTTCATGTCTGATGGCCACTTTCCTTCCTCCCTGCTCTGAAACGTCTCCGGCCGTCACTTTTTATCCCAGCTGCCGTGCGTCTCCGGCTGAGAGCTGCAGACTCCAGAGGCTCCGTGGACAGACGGACGCCGAGAGGGAGGGGCGGGAACAAAGCGTGAAACGTCTTTCTCAGCTGCTCTCGCCGTTTCTTTCTCGGCCACTTGAGACGCTGAACTGGAGCTTTTGAGCAGCTTGTTGTTCCAGTGCAGCCAAAGATTTTCAAATGACACGGTTTTATTTGTCTCTGCAGAAAGAGGAGCTCACCTGTGAGTTGGTACTCCACACCCACTCCTCTTCTTTTCATGTCATACACTGTAAGTCCATCGCCATGGGAACAGTCGCTGCGCTGCATCGCCACCCTTGACCCAGCAATGAGGGGCTCTGTGTGGGTGCAGTGCTGCAGGGAACACGGCCGAGGATCAGCTGATGCCTGTCTGGGGTCGTCATGGCCATGAACCACGACGCCCGACACTTCATGGCCCAAGCTTTATTTTGTAATTGAATCATGTAAGGTGAAAAGGGGGAGGGGGCTTTCATTTGCCGAACAAAGGCGGTGATCTAATCCAAGCTTCTCGCACATTGGATTCAGACGGGTTGGGGAGGACCGCCGCCGTACAATGGGAGCCAGAAGGCAGATCAAACACAGCCATCCCACTGGGCGTCGCAACGGCCGCCAGCAAGGAGCCGCTGGACTGACACTCGAGGACAAAGTCCACTAATGACCACGGTGCAGAACCTGATGATAAACACATAATGTTCACATAGTGGTCCGGCTCAAACTGATTTGAATCTTCTTCTTTTCCCCCGGTGCTCTTTGCAAGTCTGTGTGAAAACACAGTCGGCTTTGCCTACGTCCTCTTTGCATTACTCGAGTAGTCACACTTTGCATGTGACCTCAGGACGGATGCAGAAGGGAGAGGAGCGTTCCACAGCGCCGCTACTTGAATAACCTCCGTGCGTGTCCTTGTGAATAGCTGAATCGGGTGCATTCTTTATTGGCCTGGACAATGGCATACCTTGGCAGGGTTGGTATCTGCAGAGCCATTTCGCTCTTATCACAAAGGTTGTGGTATGTTGGGTAAGGAGGGATTGTTTTGGTCAATACATCAATCATTAAAAGCAGCAAATGACTGATTTCAGTCCCGCAAAACATTCTGCCAGGAGACATCGTGTGCCAGGCAGCTTGGCGTATTTTATTAAGATGCGTGGCAACTCTTAGTGAGATGAATAACATGCTTATTCTTCCCTCTGATGTGGAATCCAGACCATATCTGTCCTCTGCTGCACTCCCCCCGTACACTCTGTGAGCAGAGTGAGGGAGGATTAGTGGGGGAGTTTAGGAGGAGGGAGGCAGAGATGGACAGGAGTGAGCGCTCCAAAGAGATGACCGGAGATATCTCCGAGGGGGGCGGCGCACTCCCACCGCCTCCCTGTTAACGGCTACAAGTGTGATAGAGACTGAAACCGCTGTCGTTTCCCCATTTAGAAATCTTGCATGTTGTAATTCCAGTGTTTGGAATCTCTTCCTCGGAAATCCTGTTTTCGGGGCCGGTGCAAAACCGATTTTTCTTTTGGCGGAACGCACGCCACTCCCATTCACGGCGTTCCCAGCTGCTCGGCCTTGTGTTTGTGCAGTCGAGCAAAAAGAAAAAAGAGGAAACGGGAGTCTTAATCACTCCAGAGGTTTCCTCTGCAAAATAATGGAGGGGGGGAGGGGGGGTGCCAAGTTTTTAAAACAAGGGGGTTCACTCTTCCCCTCCTACTTGGCGTTTTTTCAAGGGCCGCCTGTCGTGTTTATGAAAGAGGCATTGTCTAAATTGGGCCCTCTCTGGGTGAGCGCAGTAAAACATCCCGGGCCATAAAGGTTGTGCAGCCGGGGGGGGGGGGGGGTCACGGTTATTTTGGTGTCTTTGCGTTGAGCCACGTGCTATCAGTGTTCGAAACACGTTGTTTTGATGTTTTGAAGAGGTTTTTCTGTTATCTTGTGTTTTTAGCAATAAGAAGATAGTAAGATGAGATGAAAGCTGGTGCCTTCCTGTTATCCGGACCGGTATCTGCCATGTATTGCTCCTCTAATCTAACCTGTGTGTCTGTTTGTGTGTTTATCGAAGGCGGGAAGTGACGGGGAGAGCATCGGGAACTGCCCCTTCTCCCAGAGGCTCTTCATGATCCTGTGGCTCAAAGGAGTCGTCTTCAACGTCACCACGGTGGACCTCAAGAGGTGAGTCCTCGTCCTCGTCCTCCTCTCATTGGCTGTTTGACCAGGATGGCGTCCTACATCTTTCTTCCGGGCGTTTCCTCAAAGGCGTCGTGTAGCGCCTTGACCCAGCTCCCACACGCTCGCTTCATCCCCGCTGCTTATTTGGTTTTCCCATGAACCTTTTGTCAGGCTGGGGAAAATCTAAGGAAAATAAATATACTGACTCTGGAGAGGCTATTTGAGGTTGTCCACTTGCTTCCTGCCTACATTTTGGTCAACGTGTTTGAATTTTTCGGGACAGACGCCAGAAAACGTGGCTCCTTTGCACTCTGACCAGTGATTGGCTTCTCCGTGCGAGCGCCACTAACCTGCTATGACCCCTGTGTGTCTGACTCACGTGAGCGCTCTAGCTAAGGCAGGAAGAGCAAATACCGGATTATTTTCAGACGTGGTCAAGCTGAACGCCTGGTTTCATATGGTCCCTCTCTCTTCGTCACGTGACTTTGCTCAGAGAATCCAGATTTCTCTTGTCTTATTCCAAAGCCCGCTCCATCCGCGTGACAGCTGGCTCCTCGCCGGGCGTCTCCTCCTCCGGGACACGGAGACAACGGCGAGCTGGCAAAACACAACAGAGCTGTGCTTGATAAATACCTCCTTGTGTACAGCTGAAGGAAAGACAGCGGTGTCCATTTGCCTAGACATTTGGTCCTCGTGCATGTCTGCATGTTCAAGATGGGTTTGAGTATATTTGCATTTATTTTCCCTAAAAGAGTTGCATAAAACAGAGCTTGGACTTCCACCTACGAGCACAGAGTCTGTTACCCGTCACTCCTCAGACCAGCCATTGTTCAGCAGTCTGACTGATATTCTTTCTTTTCAGAGGAACAAGTGATCCGGGCTTTGCCTTTTCCCTGCTCTACATCGTGTCTGTAACCTTGAGTAAACATCAAGCGTCTGTGTAAAAGAAGGCGTGTGTTTGCCATATTTATGGCTCTTTTCTTTTTTATAGTTGTCTTTAAATGGGAACAGCGCATGTTGTTCCACCTCGAGGATACAAAAGTCACATGTCGCTGCCACAAGGCGAACCGCTTTATCGCGCCTGAGCTGTTGCCTTCACATTTGTGTCTGAGAAGCTCCACGCACTTTGTTGCCCAATAAATGATATCAGTGGGCCAGGTTGCCTCTTCCCCTCCCCACCTGCCAAAGACTCGCTCATTCCCTATTTTTTTGTGCCCCCGGATGGCTTTTCCCAGAGCATGGTCGCCGTTGGGAACGTCGTCACGACTCAAGAAGCCGGACCATTGGAAAAGTCTCTGCGGTTCCGTGTCGCTAGTTTCCTCCGGTAGAAGAGGATTCGCCCGGTCTGTTTGTCTAGCAGACGTTGCCCTGATGGCAGGTGTTTTTATTTTTTTTTTTATTTTTTTTTTTTATGCGAGAGGGATCTAAGCATCTGGGCTCTGTGGATATCACATGTCGGTTCACACCGCTCATTCAGCACATGCTCATCTTTGTTTGTGTGTCCGTGTCATCTGCCTGCCAGAGACATCTGGTACAGCATGTGCTGATTTTGAAGGCTGCAGAGAGAAAGACACGCAACCGCACTCACCGAGATAGACACGCACACTCGGCCACTTATGAATCTAGTCTCATTTAGTGTGTGTGTGTGTGTGTGTGTGTGTGTGTGTGTGTATATATTTTAAATTGGTTGCATGGCTCTGTTTGCCTCGGCGCACTAAGGTCGCTCCACTTCTCTTCCAGGAAGCCGGCAGACCTCCAGAACCTGGCCCCGGGCACGCACCCCCCCTTCGTCACCTTCAACGGCGAGGTCAAGACGGACGTCAACAAGATCGAGGAGTTCCTTGAGGACGTCCTCTGCCCACCCAAGTGAGTACCTGCTCGTTGTCGTGGGGAACGCTCCTGACACCCTGCTGTCAGGAGCACGCGGCTGTTTGAAATTCTCCGTTTGCTACTGAGCGGTCGAGGCCTTGTACGGATTTAAGGAGTGACACTTTTTCCTTGGAAAAACAATTTTGTCGCTTCATTACTTAATCCTTCGCACTGGCCCAGCCTGTGTTGCGCTCCGCTCCCTCTCTAAAATGGGTCACAGATATACGCTTGATTTAAAAAAAAATAGAAAAACCTAAATAGTTGACCTAACACAGCTGAGTGCTTGTATTTATTTACCTTAAACAATACTCAAACAGGAGTAATTGTATGTGTTGAGAACTGTTTTCAGCTGTGCAAATGATATACATTCAGTGCGCAAGTAAATATTTACAGTAGTCGGTGTTTGTGGTATTTACTCTACATAAGCTATGTACATAAGCTATGTACATAACCTATGCTCATGTTCACAGCTCAGGTCCATGACAGAGAAATACATTTCAGGTTTTTACAATATGATTTTTGACAATGTTGGTCCCTAAAACATTCTTTTTTTTTTAATGGGGGTTTGTTTACAGTAAGTAAAATGAATAACATTACTTGAATCATCCCTTAACCACCACATACATGCTGTGTCCAGGTACATCAAGCTCGGTGCGAGACACCCCGAGTCCAACACGACGGGCATGGACATCTTCGCCAAGTTTTCAGCCTTCATCAAGAACTCAAAACCAGATGGAAATGAGGGTAAGTTGCCTGCACATGTAACACACACACACACACACACACACACACACACACACACCCTGGATTCCTAAATCTCCATTGCACCATAGGCACATAAAAAATACAAAAACACACACACACATACACACATATACTCGCTCTCGCTCTCTCTCTCTCGGTACACTGGTTAGGAGCAGAGATCCAGAAACCTTCCGATTGTGTTGGGGGGGGGCTCACTGGTTGCTAGGTGACTCTGGTAGCCCTGCCCTGATTGGTGGCTTGCAGCCTCACATGGGAACACAGAGCTTTTGTTCCTCTTGGCCTCACGCTCCCTGCTCTCACCTGAAAAAGCGCAGAGCAGCCATCCTGACTAGTGCTCACAATCTCGGCCCTCTTGCTCTCGGCCTCATGCCGCCCCGGACCCCTCTGTCACAAACACAACACGTGATTATTGGGAGAACACCTGATCTGTTGTCTCGTACATTCTGTGGTATCCGGGGTGAAATTATTTGGCGACTTGTTTTCCCCTTGTAACACGTTAATGGCACTCATCAAATCCCAAGATTCTGTATCGTGTTTCTAGTGGTCTGCTCTCCACCTGTGGGGGAAAATATTGAACCACAGTGAGCTGGATGTGAAAACCACGGCTGTGTCAACAGAGTTGGCGGCTGACTCTCATGGGTCAGTAAGTGCTGCCTCAACATCAGGCATGTGCACAGATGGTTCCTAGTGGTACTCAAGCCCCTCCCCTTTTGTCCTGGATGAGAAAAGTGTCCTTTCTGCTGGTTCCACATTTTGTCTTCATTAATAAGTATTAAGAAAAAAAATGACTGTGAATGTCAACAATCCATACATAGTGGGGGTCAAGTGTAACACCTGTGCCATGAGCTTTAAATAAGATTAGATGCAGCAGTTATTGTAGGCGTCTATGACTATTCATAATGTACACATGCCCACGAGGGCTCGTCTCTTGATGAAATGCTGCCCCCATGTGGTTGGCCAGCATATGACACCGTAATAACCTCTCCGCGTCGCCTTGCAGCTCTGGAACGCGGCCTCCTGAAGACGCTGCAGAAGCTGGACGAGTACCTCCGCTCGCCTCTGCCCGACGAGATCGACCACAACAGCATCGAGGACATCAAGGTCTCCGACCGCATGTTCCTGGACGGGAACGAGATGACCCTGGCTGACTGCAACCTGCTGCCCAAGCTGCATATAGTCAAGGTGAGTGGGGGAGGGGTTTACACATCACTGACTCATAAACGCCCTTCAAAGGGCACAAGGTCACCGGACCTCTTGAAACGACGACAATAATAAAGGTGGGACTTCCCACACTGAACGGGGTCCGTGAGAAGTCAATCAATCCAGATAAAGTCGTTAACGCCCGCATGCTCTAGAGCAGGAGTTTAGTTAGGCAAAATAATTGGTGAACAATAGCTGTGGGACCTTTTTTTTTTTTTAAATTAGTTTGTCATGAGGTCGACAATAGATTAAGCTTGGGACATATTGGCTGCTTATGGAACGTCTTTTCCCACAAGTAACATGTTCTATTGTTGCAACTCTATTGGACAACTATTGATAATTTCCATTGTCGATTTTAAATCTTAAATAACTATTTTCTCAAATAATGACTTTATAGATAAATATAAAATGGCCATCAAATATAATTTTCTTCCGACTAACCGTCCAACACTCAGACATTCAGTTCACCATCATGAAGAT
Organism: Liparis tanakae; assembly: GCA_036178185.1. NCBI lineage: Eukaryota > Metazoa > Chordata > Actinopteri > Perciformes > Liparidae > Liparis > Liparis tanakae. Next base: position 11,828,529 of record CM070093.1, read on the forward strand.
AAATAAAAGCAGCAAATCTTCATATTTTAAGGGCTGGAACTATTTGTAAATATTGTATGTTTTTTCCACAGTTGTTAAACAATTACAAAACATTGTTTATTGATGAATGTTCTGCAGATCGTCTAATGCTGTGACTAATCGCTCAGGAAACTGTTTTCTAAGTGGAATCTCTTACTGAGCGATGTATTTCTCGCGTCTGTTTGTTCTCCAGGTGGTGGCCAAGAAGTACAGAGGCTTTGACATCCCCAAAGAGATGACCGCCATCTGGAAGTACCTGAACCACGCCTACACGCGCGAGGAGTTCACCAACACCTGCCCCAGTGACAAAGAGATCGAGATCGCCTACGGAGACGTCGCCAAGAGGCTCGTCAAATAAGCGCCTCCATCCCTCACCCCGTTATCCTCTCTCTCTATCTCTATCTCTATCTCTCTCTATCGTCACCTTCCCCAGCACCGGGACTGATGTGCTCTTTCACGAGAAAGAAAAAAAAACTCTGGACTTCTTTTCCTTCTCCTCGTCTACAGCGAATCCCCAAATGCTTGAACCTTTCTGGCTAATTTTTTTCGCTCCTTTTTTTTTAACTTTTTTTTCTGAAGACCTCCCATATTAGTTGATTCAACAAAAAGGTCACCGTTGTGCCACTTTTTTATTCATCATTAATTGATTTTTGTCCCCTGATGAATGTTGTGAGGAGGAGGAGAAGAAGCCAGATGTGTATCGGTCATCAATGTTGGGAGCCTCGTCAAACTCGCTCCCTCACAAGTGACCTTCCAGCTCACCTTCGCTCTGCTTGCAGGGGCCAAAGTCACACGGCGTTGTTGATTTATTGTTATTGTTTCCCCTGTTGTCTGTTTTAATATTGAATAGTTCTGTCCAGGGTCGCTTTAAAAACAAACGTGGAGCGTTGACCGTATTAAGAGGCCTCGTAAGCAGTGTTGGCGCTTCAGTGTTTTCAGCTCGAGTACTTTGATGGTCTAAGCGGAGGCTAATCCAAGAGACGAGAGAAGCTTTATTTAAATGTCGAGTCAGGACCTTTTGTAGCAGCAGGTAGAGCTACCTGTTCTCCAAGCTCTGGTTTCCTCATGGGCAGACGTTTCGCAGCTCGGTAGGATCGTAAGGGGATCCGCCGGAACGACTTTGATCTGAAATGTTATGTAACAGGATGTAACACACACACATACACACACACACACACACACACACACACACACACTTGTGACTGTTGCGTAGATTGTCTGTGGCCTTTCTGTCTCTTTCTTCCCATGTGAAGCCCGAAGGAAAGTCTCTTGACTGCAGCGGTCGTTTGGATTACACATGGCAGACCAAAAAGAGGCTCATTTTACTGGCCTCACTGTGGATGGGATGACTCCAGCTATGTAAACGGAACACACACACACACACACACACACACACACACACACACACACACACACACACACACACACACACACCCGTTTCCCCACTCCATAGCGTACAGGATGAAGGACCCCATGTGTGCAGTCAGGCACCAGGCAAGGGGACACATATTTATGAAGCCCCCCCCCTCCCCCCTCCTCCCCGGTGTGTAGACGTCTCTCTGTGAATGTTGGACAACAGTAGCTCCAAAAGTGCTTTAGGGCGGACGAAGCAAAACCTGTTTTTGTTTTCTCCCGTTTGCCATATTTTTGTTATGAAACAAATTTAATAATTATAATAATAAAATAAGGAATTGTATATATTTGTTTCTGATTGCTCTGGATTGGATGTGTAAATTGTTTGCGTTGCATCTGACTAGCAAGGCTCATTTCTTGCCTGCTTTGATTTTAATTCCAGATAAACCATCTCCTCTTCACCTTGTTTGGCAGGACGGTTTTTCAGAGATCATTTCATTACAACAATTGTGATGTTGTACGAAAATATCGAAGCTATGTTGTAGCTTTTTTTTCTTCTTTTTTTTAACAATATTGACAATTGAAATAAACATTGGCACTCTGACCTATTTGTGTTTCTCGAGTGTGTGGGCAGTCTCGTCTTTTACTTGAAGGGATTGGGTTACCTTTGGGTCTCATTCTATTCACAGCCTCGTGCTTTAGGATAACCTCACGTCTCAGAACCGAGACTCACATCCAAGACGTCGATGTGTTTAGTGTCAACGCGGTTGCGTTGTCCTCCGTCATGGACATTGTCCCCAGTGGCTCAACAGCCAACAATCATCGTCTTGAGCTCCTACAGTTGAGCTTGAAGCTTCTTTCTTGACCTGGACATACATGGATTGTGGATATGTACTAGCTCTAGGACTAATTATGGATTTCTTTGTGGACTAACCAAATTTGACTTGCCTGCAGCCGAAGTATTCCAGAGGGAAAATAAGTACTTTAATTATTTTATTCTTCTTTCTATTAAAAAAATAATGTATATAAATATTTTATTTTTATATATATATATATATATATATATATATATATATATATATATATATATATAAATGTGTGTGTGTGTGTGTGTATATATATATAATAAGTGTCATATATATATATATATGTGTATGTGTATGAGTTTCTTGCTCTACTTGTTATCTATCAGACCCCTGATACAGACATCCAGAAGGGTTTGGGAACCCCCGAGCCAAAGCATGTTTGTTTACAGCGCTTCTCTCTAAGGAATGTCCCATGTGGGTGTCCAACCACTGTGGGCTCCTCCACCCACTGCGAAGATGCCCTCTGGCTCCATCGTGTTTTTCAGCCAATTCCCTACTGTTCTGAAGCACAAACAAGTCTGTTCCGCGAGGCGGATGGCAGCCAAGTTTCGCAAGAGATTTAAAAGAAAGAAGAAAGTATGGAGGCGTACAGTTTTTGGAGGCTCTCCAGATCATTAGAGTGTCATGTTTCAACCCCAGACATGTGCTACTCCCTTATGGTGAACACGGAGACACGGTCTCCACCTGATATTCAGCGAGGAAAATCCACCCATAAGCAAACAGACGCGTAGGTGTGTGTAGGTGTGTGAGGTGAGAGAAGACACAACAAAGCGCGCTATCATTCAGACCACACTCATTACAAGTAGGGTGAGTGTATTAGTGTAATTGGGTAATGAAGGTGAGACCAAGAAGGAGGGGCTGAATATTGTTTCTCAAATGTGTGTGTGTGCGTGTGTGTACAGAGCAGGGCTATATTACACACCATGAGAGGGAGCCAACAACTCAGAGAAACTCACGCGGGCCACAGTCACAGTTGCTACCTTGGGGTGTTATTTTTCTTTCTTTGTTAGGATAAGAAGTGGAGGCCCCCCCCCCCCCCCTCTCCTTTTGACAGACATTTAATGCCATTAATGCCCTCACTTTAATGGCTAGATTAACCAGCTGTGTCTCTTCCTGCTACTCGATATGCTTGGCCCAGTTCTCTCTGTTTGGCATTGACTCTGTTCAGTTCTGCAGCTTCTACATAAACATGCATTTAGGCAGCTGGCTAAATATTTACACTGGTAAAGTAGCTCGCTCAAGGGTACACAGTGGTATCCCAACTGAGTTCTGGGCCCGCAATGTGGGAAATATCCCTCTTTGCATATCGATGGCCCGAGAGCTAATCCTGCTATCTGAAAAGTTCACATTTTTGATCATATAAAAAATATATAATCGTAGAATGTTATCTGTTACTGTTACGTCATGCAAAAAGACATGCAGCATTTTATTTTATGCTTTTTAATTTTCTTCACAGTATTTATTTTCATAATTCTTTGTTCTTACATTTGAATTATTCTTAAGCACTGACTGATGAAAGTGAATGCCAGGCTCTGTATCTATTCTTTGGGCCTTTTAGATATTTTGATGGAGTATTGTTTTATTTGAAATGAGACGATAACCGATGATACAAAAAGGAAGAAAGAATAGAAAAATACACAAAGTGCCTGGATCATTCTGGAGGTTTGTGTTTGACTGGTTGTGTGACGGCACACAGGAAAACATGCAGGAAGTTCATGGCCGCAAGAATATTGGGATTTCCTCAGTTTGAAAATAATAATGTATGATGGGAACTATCATTTAGTTTTTGATTTGCACGTAATATTCCATCCATATCATCTAACCTCCATCACGACAGCTACATGAGATGTGTAAGGTAATCTGAAACTGGGCGCTTCGCAGATGGTGGAAAACAGGCTTCTGGACGCCCGTGAATTAAGTTATCAACATTTAATGGCAGGAAGTGTAAAACAAACAATCAAAGCTCACGATCGTGGTCTTCCTCGGGGCAAGCCGCCCCTCGGGCGATACAGTCAAGGCTCACATCGTGATTTTCATCGGCTCCTCCGCCCTCCTTCGGCGTCGAGAGTCCAGTGGAAAGAGAAAGATTCGTCCTCTTCGCGGCGTTTTGTTGCCGGGGGTCAAAACGTCATTTCCGGTCAGGTATTTTCACAATAAAATTCCCGTCTATTATTTTCGGTATTAAAGTCACCTTCACAATAAAAGTCCCTCGTTATTGTAAGTTACGTCACGGATTTCAACCGGCTTCGTCGATCTATAATGCTAACATAGTCACACAGTCATGAATATACATTCATTCTTGCCATTTACATTTGCATAGAGTAAACATTACCTCTATGCTTCATAATACATTAATAACGATATCAATATTCTCCCTAATATGTTCTATTATAATATCTTTCTATATGTATTAATTTAAAACATAAGACCTCTGCAGATGTTATCAAAATAAACTATTACAACCTAACAGATGAAAGGATAGATGTTATTGTCTGCCAGCTTATGTTTTAAGTCTACTGTGGGCGACATGCCTCGATAGCCCTGAGGCTGGACGTTGTAGAGGCGCAATAAAATATATATTTTAAGGGAACATTCTTTACAAGAAAGACACAAGATCAAGGACGCAGCTATGAAATCCAAAGATTTTTCGCAGTATTTTTATGCTCTTGACCCCTTTGTGTTATCCTGTGTCACCTTGTGGGGCCCCGACCCGCAGGTTAGGAACCAAAAGCCTGTAACACTGAGCCCTGATTCAGGATGGCAAGTGGCATATCGTGGCGGTATAGTTGTGTCCTTGAATGCATTGATTCACTATGTTTTTTGCAGTTAGACCCACAACATTAATCTAATTAAAATGTAAATCAGGAAACAAAAGCTTGACGTGTAGCAGCCGAATAGAAGAGTTTGTCCCCACGCAGCGTTGAACAGTGCACTTGTGTGGCTTGTAAATGAAGCGTGAACACGGATACAGGCTCCACTCCGCTCAGGTGTTCCTCGAGAGTTTTGGACGAGAAGGCCCTTTTCATGCCGGCTCGGCGGCAGGAAGGAAAACTGGCTCAGTGAAATGGAACCAGCCCGTAATTAATGTTATTAGTTCCACATCATGACGTTTTCTGGTGAGAAATGGGCCCTGAACCATCCAACATTAATTGATATGACACCCCTTTAATTGCATTCGTGGCTGCTCGCCACAGTAGGTCGCTAATATGAAGAAGAAAAAAGAAAAGAAGAATAGCTGGTGTGTGTCCACACTGGGGTGAGAATCATGGGCACGTTAGCTAATGAGCCAATCAGAGCCAGGCAGCACAGGCTGCCGCTCTGGCACGGACCGCAGTGTGTGTGTGTTGGCTCACAGTGAACTTCAGGCATTTCTACTACAGTGCTGTGAGCCTTTACCACACACACACGCACGCACGCACACACACACACACACACACACACACACACACTCACACACACACACACACACACACACACACACACACAATTATGACTCCCTTGCCCTTTATCTGCTCCGGCCTTTTCTTCAGAAAACATGTTGGCATCCGCCCACAACTCTGAATACTCGTCGCCTGTGACTTGTTAGCCAAGGTGTGTTTTTTTCTTGCCAAACGTCTTCAAGTGGTAGAACGAGCTGTCACTGACCCGTCATCCTGTTGGACTTTTTTTCTTTTCTTTTCTTGGCAGCAACACAAGGTTTTTTCTTTTTTGTCCTGTAGGCATATAGTTACGCACACATGGACCTATATATATATTTGGCATATTTATATAGCTCTGAAAAACACATCAATATGCTAAAAGTGATGCAGAATGGCACACTGGAGGAAAACATGAAACCCGAGAATATTCTTGTATATTTGGTGTGTTTCAAACTGGGTTCAAAGGATGTGGATCTCGACAGTTTGGCCTTTTTTCCCCCGGTTTCGAGAATAAATGCTTCACGTGTTATCAAAGACTGTGTATTTTAAAGGTGGAGTTCACCCACATTATTGAAAAGTATGTTTTATTGAGTTAACGTCAATGCAATGAAATTGACAGGTAAAAAAACAACAACCATGTTAAACTAAAACAGCCAGCGTATCTTTCCATGAGCAGGGTCCATTGTGGCTCTGGAGGACCCACAGCGTGTAAACAGCAGTGTGAGTGTGTGTGTGTGTGGGTGGGTGTGGGGGGGGGGGGTCCTCATATTTGACTTAAATTACGATTACAAGTATTAAGATGAGATATTACTTTATTAGTCCCACTGTGGGGACATTTCAGGATTACAGCAGCGGGAGCACATTAGAGCATTAATAAAAATAAAAGATAAAAATAGAACACAATAACGATACTAAATACTAAATATATAATGGTAATTAGAATACATAATAGTAATATTCCTACATTTTAAATGTAAAAAAATATCTATTTTTACCAGCAAAATGTACACAAATTGTTTTAAACAAGTCCTCATAATGCAGAAAATGACTCCTGTGAGGGTGCTACTGTTATTATTGGTGTATTCTTACTGAATAGTGCGTTATAAGGATGTTATTATTAATCCAAGTTGAGCTCATTTGTATACTTTTTGGGCACCTTGATGTATAACTATAGCTCTTCTATAAACTCTAGTAAAGCACACGGCCCACAATGCATTGCTTGAGTAAACCCACTGTGGCATTCCACTGAGATGTTTTAAATGTGCAAACGTAGTTTTTTTTTGAGCAGCATGTTTTAAATTCCTCTCTCTCCTTTTGTGTGAGGGTAGACAGATGATACCTCCAAAAAAAAAAAAAAAAAAGAAACTTGGCAAATGAGGCCAAAGCTCCTCGATCTGCATGGCCAGGTGCCATCGACAGGTACGTCGTGCGGTGCGTGAAACGTGTCCAATGTTGCCATACAAGTGGAGCTCATATACATAGTGGCGTCCATTGTGGCGCCAATCCACCCCAACGGACTCTCACACACCACCGAATAACAGCCCTGGCTTATCTGCCCCGCTTCACTGCCTGCAGTCAACCAGTCAGGGTGGGTTTGCTGTGTGTGTGCTCACATTGTTTATTTTAGCCGTCATTAAAAATGTGGTGGGGTGGCTTTCTCTCTCCGGGGCTCAGCGGCTACTGTGGTGGGGAGATAGGGGACTGTGGTGGTGGTGGTGGTACCCCACCCCCCCCTCCCCGCCCACAAAAAGCTGTCTCACCCCCTTTCCCCCTGCGTGCCACTCACCCCATGTGGGTCCTGCAGTCGCACTCTGTGGCAGGCCTGCGGTCTGCTGCGGCTGCCGGCTGGTAAAGAGGCGCACCGAGGGTTCAAGGACGCGCGCGTCAAAGAAAGGAGAGGTGCAGTTCCCCGCACGCGCCACTAGAGGGTGCTCATGCCACAGTGAGCTGCCCAAGGAGGGGGCGCTCTGAACGCTGCCGGGCACTATTCTCCCGGTTCTTATCTCCTTTACATGCTCAGCACTTTTTCACAGGAAGCACGAGGGAGTTTTTTTTGCGCGTGCGTACTCGTGCGTGTGTGTGAGAGAGGGATAAGGAGAGATGTGTGTCTTAAAGTAAGTGGTTCTAAAGACCAAAAAGGGCAACTAAATGAGTCCTCATCAGCTGTGTTGATATGGTGTGCCATCAGGTTTTTATTGCCTCCAGGGGCCTCTGTTGAGGTTGTTTAGTCTCTTTATAAGATTACAATAGTGGCCTGTTATATTTAGTCTGCGCCGGAAAAAAAACTATTAGACATAAAAGACTTTGCCCTTTCAACACCCCCCCCCCCCACACACACACACACACCTTAGCTGTGTGTGAAGACTTACCTCGCAGTTTATGTTATGTTAGTGTGTCAAAGCCCGTGGCGAGTATCTGTCTGGTATGTGGTGAATTATTGCTTTGTGTGCGTGTGTGTGTGTGTGTGTGTGTGTGTGTGTGTGCGTGTGCATCCGTGTAACACGTCATGTCTGCATGTGTGTGGGTTTTCAAGATCAAACCATACTCCTGTTGTTCCTTTTTTTTTTTTTTTAAAGGAATCAGGAAACGTCTGTTAGGTGTGCTGATAATCCCAGGTGTTTGTGTGTGTGTGTGTGTGTGTGTGTGTGTGTGCGTGTGTGTGTGTGTGTGTGTGCGTGTGTGTGTGTGTGCGTGTGTGTGCGTGTGTGTGTGTGTGTGCGTGTGTGTGTGTGCCTGATGTCTTTGTGCTAAAGTGAACTAGCAGGTTCCCTTTCAGAGCCGTGCAGCACATCTAGAGGGAAAGAGAGGAGGTCTTTGAAGTTTTTTGGTTCTGCCATCCGTCTCCAGCTCGCTGGCTTTCTTTTCATGCCAGCCACTGCAGAGGCCAGGCTCGTTAAAGAGAAACGCCCCAACGGGCTCCTCCCCGCCTTGTCGCCATGGAAAAACGACAACAGTAACTGTATGCTCACGTGACCCCTGCTGACAGTAACGCTCCTCTCTCTGATTTGGCTTTTGGGCTTTTTGTCCCGTCGGCGATGTCTTAAAACAGGCTCAGCCCGAACAAGTGGACACGCGGTGGAACCACGCGGGCAGTGAGGCCTCGGGCTGGATGATGATCAACGGGCCGGACGCCGACGTTAACGCACGTCTACGCGGCCACGCTGCAGGTGCTGCCGGCCCGCCGTCCTCTGGTTACTCTCTGATCCAAACCAAAGTGTCTCCTTTACTCGGCAGCAGTCAGAGAGGATGCTGTGACATTACGCTTTAACACTAAAGGAGGAAAGGAGGAGGAGGAGGATGAGGAGGAGGATGAGGGGAGGTATATATCGATTGCCCTTAGCTGCTCCTTCATAGCTTGCGTGCATGGTCTGTGTTGGCTGAGCTCCGGCCTAATGGCTTTTAGACTTCCATTAGGCGGCGTGGTTTAAGTAAGTAACAAAAGGCTCTGTCAGAATGCTTTAAGCATTAATAGGAGCGTCCGTGTTACCTCTCCAGCCCATCAGCTCATCAGGAACGCACAAGTCGAGATCACGAGGCCAAGAGGGCTGGTTTACTGGCGTCCTCGCCAGCGTTTCCTTGGCTTTGCTATTCTTTGGTAAGCCTCGAGTCGGATTAGCTTTTAGTCTTTTGGGATTTTGTTTTTCGATTGAGCAGTGAAATCCGTGGCTCACTCACCCCGTAAAAAAACCTGCGGGCTCGTGCGCAGTAAAGAAAAGTCCTGACAGACGTGCGAGGAAGCGCCAGGAGTCGTGAGCGTTCGTGTACGGTTCACTTAACGAGGAGAGAGCCACGGCTCCGTACTGGGAGAGGGGCGCCGAGGGAACGGGATCAGAAGGCCGCCGTTTGGGGTTGTAGGCAACAGAACCGCGGGCCGGAACCCGCCACGAAAAGGCCCAGTCTGTTGTTTATTTGTTTGTTGTTGAGCTGTTTGCCGTTCTGCTCCTACCACCATCTTGTTTTTATAAAAGTTGTTTATTAGGAGCGAGGTCACCGTCGGCGCTGAGGCCTACACACCGAGTTCAACTCCCTGTAATTATGGGGTAGCTTTGGCTTTGATGGCTGGATTTGGATACGCAGAGCGGCTGTGCATATCTAATATGAGCACGGGCGGACACACATTCCCAGATATGCTCAAACACACATTTAGACTCAGACCGGATCCCATTAGCTGGGTTCCGTCTCCCCGTGTGTTTGTGGCTCCTCTGGATATCGTGTGGTGGTCTGCCTGTCTTCACTGTGTCTCTGCAATCCCTCAAAGTCCGGGGCTTTAATCCACCGATGACCATATTTTTCCGCCGTGATGACTGTCCCCTTTGCCGGGAAGGCACCACGGTGTGTGTGTGTAGTTGTGTGTGTGTGTGTGTGTGTGTGCGCACGTGTGACATTTCTCTGGAAGAGCTCCTGTGTGTTCTCTCTGCTCCGGCGCTGTGCTCCGTCTCTGCTGCCCGCATGCCCCAGAATCTTGCTTTGGTTGGAAGTGCGTCTTGTTTTTATTTCCAGCCATCATAAAGAAGACACACTCCTCTCCTGTCTCCCCGTCCCGTATTAACAAGCTGTGTTTGGCCCCGGACTCACCATAACAGGCCCGCTCCGCGTTGCCTCTGGCTACAGTCAAAATCAACACCTCCTCTACCCCAGACTGAGACTTTTCAACGTGCGGAAACAGTCCCCCCCCCCGCAAACATCTGCAGGTTTCAATCTAGATCCGACTTGACGTTATGCAATAACACGCCGAATGTCACCTCCCTTTAATTTATGTGTTTAGCTGTGCATTCGTTTTACAGAGCAGACCACGGGTGCCGCCTGAATATCTCAGAGCCGCTCCAGGACCATCGAATCTCCACCGGCCCTTCTTATTGGCCGGCTGCTCTCAGGTCTGCCAACTAACCAGGAAACAATCGTGGGCCAGAACAATGCGCTGGCTGCGGATCAGTAGGGCCCCGGCTCGGCGTCTCGCAGACGCTACGTCTTATTTCCTTCTTGATTACTCATGGCTGCCTGATGAGCGGCACACTCACACTCCTCTCTGTCTGCCTGTGAGAGACATCACAAAGAAAAGGGCTTTTTCTTGAGCGTGTGTGTGTGTGTGTGTGTGTGTGTCTGAGACTGGTTTTGATTTGGAGGCTGGAATGTCTTTGTGATAATGTCCCAAGATTGGTTGGCAGTGGGTGTGATGGATGCGGGGGAGAGAAAAGGAGACACTGGGGTTGGTTAAGAGTTATGATACACGTTCAGGTGTTACAGGCTTTACGTCCCGTGGATATTGTCAGGTTGGGTTCTGCTGGTGAGATTTTCTGTGCTGATTTATGTCGGTTTCCACTGATGGCCCATAAACAGCCTTTAAACGGGGGAGTAGTGGTGCTGGCACGGACATCCAAACTGTGTTACCACCCAAGCATGCAGATGTGCCGCTGTGGGCTCGGTCCCCTTCGCCCGGCGCTCAGTCGCTCCCACCACTGCTCGTTATCCCCTGCCCCCTTTCCCCGCCAGGCCGGAGGTAGGAAATCAAACCAATTACGGTTGTATTTAAAGAAAATTGGAGCAGGGCCGGAAAAGTGGGGGCATTTTCCAAAAAACACAAAAAGAAAACTGCAGGGCCGCCCCTTAAAATACGGAGGGACCGAGAAGCCGAGTGAAATGTCTCTGAAAACGCGTGATTTGATTTAGTGAATAAGCAGTGGGTATCTTCTTTATTTAAATAACGCATCTCGGGGGCAGTCGTGCACTTTACCAACTAATTATCCACCAAAAAAACCTCCAGAACTCCTTTCAGCGTCCTCAATAATCTGTTTCCACAAGTGAGACCGATGGTTTCTGCTCCTCTGGTGGACCAGTTTGATGGATGTTTTTTTTATGGGCTGACCGTGTTTATGTTCAGGTCTGCCGTGTCCCGCTGCGCGTTAGGTCCTCCTTTCGCTCGCTCTGCTGCTGCAGACCCTGCTGAGGTTTAGTACAGGGCCACCGTGATGCACACACACACACACACACACACACACACACACACCTGCAGGCTTCAAACTGGGGGAGGTTTCTTTGCACGCGTGCGCATGATCCTTTTGGCCAGTCCCAGTCTGGCGGCCATCTTTACAGCCAAAGCTTGTCTGAGATCAGCGTTGTAGTCGCCACCCCCTTGATCTGATGTGTTCTCTTTGCTTTACCTCTCTCTCTGATCCTCCTCCTCGCTGTCATCTCTCAGGAAAACCCCCTCATTACCAGGCCCTGGATGTAAATGTTTCATTTCCCATCCACCCCACAAGTCCTCTTTGTTCCACGGGCCATTTGGCTTGTTGTATTTCAGCACTTAAAAGCAATTATTCCTAAATATGAACGCTCCCCAGCCGACGTCTCCAGACACTCACAAGATACGTTTCTTCCTTCATCTTTTCTTTGCCTCATGGGCAAAAACAAAAGGAGGATAAATTGAGGTGTCTGGTGTCTGTAGAACACGCATGAGACGTCTGGCTGCTGTAACACACACACACACACATACACACACACACACACACACACACACACACACACACACACACCTAGACACACAGACTCATAACCAATGACATGCCTTTGTCCATGCAGGTGCATGCACAGAGGAGACAAAAAACACAGACACACACACACACACACACACAAACACACGCACACACACACACACACACACACACACACACACACACACAGCTGTTTACTTCACACGCACACACGCTAAAGAGTGTAAGATGAGCTCCCATTAAGGATGAAAACAAACCAGTGAGTGGGAGGTGTCCCCCGAGGAGCTCCATAGTCGCTATAGTAGAATCATGGGAACTGCCTAGCAGAGGCCTCCAGGCCTAAATACACACACACACACACACACACACACACACATACACACACTCACCTCACCTCACCTGTCGAACAATAACAATAGCCGACACTTTATTTAATGTGTGTCAGCAGAAGCCTTGTTTCATTCCAACTTGGCTTCGGTCGTCTCGACGGCTCAAAGACGGCGCCCGTGACAGAATGACTCACGGCATGAGACGGACGAGGACACACACGTCTTGTGTGCAGTAACACTTGAAAGGATCGGGGAATGTTGTTAATGTTGTCGCTCCGACAGCCGGCCAAAGGCCAGAGGAGGCTGTCGCTCGGCGGCGCTTCGCTCTTTCTTTTCCTTCTCCTTCACAGCTGACGGCTCGTGTGGGACGGACACAGAACTCGGGGACAAACAATCGAAGCCTTCCAAAGAACAGAGTGGGAACGGGCCAGCGGAGGCCGGGGCGAGCCGATCGAGGTTCCCACGTGATCCGAAACAGACTCGAGCAATCATCCTCGTTTCACTCGCCGCCTGCGTACATGGATGACGAGAAAAAAGAAAAGGAAGGGAGATAGAAAGATAGAAAGTGTGTATGTGAACCGCCTATTTTGCGTGTTCCCCTGCTTGAGCAGGAAGTGCACAGAGACCTGGTCCACAGGGATCTCCGTTTCCCCTTCTCGCCGCCTTGCTCCGCCCCCCCCACCCCCCCGACTCAGGACCCCGATGTGATGGGGGCGAGCCTGGCAGAGAGCTGCAGTGTGTGGTGTTTATGTGCTCTCTTTATGTGTTTGTGTGTGTGTGTGTGTGTGTGTGTGTGTGTGTGTGTTAATTTCCTGTTTTATTGAGGAAGCAGCGTTCGCATGTACTGAACGTTATTCAGATTTCCTCTGTGAGAAAAAGAGGACAGGGAAGAAGAAGGAAGAAAAAAAAAGAAGGAAAAGATTTAGTGAATTCTCATGAATTTTTATGGGAAACAACCACCATTGTTTCTGGGAATCTGCCCTGGAGAAGAACACATCTTCTGGTTCTCTGGTGCAAATGCAATGACTAAATTAGACTTTAAGAAAGCGTGTCATTTCATTATTTCAGCCAAAGAATATTCCTAAAACACTACGAGCTATTATCCTCAAATATCAAATGTTCTTTCATTCCCTACTAATTCAATTATGGCCAGATTGGTTAGCCCCAGCGAGATGTGGTCATTATGCAACAACACGCCGTCAGGGCATCTAAATGAAAGTTAGCTGCAGTGGTCTTAGCCAGAATCGCCTCTAACCATGGTCTGGCCCACAGGTCCACCATGATGCGCTCCGCCGGGTCTCTGCGTATGAATGTATTAAGTCTTTCTTCTGGTCTCCACTCATTTACATGTTTCGGTTTCCAAGGACGAGACGAGGATAACGCAGCGCTTCACACACTCGACGGGCCCTTCTTTGTTCCGCTGCTACCTAAATTAACCAACAGCTTCAGCTCTGGTAGTTGTGACTCCTGAACCTACAGTAACTCTGTGTTTGCCATTTATTCAGATCGGTTCACGATCTCCGTCTCGCACGCGATGGCGACCTTACGCTCGTTCTCCAGTGGCTGTTTTCTGCCTCATGAAAGTGTTCAGAGATCCTCTGGGCCCGGAGCGGGGCCGGACCCCGGGCCCCCCGGAGAGAGGGGCCCTCCCCACTGTGGGAACTGGCTCGTCTCTGTAGACCCCACCTTCGCTGAACGAGGAGAACCCTCTTTCTCCTTCTCTCTCTCTCCGTCTCTCCGCATGCCGCTCCCTGTCAGCGAAGGCAGCGCTGGTCATCAGTGTGAGAACGGTTGCATCACAGCCCCACCCCCTCACCCCCCCACCCCCACCCCTGTGTTCCTCGGTCAATCTGTGGGAACCCTGGTTCTGGACGTCAGCCTCTGTTCCCACCACCGAGTCTGGTTAGAAAATAGACTTCTGGTCACCCAAACCGAGCCGGTTGTAGCCCGCTCCTTCTCACGGGTTAGGGGGCAGGAGAGGTCAGCGGCTGCAGAGGAGGCCCTAATGGGTTTCGTATGCAGGTACCGCAGAATCGACACGGGATTCTACATCCATGAGAAGCGAGAGGGCTTTTAAGGATTCTGTGCGCTGTCCAAAACACTCCCTCTCTGTCCGCTCTCCTCCGTCTCCTGCGTCTCTCCTCGTCTGTCTCTCATTTGAATGTATAAATAGGGCTTTAATCTCTCCTCTTTCTGATTAGTTGAAGATAAAGCGGCGTCGGGGACAACGCTCGATTTAGTTGAGAGAATAAAGAGGAGACACTGCACTGTTCACCAGAACCCATGATTGACTTGCCAAAGTATTTTTGCCCTCAATGATTCTCATTGTCTTCGTCTTCCCGTTCCTGTGACGCTCACAATCATGCCCCCAGTTCTCTTTATGTTTCATCCACTTAAAAAGCAATTTTCTCGGCCGTCTCATAAACCAATTCATCATGCCGTTGACTACAATTACATCCAGACAGGCGGCCTCATCCAGGCCAGCGCTTCCCCTCTTTCCTGTAGAGTTACGGCTTTCGGAGGAAGAAGAAGAAGAAGAAGAAGAAGAAGAAGAAGAAGAAGAAGAAGAAGAAGAAGAACAGCATAGCAGAGAGAAGAGGGGGAAGGAAAGAAGAAGAAAAAAAGATGCACGTCCAGGACAAAGTCGGAGCCAGATGAGAGCTCCTCTGCTCCCCACATGTGGACGGGAGAGTCGGGTCTCACAGAGTGTGCGAAGACAGCTGGAAAATTCCCCTGAGCCCGGCCTAATTGAAAGCTTATCTTCTTCTCTTTGTGCTTCCTGAGCGGTGGGGGATCGGAGGGGAAGAGCGACTCTCGTGATGAGACCTGGAGGAAATAGTTGGTAATGTTTAAGCAGATCTGTCGTACGCTCGCTGGAGCTCCGGCTGTCTGGGTGGAGGCTGGTGTGAGATCTGTCGGCAGGGAATTGTGTGTGTGTGTGTGTGTGTGTGTGTGTGTGTGTGTGCGTGTGTGAGTGTATTGTGCATGAGTGGGAATGCTTTGAGTGTGCAGAGTTAATTGAATACAGTGTGTATCAAGGCTGTGTGTGTGTGCGTCCCGAGGCTTTGTTGTCCTGCCAACACTGCCCCCATAGAAGGCCCGGCGCAGACACAGCCGAAGCCATACAGAAAGAAAGAAAGAAAAAAGAAAAGGAAAAGAAAGGCGGGATAGGTTGAATGAGAGGAGGGGATGAAAGGGACGAGGAAGGAGAGTAGATGCACTACAGGAGAGGATAAAGAGGGAGAATAAAAGAGCGACTAATTTGAAGAAGGAAAAACAAAGCGTTTAGAAGTGAAAGCCCCTTTCATGGTTACAGGGACAGGTGGCATTAGTTTGAGAGGGAGGGATTGTGGGTATTGTGTGTCGGGTTAACCACATGAGTCATCTGAGATCAGACCACCGCTCAAGGTATAGCGTCTCAAGTGTTGAACCTCGTGGCTCGCCCTCCGACGGTCCACACGGATGCCATCAGCGCCGCGTAGATTAACGAGGGCACGCAGGCATCGCCGGGTTGAAAGAGACGGACGGCATTCCAGACCCCCCCCCCTCGTATTGTTTCAGACGAGTGACGACTCGCCGGCGTGCGTGAACACGGAGGCCGCCATGCAGGGCACGCTGGATTCCTGAGCGGCGCTTTATTTACGCTCTGGGTACCACCGCGTTGACAGCAGGGGCAATTTTTTCTCGAGAAGTCTGGGTAATGGCCAGAGAGAAGATGGCTAATGGGAGAGAAGAGGATGATTATTAAAAGGAGGGGGGTGGCGTGTACCGCATGAGGCCAAAGAAGACAGCGGAAGAACAGAATTTGTTGGATCAGAATGTGCTGGCATCAAATCGGGTCCCACAAATGTTTATTACTTTATTTTATTTTATTTTCCCGCTCGTTCGGGATGAAATGATTCACTCCCTGCACCTCCACGTTTAATGTTTTCACGCTCGACACCGCCGCCCTGTTAAACCAGGAGCATTGAATGGAGAAATTAGAGAACTGTTATGGTACGCCATCATTTCTTTTAATAGTACAGCGAATAACGTTGAAGAATGTGGCCGTAAATGCTGAAGCTAAATCTAACGTTGGTGTGATTTTTCTCGAGAGGGCGCCTTTTAAAAGTGGAAAGGAAAAAACTGATGTCTTGTCATAGCTCTCTCCTGGAGTTTCTTTAAACGTGTAAAAAAATTGAATTAAATTTGTTAAATAAACAGCAGCTGTGAAGACAAAAGTGAGACACATGTTTTTTAATTAAAATGATTAAAAACTACATTATCCGCAAACTTTACAAGCACTCGATATGGAAGCATAAACGATGCCATTACATACATACACAAGATTCTTAAATTAACATATCAGTTTTCAGATGTACATGCTTTGAGCTTAAAAAGGAAAAATGAAAGGAGCAAGATGAATTAACACGTCGGTATATGAAAAGGAAAAACAATAGAGAAAATAAAACGTAACATTGTGCTCTTTAATCCAATAACAATGACATCACTTGTACATTTTGGCGCCCTAGTTTTGCATAAAGAAAGATATCGGAGATCAATCCAGACTCCGTCACCCTGACAGTATCACAGGCAGTTGTGAAAATCTTTGGTTTAACTTATTAAGGAACCACACACGATTTACAAAGTCCACGCGTGGTTTCTCTAGCTGCATGATTGTTGCCCATAATAAATAAAGGTCCTCTCCTCAGGGAGACATGCTGCTCCTCCACATCGACAGGAGACGGGAGCGAGACGTCGGTACTGATTGTTTCTCATAAGAAAAGGGGAATTAAGGCAAAGGGTCTTTATTTGAGCTCTACAAAACCATACATTACATTTTTTCTTCTTTTTTTTTAACCTGAGCTGTAAGTACAAACCTTTTTGGATCACTATTCACTTTGAAATGAAATCTCACTTTTTGTAGCAACTAAATCTTTCCAAGTCATGGACACTTTTTTTCTTTTTAAAGGAGATATCAGACACCTGATAGCTGCTGAAAATGCCTTCACACAGCTCATCTGTGCCGGCGTATGAATTATTGGCAGAGCCATGAGCCTCTGGCACCGCTGATCAGTAAATTAGACCCGAAAAGAGAGAATCAGGGCCATAAAGGCTTCAAAGCGCTCGCTGATTTGACAGAACAAAGGGACCTGTGCACAACAAGGGAAGTTTTTTCTTCTTTTTCTTTTCTTTTTTTGCATAACTGCCCTTGGTGCTGGTAAGAAGATACCACTCTGACCCCACCTCCTCTTATCCCTTCATCCTCACACTCTTCCTCCTCCAGGAATAGAGGGATCACATGGTTAACTGCAGGGGAAAGGCCCTCCGGACGGGGGGAATGTGCACACACACACACACCTGTGGTGCAGGAATGTGTGTGTGGGTGGGTGTGTGTATGTCATTAATATCATCATTAATTACTTGGGGAAGGATTTGTTCAAAGGGAAACTTAAAGTGTGTTCAGCAGATCAAGTGACGGAATATTCTTTAGTTAGGAAGATTTTCAGATATTTGTAAATACATACCCACCCCCCCACCCCCCCCAAAAAAAAGAAAGAAAATTCAAACATAGTGCAAAAATTAAGCAAATGGCTTATTTAGCGCAGGAAGGCAATGAGGGAACTCGTTTAAAGGATTAGGGCTGCAGATACACCATCTCACGAACAGACTCTGGTGGGCGTGGTTCATAAGGAATAAAGGTTTTTAGTGCATCAAAGCTACATTGGAAGACAAAATAATTACATTAAAGGCTTTTCGTTTTTTTCATAATTTAGTAGCAATATATTACACAGATTCCAAATTTATACTTAACAACAAAATAATGCATATGTACTGCATACATATATATATATATATATATATATATATATATATATATATATATATAAAAGGAAAGGTAGAGAGAAATGCTTAAGGATTTTTGGGTATATGCGCACATTTCCTCACAATTTGGCTCAAATAAATATCAAAAGTAAACCGTATCATCCAGTTCAAAAAGAACTCCAGAACTCAACCTTTTTTTTCTTGTTTTTTCATTTTTTTCAGAAAAGGGCTTGGGTAACAAATGTAAGGAAGAAGTAAAAGAGTAGAGACACAACAGGACTGAAATATTCCTGCACGGAAAAAAAGAGACCAATAACTACCCCTCTGCGTTAGTCTTTACATTCCTCCGTCGCCGGTCGCAATGAGGACGCAGCAGAGGAGTGGGCACACACTCGATTTGAGTTGGTGCCCGGAGGCTAATGTGTCCATTTGGATAATAAATTAGGCATCGAAGGAACCGCACGAGAGCCGTGAGCACGGGGACCGGACCCGGTGCAACTGAAGAGGTTTTCACAAACACCATATTCAACTCGGAGAGCCGTGCCTCACGAAGGACGTCGGAGGGGAGGCATCGGAAACATCGGACTGCTCTTCTGCTCCGTCCGTTTGACGAGTGCCTGCTGCTGTTTTCCAGTTCATCAGCTGCACTGATTGATCAAACCGCCATTGTCTTTTGTTCTTTTGTCTTTTACTGAGTACCTGTTTAGCTCAAATGATCCTGAAATGGGACTAAATGGCATCTCCGGGTTTACCAACGTCTATTTACAGTTTTGGCCTTCTCAACTTCTCTGGCTTTTGTAGTCCTGTTTGTGTGTGTGTGTGTGTTTGTTAGCACAGTGCAGGAGTTTTCCCAAATTGTACAAAATACACAGAAGTCTCTCGAGAGTTGGTCGAACAGAGAGTCTCGAGTCTTTGAAGCGAGTGCCAGGGAACTAAAAGACAAACATGCAGCATTTCTATTTATTTAATTAGTTTTGCTTCTTCTTTTGGTGGAGGGGGGGCTTTCGGCGCTCATGTTTTTTGTTTGTTCATCGTCCTCTCTACTTGTCCTCCCTCACGTCTCCTGCGCCCTGTGATTGTCTAGGCGTCCGTCAGTCAGTACGGCCTCCACACGGACTCGTCCAAGCGGCCCGAGGCGCTCATGGCGGTGGGGGAGTTGCTGTGGCTGCCGTCCGCCTCCACGCCCTCGCTCTGGTTGTTCAGCCCCGGGTTCATCAGGCTGTTGGTGCCTCCGGGGCCCGTGGCCCCCGAGCAGGACAGCAGGCGGGTGGGGGAGCGCTCGCCCCCGGTGTTCCCCGGCGCCACCATGGAGAACTGGTAGGATCCGGAGCCCGTGCCGTAGTACAGGTAGGAGTTGGACTGGAAGTTCTGGCTTTGGTTGTTTGAGTAGGGCGGCGGCAGGTAGGTGTGGTAGCGAGAGGAGGCGGACATGCTGAGGCCGCTGATGCCGCTGCTGGAGGTGTTGGTGGAGTAAGGGAAGGCCCCTGGGTAGTGCATGCGCGGGTCTGAGAAGCGGGGGTCCGTCAGCGGCGACAGAGACGGGAAGGTGGTCCTCTGGTTGAAGAGGTCGGTAGTCCCTGGAGGGCACAAAGAGAGAAGAAGAACAAGGTTGAGTCCACCGACATTCAGCCGTGAATGAAAACTGCTGCTGTGATTATGAAACAAGGGGCTCGGAGATCCCCCCTCCCCCCTCCTCCATCTCCACAACAGCAAATCTCTCCAAACCCACAATTCGGAGCTCGGATTTCCTGCGATACGTCTGTTCATTGCTCAAAGTAATGAACTGAGACATTTTTTGCTTAATAACAGTCATCAGGCTCTGACAGCCCGTCATCCCACAGTCCCGCGCTCGGCCCGATATGAACAGGCCCCCTCGCCACATCCCTCAAAGCCTCCCCTTCAAAAGGAGAGCGACGTACGTTACCGCGTCTCTCCATGAAGAGAGGCATTGTCGGTTCTGTGGGGTGTTTTGTATAAACACCGACGGCTTGTTGCTCTGATGTGCAACTCATAAATCATAGTTGGAGGCAGACGGTCCCAATCGAAGACAGTCGGGGAGACAAGGAAAAAGGAAAGAGGGGGAAAAAAAGAAAAGGGATAGACACAAAGAGGGAGAATAACCTAGAAAGTGTGTTCCTGCGCTCTGACGGGTATCGCAGTCCAAGAGCTGTCAGAGTTAACTGCTAGGTGTAATCTCACAGGTAACAGAGCACGGTGAACCCAGCTGTTCGGACTTCAATTTCACTGCACACTCACTAATTTACTCAGCTGACAAAGGGGGAAAAGGGAAATGGCTCCGGGGTTCGACTTGGCAGTTTGCCTTTTCTAAAATATCGGGACACGACTGTCAAAAGAAACGTAGTTCCTTCTCCTCTAACTTATAAGAACCCATTCACAGTTCTGCAGGATACCAACTCAGAAGGTATATTATCTTTCATCTATTTATTGCACCGCATTACAATGATCGCTTTGTGGTGTGACAAGTCAGACGTGTCGTGTCTTGAGGGTGGGGGGGGGGGGGGGTGGGGGGCTCATGCTCATGACACTCGAGATATTTCTGGAGAACAAACGCTCATGTACTTTAAACGCCCCGAACCTGGTTGGACAGTATGAGTTCCTGTCAGCACACACACACACACACACACACACACACACACCTCCTTCCACACCTGCTGCTTGTAACCACACACACACAAATACAGACACACACTCACACACCTCCGTCCATGGTCATTTGTTTGTCCGCGTGCGGCATTCATGGGTGCACATGACTGCAAGTGTAAAATGTGGATTTGGATGGCAGAGAAAAGAAAGCTTGTATTTGTGAAAAAGCAAGCGCTTGCACGCCATCGCCCCGAGGGGGGAGAATGCCAAACTTGCGTGCCACAGTCTTGTTGAAATGTCTTTTCCCTATGTCTGGAGAACTGGGTCCATTTTCAGCTGCAACAAAAAAACTGTTCCTTTGCAATTTCCATGGACCATGCTATACTCTCTTTCTTTTTTTCTTTTTTAGGTTGCAACAACACACTTCTGCAGTTGAATTTCCTCTTCTTTTTGGGATGAGGGAGTTTGGTGGTGGTGGGGGGGCCTGTTTCTTTTTCCAGAGTCTACCCGGCACCGGAGTCGGGCTCCGTATCTGATTTCACGCGAGGAAAATCCGAGCCTTCAGCTGCTGTTGATTCGGGTGAAGTGGAGTCGGCCCACTAATTCCTACCGGACTCTCTCTCTCTCTCTCTCTCTGTCTCTCTGTCTCTCTCTCTCTCTCTCTGTCTGTCTGTCTGTCTGTCTGTACTAAATGTCGGAGGGGGAGGGGGGTGGTGGGTGGCGTAGGGACTCGATGGCTCTGGCCCGCGGGCCCACCCCGCTCCGTGATCTCCATTTAATTGGAGGCGGTGGGAACGTGTTGGCTAAATTGCGGTGGGGATCGCCTCCTGTGTTCTGTCAGGGGAAACTGGACCGGACACTTATCACAACACCTTAATGGGCCGGTGCCGTATCAAGCAGTTGGCTCTTCGCCAAGAGGAGCCTGCTATACCACCTCCTCTCTCCAGTACAGTAGCTCCCTCTGGAGGAGAGGCCTGAACAAACTGTGTTGTAATTGAGAAGCAGAGCTCCGCCGTCTGCTTTTCCTCTTCCTTAAGCATGTTGCATACCTTACTGCGTCCCCACCCTCCCCCACCCGGCATAAGTACAGGCCTCGCTGTTGTGGCTGTGGTAACGGCGGTGTATCTTTGGCACGAGACCCTCTTCCTGACCGAGCCCCGTCGTCGCTGCCTGTAACCTCTGTGGCCCGAAAACCACACATGATCTCCATTAGGCTCATCTGAAACGTGTTGACTAAATTGCAGGGACAGGAGAGGGGATGGACCCCAGAGGGCGAGCTGGCACGGCCCGCCGTCTGTGATGTTCCCCGTCCACGTAGCGGGTAGCTGGGAACCGGGGCTTTTATAGAGAACATAGTGTTCCAGCGCTGCCTTTCCTCCTCCAGCTCTGCAGCACAGCGCCACGCACTTATTTTAATTCTGCAACACCGAGGGTGGAGTCGTCCTCCTCCTCCTCCTCCTCCTCTTCCTCTCCGCTCGAGAAGTCCACTAGTCCACAGTCAAGCGTGTAACCCAGATACGAGAGGAGGTTTTGTCTCATTTGCGTACGGGAGAAACTGATTTTGGTTGTTAACATAAGGCCAAGTTTGAGGCGGTCGTGTCTGTGTGCGTCATGGTGCGCGGGAGTTGTGTGTGTGTGCGTGTGTGAGTGTGTGTGCGTGTCCGCATGTGGTGGACCTGGCGATGGGGAGATGCAAATACAGGCGCTCACCTGTGAAATGTTTACTCAGGCTGGATGCAAACTGTGACGGCCGGCGCCCAGGGAATGGTGTCTCAGGCAAATAAGTGGAGCGGAGGAAACGAGAGAGAGAGAGAGAGGCCCCCGACCACGGCGGGGCGCCGAGATTGGGTTTTTTCAGGGTGCATGTGTGTGTGTGTGTGTGTGTGTGTGTATGTGGAGGGGGGGGCAGCTCCTCTCTGATCCTCTCTGATCCTCTCTGATCCCCGAGCGATTCCCTTTGATTCACTGACCGGTTTGGGCAGTTTTAGTTTTTTTCCCCGAACGCCGCACGCCAAGAGGATGAGCGGTTAGTGTTGATTAACAGGGCGAGGACGACGAGGCAACTCGACGCCCCCCGGTGGAGCTGCAGCGCGCGGGTGGGGAGGGGGGGAGAATAATAGGAGACCCAAATGAACACAAATGATCTCCAGGTGTTTGTTTTAGCGCCACGGCTTTGGGGCCGGAGCATCGTGTCGAATGCAAATGAGCGCCACCTCTGGAGTGCGGCCCCACGGTCAGCAGCCCCGCAGCCCGGGCCGCGTCGGGCCTCCGTCATGTGAGCGCTGAGGGTTTTGCATGTCGCCGACTTGTGACATGCAACACGAGCCCGGGTAGAGGAGGCTTGTGATCACACAGAGAAACCTGAGATTTTCCTAATGCGTCGACACACACACACGGCGGCGTGATTAATACGTTTGTTTGTTAAGTAAATTATTTTTCTGTGAGAGATATGATACTTCCTCGCCAGGCCGCTGAGGCGGTGTGTGTTTTGCTGACCCTGCACTGCGTGCTGTTATTGTAAGGATAAAGGCATTTGACTACAAGTAGCATCGACATTTATCACACTGTCTTACAACCCGGACACGTTTTTCCGTACGACCCGGTGTTCCCAGTTGGAGGCGGCGAGGCCCCGGACATGTGCTTTTACTATCCATCGCGGTCGATCACATTTTTTCACATCCTCGTGAACGCTTTGCTCGGCAGCGAAACGCCTCGCACAAGCAGTAACACATGTAAATATGTACTTCCCATATCTCGGTACTCTGCTCCAGGCGTCGTGTTATTTTTTCGCCGAACGCCGTTGAGCCAAATCCAAACGCTTATAAAAAAATGATTTTTATTCTTTCAACTGTGTGTGTGTGTGTGTGTGTGTGTGTGTGTGTGTGTGTCCTCAGCCGATGACTGGCGCAGTGTGCTGGTTTCTGGGAACAGGAGACAGATAGGAGACGGAGGCGGCTGTTGGACAGCAGCAATGATCCAAATCTCCAAGAAACAAATGAAAGAAAGAGGGAGTGTGAGAGAAAGAAGAAGAAGAAGAAGAAGAAGAAGAAGAAGAAGAAGAAGAAGAAGAAGAAGAAGAAGAAGAAGAAGAAGAAGAAGAAGAAGAAGAAGAAGAAGAAGAAGAAGAAGAAGAAGAAGAAGAAGAAGAAGAAGAAGAAGAAGAAGAAGAAGAAGAAGAAGAAGAAGAAGAAGAAGAAGAAGAAGAAGAAGAAGAAGAAGACACGGTGGTGGCTCTTGAGGAATGTTCCGGGGTGTAGTAGTGCCCTCCGGGCGAAACGAAAAAACAGACTCCAAAATTGTCACACCAAGTGGCACACCCTGTGCGGTGCCAGTTCTTCCCGCTTCTCCTATTGAGCATTGTTTTCTTTCATTTAAAAAGCTGACAGCAGTGTACATCAAGTGCCCAACTATTAAAAAAAGGTGCGAAAGCTTTGTCGGCGCACAACGCCTCAATTAACTCGCGCTTGGTAATTAAGCCAACTGCTTATGTTCGTAGCCTCACCCCTCGCCGCCGCTCTTTGATTGCCACGCGCGGGATGATTACGCCTCGGCGACTAACGAGCGCACTTTAAAACAACTTTCTCCAAACAAACAAAGGAACAAAAGAGCCACACGCGAACGCACTTCACGTTCGATTAGTCGTCAGACCGGAACAGCTGCGCTTCACCCGAGGGGGAAAAGAGGTCAAAAGAAGAGGCTTGAAAAAAGGTACACAGACGTCAGGAAGAAGGGCATCGCAGTGTCTCACCTGGCCATGGTCTCAGGTCCTCTTCCACCTTGCATGTCTTCAGAGCGGGGGTGTCCATTTGCTCCTGCCACAGGGCTGGTGTAACACACAATATGAACAATAGGTGAGCACTAGGATCTGTTTATTGGGAATAAGTCAGTGGAGTTTGTGCAGGAATGCAAAATCTTTCTTGTGGAACTCAAAGAATCAATGTGCGGGTTGTCCTGTATATGTGAACAGGGTGAGGAAGTCACTGCCTGCACCATAGAAATCTCGAGCACGATCCAAAAACACCTCCCCGTGACAGACTTGTCAAAGCGGTCTTGACATCTGTCGGCCGGGGGATGCGTCTGCCTGCTGCAGGTTGGCCTCTGCTGACTGAGCAGCCAGGATTGGGGAAGAGGAGGGGCGGCTTTTTCTCACCGGAGTGAGACCAGGGCCTGGAAAAACATGCTCGATGGGTGCATGGGAGATATTTTTGGGTCTCTCCGGCCCCGAGACACCGGAGGGGCCGGCGGAGACCTGTGAAGCGCAGGACGCTCGCCAGCCTGTCGGGAGGCGGAGGAGTGTTCGCCGACCAGCTGGCCCGCCGCGTGGGACCCTGTCTCGCACCCCACGGCCACACCGCAGCAGGGCCGACGCAAACGGGGCGCTGTTTGCTCTCCGGTCTGAGGCGGGGCGGTCGTTCTTGCCCCGCGAGCCTCTGAACACGGTTCCAGAGCTTCTGTTCCTCAAAGGCGGATCCGCGTTGAGGAAGACAAGAACCGGCGTCCTACAGAGGCCACTTTTCTTTTTCTTCACTCTGCTTTTTGAACGACCGCAGCACCATGTGGTATCACTGCGCCTCTATATGCCCTTCGCTGTTGAGATACCGCAGTACAGTAAACTCCTAACCTCCTGTAGTGGCAATTAGGATGGAGAGGGATGCCAGAAGCAGAGAAGGGTTGTGGGTTGGGGGGCCGGGGTGGGGGGGGTTGGGGTGGGGGGGGTGTCACCTATAGCCGCACTGGGCTCCCGCATGTGTAAGATCTATGCTTCCCCTGGAGCTCCTCCACTTCCTCTGCAGAGACCCAAATCAGCACTCAGTCACCGAGAGGTCCCGCACTCGACCTCACAATGGCAAATTCTTACACATAAATGGCCTTATTCAGAAAGGCTCGTGAGCAGCTGGTGCGATTCGCTCAAGAAAATAAACATTTCCTTCAAATATTTTGATTGGCCAGCAGACAACGTCAATACCAGGGGCACAGATTACCCCTGTTAATAAGAGGGCCGGCTCCCCCCTGGGCGGGGCCAAGGAGCGGGGCGGCGACTGAGTCACTAATAAGCAGCTTTGGGGTGGTGCCAGTGATAGTTTTTTTTTTGGGGGGGGGGGGGGGGGGGGCGGGGTTCAGAAATAAACACATGCACTGCTATTGAATTGAAGTGCATGTGTAGATGAAAGAGCGGGCTGAGAGGACATTTGAGCCAAAATGGCGTCCGTCCTCGTGACTCCGGATCCAGCGACGCCTCTGAGACGCACATGCAAAGCGCCCGGCGTAATGAAGCGTGTCATTGAGACACAGTGAATGCCGGTCCTTGTGCCGGCTTCCTGTTTCGCTCAGGCCCTAGGCGTCGCAACGGGGAGAGAATGTGAGAGAGCAGGCAGGACAGAAAGAAAGACGCCAGCGAGGGAAGGAGGGAGAAAGGGAGCGTGTTAGAGAGGGGAGGAACACGGCCTTGGCTCAGCTATGTGGGACATTTGATATGTCTTTTGAGCCCTCACTTATAACGTGAGCAAAAACAAACACATGGGGCTGAAAAATCCTATGTTCTCTTTCAGAGCGTCGTCCTCCCACCCTTCCCCTCACAGACTCAATAGAGACTGTTCATGGCACACATGTAGTTTCTGTAATTGCTGAAATGTAAAACTCAGCCGGACTCTGATGTGAAATTATAACTTACACAAACAGTTGAGTCTGGTAAAAAGCAACTCGCTCTCACTTCTCTTTTTCTCTCTCTTTCTTTTTTTTCCGCCAAGGAGGCGGCTTCAAACAATTTTTTTTGGGGGGGGGGGGGGGGGGAGAACAAAAACATTTTCAGTTTAAATTATTCATCTCAGGGTCCCAAAAAGAGTGTAACCACAAGTGAAGCTTTCAGGCACCATAACAAATAAACTCCGCAGCAGCCATTGACATATTATGTAAATAGTGGAGAGCAGAAGTAAAAGTGTCCAAAGGACCGGTCCAGATTTCTGCTCCTTTTGGTTGTATTGGCCTCGGAGGGCCCGCTTCCTGCTCGGGTTTGGCAGAAATCAGCATGAAACCCAACGAGCGTGACGGCTCTACTCTAAAGTCCACACCACAGCTACCTGACGGTGCTAATTTCCTGTCTCGCGCCGGCTTCTAATTGGCTGATCATGTCATCCTGGATGTGTGAATTAGTGTGAGGCTCCGGGCCGCGGCGGTAGCAGAGCGCCGCCTCGAACCTGGGGGGGCCGGGCCGGCTTGTTTATGTGGTGTAAACAGTGTGGTCACTGTGGACGAGGCGGGAGGGGCTCGGCTGCAAACAGGACTTTCTCAACGCTCAGTCCGGACAACGGGGCCCGAGCGTGGCGGCGGCGGCGGGAGAGGAAGTGGCGTTGATAGAAAAGGTTTTCTTCTTTGAAATAGTGACTGGGACGTCTATGTGTACCGACTGTAAAGCCCTCTGAGGCAAATTGGTAATTTGTGATAATGGGCTGTACAAAATAAACTGAATTGAAAAAATAAAAAAAACCTGGAAGACTTTTTTAAATATATATCTGCAATATTCTATTGACCTTATTGTATTAACTATCAGCACAAAGGCCACACAGTCAAAGAGACAGGCGCTCACAGTCTGCTTGCCCCTCATCAAAGCATCCAGCACTTGACTTGATGGCGTGACGCTATGCTGCATCCGATACTCATCTCCAGAGGGAACACACAGGTGTTGGAACAAATAACATGTTAAACGATACCACCTCAAAAGTGGCAGGACTTTTTTTATTTGGATGATTCAATTGATACTTTATTACCCCCTCCACCCCCTCCTCCACCTCCCCTCTCACCGTTAAAAGCCATTTAAGTTGAAGGAGCCGCTTTCGTCTGGGCGGTCTGTCAGAGGCTGTGCCAGAGGGGCTTGTTGAGTTTTGTCTGCATTTAAAAATGTAACGACGTAAAACTGGAATCCGTTCTCCGCTTTGAAGAAAGTCTGATTTTTCTATCGCCGGTTGGGCTTTCCTTCGAGCGCGGAAAAAGAGCCGCGTGTTACAAACGCAAAGTCACAGTCAGACGTTATAAGAACAAACTCCAAACAGAAGAATAAAATAGAAACTGCCACCCACAAACACGTAGTACTCACACCTCGCCGGAGGTTTTGAAAACCAGAATAGCAATTTAGTACTTAATTATCAGAGTGTTAGATTTGCTTTACTGCACTGGTGGAACCGCACATTTGGAACCACACACACACACACACACACCAACCATCGCTCCACCCCTCGCTGAGAATCATTCCACATGTCTAGCAGGCTCACCTGTGGCCACAGGAGAACAAAAACAAGCAGCCAATGCAGCGCGCAGGATTCCTGTCACTGCATGCACTGTAATGAGCTCTTAATTACCCTGTCTGTCTGGGGCGCTAGCGGAGGACTTGCAACACTAGCACACAATCGTATGTGTGTGTGTGTGTGTGTGTGTGTGTGTGCGTGTGTGTTTTTGTATTTTTTATGTGCCTATGGTGCAATGGAGATTTAGGAATCCAGGGTAGCATTGACTAGATGTCTGGAGACGTCTCCTGTTGACAAGACAACTGAGACGGTGTTTCATCGCTCAGACAACAATATGGAGCAAGGAGGCTTTAGGAGGAGGTGACGCCGTCTTATTTTGTGTTATTTTTTTCTAGCTGTCTTCAAAAAAGGAGAAACACACGTTTCCAGCCCCCGGATAATGGGGAAAACATCTTTTGTAACAGCGAGGCGGGAATCCGTGTAATTATATCGTGTTGATGGGAGATCTATCACCCGGCAATCCCCAAACAAACAAACCCCGGGATTTAACGTATCTGCAAAATACAACAGGGTCTGGCAGGGCGGCCGAAAGCAGAGCCGTGTGTGCCGTTGATATGTAAACACCTCGCTGTGTCTCTGAATGGGATTCATTACAACGCGTCTATTTATGTTTGTGCTTCGCTCCTCACGCCGCGGCGGCGTTGTCCGCGCGATCCAAACACGTCTACGGGGAGCGGCGGGGTGGGAGGGACGGGGGCCCTCTGCTCTGTTATTTAATTATTTTACCGCTCCTGCCCTGCGGTATGCCGTCATGACGGTAATACCACAGATTAAGGTGTGCGGTTTTTTACAGCCCTTCCCCTCGTCTGTCTCACACACTTCTCGGAGGCGGCCTCCAGTCCCTGGCAGCTGTAGTGTCGAGCTCAAGGCCTTTATCGTCTCTGACAGCTCCAACTCATGTTAACGTATTGTGTCTGCTCAGCGGTGTACGTACTGTACGTGTGTGTGTGTGCGTGTGTGTGTGTGTGTGTGTGTGTGTGTGTGTGTATGTTGCACCATTGCAGGCCTTTGAAGCCTGTGACGCTTTAATTCTCGCCTTAATCCCGTGCGAGGCAGACGAGAGCGGAGCAAAGAGCTCCCCTACGTCTGCTGTCTGGACCAAGTCTGTACACCTCTCCCATGTGCCCCCCCCCCCACCCCACACCCCGCCTCCTCCCGCCCCCTCGCATTCAAGTCAGCCCTCCGAAACTTAAATCTCCCAGTATAAGCCTAGCCGCAGGGGGCTTTTTATTGGCAGACGACCGACAGAGCTCACGCCAAACTCCAACCCATCAGAAAAGGATCCCCACAGTGGTCGTATTGTGTTGACGCGCCGCCGTGTTTATGTTCCACGCACGCCGGGCGGCGGGGGTTTCTAAAATGGTTGAAATGTTCTGTCCTCTGTACAGGCAGTGCGAGGGAACAAAAAAATCTATATCAACGGTCAGTAAGGACATGGGGGGGCGGAGTGGGATTTTTTGGGAGACCCCGTGTTCTCGGCATTCAGCGGCGAGATAGGCCCATGCCGGTGACTCAGCGCCGGCTGAGCCGCGCACAAGGCCAAACACCGGTGAGCGGCTGCGATACACGCTGATAGGTCCACCCACACACGGCCCAGAGCTCCCAAACAAGGCCTCCCGGTCCACAGCGGCGTGCTGATACAAAGGTAATGAGATTCATTAGCCAGCATGAGAACTAGAGAGTGGGTGGGAGAGGAGGGCACACTGTGTTTGTGTGTGTGTGTACGTGTGTGTGTGTGCGTGTGTTTAGTCTGTGTCCTGCTGACTTATGACGGAGAGCGAACACTCATCCTCACTCCAAGCATCACCCACGCAGACGTCCACACACACACACACACACACACACACACACACACACACACACACACACACACACACACACACAGAGACACACTTCCCCTTCCCACACATTCGACCAGTCTGAGAGTGACGTGATTGCCAAGGTAGCGGGCGGCTGTTAAATTCCTGAGGCTGTAGCGGAGGAGCTCCAGCCTGCAGGCCAGGAGCTGGGCTGGCAGCACCCGCCGTGCCACCTGGCCACAGACTCCCCTCCGCAGGCCGGGGGGCCCCGACCCCCCAACGCAGGGCATCCGGGGACAAAAACCCGACACGAGCTTCCCATCGGACGGCCAACACACACAGCAGCCCCGGTGAAGGGGCACATGAAGCGCCTCCGGCTCGGTGAACTACACCACGCCGGGCGGATGTTCGCAGGTGGTGCGTTACTTACCCCTCCGTGCAAATAAAAACAAAATGTGTCTGTTGTGTCGAAGGAGCGATTAACTTAGTAATGGCGGTGGACGTGAGCGGGTTCGAGGGTGTGGGCTGTCGGCTGCGCGCGGTGGTCTGTATCGCAGTTGGTCCTCACCTTGTGTGGTGCTTAGGTGGGTTTGGTGGATGGGGCGGGGGTTATTGTTCACCGGGCCTATCCGCATAGACCGCTGGTAGCGCTCGATCTCTGACAGCCTGTCCGAGAACTGCATCTTCTGGGGGTCTTCTATCTTCACCCTGTGCCCTGAAACAGCGACATGAGGAGGACGGGTAAGAGAGAAATCAAGGACTTGCCAATTTGACCACCGACACAAGCGGGCGGCACAAGGTGACGCTCGGACGTCTCCAGCGTTTTTTCCAGAGTCCAATTGTGAAACCTGTTCGCCTCGTCCACATTTCAAAAATAAAAACTAATCTTCTCCTGTCTAAATTCGACGTAGACTGTGAAGACTATTAATATCGTCCACTGTCATTCACGAGCACTCACACAAGATCAAATTATACTGTATAGGGGAGGGGAGGAGTCACTGTCACCATGTTTTCAGCTTGCAAACACAAAAATATTATTAGAATGTTAGCAGACCTTGACATACATCGACTAGACACTAAGTGTTACCCAAACTGCACCTGCTGCCGCGTCATCCCAGATAACGAGAGCGTAAGTGGTTGAAAATAATTGTTGGAGGAATTCTGTTTTCCCGGAGCCTAAAGCACAAGAAATGATAAACTATGAGTTGTGACATTAGGCACCTCTATGAACTGCTGAAGCTAAGAGATCTTTATCTCGGCACCCTACTTTAAAAAAAACAAAGAGACACACACACAGAGATACACACACACACACACACACACACATTCAGTTCTGACTGACACAGCACTTAGTCAGAAGGAACCACCCAGACGAGGCTACCAGACCATGTAGTCATCAGTCTTAAACATAACGGCGAAAGAAAAAGAAAGACAGCTTTTGTAGGTGTGAGAGATAGTGTGTGTGCGTGTGTGTGTGTGTGTGTGTGTGTGTGTGTGTGTGTGTGTGTGTGTGTGTGTGTGCAGGATGTGAGAATAAGTGAGGCATATCTGCTGCATCTCTTTTTATCCAGACCACGGTAAACTAACCAACACACTTAGGGCCCTCACCACTTTGATGTCCCGTTCAGGGAGATGGTAAGAAAAAAACCTCTGTCCATGCCTTTTATATAGACACACACATGTACCAACACACATGTTCTTACACACACACACACACACACACATACTGTACATGTGAGCGCACGTAAAGATGACAGACGTGAGTCCGGATGAGGGCTATGCCTCTAATGGGAGGAAGAGATTTTAATGTAACTATCAATGCACCAAAACTGTGTGTGAACCAGCATATATACATTCTGTGGTTTTCTCCCTGGCATCTCTACAGAGTAGCCTAATGTGAAGTAATGGCTGGATTTGAATATTTTATCACTATATAAAGGGGGCAAGGCAGACGGACCAATATGGATTTTGCCCGTCCTTTCTCTCCACTGACCCATGGGCAATATATCTTCCCTCGGAGGCTGACCCATGGGTAAAGTTTGCTCTCATTTACCGCTCTGTCCATTTGTTTGTGCCCACCGCCTCCCCTCTGTCCTCTCTTTAAGAACTGTATAGAAACATCTGGCACTGACATCCCCCAACACACTCACACACACACACACACACACACACACACACACACACACACACACACACACACACAGATGCACAAAGGCCGGCGCATCGATGCCCAGACACAATGGCAGTTACTGTCCACCAAACCCCTCCGGTCCAAAGCCAAAGTACAGCACAGAACGCCACTATTTCTTTATTCACACCCACTAATCTATACAGATTTGTTGCACTTTACGTGTGTGTGAGTGTGTGTGTGTGTGTGTGTGTGTGTGTGTGTGTGTGTGTGAGTGTGTGTGTGTGTGTCAAAGAAAGTGAAACGTCTGAGCAGAGACGGCGACGCTGCTTTCCAGTTGTTTGTTTTCCTGAGCATTAAGGACGCTGGACGCCAAAGGAAAGGACGATGTGTCTCTGTGTGTGTGTGTGTGTGTGTGTGTGTGTGTGTGTGTGTGTGTGTGCGTGTGCGTGTGTCTCTGTGTACTCAGAAACATGGGTGGACACACGCCGGCACAAACTCTGCAATATCTTTTTTTATTCACACTCACATGTGGCCAGTCTGCCTTCTCTTTAAACACTGAAGGAAGGAATGAAGGTCTGCGTTCTCCCTCTCCCTCTGACACTCTCTCTCCTTCACACACACACACACACACACACACACACACAGACAGACACACACGCTCCATCACCCACATAGACACTGTGGCTACTGTCTGCTCCAGGCCAGAGCAGGGGCGGCCAGGGGAAGCAGCCCTCCAAATATAGCCCCTATATGTGTCCTTGTGTAGTTATTAAGAGATTTACACCACCTCAAACGGCTGAGGTCAGGGAAACGATACATCCCACCGCTCGCTGGTCGGAAAGAAAAAGACAGACGGCAGGGAAAAAGCGATAATTGGTCCGTTTTTCTGCGGCCAGTGGTGGTCTAAGATGAATCGGCTGGCTCTTTGGGGATGAAAGTGATCATTCAGCTGCCCACAAACACACACACACACACACACACACACACACACACACACACACTCAAGCCTATAGCTGGGGATCCCGTGGCCCAGTTCCAGTTGGCAGGGACGCACGGCGCTCAGCGACACACTGTCCGGAGCCTCCAGCAGGGGGTTTAGTGGGCTGTGAATCTCTTTTTTCTTTTGGAGGAGCGGAAGCCCGCGGCTCATTAACTCCGGAGTCGCTGTTAACACCACTAATCAACGGGGGGGGGGGGCTCGAAACTTTCTTTTCCCCGTCCACACTGTTGTCCCCCTGTGCCTGTGAGACTTATCAAGCAGAGGGCAGCGCTCACACATACCTCTTCTCTGAAGACACGGCGTAGAGGGGGCGATACTGGATGTGCATTCCACGATAGGCAAGTTTAGATTAGATTTATTTGAGAGGCTCGCTTTGATGATAAAGAAAACACAACTATTCAGACATTATCTTCTTCTTTTTACAACGGTTTAGTCCTGAATTTCACCTTCTTGTGTGTTCTTGTGAAGCGCCACTGTTTCTGATTCAAAGGGCTATTAAGAAATGAGCGATACCCTCTTTGCCTCTTCATTTCTCTCCTGCACATTGCAGCCGTTATTCACGCTAGAAAAGTTTTTCTTCGCACCATCTAAATCAATTTAATCTCTGCAAGACATCGGCAAAAACACTCAACCCGCGTCTTCCGGCGATACCTCACGTTAATGCGCTCCCTTTGGCCGGTTGACCCGGTGTGTAGCCACAGTGTGTCAGCGCCGACCGCCAACATTTGACTTCTACTCTGCCGGTCCGGGGGCCAGAGGGGTGCCAGCGCTCCACGCCGGCCCCATTTCAGAGGGGTTTCTGTGGTCGGATGAATATTTAATGTGTCAGGGTGCACTTAGGAGAGAATGCCCTTGTTTTTCTCTCTATGATATCATAACCACAAGATAGAGCTGGGAGACGGGGGCCAATGCACACATGAGGCCTAAACAGCAGCGCTCATTAAGCACCCGGAGCCGAAATGGATGCTAAAGGTTGTAGATTTACTAGCCTCCTTTCAGAGTAGCGGTCGCATCATCTGAAAGCATTATGGAAGTCTACGAAGAACAAATAAAAACCGTGATATTAAAATGTCTGGTATTAACGACGTACTGAGAGGGGACGGCGGTGTTGTGAAGAAATGGGTGTGCCGTTTCAAGCCCTGCTTTGTTTTGTGTGTGTGTGTGTGAGTGTGTGTGTGTGTGTGTGTGTGTGCCTTTTTATTTTCTGATAGTGTTTTATCTTTGCTGCAGAATAACTTGAGATGTTACTCTCTTGCTCCCGGAGCTTTGCACGCACATCCGAGTGCAAGCGCTGTGAAAAGTGCGAACGCCGTTTATCTTGACGTTGCCCCACCACCCCCCCACCCCCCGACAGGCCGACCGCGTGAACGCCACAGCCCCACGGTGCCGTGCCCAGAAAGCGCCTATCAGCTCAGCCTGGAGACAGTATTTGCTCAGTGAGGTGACAGCCAGGCCTTCAGCGCCGACGCCACAGCTGAACGATCACCCAATACGACCTGCCCCCCCCCTCCACATATGTTTCTCTCTCCTCTCTTTCTCTCTGTCTGCCTCTGTCTCCATCGAAAAGAAACATATGTTCCCGTCCGAAGGGGAGACACATTAAACACAAGATCTTTTTAGTAAATGACCGGGCGCTTTTTCACGGGCAAAGTGAAACTCTATCCGGACAGCAAAGGGCAGTACGTGCTTTGGCCCGGGCCCAAGCCTGCGCTGAATATATTTGAAGTGTAAATATTTGTATTCAGCGTATAAATGGACTCAATAGGCCCCCGATAACAGACTAGAATTGATCTGGAGTGCATGCATCTCGCTTAACGCTGAAAACTATGTCTGGGCCACTAAGTCTCTGTGCGCTATATCGTTACACACACACACACACACACAGCATGTCTGGGTCGTTTAAGAAGAATTTGAGAGTCTAATATGAAGGCTGCCTGAGATGGCCGCCTTCTGCAGCTCATAAAATGTTTGAATATTGTTGCGTCGGTGAGTCAAATCAGTCGCACCACAACCTAAAACGCGCCTCGCTTTGCTCTTGAGAGCTAAGAGGAAGAAGGGGCCGGACGAGAGCAGCCGGCTTATCTGGCTCTCTGATTCTCGCAGTGCGCTGTGGAGCGACGGTTGAACTACTTGCCTGCGAGCAGACTTCCGCTTGCCCTCAACAGACGCTGGGGACGTTTCAACATCAGTTGAGCAAAGACTAGTACACCTGTCCTCCTCTTCCTCTTCCTCCTCGCGAGCAGACCTGAGGCCCCAACGTTCTCGCTCACACCCTGCTTCCTTCCGCCACTCTAACACTTCCCTTATCTGTCGCCTTGTTCCCGGCACCCGGAGCGCAGCTCATAAGCATCTCTGCAGCGGGGCGTTTTTTTTGTGGTGTTTTTTGTTTGTTGCCACCAGTGTTTCCCAAGGCCACCAATCACACCGCTGCGTATTCACAGTGGGACGAATCAAAGTTCTCGTTTTGAGGCTGACCCTGAAGGATGTGGGTTTCACCCTCGGCTGGTGATTGTGGCTGTCTCGTCTGGGCCTAGAGGAGTCGGTGCTAGCCACACGCAGACATTACACGACTCCACTGCGCTCATTTACATAACGCGTAACAGTCACTACCAATGCGTTACGTTTTAACGGCTAAATCATTATCAGGAATTGGATGCAAATAAAGTAGTGTGAGTCGAGGTGTCATAAACTTGGCAACACCTCCTACCCTGCCACATGGGGGTTTTGTGGATATATTATGTCCATATTATGAGTGTGATGCTCTCTGGGGACATCAGCAGTGAACCCCCCCCTCGCAGGGCTGAAAACAAGCTGCTCACAGCGGAAGTTGCTACATGAGACTGTTTGAGCAAAGAGCGCAGCCTTCCTTCTCTGATAAGAGGATAAAGCTCTTTGCATGTGTCTGTTTATGTGTGTGTGGGCGTGTGTGTGTGTGTGTGTGTGTGTGTGTGTGTGTGTGTGGAACAGAAGCAGTGCCGCACAAGGACAGCCCCACAGCCGAGCAGGTTGAGGCAGGCAAAGAGGATGAAGGGGTGCCAAAAGAAGGCCCACTGCACCCGGATTATCTAACAATACAGCGAGGCCCGTAGCACATCGAGAGCAATCATCCCTCTTTTGTCCCTCCATTCCACACATGTGTGTGCGTGCACGCGAGCGTGCGTGTGTGTGTGTCTGTGTGTGTAACTGTCTTCCACTCTGCAGTTGAGACGTGTTGGGCTTGATGTGGCTGTATTCCAGCTGTTTTTTTTGTCTGCTTTCCTGCAGACTTGATAGATTCCCCCAGCGCCGCTCCTCGCGCCGCTGCTGGCCGAGCACAGAAGGCCCGCTCACGTTAAAGCAATAAGCTGCTTTGCATTTTGTTTTCTTTTGACATTTTTTGTTGTTTTTTTATCTCTAATGGCGACCGGGGTTGTTGTGCGTCGGCGGCCGTGGACTTGATTGCGCGTCTACGTGGTAGTCGGGTTGTTCTGAGCAGCGAGGCGCCGGGGGAAAGGCGGGGGCCTCGCAAGGCTGTGGGAAAGGAGAGCGAGAGCTGCTGTTGTCACACATCAATCCGACGCTGGCAGATGTGTCAAAACGGCTTCGCTTTCGCACCTCCGTGCACGCTAGCTCCGCCACGACGATGTGCGGCGAGCGCGCCCCTAAACACGCACACGGTTACGCAGAATGAGGATTTATATTTGGAGGTGTGTCAAAGCAAATGTGTGAAATGTGTGACATTTTTCCAGCGTATAAGCCGTGTGACATCTTTGACTCTCGGTACTTTCTCTCGGGTCGTCTTGATGCGAGTGGACTGCCACGGCCGTGTGGAGGTCTCAAAGGATCGACCTCTTTGTCTCTGTGATGTTTCCAAGGCTTCCCTCTGTGTTTACACAGAGGATTATAACTTCCTCCGCTCCTGGAAGCAAAAGAAAGATCTCGCTACACCTATTATTTGCTCACTGTTCCTAACCATTAAGGCCTGAAGAAATAAATATCCCCAAACCGCAGGGTGGTTGTACACAGTGTCTTTTCCAGTAACCAGCAGGTGCCTTCTTCCCACAAACCCCCTCCAAACACAGAAACCTGGTTTATTGTTACAATGCAGCAGTGGAGAAAGTATTCCTCCCCTCATGGGCCATTTATTTTTTTCTAAATGCAAAACAGAACTTTTATTGAATTACGCCTGAAAGGTCGTGATGGCGCCCTGCCCTATGGGTCAGTGTAAACAAGGAAGAGTGAGCACACACAGAGTGGGCATTTGACTTCCCTTCATAGGTAGGTCAACAGGAAAGACGCTTGGCCGGTGAGAGGAGAGCGGGAGCGCCGACGTCCACCGGGCTCCTCGGCCGTTCTGAGAAAATGTGTTCTGCTTGCATCATCGAGGCTGAATTAGAAGCACTGTCTGGGGCCTGGTACACACCACTGTGCTATCTGGCGTCAGCAAATACAGGGTGGAAATGTTTGTCTGAGTGGAAAAAAGAAAGGGCATTACGGCGCGAGGCTATTGTGTTTGTGTGTGTGTGTGTGTGTGTGTGTGTCATCATCTGGCCCGAGGAAGGAACGTCTCGCTGCTTCAAAATGTCAGACAATGTTCTTATGTTTGAATGTTTTTAAGTTTTTAAACTTGTGCTTTGACGCTGCAGCGACACGCCGACGAGCAAACGGATGTGGCGAGGGGAGAAGAGGAGAAAAGTGTCATTAATAGACTTTGATTTGTTGATATCTCAGTTTAGCTTTGGTATTTAGACTAATTAGCTCTGCTTTCACAGGAAAGCCAAAGTACAAAAGCCTAAGTAGGATTACCAACAGCTGTGTGTGTGTGTGTGTGTGTGTGTGTGTGTGTGTGTGTGTGTGTGTCTAGCCCTCAAAGGGAGTTGGCCTCAGAGCTTCTCGATGTGGTTAAGGTGGCAACAGTGGTCAAAGAGCTTTCATCTCAGTCCTTTATTTACCCTCCCACAACAAAATTTGATTATATTACAGATGCTTTCATGTCTGTTGAATCACGCTTTAATGACTCTGACTCCAACATAAAAAGACAGAAAGACGCCAGGCAAAATAATCATCGGCAGAGTGCAGTTGCTTGTCTCTATGACGTGGACGTCTTGCACAACTCCCCAAAGGAAACTGTCCTCCTCCTCCTCCTCCTCCTCCTCCTCCTCCTCCTCCTCCTCCTCCGACCATCGCGAGCCTCGGGCCTCAGATTGACGTTCCTCTTTCTAATCCGTCCTATTTAATAGGCAACGCCGCATTCCAGCGGATTTATCAGTCGGCCAATGTTTGCTCTGCTTCTAATCACTGATCGGAGGAAGCGTCTGGAGCGATCCCAGGGAGGAGGAACGTCACGGTCCTCGAGTCCCGGAAGACGCCGCGGAGCATCGTTTCTCGGAAAAATACATAAAATCTTTATCCGTCTATCAGTGGTATCGGGTCAGACTTATCGCTTCTACCCAAATTATTAAATAGTTGGTCATGAGCTCGGCTGTTGAGATTAATCGTGTGTGTGTGTGTGTGTGTGTGTGTGTGTGTGTGTGTGTGTGTGTGTGATCGGGCGTGCGTAGGCCACTATGTCTCCAGGTAATACATCTGGGAGTCAGTTCAGGAAAGCACCCAGCATCACAAGTGCCACTGGTTTCCTCCCCTGGCACTGGTACACCTGTAGGCCTTCCTTTCAAAGACACCGTCTCCATTTCCAAACATCAAAGTTGCCTTTTGAGAGGGCAAATCGCACCGAGGGCGAGCCTTTCATGTGATTTGTGGAGCGAGGGCGTGGCCCGTTGGGGTGGGGGGGGGGGGGGGGGGACTTAAAGAGATGGATGCACCTGGCAGGTGTATGAGCTGAACACGCGCACACACAAATGCACACGCACTGACGCGCACGGCGCCTTTCTGTTTACTACACCGAGAGACTGCAATATCACAGGGAAAATAACACAGCAAATGTCATTGTTTGTCTATTTGCATACTTTGTACAGTCTGTGTGCCAAATGCAAATAGAATCAACCCGCCAACGCCAACATATGCAGCCCCCGCCGCTCCGACTGCCCCCCCCACTCACCACCACCGCCGCCCCACGCCTGCCATTCTCCTCCCTGGAGCTCTGTGAACACACCCAGCCGAGTAAATAGAGGCAACAAAACACGACAGCACTTGATTTGGGTGGATGTGTGGGCCCGTGGGTGGGGAGGTGTGTGAGCTCTCGCTGAATGCTGCAGGTATACGTGGTGTGATTGGGTTAGCGGTTTGGGTGTATTCATGTGTATCGTTTTCAAAACTCATCAGACAAATTGCAGCCCGGAGTTTACGACAGCAGACTTCCCCATCCTCGAGATCCAACAACCGTCTCCTCATTCCTGATTCGCTGACCTGGCCGGCCACCAGACCTCAGGGTGCATGACCTCATCCCCAACCGGGTCAGAAGAAGTATTGCTTTCTAATTCTAATCAGTGTGATTCAGCATCACACATAGAGGCTCAAGATCAGAGTGGGATGTTCACACACACACACACCCACACGCACACACACGCTTTGAGTCCTCAAGTACATGTTGCTATGCTCTAATTTCACTCCCCCCCCCCCCACATACACACACATATCATATTTGTTTTTCTACACATTTAAATACTACAAATAGTACTAATTATGTACTCCCACACACTCACCCACACACACACACAGAGTGTAAACTATATCTGAACATCATCTCACAAGCTCAAAATATTTCAGACTCTAGAATATTTTCAATCTCTCTGGCCCAGCGTGACCTGCGGTGAGTTCATCTTTTCATCCTGGGGACTGATTCAATTCAGGTCGAGAGATACAGAAATACAAACAGCCCCCCCCCCTCCCCCCGAGGGTAAATAGGCAGGGGCTGATGTCATATGCAAGTGAGGGAGTGAGACGAGCACCGAAAATATAGTCGTGGGATTAATTGGTGAGCGCAACAGGGTGGGTCTCGACACTCAAGTCATCTGCTTTCCTGTTTCTGTCTTCTTTAGCACAGCAGGCTGTATCTCTCTCTCTCTCTCTCTTTCTCGCCCTCCCTCCCCTTCTCTTGCTTGTGTCAGAGTTGGAGCGAGCGTTTACAGTTGCAACAGTTGGTTTTGCAGTTTGTCCTCAGCAGAAGTTTGATAGTGTAGTATGACAGATATATCAGGGGGAGGGGGGGAGGGGGGGGGGGTATGGTGACGAATGCCGGATGTGTGATGAGGAAATCAGCAGCAACAGAGACAAAAATACGGAGCTGAACATTTAGCCTACTTTCTGTTGAGGAACAGAATGCTGTTTGTGTAATGTGCATATCCATTTAAATGTGTGTGTGTGTGTGTGCGTGTGTGCGTGTGTGTGTGCGTGTGAGTCTATCATAGTGTTTTCCGAGGGCATGGTGTCCTTTGTTACTTTGCCACTAGCAAGCCGCCGCCGCAGTCTCGTCCGTCAGGTTCAGTAAACATGAATAAAACCTCCTCCCTCTGTGCCAAGTCCTGCCGCGGCTCGGCTGGTAGCCGCGCAAACGCCGGCCCTCCACAAACCGGAAGGCCCGCGGCCCCGGGGCCCCGCGGACAGGTGAGCCCCGCGGGGGGCCACGTCGGGCTTTCAGGCTCCCTGCACTCCGGCTCTGCTGAAGCACAGGCGACATTGTGTGGCCCCGGTGGCGATCAAGTACGCAACCGTCTCTTGAGAATTAGAAAAGTATGTCATTAGTTTTGTGTGCTTGGCATTCGGCTCCGGCTCTAAACGACAAACCGCCACTAGTACGTTGTGTCTTGTGGTTAGAGGAGGATCTGATTAATTAGATGGCCCTAATGACGTCTGAATGGTAGCGTGTGTGAGCCGACATGATAATAGGCTCCTAGCATGTCGTCTTGTTTAAATAAGAGAGGTCCTTTATCTCTTCTCTTAACTGGTTTCTGTTTTGAGGGGACGAGGAACTGGAACTGGGCTCAAAGGCGTTTAAAAAACAAATATAATGAGTTAAATAAAGCCACGTATTCTATTAACTGGGATCAGCTTTTTTATCTTTCTGGTTGAGGCCGGGTCTGTTTTCACTGCAGAGTAACAAACACACTCTGGTTCCAGGGGGGGGGGGGGGGGGGGGGGGAATACATATGATGCTTTTTTTTATTTAAATCTTTTTTATCCATGAATCCGCCTTAGCTGAAATGTATTTTCTGTCATCCTACCAATTCTCTCGGCACCGTGCAGCAGATTTTAATGGAGCCCTAAATTCCTCCCGCCCTATATTAAACAGTGTCACTTTATAGCAGCCAGCGCCGGTGTAAAAGTAGCACGGCCACGCTGACGCCTCCGCTGGAGCTGCAACATGTTGACAGACGGACGGGAGACAACCTTGATGTACACAGTTATTTCAGGCTGAGGCGCCGGCAGATGCACATGAGAATGCATTTATGCACGAGCACATGTGAAGACTTTTTTCTCTCCCTTTTTTTCTTCAAACAAAAGACGATCCAATTGAAACCATCCACACACACACACACACACACACACACACACACACACACACACACACACACACACACACGTACAGTGTTTATAATTATCCCCCTCCTTTGCAGTCACTGTTCTCTTTAATGCCTCTGCAAATAGCGTCCAGCCTGACCGGAGTTGGGGGGGGGGGGGTGATGCCCCTCTTTCTGTGCCCCTTGGCTCCCTCTCTGCCAGCCATACCCCGCCCGCCCCTCCCTCCCGTGTGGCACTTGCTACCACTCTCTCTCTCCCCCTGTGGTCTGTTTTGACTGGGCTAAATCCACCTTGTCCCGAAAGGCCCCCCCCCCCCCCCCCCCCCCTGCAGCCGGGAGCATGAGCCCCCCAGCCATCCGCCCCATTCAGAGACCTCTAAGACCCCATCCCTCCTTAGGTAGATCATGGAACCCATACCACCCCCCCCACCCCCCCCACCCCCCGTCTGTCCGGCCCTGAGCATGCACACGGCCCCCGCTCCATGTGAGTAACGCCGTCCATCACACCAGCCGCATTAAACCACACGAGAATGGAGCTGCGGCTGAGCGGTGGCGCTAACGGCTTTAGCACGCCATGCCAGGCCCAACTGTGTCAAATCAACAGGACACGTATGTGGTCGGTCAGGTAGATCGACCCCCTCTGACCAGCACTTGGGAAGGTATAGGGCGAGGAGGAGAGGGGGGTGGGGGAGGGGGAGGGGAGGGGGAGGGGAAGGGGAGGGGGAGGGGGGGAGTGGATTCGACTCAGCTGAGCCACCTGCGGCTTGGAGACTCACTCAGCTCCTCTTAGTGGTCTTGGGTTATGCCTTAATATGCTTTACAGTTTCCTCTGACTAGGCCCGTCCCTGTTCCCCTGCTGCACACACACACACACACACACACACACACACACACACACACACACACACACACACACACACACACACAGACACACACACACAAACCTGCACTACTATACTTGCATGGACGATGCACTGCCCTATATTCATTCTCTGGAGGCTTAACCATAACCGCTACATGCCTAACCCCAGTCTTATTTTCTAATCTTAACCCCAAAACCAAGTCTTAACCCCAAAATATATCTAGTGGAAACCCAATTTTGGCACATGTGATTGTGTAAACAGATTTTTACCTTTGCATTGCACTCTTTCAGGAATAGCTGCATCTAACTGGCTGGCTCTGCAACATTTTCATCACCCCACAATGCGTTTTTAGTAAGAACAATATAGCGTTGCTGTGTGTGTGTGTGTGTGTGCGTGCGTGCGTGGACGTGTGTTTGTGTGTGTGCGTGTATGCGTGCGTCCGTGTACTCACTGCGCGGTTCTCGGGGTCCATCCACGGTGACTTTGATGGCGCGGTGGTAAGTGGCCACCTGTGGCGGCCCGGTGAGCACGGTGATGGTCAGCGTGAAGCTCTTCCCTGCAGCACAAGCGTGGTCGTGAGGGTTATGACGTCACTTCATGTTAATGTCTGCAAACTATTTTTGTTGTCTCTGGCTCGTAAAACAATACTTCGCTTGTTCAACCTCAAATCATCACCGGATTTATGTTTCGCCGCAGCCTTTGAATTACGGCGGGGGAGAGAGAAAAGAAGACGAAAAAAAGAAGAAGAAAAAGAAAAAAAAGGAGAAGAGGCATGGACCACCTCTATTGATGGCCGGGTATGATTTGGATTATTAAGACGATGCGTTCCAGATCGCCCGACAGGCCGGATAGTTTATTGTTCGACAAGGAGCAGGATGTGCACCCGGGAGGCCGGTCCATGCAG
This sequence comes from Liparis tanakae, assembly GCA_036178185.1. Lineage (NCBI taxonomy): Eukaryota > Metazoa > Chordata > Actinopteri > Perciformes > Liparidae > Liparis > Liparis tanakae. Next base: position 11,871,862 of record CM070093.1, read on the forward strand.
CCGGTCCGGTGCTCGTCTGCGGCACCGAGACAACAACAACAAAAAAACCGCGTGGGAGGAAAGAAGAAAGAGAAGAACCCTCGACTTCTTGGGGCTACTTCTTCTTTTTTATTTTATTAGGACACCTCTTTCCTATTCATCAAATAACAGCTATTGTGTTATATTAAAATTAATTATAAACGGCTCTAAAGACGCTCCCGATTTTAGGCTTTAAACAATTACATATGAATTAATTTTTATTTCAGGACATTTAGTCTAATATTATTTGAGGTACATATATATTATACAACACAAATACATATTGCTCAACGGGCCTGTTGACCACAACATTACATTATTTCCCTTTTGAATACAGCACACAATATAAATATTGTATTTTATAGGTGGGGATTATTCGACAAGTCGCAACGTGAATTGTTTTCTTTTTATTTATTTATTTATTTACACCACGTGGATACTCACTTATATTCCCCTGGATTAATACAACTATAGAGTCACATCGCGACATATTCACCGTGACACAGGCCAGATGTTTCGGATGACACCCATCACGGACCTCAGAGTGAGGGCACCCGCCGTGCTCCAACTAAATGATTCCAGATCCGCACTTTTAATAAAAATCTTTATAAAAGGCAGCCGAGATCAGACACATACTTTAAACGTTATATTAAATAAGAATACGCGTGTCCTATATGGGCGCGTCTGTGCAACATAAACGGGGTCACATGCAGACGTTTCGTATTTATTTAAAACATTTATTAAGAAATAATAGCACGCTGTCAGTTGTTATCCACTTAGACCCCGTGGATCATAATACATTATTATATGCGCGTTTACAAATGATGCTGCAAATGGCATTACAATCAGTGAGCCGTTCTTTCATTATGTATGTGCGCGCGCGCGTGTGTGTGTAGGTGGGTGTGTGTGTGTGTGTGTGTGTGTGTGTGTGAGGGGGGGGAAGGGGGGCTCACCTCGTCCGCTCCTGCCCACGAAGCGCAGGTCGTTGAAGCGGGCCACCTGGTTCTTCAGCACCGCGGAGGCGTTCCTCAGCTCGGCCGAGTAGTTCTCGTCGTTCCCGGCCATCACGGTGACCAGAGTCCCGTCGGGCACGTCACCCAGAGCCACGACCTGCACGGGGGAGACACGGCGGTCACTCTAGGTCACCGAATCGAACATACACACACACGCACACAAACACACGCACGCAAACACGCACACGCACACTGCGCGCGTGTAAACCGCATCCGACTCCTATAATATTAAGCAGGAAATTCCTCAGAATTTTATAAGTAACTTAATACATACTATAGCTGTGGGGTTAGCTCGAAGACCCTCCACTGTAGATAAATTACGTTTAAAACTACATTATAAAATGTGTACATGTGCTTCATTAACTATATCATTGTTATTTTATTTTCCTCTTCTCATCGGACATCAACATATATTTAATATTAACACGAGGCCCAACTATAAAGCACCACACTCATTGAGGCAATAATACAGAGAAATACAATAATATATTTTTTAAATCGGGTCTATTTATTCAGTCAACTTGTAATTCCAGACCTCTCATTTGTAATAATGTATAGTCAGATTAAGGATTTGCTAATATTCTGGATGGAGCAGTTTGAGGCCAATGTCAGCATATTAACCCATACTGTTTAATAATTTAATATTCCGCACAAATAAAAATAAACAACACGATCAAAACGTCCAGAGCTATTTATGTAAAACAAATAGTTTCCTCAATAAAATACATCTGGTTGTTCTTAAATCATTTAAGATGTTTTCCCCTCTCTCCACAGTAAGAAACAGGATGCGTCATCAGAATCAAAATATAATGAATAAATATTAGAAGCCATGTGTCTTGCCTTGAACGCGACGGGGAGCGTCTTGTTGCACCTCCAGTGAGACGGCAGGACGGAGCAGAGGAAGTTGGGGCTGTCGGTCCGGACCAGCTCGCCGGCGTGGTCCGCCAGGACGTCCACCACGTTCCTGGTGTCGGATCTTGACCTGAGAGGGCCCGGGGTGGCCATGGCCCCGTTGACGTCTCCGAGTTTACAGGGGAAGGACGTGGAGGGCGGCGTGAACCGTCTGGTGGTGGGCGACTCTACGGGAATATGCATCACAACAGTTTGGGGTCAGTGCCACCTGACCGGGTTGTATCAGCAGCGCGGGACTCTTCGGGAGTTCAGTTCTGTTAGTTCTCCAGACGCTGGTGGTCTCACGAGTCCACTGAGCGCAGAGGATGGAGGCGAGAGCGCGCCGGGTCAGAGTGAAGAGAGCCTCGCGACCGTAAACTATACTCTGGGATGACTGAGCGCTAGATCATCTGCTCAGGATGCGACAGCCAGAGGAGCCTCGGGGTCGCTCTGTGTGGGACACACCTCATCAGATAAGGCACACAACAAAAAGTGTCTCTGGTCTTATATCGGCGCTCTTGATGGACCGCTGTGCTCTTACTTTGAAATCTCAAATTGAGTAAGAGAAACTTCTACAGTAGTGATTGCCGAGCAGTGGCGATGCGTCGGCAGTGATCGGGTAATCCAGCCGCGGCGCAGAAAGTTCGACAATCCAGGGGACTGGCTCTCTCGACTCAACGTGTTTAAAATAATGATAAATGAATCGACTGATCAGCCAAACTCTCCGGATCTCACCAGACTTCCTCTGGAAACAAACGCAATGTGTCTACAGCGCACTGCGGAGCATCAGTGTCCTTTTCCTCGTGTAAAAGTTCTCGCAACTTTTATCCTGGTTGGATCTCTCCCTCCTCGCGCCAGCCGACGTCACTGTGTTGCCACACGGAGAGGTTCTGTCGCTCCACAAAGTCCCAGAAAGTTTATCCTTCAGCGCAGAGCTCGTGTGGCGGAAAGCAGGAGGAGCCGCGAGGCTGGACGGAGTGCAGAGTGCCGCGATATTATTTTACCCGAGTCATTTTAGTGTTTGGTGGTTGGGAGTGTGGAGAGGGTTTCCACCAATCAACCGGCTGGGTTGGGCTTTCACCGGGCCAATCAAAACTCCCGGGTGCTCCTTCCTCAAGCCCGTGCTGTTGTCCCACACACACTCACAAATACTCACTGACACACACACACAAGCTGAATTATTGATACATATCTGTGCTTTTCTCTCTGCTCTTTTTTTGTCAGACCGACCTTAACGCGATGCAGGCAGAACATTAGGAGATAGTGAGTTAAAAGAAAGGACTCGTTTAAAAAATATATATTTTACAGAGCTCTGCACAAATATAATATTTTGTCATTTTTAATAATAGTTTAAAACATACGCACCGTTGTTATCAAATAAACAAATTATACTTGTATAATATATCCAACGTGATGGATTAAAATGTTCCATAATCTATTATAGTTTAGCGCAAAGCAACCTCTGTGTTGTTTTGTAATTATCGGCATCAAGTGGACTCAGTTTAATTGAATAAATTATATATATATATATATATATATATATATATATATATATATATATAGTGCACCCTAATTCCTGACACTTTAGTCTGTCACAATGTTCTTCTGTTTAATTAATATAAGAAAAGCGTTACACTGCAGAGGCCTGGCCCTGCGGTTGTGCACTCGTTTATTCCGTTTTGAAAAGCGATTATTATTGTCAGGCGGCTTCACGCCTCCTCTCCGCTCACTTTCATCAAGTGCTAATTATTAGGCGGCAGGTAGAGATGCTAATCACTCTAATTGGCGGAGCGGCATTCATAAGATAATTAAAGCAAACAATAGATTTCCTCTACATCAAAAGACACAACGGAGCCTAATGACTGTCTGCGCGCGCGCGCGTGCCAGATTATGAATTCACGAGAAACCTGAAATGATAAGAGCGTCACGTCAGATGACGGCACGCCCTGCCGAGCCGCCGCCGCCGCCGCCATGCGACTTTCCGACGCTAGTTGGCGCGTTTGCCTTTTGAATCGGTCTGTGAGGCTGCAGAGAAATACACTGCTATGTGTGAGGATGGACACCTAAATGAATTAAAGTACCGTCCGTTAAACGAATATAATATGTGAATGTTTACGTCGTTGAAAGAAGCAATACACATTTTTTTTTCATTTTTTTGTCTTGAGTTTTTTTTTATTGGCCCGAAGGACGAGAATCTGTAAAATGGTTGATACAATAAATGAAAGCGCTGACATTTATTCGTTATTTTACCAACATGTGATGGACTGAGGTCATGTCCTTTTCTAAATTTAGAGGATTCATTAAGTTGTATCGTGTCTATTGCAGATTATCAAACGAGGTTTCCGCCAAATAACAAGTCACATGACGGGTCAGTGAGTACTGACAGTTAATTATCGATTAGGATAATACACATTATTCTGAAAGATTTCGGGATGTTGACTGCCGCAGAAATTAATTTAAAAATTCTTGATTACAAATAATTAAAATGATTCGAAGACAAAAATCAAATAATGATTAAAATTAATTTACACAAACAGGAAATTTGCATCAATAGAAATATTGAACAAGACGTGGATTATTCTTCTTCCGTCGAAGCGCATATTAAAATGCATCCAATCAATCGATGTTTGATGTTTAATAATAATTTTTTCTCGCGTGCCGCGGTTTTTAAGTTGTTTACTTGCATGAGAATAAATTAGGTGCAGTTAAGTGGCTCGAGGAGTCATCGGAGTGGCCGCGCATGCTGCCTTAATTTTCCCACATCGCACTAAAACAGACTGCAGAGAGACAGAGTTTAAAAAGTTTTAAAAAGGGAAATTCTTTCATGTTCCAGAAAAAAAGGATTTATTCAAATGCAAAAATATATAATTCATCTATAGTGCAGATCTCTTGCTATCAGATCTTTTTTTTTTAGTAACTTGTGTAACACCCTGATAATCCTGTTTGTCTGTTGCTTGCTATTTTGGTGATCTATAGTTTAGGGCATTTGGTGACATAACCATAAAAAAAAAAAAAAAATCACAGTTTTATCACTAGAAATAATGCAAAAATTCTGCAGATGAAGCCTTTACCTTTATGACTTTAGCACAACATGGACTCTTACTTTGAAAGGGTCCCGGGGGAAAGACCTCATGACCCCAATGCCTAATGAGTTTAGGTTTAGCTTCTCAAGTCACACTGGCTCATTCCACAGCTGAACTTGAACCCGTCCACACAGCAGCAGCTATAGACCCCCACTATCCTCACTGCAAACCAATTAAATAAGAACAATGAGCTCTGATCAGATCAGCTATCATGCCGTATCTATTTTAAGTGCAGCTCGACTGGGACAATGATGATGCCGATGATATTTTAGTCGTCCTCCTGAGTTCATCATTATTAATATGCGACCGCCCTCCTCGGCCGTATAGTGCGTACTCCGGGCGCCTGTCACATTTAGACCTCCACATCTCAACATGCAGTTTCTACAGTTTCAGCCGCACAGGCCTCGAGGACGCAGCCCGCCGTGCCCCTGAACGATTTTTAATGATCCGGGTGGGTTGAGCCTGAAATCAAGACAGAACTCGTGGAGGACACGTGAAACCCCCGCGCCCACCTCAAATGGGCCTCAGCACATATAGGATTCTTACCATTGAAGGTTAAAAAGAAAATGGATCCTATGCGGATAGACATCGATATATCACATCACTGTTAAGTGAAAACGTGTGAGTGAGAGGTCGCCTTCATGCCATGTGCTCCCGGCCTGGATCTCAATGGACGCTCACAACCCCAAAAAAGGGTTCCCTATACATGGCTGCACCCCGGTCCAACGGTTCTACGTGGGACCGGAACAAAGAGTTGAGAAATGATGCTTCCTTGGAGTCCTTATACTGAGACAGCACTTCTTCCAGTGTGTGAATGAAACCAAAGGGAACATTTACTTTCGGTCATGTATGTAATGAGTCACATTGGAGAGGCTAATATGAGTGTGATGCCCATTACCATGAAACCGCTGCAAGCCTTTGGGGTGTGTAAAACTGCCTCTAAATGCCACCCACACGGTCTTCATGCCACTTAAAAGTCACTTTGAAGACGAGGGCCGTCTCCGACACGTGGAGACCCTTTCAAGGTTTTTCATCTTTTTTAAATTTTCTTTTACTGAATATGATCTATTAGCCTGCGTAAACTCCCGGGCTATTTTCAGACACGCATATATATACGCCTTTGGATGGGTAGCTATTCATTTGGAAAAGGGGTCTACGGGGGCAATTAGAAATAGTTTGAGGTTGGGCGATGACATAAGACAAAGATTTCTATCTTTAGAGGAGCTGTGGCGGTCACACATTTCTGTACATTCACAAATTACAGGGCAAGCTTTGGCCCTCAACCCACCGAATGCATTCCTTCCGAAAAGTGTCTGCTCAAATTTCAGCCGGGGGTTTTCTGCTCAGTGGAAATATGAGTGTTGTGAATGGACGGCTTCTATGAAATGCAGTTTTATTCCTCTCGGATTAAATTAGCTCTACTTTAGGGTTCTGGGTATTTTTTTGTATGAATGATGAATTCTGCGGTGGCTGTGGAACGCCGGGCTTGTTTACCCTTCCCTCCTCTTTTTTCATTTTTTTTGAGACGTTGCTCGCTATGAAATGGACTTTTTCCTGCTTGATATGACAAGAGTGTCTGTGATTAGACTTCCAAGCATGATGTAAGGCACCGAAGCCATTTGTGCCCGTCCCCTCAAAGCCGACTCGTATTCTAGCGTTGGAGTGTTTATATACACAAGTATATGGAGAAACTTTTAAACAAGAGTCAGTGGGTACAGACTGTTTGGGTTGTTGGGCTCTCGCTGCTCTGATGCCTGATTCTCTCAAATTTTGATTACTTAATCTGTCAGCACATCACAATTGGTGGTCATTTTTGTCCATTTTGATGTTCAGACAAGAAAATAGGAAACACATTGAACAATCTCCATCATCTGAATTTGTGTGTTGTTTTTTTCCCCCCTCCACAATAAGAGTGTCAGGACTTTATCCTTGAAGAAGTTTAGGAGTATTAATTATCCTAAAAGAGGATAGCGACATTCCCAAAGCCCAACAGCTAATTGCTTTGTAAGCGTGATGAGTTGAGATGCAGCTGTAACCAGAGGAGACAATGAGCCCATTCAGCTCATGCATCTTTAATATTCTGCTTACATTTTTATAAAAGGTGCAGAGCGGAGCCGAGGGCTTATAAAAGCCCCCTGAATCAATTGAGCTGCGTAATGGCTGCTGGGGGACGACTCCAACTGCATTTTTATATCAGTCCGCTGAATGTAAATGGACTTCTTAAAGACTGCATTCATGTTTCAGACGTAACAGGCGTGTGTTCATTTTGTTCACTTCATATTGAATTCATTACGGGATGAGTTTGGTAGCGATGCCGTTTGATGTCCTCCGATCCTCTAGAGCAGTGAGAGTAACACAATGTAACACTATTCGCATCATTTAATGCTTTATACTTCTACCTGAACACATTTCAGAGGGGATTATTGGACTTTTTACTGCATTATATTTATTTGACAGTTTAAGCTTCGAGTTCAAATTCAGATTATGGTTTTATATTGAGAAAAAAATATGATAAACCTATAAAATGCAACACATTATTTAAGATTAAACTAGTGGTTTGCAGTATTTTGTGTTTTTTTCAACTGTGTTTCAAGAGTTTAACACAACACAAATAAAGTGCACACTTTGTTAATTCAGGAAACTCTTCTTCTGGTATGACCATTAGCGCGTGGGGGTTAACGTTAGCTCACTTCAGCTCCATGTTCCTGTGTAACTGACATCATTGGGTCAGGTATATGTTCGCTCCACCATTATTGTCCTGTGATTGTCCCCCTTGCAGTGGGCCGTTCTCACGATGCACAATGGGCACTTCAACTGCCCTCCACCGTCAGGCTGTGTCAGCGATTCCTGATGGTTTTTGTTTTTTTTCCTGGGTTTACCTTTACATTATATGGCGCGGCACCATGTGCTTTTTCACCGCGCTTCATAAGCCGTGAAACATAAAAACAATGAAGAGAGAATCTACATGAGCCTTTTTATAAAATGTCATATTGTCCTTTTTTATTATCTAACCCTAACCCTTTTAATTTGTGAACATTTACTTATCGGACCAATATATTGTTTATAATTCTTCATTAAACCTTCAGACAAAAACTATGATGTATACATATTGAAATAATAATTTAACGAGCAATAATAAAGGTCCAAAGTCGTTTTAAATTGAAGACCTTCAGTGTTCTTGGAGGACCCTCAAACCAAATACCTCCACGTACATTTTACACCCAGTAGCAAAAAAACAATAATGATAGCTGATACAGGTTGTAGTGCTGTGCCCCCTTACTGTATTGTTCACTTTGAAGCATATTGCAACACCAAACATACCTTTTTCTATTTTATTACCCCAAAATCACTCCCTGCTTTCCTGCTAAAGGCCCAGTGAGACGCCGATGGGTTCACTGTGATCGGCGTACGGGAGAGGGGGGGGATCGTGGTCAGGCCCCCTTCTTGTCCTTTCAGTGACAGTTCAATGGCACACACCACACCCCAGGGGAGGGTAGGGGAGGGGGGGGGGGGGGGGGCTCGCCGTAAACTCCAGTGTCACGTTCGCTCCGCCCTCACATCATCCGTCGGGTACACTCACCCAACGATGACAGTCAGCAGTCTGTGATGTGGTTCCCCGGCCTGTTTATTCTTTGGAAACCCACTAAAAGTAGCATTGGATGGAAAGCTCACCAGAAGGCCCCGGTGCTATTATAGGAGCACTTTGGGTCGAGTTTTGATCTGGTGGGTTTTGTAAATAGGGCCCTGCCTTGCTGCGGGGCACCACTTTTGGGCTTCATTGTTTAGTGTGACCTGAGGGAAGCTTTTTGATATCCAGGGTGATTTGTAACCTGGAACCAAATGTAAAGTCCAAAATTGATACGACTTGTGGCGTCGAGGGTCGTGTACTTCACGAGGACGTCAGTGTTTTCATAAAGTTGACGATGACGGACATATACGGAATGTACCCTGCTCCACTTTTACTACAGATTGTATTTTTGTTGCCACAGTCATTATTTACCCCTAAAAGTCTGCATAACTTTACAATCTAAACGAGTCCCATAAATACGTCAACTCCCCCATTTTATTTCAGATGTGGTTTTTAGTGTGAGCTATAATCATTTCTCATCTATCTTTGTTTTTGTGTCTTGTCTGTCTATTTGTGTGTAACACACACACACACATACACACACACACTCATCCACAAACACACACAAACTCTGCTCTGTTTCTCCTTTTTCTAGCGAGAGCTTCTGATGCAAGGACGGCAATCTGTAATCTGTAGTAATTGCATGTTGCAGAAAAACATTTTTCCGTTGCGGTAATCGCTGCAATATGTGCAGTTGCGTTGCCAAAGTGACAGCACCCCCACCCCCTACACCCCCCCCCCCACACACACACACCCTATAGACACACACTGGCAGCACCCCCACCCCCTACAGACACACACACACACACACACACACACACACACACACACAGTATCCTGACACACTTTGGCAAACGTGTCCAACTATAATAAATTGGAAGCTGCTTCTGGCTTAGAGACGAGGACATAGAGACAAGCAAGTATAGTATTGTCACACACTTGCAAATGGTAAGCACATGCACACCCACACACACCCACCCCCCACACACACACACGCACATACAAACAAACACTCACACCTGCGGAGCTGTCACGCTGCATTCACCTACTGCACAAGAGTTACAGTTCCTGCCAGTGACAGTTTAACTGCCGCGCGGCCCCGGTGCCGGAGCCCAGCTGCCACACACAGATCAGCAGAATCTCTCACAGCAACTCGCTCTCTGTGTTCCTTTGTTAACAGCTATCGCGACGCAGACGCTCCAAATGAAACATCAACACTTATCCCCTGATATTCCTTGTGAACACGTCGGAGGAGTCGTTGAGTCGTTTGTCAGAGTTCCTGCCGATCGGTGAAAGTTGCAGCCACATTAAATCTCGGGAGCCTGGTGACGGTCTGTGGCTGAACCCTCGATGCATATTTATCAAACCATTGTCGACCATTTCACCGCCCCGACACCGGCGGCTATACTCGAGTGGACTGCGGCGCGGGTTTATGAGGTCATCACCACCGTGGGAGACCGGGCGAAAGCCGTGGTGTGCGTTGAAGAAGGCCGCACACACGGCTCGCTTTCTCCTCTCAAAGCCTCTGCAAACAATTTCTCTCTCTCTCTCTCTCTCTTCCTGTCAATGCAGCTCAGCAGCGCTGCACATTTATGGTCTCATTATCTGGCGCGTCGTCACCCCCTTTTTGCCCGACAGAGCCCCCAAAAGATGTCTGCCCAGTCGAGCTTTCTTGTGCTGCACTCGTCGACGTGTAACCGCACACACCTAGCATAAGGACAAGTAATGCTCAGAGACATTTATAGACACACAGCGAGACACTAAGATTGCAACCAGACCGCGTGTGCAAAGCTTTTCCTCTCTGGGCGGCTCCTCTCGACTGCTGAAGCCATCCAACCTCCCAGCAGCTGAACTTCCCCGTGTCTCTAATGGAGTCGCTCTGTCAGATCAAACGGCTCGCGCTGACGAGGAAAGGAGACGGATCGCAGCGCTGGAAGCCTTCTCCGTCTGACGGCCCCAACACGTTTGACTGTGTGTGTGCTCTAGCATCGCTGGAGACACATGGCAGAAATATAGTAGCGCCATCAGGGAGGGGGAGAGAGAGAGAGAGGGAGGGGGGGTGAAGAGCGGGTTGGGGGTGAGGGAGAAAATAAGTTGTGAGGCGTCGCTCTCACACAAAGGCAGAAAGCCCCCACAGCTCGGCCTTTTTCTCAAAATGAAATCGCATGTGAGTTGAATATTAGGAAGTGCGCATGGCTTCCAGCAACCACCGAGCCATTATGGCAGAGCCTGTAAACCACATTTTCACCATCAGACAATGCCCCTTTGTGCATGTTGTGTGGCTGTCCCCTTCTCGCTGGAGCCCGAAGAGAAGCAATATCCATTGAAAAAAAAAAAGAACTGCAGAGATTAGCACGAAGATGTGAGGGAAAGTGATGAAGATGAAGTGTCAGTTTTAGATCTCTGGTTAATTAGTGGCAGTCGTGTCAGGAGGGGCGAGCAGGGCAGTCTGCCCTCATTTAGCCCCATGGCGAGGGGGACCTTTGATGTGGTCGCACACGGAATGCTGTTGTTCATTCCTCTCGGCAACAAAAGCCACATGTTTTTATTTTTTGAGACGAGGTCCCTGTTACTTTGGACTACGGAGGAACACGGTGAGATATGTAACGCATGCGATGAAGGGCTTGAACGCTAACCAGTAAAAAACACGTTGCTGAGGTCTCTGGCATCAGGCACTGGGCCTAACGTATTGTTCTGAGCTGCGTTGTGTCTTAACACCACTGCGTAGCCTTTTGTAAACACGCTCAAGCACCCAGCATGTCCACGTTTACAACTTTCCAAGCATTGTCGTTGTTTGGCCCTTTCAACTCCTCTCATCACCGTTGAGGGGCTCTTTGTACACGGGTCATTTCAGGTTCTGTCACACTCATTCAAGTCCAAATGGACTTCAAAAGGCCCCCAAAAAATGAATTTGCATTTATTTTTTCCTCTTCAAAAGGGGTTCCGCCTCCCGAGCACCATGTGATCAGATTCGAGCAGAAACCCCGGCACTTGGTTTCCTGACAAATGTCCGTGCCACTTTCCTTAACTCTTGGAAAGTACCCGGTTGGCCCTCAGGGCCTTTCATCGTGAGGAAACAAGGGTGTGGCGACTCTCGGCCTGCAAGCTAAGGAGCTCAGGAGAGAACTTCGACGCATGCCGTTGTCATACTTCATAACGTCTGAGTCCCAGACTTTTGCACAGTCACTAATTATTGATTCCAAAGTCAATCAAAAGAAAAAAAAACGAAGCCTGTTCAAAAGCCAACCAGCTTTTCCGCAGCTTTCCTGCAGAGACTCACTGTGCTGCATGCAACTCTGTTCCTGTGAAGTCTTTGGGCTTTATTCCCAGCTCTAGATTAAGCCAAAACTAATTGGGAGCTAAAACGTATTTTCAAAGGAGCCCTCCATTCAAATCACTGCTTGAGTCGAGGACTCGGATTAATTGGAGTCCGGGAAACCACCCGTGTGTCCGAAGTGACTGAATGTTTCCTCTCATCATCTCCATCGCTAATCGCCAGTGGCGTTGCCCGTGAACAGTTAGCACCCCGGCCACGTGGAGCTAGCATGGTGAGGCAGGACTTTCCCCTTTTTTGACTCAGAGCCCGAGGCGTCCATTGAGGCTTTGCTGTAACTGCACACTAATCCCCTGATTGCCGTGTTGAGGCTCGGGACGTCGCTGCTCCACGTCAAGGCGGCCGCGGCTAACGACGAGCTAATGACACGACGATGACAGGGAGCGTTTGTAAACCAAATCAGCAGCCTGGAGCCTGGCTGCCTGGTGATTAGGTTAATCAAACTCTGTACCGACTGAATGACTGGCTCGCCGTCTGCCTCTTATGTCATCACACTGATTAAAGGGGAGAAGTTGCGTTCAAGTCCGTCGGGCCCTTCTAACACAAACGTCTTTCTGCCAGGTTGGCAGTGTTCAACGGCTAGCTGGCGTGCTAAAAGCTGCCGAGTCGTCATGTCGAGGACCCACTTTTAACGTGGCAAAATGTGAGGAGGCTATTACTTAAACTGTTATATAAATCTGTAACAATTCATGTTTAATAGTCAAGCTTCTTAGTGCAACTGATGAGAGCCCCTCATGCACAGAGATGTTGTGACAGAGGATTTAACGAGGTTGTAGAAACTAAGCTAGCACAGTGTCTAGTAGTCGGTTAAATATATACTTTAAGTACAAGAAAGAAATGGCCCCTTTTATGAAATCAGGAACACAGCCCCTGAGATTTTCCAGTGAAGTCCTCTGCTGTTTAGTCACCATGAAGGCAAGTCTGCTGCACTAAGGCACCGGGAGACCATATGTTAGTCCTGACCAGCTATTACGGTGAGGTCACACAGCATTTAGAGAGGGAAAACGTCACGGTCATCATGTTGACGTGCACTGCGCCTCTCTGACTCAGCATGGGGGACTTTATGTGTGTGTGTAGGTGTGTGTGTGTACATGTAGCTTTGCTTGTGCGTGCCGTACAGTCCGGCTCGTGACGGCTGCGTCTGCAACCGTGAGAAGAGTGTGTGCAGCAGACGGAGTGACCTCACAGGAGACAGACTATGGAGACGCGATGGAGGGGCCGCTGCTGCTGCACAGCTGAGGGGGAATCCCTGGCATGGTGTTTCCTACCGAGCCAATACAGAAGTGAGCAGCTGTGGAGAAAGTGCACGCTCGCTAAAGTTTACTCCAGGGCGAAAAAAAAACTGTTGCTATAGAGGGGTGGTGGATCATGTTGTAAGTTTGGTGTGATTTTTGAGGATTTGAGAAAATATATATCCAATTTATGTTTTGGGTTGCACAGATTAGTTTTGGAGCTTGAGAAATTATTATATTAGATTATGTGACATTTGGAAAGAACCAGGCTAGCAGTTTCTCCCTATTTTTGCCTGCTATGCTAAGCTAAGTGGCTAGTGGTTAATCTTAAACTGATATATGCTAAATATAAAATTGGTATCAATGAATAGATCAGCAAGTGAGCCAGTAAGCTCATGTCCCGACATGCCAACCTGGTCCTTCACTGTTTTTTAGTAGCAACATAAACGATGATGCTCTAATAATTTCCATCGCTCTTCTGCAGTCGAAAAGCACAATTAGCTGGTTCATTACTGATGCAGGCAGCGTAGTCATCTATTTGCCCTCCCCAATGAATAGGCCAAGAGAAGAACTAAAATCCCATTTTTGAAATGCTTTCCATAAACATCAATTCCCTGCAATTAAAGTTATGTTTGAGGGGAATGAAGAAGCAACCCAATTATTATTGCAGCAACGCCAATTGACTATATGTAAGCAAGTTTAAATAATAATCGCGGAAAATAGAGAATCAGAAAACATTTCATAGCCGGCAGCCTCTCACATCCTATCATTATCTGCTTTTCTCCTCAACCATAATTAAGTTTTTTTCTTTTCTTTATTGCTTATGGGAAGAAGGATAGACTATAAGGATGTTTTGGGAGTGATTAAAGTCGCTCATTATGACGTTTTAGTCTGGAAGACGCATATTTTGTCCATGAAAAACATTCCTTTTAATCCTTTGATGGGGACAGAATGAGTTCCTCTGGGCTTTAGATCTTCGCTAAACCTTCACACATGATGGAATAAAACACTTTGTTCCTCCGCTGTTCCATCTTGTGTAAAAAAGAGTTTCTTCTCTGCTGATATGTTTCTGAACATGTGGGATCTCCATAAGTTTGAGTCATTTTATGTGCTCCCGACCAAACCCATGCCCGCCCATTAAAGTAATTTGTGGTTAGGAATTCAACTGTAATGTTAAAAACAAAAGTGCACGGCAATCGACGTTGTGCTTAGTCACAGGCACTTTTGGCTTTTCCTCCCTCTCGCTGCAACAGAAAGGATGTTGTTGACAACATCTGGTTAACGGTACAGGGAGGGGTCTAAACAATAAGTCTTCTTCATCTGAGTCAAACTCAGGTCACAGCTCTCTCTAATTGTAGCCAGAGTTACTAAAACAAACTAAACCTGTGATGACACAAATGTTTCATTTCAGGTTTTACGTTCAATTGTTTACCTTATTCTGCAGCTTTGCCGAAAATTGCAGGCAAATTCCATATACTCGCGTAACTGCTGCATAAATTTCGGTTAATAATACATAAATTAGCTAACAATAATACTCGTGTTTTTTTCTGCAACCCCAGCCGTACCATGTAATAAGCTGTGGGGCCGGCCTGTGGTTTAGGGCGTAGGTTTAAAACAAAATTAAGAAATAGAAAATTGCGAAAAAGGCCTTTCCTTAATTTAGTCGCATGAGCTCATGAAGAGTCTAATATTATAACCGTAAGGTTTAATCGTTTTACCGTAAGCGTTCCTATCAGCTCGTAAGTGGAGCAAATGAACCGTTAACAAGTGAATCATAGGAAAGTACTTTTAAAAAAATCAAACAAACTAATTTTACGCTGTGTTCATTTCCACCTCGTTATCCAATTACGCACGCGGTTGTCAATGTCGGCATATTCTCCTGCCAGCGTGTAGTCGGTTCCTGCATGTTTAGATTTTTAGATGTTTTTTTTTCTTTCTTCTTCTTCGCATCAGACGCTCCCAGTTAACGTGGCCGACTAGACTTTGAGAATTCCTCTCTCGTTACTTTGGTTGTATTTGGACACAAATGTCCAAATACGGCGAAAGTAATGTCACACGTAGGATTCCCAAGCGCCACTCTCACATCACAGAGTTTAACACTGAATCCGAGCCGTCTCCCCGCCTACCTGCCTTCATGACGCACCTATGGGATTGCTTGTTGAAAGAAGTTGCTCAACCTTTCAGAACGCCCCACCCCCTCCCCCTCCCCCTCCCTGTGTAAGGAAAACCTGCACATCATAAATCTATAATATCAGATTGTCTGAAAACAACCTGGCCCCGTGCGGTTGCTCGTCGACCACCAGAAAATTGTATTTACTACTACACTTAGCGCGACGTTAACCTTGACCAACGCAGCGCCGAGCGTGGCGGTTCGAGCCAAATGTGCACAAGGGCGAAGGCGGGTCGGGGATTAGCCGACCACACAATCAGCACGCCCCTCTGCACATTCTTACCTGGAAGCCATCTGACTGTGGCAACCCCTGAACGTGTTCCCCATGAAGGCGTGTTGACAGACGGTGAAAACGGCGAGACGGACCAAAAAGTAAATAAGTACCTCCAAAAACGTTTACAGCCCCTAATCAAGTCCAGAGCCCCCCCCTCCCCCATACAATACGCCTTCAATTTTATAAATAGATATTATACTCTGCTAAATTGGAGACAGGGTTGTGTCGCTCTGTGGCCGTCATGAGTTTTCTATTATTTGCTTTCGCTCTAAAATATTGAAACTCTGAATATCTGGTTACAGATTCCATCCCCGGCTCAGCCAGTTTTCATGTTTCAGCGTCACTCCGGGGCCTCGCTCTCTCGGCAGCAATGGGCTCCAATCAAGCGTGTTCATTTAAGAGTGCGTGTGTGTTTCCTCTCCATTTGACTTGTTATTAATAACTTCACTAGTGGCCAGCCATGTGTTCTGTCAAATTTATAGCCTTCTTTCTTTCTTGAGCTACTGTATAGCGCCTTTTTTATTCGTCAGCGGTTCTTAGCTTGAAGTTGGTCCCGACTTTTATCCCCTGTGAATGATTCATCCCGATGCATTCCTCCCACACTGTGCATGTGTCGCTTTTCTCCGTCGTAGAACAAACCAGACCACCTCCCGGAGTCCTCCAGAATAACCTCGCTGCACAAGCCCTCACTTCCATTCATGCGGCGCAATAAGCCAAACGTATAAAACCATTCCCACCCTAATAAACCAGGAGTCCCCTTTCTCTGCCACAAAGGGCGCCGACTCCCAAAAAAGCATCTAAAAATAAATAAATAAATGGACTCCTGTACAAAGCAGTCTGCGGGGAACACGGCGGTCTAATCCCAGCTGCTATAAACCAGGTAGCCCACCTGACGCAGACACCGCCCGTGTGTTAGGATCGGAAAACTCAGTAAAGTTTATAAGGCTCTGCTCCACAGGGGGAAGTCCAGTTCTTTTCTACTTTTTTGTGACCTTTTTTTTAAAATGTACGCGTCAAAGAAAAGCTGCTTTCTGATTAAATGGCGGTGCTGCCGTGTGAGGGCGAGCAGGTGTATCGCCTCGTCGTGGTTATTACCAGTCTGCAGCCGCGCCGTGAGTCTGCATCAGACTGACGCCTCAGGATGCAGAGCGCTCCTCCTCTCAGAACACATATCAGAATATTAGCTGTGTTCTTGTGCTCAGTGCCAAATTGGACGCTATGAGAATGACACGGTCGCTCCGTCTGCTCCCTTTGTGACTCGGTGTGTGTCATATGTCATACATGTGTGTGTGTGTGTGTGTGTGTGTGTGTGTGTGTGTGTCTCCCTGAGCTTGAGCGTAGGACTGAGGTTTCTGAGGTGCGGCGTCCTCTCGTTTCTCACGCGAAGTGCATCTGACGTTGCACATCACACGCTGACATGTGATCTCTGTCTGCAGAGAGAGAGGCGGCCAGCAGCGTAAAACACAATGACACCTACAGCACAGCATTTTATGTGTGTGTTGCCCTTGTGTTTTGTTGTTGTTGTAAATCAAATTACAAGTTTGCAACACACAAAGAAAGATGTTACGAGTTTAATTTGAATGAGACGTTTTATCATTTTTAATTCAGGAACTTTTAATTGAAAAGGATTTCCTTTCTGTTTCTTCAAGGGAGCGAGATGTTTCCTGCCTTCTGAAGAGATGAGACTTTATTTCCACAAGCTTCACGTCGAACGGTATTACAGTCAGAGCTCGGGGAGCCAGACGTTTAACAGTCTCCTTGATTTTCTGAAAACCGTTCCTCTTAATTTCAGTTTGATTTGAGTCAAAAAAATAGAGAACTTGCCAAATTGCTTTGCCTGTGTAATGCAAGTTGTTAAATTAACCACTGGGGTATTTTGCTTACATGAGGTAGTCCCGATTTGAAACGCTTTCAGATTGAACTGCCGTATTTAATGACTCTTTGCCTTTGTTCTCCCGCAGTTCAGTTTCAGTCTCCTGACAGAACGCATTGTAAAAGGATATTGCATATTCACTAATGATTTCCAATGGATGATTACAGCTTTAAATGCTTGTCTCCTTTTCCCCTCTTGACCTACTGTCTCACATCCCGTCTCGCTGCGCTGGTGCAGGCTTCAAAATCAAAAATCAGGCGGCCCGAGAAGCGCATTACATTAGAGGTTAGGGCGGCTGGATGGACGCACGAAACCTGAAGGCACGCGCTAATCTGTAAACAGTGAGGAGAGATGAAGGGATGCAGATCCAGCGGTTCTAGAGAAGAAAAGGGGGTGTGTGTGTGTGTGGGGGGGGGGGGGCACGGCCTGAGCCTTGAGGAAACTATAAATGCCTGGGTGTCTGTAGAAGCTGCACACTGGAACATCATCCCCTGTCACTGCGGTTCCACTGAGGATATCAGAGGATTGTTCTCATGTGAGGTCCAGATGTATGTGCATGTGTGTGTGTGTGCGTGTATGTGTGTGTGTGTGTGTGTGTGTGTGTGAGGCTCCAGAGATCTTAAAATATACTCTGCAAACAATTAGGAGCTGGTAGTGCTTCTCCTGTGGTTGTCTCTAATTAACACTGCAACAAGGCCTTAATTGGGAAGGAGATTATTTTTTTTCCCTTCTGTCTTTCGGCGTCGCAGCGGGAACGACCGGGTCCCTCGGCACGCCAAGTTCCAGACGGACTGCTTCACGTCTGTGTTTATCGCCACTCACAGGAATAAACCCAAAGTATTACAGTTGGAGTAAGGTACAAGTTTCGAGCCTCTTCTCCACACTTAAGAGCTGCACTGTTTGCGAGTGGAAGCCGTCTGATTGGAATCGCCATGGCAACAAATGGCTTCCTTGTTGAGGCTGGCGTTGAGCGTCGCCAAGTATAGTGCACTCACCTCACCACACAGACCAAAAGTACCTCCTGGAAGTAAAGCAGAGTGAGAGAGTCTAATATGTTTGTTTTTTCTTTCCTCTTTGCTCTTTTATTGTATTGCCTGCCGTGTTCCGGTAAAGGGCCCGGTCACATGGAGCCTCCAAGCTCGTGTTCGCACAGAGAGAGCGCCGACTTCCACTTGATAATGAATGTCTGTGGTGAGAATCCCATTATGGCGCTACTCCATCAAGCCTACAGAAAACACAGGAGCGCAAGAGGCGAAGCCATTTAAGGGCCATATTAGTCAACTTGATGAGGGCTACTGTGCAAATGATATCCTCCCTCAGCACATGAGCGAGTGTGTGTGGACGAGAGAGACAAATGCGTTCGAGAAGCGGCCGTCTCTCACACAACGGCGTGGTCACGACGCTGCCGTTTTACTTCTTTCTTCTTTAAATTTTCATTTTTTTGTCAAACAAAACAAGTTGTCAAAACTACCAACGCTGTATGTGTGGACAGATGTGTGAGATGGAGATGGGAGAGGGAGGAGGAGGAGAGGGGGGAGGGGGGGGGTATCAGCGCTCACCTCTGAGTAGACTGCTGCTGTAGTTGGAGAAGGAGTCAAAGATGCTGTTTGATGCCATTTCAAGGAGAGCCAGAGCGGCGTGGAGCGATCTCCACCGACCTCGGGAGGGGAAAACACACAAGTATGAGATTAAGAGTCGGAGAGAAGAGGAGGACAAAACTCCTGGAGCTCGGAGTCCGTTTGCAACCAAGAATCTAGGGTTTGTGACCACCGCAGGAATCCCAAGCCACAAGCTTGCAGAGAGAGAGAGAGAGAGAGAGAGAGAGAGAGAGCAGCAGCAGCGGCTTGAGAGAGGAGGAGAAGAAGAAGAGAAAGAAAACAAGAAACTGTGAAGAGATGGCAGTTTCCAGAATGCGAGAAAAAAATGAAAGAGACAGTTTCATCCGAGGTGACGGCGGCGTTTTGGGTGTCCAGGTGTGGCGGCGGACTCACCAGGAGCCCTGCGGGGTGGTGGAAGCGGGGTCGGCGGAGGCGGGCTGGTCTTTGTGGTCCTGGATCACACGGCGGGCTGAGGGTCTGAGGTTAGCCAGCGAGCTGGACGGCGTGGTCTGCCTTTCTCTTTCTCCTCCGCGACGGTGGTGGCCTGAGTGCAGCGTCAATGCTAGTAAAAGGCTAAAAAGCCACAGTCTATCTGCATCCTCCTCGCCATCCTCCACACAGAGACGCACACACTCCCCTCCGTGAGTGGTGGAGCCCACGTCACGTGAGGTCACCGGGCCTCTCCCTCTCACCCTCCCACCCTCTCACCCTCCCTCCCACTCCTATCGTCTTTGCTTTATTTATTTATTTTCTCTGGTTCCTCTGCGTCTCTTTTTTTTCTCACTTTCCATGCTTCTCCCTCTCTGACTCGCCGTCTTCGCTCTCACTTCTCATTGGCCATCTGAAAGTTTTTTTGGAAACGTTCTATTTTCTTTTGAGTTCAAACCGGGCTGCGGCTTCCAGAGGTTTGCAGATCTCCGAGGAAGAGCCGGAGAGGCGTTCAGATTATGTTAAAGAGAGAACGGGGGGGAACGAGAAAGAGAGAGATTGAGAGATAGCCGTGGCTTCGGCCGCCGCCGGGAGGCAGGAAAGTGACGGGCTGAGGAGCACCCAGCTTGTTGTTCAGTGAGCATGTGTGTCCTGTTCAGGTTTTTTTGTTTGTCTGACTCAGAAGAGTTGGTGGTTTGGGGCCTGCACATCCTCCACCCGCCCCACCGCCTGAGCGCCTCGCAGTCTTTGCTTCATTAGAAGCTCGATGCCGCTCGCTCGCCTCCATCCCTCGTGGAGTCCTTCTTCCTTTGGCTCTCTCACTCTGTTTTTATATTTAATTTGAACTCATAACCCCCCCCAAAAAAAAACAAAAAAACAACAACATTTGTTTTAGTTCAGGTTTACTTGGCTTTGCCGAGAAACATTTACTTTTTAAAGAGTGTTTTTCTTATTCATATTGCAAAAGGAAACGACAAAGACAAACACGTCAGTTATTCGTGGCCTTCCCTCCCCGAGCCGCTTCACCTGATTGTGGTTTTCACTTTTTTCCTTTTCTCAGCCTGAGATATGATTTTTTTTCTTTTCTCTCTACTTTTTATTTATTCACACGATGCATCAGATTCATACGGGACCGAACTGAGAGGAGACAGACTGTTTGTGGTGGTGCTGATAACCAGACGGTCTCGCAGTGCTCCGAGCATTTAGTACGTGTGCTTGTGTTTACACCATCCTGTGTGTGTGTGTGTGTGTGTGTGTGTGCGTGTGTGTGTGTGTGTGTGCACAAATCACTGACATTTGCTAACCTGTGGTAGCCACACTTCCTCTCTCCTTTCTCCCGTCTCTCAGTGACACACTCACCATGTCTGGCCACGGGACAACAGACCCAAACCACCGTCTGGTCACTCATGTGACCCGAATACGTTCCTTATAAACCTGTGTGTGTGTGTGTGTGTGTGTGTGTGTGTGTGTGTGTGTGTGTGTGTGTGTGTGTGTGAGTGCAGGGTTCTGTCCCGTTACTGCTTCAAAGTGTGTGTGATGTCAGCCCACATTGTCCTCTGCTAATTTCTGGAGTGCACAGACCACAGCATATGTTTGTATGTGTATATACAGTACTATGTTCTGAGTGTGTGTGTGTGTGTGTATGTGTGTGTCTGAGAGAGAGAGTTTGCTACTCTTGCTGGTAGCCCGCACTGCCCTGTAAATGAGCAGTTGCCGTTGAGTTAGGCGGCAGCGTGGGCTAAATGACACGGCGTGTCGGCAAGTGTGGCCGAACGCCGAGGCCACAGCCGCGGCCCCAGAGCTTTTATCAGTCCGTCCGCGCGGCCGCGACAGGCCTCGGCCGTAACCTCACACACGGCGAGGCTTCCTCTCCTCACACCTCCGCCGCCTCCCGACGTGGCCTCGGCCCCGGTCTGCACGGCAGGCCGGCTGGGAGACCGCCGGGCCACCGCGGTCACGATGGCCGAGTCCTCCGAGTCCTCCGAGTCCTCCGAGTCCTTCTTTCAGCTTCAGATGCAAGCGGGTTAGTTTGATGACGTTCTCCTCAGGTCGGCTACATTCGGAGTGGAGGGCCTCCTCTGGGTTCTGGTGCGGTCTCATCTGCGATTGTTTAGAAAGCGGGGTTCGCTTGAGAGAGAGAGAAAGAGAGAGAGAGAGAGAGAGAGAGAGAGAGCAACGTGCTGGTTGCACAGCACAGGGCCCTGTGGTTGTTTGAGTTTATCATCGTTTTTTATTTATTTTTTACGTGCATGTGTTTGTGCAAGTGTGACATGTTGCTGGTAATAATTCATGTTGTTTTGCTTCTCACATATAATCTCGGTGGAGTGTATTTCTCCGTCCGCCGTGCCGACTGTTTCGGATTATTGTCAATTTCCTTATTTGTGTCCATGTTGTGGTGGCAGACGTTGCGTCTGGATTTTCGACGAGGAATAGAGGAAAGCTAAACAAACGAGGGACCATCCCACAGCGTTGCGCAACAATGGGAATTGGCTCCATTGTGTAGTCCAAACTCGACATTTGAAGAAAGGCGGTGCAGCGGAGGGCTTTCTCTCCGCTCTCGGGCCCGCTCCCTGTTTTTTCTTCTTTGTCTAGGTAAACATCTGCTTCATGTTTTGAAATGTATCTCATGGCTTTGCACTGCCCATGACCGTGAGGGGAAAATAGTCTGAAGATCATTGTGGCCGTCTTTCACTCAATCCTTTTTTATTTTTTCCCCTGCCCAGGCCTTGTTTATCAAGCCCCTGTATTTAAGCTTAATATAACTCCTGTTTTGCTGAGAAAACTGTGGTGGTTTAATCACTGTCAGTGGTCCTACGCCTCTCGGGTGTGGCTCGCGAGGCAAAAAGGACCCAGTGCGGTCGCGCGTCCAGCTGCAAAGGGGCTTATTTTGTGGTCTAAAAATTGCAGGCTTCCCCATGTGTTCCCTATAAACGTGGAATGCTGCGTGGGACTTGAGGAGGCTTTTATAATGAAGTGGCCGTCATTGCATCAAACACCACGGCGCTGCCTGCCTCGAGGACAGGCCCTGGGAGACGTCTCTTTTTTTGGGGGGGGGGGTTCTGCGCACACGGGTCCAATGTCCTACCTGCTCACTCACACCTCATACTGCCCATTTTCTTTTAATCACATTACAGCGCTCAGTCCATTGACGTATGGCCCTGTCCACTCACGGGACACCTTGGTCCTACGCTTGTGATTTATAACATCGCATATAACTCATATTGATGCGGGACGGACACTTTTAACAGTTCTCAAGCTGATTCTCTTTTTACAAGCATCGGCCCCCTCAAATACAAATAAAAAGTATATATATATATATATATATATATATATATATATATATATATATATATATATGTATATAAGTAGAATGTGTAAATTCAGCTTGTCGGAACTTTTAAGAAAGTTGCAGCTGTACGAGAAATGACTTCACTGTTACCGCCTCAGCATTGATCTGTGTGTGTGTGTGTGTGTGTGTGTGAGTGTGTGTGTGTGTGTGTGTGTGTGTGCGTCTACATGTGCCTGTGTTGTTGTTGTCATTGTGAGCGAGGCACTCCCATGCGGTGGTTTCAGCGCGCAGGATCACGGTTGGAAGT